>CM062290.1:363311375-364511375 GCA_031216915.1 Pictodentalium vernedei
TTTCATTATTTTTACATTGTTTGTCTCAAAAGCATACGTTTTAACCTCTCATTGGAACGAGCTCGTCGAGCTCGTTCCAATGAGGGGTCATAACCTATGTTTGTTTTGCAAGTGTCGTCTGCTTTTCATGTTAGGTAAAGGGTTAAAACAATATGTCGCCCCTTGAGTAGAACAAGATGTCATCTGCAATGTTTTAGAATCTACTCACGTGACTATATATTTTGTGATTACATGTAAAGAAATAAAGGCGTATATAAAAAGACGAACAGCTGGACATTCTAGATTCAAGAAAGAAGATTCTACTCAAAAATATATTAAGTTTGATATACACTGGTCAGCGTTCGCTTTGGCAACTTAAACTATACGCAATTAATTGTTAAAGAAAATGCAATCAGCGCGATGTTCACTTCATCGATTTTTTCACTACAAAGACCTTGTGGGCCTAAGAGACATATAGAGAGGTTACCAATGTTTTTTAGTTAGTTCCACAATTTATCTCATGGGCGACTGCAAGGAAGTTTAGTCGCGAGTGAAAACTTCGATTGCCTTGCAGTCACGATGGAGATTGTTGTGGTACCTAATCCAAAAATAACAGGTATTATTTTTGTTATAAACATTTCATTGAATTTAAATATAAAAGCAAACGCCAAAAACTCGCAGTGATATCGATTTAACCGTATTCCGCGGTAGGGCTGCACAGTGTATCGATATATACCGGTATTCAAACCAATATCGATTGAATACCGGTGTAATTACAAAAATATCGGTTTATCGTCATTATTCATTTTCCCACAATTTAATTTTCAAGATGTCGTGTGTTTTTAACTGTAGCCCGGACGAATAGTATTATCCCATTACCCAAGGGATCGTGTGCCCACGTAATATACAAATTCAGCAGTTGAAAAAATAATAATGAATAAAAACCCTGATGGGTCACATGATATTGTTTTGTAGAATTTGGGGGAAATCTGATAAACTAATTTTTAAAATAATAGATTTTGATATCGTCTGCGTTGGGTAAATGTTTTTTTCGAACCGCATCATCAAGGTATGCTGATTCATTCCGACTGTGATGCCTCAAGCCTCGTTTGTGGTACCTATGTTCATATATCTTAGCAGTTTTAGATATACTGGTATACCGCGGTATTTTTTTTTTGAATACCGATACCGATATTCAGTTTTGAATATCGTGCAGCCCTATTCCACACTATGCGTCACTTCCAGAGAGTGCAGCGTGAGATATTCAAATTTACTAATCACTTGCGTTCATTCCAAATTCTGAAATTTAATAATCGACTGAATTACCTGAAATAATCCTGACAAATTACATGGAGTCTCACCACTATTTACAACAGAGTTGTTTGCTCAAAAGTAATTTGAGGATAGGTCTGAGAAAAACAAGAAAACATGTTAAACACAAAAATAAGAATGGTAAAACAATTAATGTTGTGATATGGGGTCAAGAACACCAAAATGTAGTTAGAATACCTACAAAAAATAGAAAGAAAATTAAAATCTGTGGTTAAATTACAGTACAGTCGTCGTGGACTGGTAGAAATCCACGCGCGGCCAGTGATGTCATCGCATGCGTTTGACAGGTAATTAAAGTCATCATCAGCAAAATTTCAGTTAATGAAACATCGGGTTGTGTAACAGGTGCGTCGTTAATTAAATATTTGATGGTTATTCCTATAATTAGTGTTTGGAATTGGAATCTAATATCATTGCCCACCCGTGTAAAGTGCCTAGTTCTCGGCAGCCGTACTGTACCTAATCCAATACAGTAGGTATTTTTTTATGTTATAGACATTCCTTGAAATTAAAACAAGCAACCGCCAAAAACTCGCAGAGATATCGATTTAACCTTATTCCTTGTATGCGTCACTTCCGGAGAGAACAACATGAAAACTGTGAACTTGCTAATCACATGAATTCATTCCAAATTCTTAAATTGAATAATGGACTGCATTGACTGAAGAATCCTGTCAAAGTACACGGAGACTCGTCCCTTATTTACGCCAGATTTTGTTTACCCAAAACTGATTTCAGGATAGGTTTGAGATTGAAAAAGGAAGCAAAAAACAAGAAAACATGTTAAAAATAAAATATGAATGGTAAAACAGTTAATGTGATGTACTTGGCTTTCATATGAAAAATAGAAAGAAAATTGAAATCTATCGTTAAATTATGTATTGTCGTTGTGGAGAAATAAAAAAAACAGCCATGCACATGACTTTAAATCAAGATTTATCTAAATATCACCACGAAATACTTGTATTTGTAAAATTGTTTTCTACTAATGATCAACCCTAATTGAACAAGCTTGTTCATGTTGTTAGCCCGATGTTATTTATCAGATAATAATGGGTATCGACGCTGACATAGTTTTATTGGATAATTTGTAACAAACTGCCCGACATTTCTGAATTAACTCTCTGATACTGATGGTCCGAAATTTCAAATAGCATGTTCTCTCCATTATGCAACTTGGAATTTAACAAATTCAATCTTGTTTGATAAAACTAAATGACAGCGAGGCTCAACACGCCTATGATATAATGCACATCTGATGCGAAATAGAACTGAAAAGTATGAGAATGAAGACCCTTTGTTGTGATGTTATGTTTCTAGGAAAACCTTGTAACCTCAAGCAGTTTAACGACCACGAATAGGTTGTCAACCTTTTATACAAGTATGACAAGAATCATATTCCACAGTACATATTTCATCAATCTCTCTAGACACCAGTCTAATTCTGTAAAGAATTTGACGATGTTGTGTCATGGAGCCAGTTTAGCCCTCAAATAGTCTATCATCTATTTTTACATTCACTTGCATGGAACATTTCTAAAATATTTCAGTTAGTCGGAAAAGCGAACCTCGGGTTTTCTTTTCTGCCCAACTGATACATTCCAGGCGACTGAATCTCAGTGAATCACAAAAATACCATAAAGATGCATTTTCTTTGAATTTACGCCAGAAATGTTGCTTCTTTGAAACTTGATTTGACCTATAGTTTGATGATATTTTCATTAGAAATAAGGACTCACCGCAGCTGTAGTTTTATAATTTTAATATTTTAGAGTTTTCAGCGCGAATTAAATACCTATTGAATCAAATATCTATAACTGGGGAACGAAGAATAGCTGAATATCATTGAGAGTAAAACGAAATCACATTATATCACCGGTAGTCTGCGCGCAAATTTGCGCGAAAATAGTGCAAACACACAACCCATAACAGCGTTCAACTTCGAACATAGTCACACTGTTAACCCGAACCTATATATGTCAAATTTCGTGGAGTTCCTGTTTGGTCATTCATAAAAAAGTGTTTGTAGTTAGTTACCAACTTCAAGACAGCACTCTTGACTACTGCATTCTAGTTTTGCCACAGGCATGTCATTTGCAAAGAGCCGTATTTCTGCAAACATTTTATTCCACCATTTTCTGCCAGTTCTTTCATTCCAACTCTGAGTGTTTCCATTACTGATTTTCCCGGTCTTCATAAACAGTTCAAAAAACAATTCTCGAAAACGATTAAATCTGATTTTATGTCCCCCAACACGCAGCAGAAATCGATAGTCAGAATGCCAAACAATTACAATTACAATTCGCCCCACATATCAAGGTTAACAGAGGACCGAAGGCAAGCGAAGACACTGCAACAAAATCTCGAACTTCAATGGCAACAAGCAAAACCTTTCATTAACTGAACTATGTCAATGAAATTAGTAATTTGGCAAGGAAGACCACCCTTTCTGAAGTAATTAACACTGGCAAACAAACCAAATGATCTGACGACAGTTTTTGATAAACTGTTACTTCTCCAAATATAAGTCAGTTCTTATAGATTATTCCTTTGCTGAAGATCCGCCGAACAATATTCACAGCATTCTTTGGTTATAAAATTCCGTTCATTAGACAAGGACTGATGTATAACCAAACTCCACACATAGTATTTGTTCTGGCTTCGACCGAACTGGTTTATCTAGATTTCTATTGAGCCAATAATTAGAGGTTATCATTCGTTTTTTTTTGTCGGCCAATATATCAGCCAGGGGTAACTTCATATCAGCCTGAGACCGAAAGCTGAAGTTATCCAAGGTTGATATCTCGATCGATATGAAACTAACTAAGCAATTACCTCTTTATTTATTACACCAAAACAAATGTTTTTACAAAACTTCTCTGACTGTGTTATTGTTTCTCACTCTTTTCACAAAGTTCGAAGTTTCCTCTTCTCCGAATCCAGGTTCAGCTATCAGAACGTCTCGGCTTCCCCACTGGGAAGCCGCGACGTTCAAATAGCTCAGCTACCTCTTCTGCGACGAATCTCCGATTATTACTCAATAGTTTCTTCACAACTCTCTTCTTTCTTCTCTTCATCACCTAATCATTACTTATCATTAATTCCTCGTCATACCAAACTCTGCTTCAAATATCCACGCCTGGTAATGCAAATTTTCATGACTGAGTTTGACGAATAACTGTGAACATCTCGGTGTACACATATTTGTTGCGCCTAGTAACAATCAAGGGGGGCAACTCTAGCTTAATTCGTATCGGCCCGCGATCGGTGTCATATAAGCCGAGTCTGAAGCCATATCAGCCAAGTTGGTTTCCGAGTGAAGTTTCGATCTCGCCTAAGAGCCTTGCATATCGTCGCCTGAGTGCTAGAATGCCCTATGTCCCACAAGGGACATAGGACATTCTAGCACTCAGGCGACGATGTATCGACAGTAGTATGTCTCGTATGTTTCAGGTGCCATTTGGATGACCCCGGTGGATGACCCCGGAAGTGACGTCATGTCACGTGACCCAGTGGCGCCATGTTGTGTTGTTATGGTAACCCGCGTGAGAGTCCATCTTGTGACATCATCTCCATAGTGATACGTGGTGTGAGTGCGCATGCGCAGCTCGTGTTGTTAGGGTGAAACGTGTTTTCGTCGTCCATTTTGTATACTGGAGGCCGCCATCTTGGTTTCTATGGTATCACGTGATTGCTATGTTACCAATGGCTTCTAACAAGACAGGGGCATGTTCGGGGGTGTGTTCCTTCGTAGGAGAGTAAATCTGATTACCACAAACAACCCTACAACCCCTCCAAATCACCAAAATCCACCCAAAATCACCGAAATTGACTTTATTTCCCCAATTTATCGGCTTAGCACGTAGTGCTATAGTACTAAGGGGGCACAAGGGGGTGCGTTCGATTGAACAGGAGTAATGTTCTAGCTTAGAATTCTCCCAGAATCCCTTTTTGGATCCCTATCCTATGACGTTTTTCCCATTAAAAGACGTTCCTTTGGTCATTACCCAGAATTCTGTGCTTCTATCTGTTTATGCAAAAGTTTTCGTCTATCTGGTCGTGTTTCTTTGTTCTAGAGTATACTCCAGTAGCGTAGAAGAGCCTATTAACTGGAACAGCTTTGCTTATTATTACTATATTTAGCTATTTTAGTCTATTCTTGTTAGTTCTGACCCTATTCCAAGTACTCTTGTTGTTTCATTTATCTAGATCATTTATATAAATTATAACTAACCAATTAGATTGCTTGATTTCCCATAACCTGTACTTAATCGTATAGAGTCATCTCCCCTTATTACAACGAAGTTGTATCAGATTCTCATCACATCTATATCCAGTGGCAATATTCCCGAGCATCCCAATTTCGGCACCCCTTTTTAGAAAAACATATGACCTTCGGCACCCCTTTTCTGTCATATGTGCTTATGTGAAAAAGCACCATGTGACACAATGTGCCCTAGCACATAGGCACATGATTTATGTGCCGATATGTGAAAAGGCACAATGTGACAAAATGTGCCCTAGCACATAGGCACACACGGGTATTTGAGGATACCTATTGCCTGGTATTGTATTATTTGAGGATACCTATCTAGGATACCTTCTGGAGAATCCCTTTTTGTCATATGTGCTAATGTGAAAAAGTACAATGTGACACAATGTGTCCTAGCACATGAGCACATGCTTTATGTGCCGATATGTGCTTATGTGAATAGGCACAATGTGACACAATGTGCCCTATCACATAGGCACATACGACCAAAATGGGATTCCATAGCCACAGGTGTTTTCCAAAAGGGATTCTTTAAAAGGGATTCCATAAAATGGAATTCCTATCCGACTCCGTAAAATGGGATTCCGTGTTTTATCATCGACACTCGAGGGTATTCCCCTTCCCTATTGTGTCACATTGTGCTTTTTCACATAAGCACATAAGACAAAAAAGGGGTGCCGAAGGTCATATGTTTTTCAAAAAAGGCGTGCCGAAATTGGGGTGCCCGGGGATATTGCCATTGGATATAGATGTGATGAGAATCTGATACAATTTCGTTGTAATAAGGGGAGATAACTCTATACGATTAAGTACAGGTTATGGGAAATCAAGCAATCTAATTGGTTAGTTATAATTTATATAAATGATCTAGATAAATGAAACAACAAGAGTACTTGGAATAGGGTCAGAACTAACAGGAATAGACTAAAATAGCTAAATATAGTAATAATAAGCAAAGCTGTTCCAGTTAATAGGCTCTTCTACGCTACTGGAGTATACTCTAGAACAAAGAAACAGGACCAGATAGACGAAAACTATTGCATATACAGATAGAAGCACAGAATTCTGGGTAATGACCAAAGGAACGTGTCTTTTAATGGGAAAAACGTCATGGGATAGGGATCCAAAAAGGGATTCTGGGAGAATTCTAAGACAGAACATTACTCCTGTTCAATCGAACGCACCCCCTTGTACCCCCTTAGTACTATAGCACTACGTGCTAAGCCGATAAATTGGGGAAATGAAGTCAATTTCGGTGATTTTGGGTGGATTTTGGTGATTTGGAGGGATTGTCGGGTTGTTTGTGGTAATCAGATTTACTCTTCTACAAAGTAACACACCCCCGAACATACCCCTGTCTTGTTAGAAGCCATTGGTAACATAGCAATCACGTGCTACCACAGAAACCAAGATGGCGGCCTCCAGTATACAAAATGGACGACGGAAACACGTATCACCCTAACAACACGCGCTGCGCATGCGCACTCACACCACGTATCACTATGACGTCACAAGATGGCCGCTCACGCGGGTTACCACAACAACACAACATGGCGTCACTGGGTCACGTGACATGACGTCACTTCCGGGGTCATCCACCGGGGTCATCCAAATGACACCTGAAACATACTAGACATTCTACTATCGACTCGTCCTAACGGACTCAACGATACAGTACGGCCGCCGAGGACTGGTCACTTTCCACGGGTGGGCAATATCTCCACGGTCACAATATTAGATTCCAAACACTAATTATAGAAATAATCATCAAAAATTTAATTAATGAAGGACCGGGTATAACCCGGTGCTTCGTTTATTAAAATTCTGTTGATGATGATTTTAAATTACTTTTTAAACGCATGCGTTGGCATCACTACCCACGCGTGGATTACGACCAGTCCACGGCGGCTGTACTATATATGATCCAGAGACGAGTTCCTGACTTCAATACCCCATCTCGGAAACCCACTTCGGTGGTAGTAACCTTTTTGTATCATCAATGTATGCCTTCGATGAATGGCATGACTATGCTGCGCGATGGATATATATGCAGTACTATGATCATAACAACGGATTTTTTTTTCAATCAGATCGCGATTTTGGTTGCGTCACATTTAGATCTCTGGATGGAGACTAACAACACATAATTTTGCAGAATTAAGCACAATGAAGAAAAACGAAAATAGTGTCCAAGATGCAAGACACTTAATCGGTGGAGCTGTGTACTAAGACGTACTGCACCTCGACGATGCCCTTGCCTTCAACCGCTACTAGCGCTGCCTGTGCCGGATTTTTAAGTTTGAAAGTCTAGCAATTGCTCGCCGTTGTTCCGTGATTCTCTCCGGGTACTCCAGTTTTCTTCACCCGTTATACTGTCCGACACGATCTGAACTTTGTTGTTGGATGTGTCGTTAAGGCCTAAGAAGCAAACGGTATCCATAATGATTTCGCTTTTTTTCTGTAGGTGAGATTCTGCAGTGTTGTAAGTAGAAAGTTGACAATAGATTTCGATGAGGTCGAAATCTAGGCGCGATCCGGTCGAAATTCTCAGTCCGTTTTTGTAATGACAGTACTGTAGTTTCTAAAAAGCAAAAACAGTTTTAGGATAAGCAAGATGCAACCCCGTGGTCTGTCAGCGGGTGATCTGCTGAAATTTTATACGTTTTTTCTAAGAAATTGCATGAATTTGTGTAGGATGAGAAATTATTCATCAGAGTGTGTTAATAATAATCCACACTCTTTGTAATATTTTAGGTCGGCTTATTAATCTGGGTAATTCGTTGGAAAATTGCAACATAAGTGGGGGAGGCTGGGCAATATTTCACGATTAACATTACTTATTCAAACTGCGTAGAACGAAAAATTAAATGGATGTCGTATTTTGAGTTTTATTATTAAAATTGGGCAGTAAATAGATTTCAAATACCAGATCGTTGCATTTTAATCAATGGTATTAATCAAGAAACTTTGTCATTTAATGAGAATGGATTGCTCCCAACTGCGTACACATTTACATGGACTGCATATTACACATGTTAAATACTTAATGAGACATACGTCTCTGATTCTAAACTACTGATGATTATATAAGAAAATACCGTGACAATTGAGACTGAATTGAGTACCGAAGACGAGACGTAATTGAATATATGCAAACTGGAATTAGGCATGGAATCTAGAAAATCCAATTCTATTTTGGACAAGCGGTAAGCTTCAAAGGAGGATGGTTAGACTCTCGAGTGTCTCGGCCTCCCGAGTACGACTTTCACAATATTAAGGTTTGGTAGATTAGGAAAAGTCAATATTTTTCATCCGAAGCTAAAGTAGGACGAGAGGATCACAACTAAAACAAAACATGAAACTAGACTTTATGATTCTGGAGAATCATGGCTTTTCCAGATTAGATTCCATGATTGTTCATGACCCTAGAGTGTCTGATGAATTCTTTTTAACTGTCTGACTGAAGTTCCTTTATTGATGTTATGAGAAAAGTGGGTATAGTAGTTTCAAATAACTCAGTTTGATAAAAATAGATTAGGTAAAAACCAGCATTAATGGTGGAGCGGGTTAATATCAATATCGTCGTCCGACAAGTTAATCACCGACAAAAGAAGTTATGTTTGTTTGACACATACCAACTGAGTGCTGTGGCTATTTGAAAATGGTCCATTTTATCTGACATGTATCCAGAATATGGATGTTTGGCAGCTTGTAGAGGGTTAACAAGTGCTAACTGGAATATTTTTCCATGCAACTTGTAATTTCACACCAAGAACTGTGAATGCCCATTTTTTTTAAACTCTACGATGTTTTCAGAGAAATCCAGGGAGAGCATGAATTTTAAGCTTTTGATGGGTATCATTGTTTGTCCAGCCCAAAACGGGTTAAGGGTTGCTTTTGAATACCCTTATTACTTACAAAAATAATTCTCTGTAAATTCTACTTGCACATATGTTGATCTCTCCTCTTAACTTTGGGTGTTGTGGGAATGCAAACACAGCCTATTTTATCAAAATTGTGATGTTTGAGAAACTGTATAGGGTTAACAAATGCTTACCGGAATATCTTGTTCATGCAGCTTGTATTGTCACACTAAGATCTGAGAATGGCCAATTTTTCTTGAAAATCTAAGGGATGCTTTTAGAGAAATCCTCGGATAAAATTAATTTTTAACCTTTGTGGGGTATCGCTCTGTAACCAGCCCTAAACGGGTTAATGCTTGGTTTTGTGAATACCTTCATTACTTACAAAAATGATCCTCGGTGAATTCCACTCCCAATGAGGGAGGTTATGTTTATCTCACAAGTACACATTGGGTGTTGTGGGTGCCCAAGAACAGCCCATTTTCTCAAAATGCCTATACTTGGCAGTCTCTGGAGGGTTAACAAATGCTTACCGGAATATGTTGCCCATGCAACTTATAATGTCACTCAAAGACCTGCGAATGGTCAATTTCTCTTGAGAACTTGCTAGATGTTTTGGCGAGATCCACAGAAAACGAGAATTTGAAGCTTTTAAGGGGTATATCTCGTTGACCAGTCGAAAATGGGTTAAGACCTCGATTTTTGAATACCCTTACTACTTACAAAAATGTTTCCCAATCAGTTTTGCGCCCAGTAAAAGAAGTTACGTTTCTCTGTTGCATTTCCATTTGATGTTGTTGGTGTCCAAAACAGACTATTTTTTCAAAATGTTTGACATTTAGCAGCCCATGAAGGGTTAACAAATGCCTACCAGAATAATTTGTCCACACAACTGGTAATGTGACAACAAGACCTATCAACGGCCATTTTCTCTTCAAAGCCCTACAGGATGTTTGTAAAGAGATCCAGGGAAAACATGATTTTTTAAGCTTTTGATTGGTACCACTGTTAACCTCCCCAAAAGGGGTTAACGCTTGGATTTTTTAATACCCTTCTTACTTACAAAAATGGTTCTCCGGGAATTCCACTTCCAGCAAAGGAGATTATGTTTATCTCTCGCGTACACATTGGGTTCTGCGCGTGTCCGAAAATAGCCCATTTCAAAAAAATTACGATGCTTGGCATTCTTAGAGGGTTAATAAACGCCCGTCGGAATATTTTGTCCATGCAACTTGTAATGTCACACAAAGATCTGCTAGTGGTCAATTTTCCTTGAAAACCTTCGGGATGTTTTTAGAGAAATCCACAGAAAATGGGAATTTTAAGATTTTAAGGGGTCTCTCTCTTTAGCCTTTCCAAAATGGGTTAAGACTTCGACTTTTGAATACCCTTACTACTTACAAAAATGTTTCCGTATAGATTGTGCGCTCGATAAAAGAAGACTCTTTTTTGTGGCGTACCCATTGGGTGCTGTTGGCATCCAAAAACAGCCCATTTTATCACAATTCTGACTTTTAGCAGCCCGTGGGGGGGGGGGGGGTAACAAATGCTCACCGCAGTATTTTGTCCATGCAACTTCTATTGTCACACCAAGGCCTGGGAGTGACAAATTTTTCTTGAAAATCTACAAGACTCGTTTAGAGAAATCCACAGAAAACATGATTTTTTAGCTTTATGGGTGTATTGCTGTTTAACCAGCCCAAAACGGGTTAAAGCTTGGCTTTTTCAACACCCTTATTACTGACAAAAATGATCCTCGGTGAATTCCACCTCCAACAACGGCCTATTTCATCAAAATTTCGATGTTTGGCAGCCTGTGGAGGGTTACCATATGCATCGCCTGATATGTCGTGTGTATCAAAGGTCGTGTCATAGGCAAGTCTAGCAATGATGAATGTTTAAAAAAAATCTACAAGACGTGTTTCGAGAAAGTGCTGATAAACACCAATTTTGGCAGGTTTTTTTGCCAATTCTGACGAATTCCGCTTCGGTACATTTTTAGACTTTGTGCCCCTCTATGCATGTGCAAAATTTTGTGACAATCGGTTCGAAAATGGCTTCTGAATCGTACGGACAAAATGTGTGGAAAAAAAAAAAAAACCAAACCCCACCAAAAAAATAATAATCCGTAGAAAAACAATAGTCTTTTCCAGTGGGTACGCCACAAAGAAAAGTGCCTTATTTTATCAAGCGCACAATCTGTATGGAAACATTTTTGTAAGTAGCAAGGGCATTCAAAAGTCGAAGTCTTAACCCATTTTGGGCAGGCTAAAGAGAGAGACCCCCTTAAAATCGTAAAATACCCATTTTCTGTGGATTTCTCTAAATGCATCCTGTAGGTTTTCAAGAAAAATTGACTTCTCGCAGGTCTTTGTGTGACATTGCAAGTTGCATGGTCAAAATATTCCGGTGAACGTTTATTAATCCTCAACAGGCTGCCAAAAATCGTAATTTTGTTGAAATGGGCTGTTTTCAGACACGCAGAGCACCCAACGTGTACCTGAAAAATAAACATAATCTCCTTTGTGGGAAGTGGAATTCACCGAGCACCATTTTTGTAAGTAATAAGGGTATTCAAAAAACCAAGCGTTAACCCGTTTTGCGATTGTTAATAGTGATACCCATCAGAAGCTTAAAACAAAGTTTTCCCTGGATGTCTTTACAAACATCTGGTAGGGTTGTCAAGAGAAAATGGCCATTGATAGGTCTTGGTGTCACATTACCAGCTGATCGGATAAATTATTCCGGTAACCATTTGTTAACCCTCCATGGGCTGCTAAATGTTATAATTTTGAAAAAAAATAGTCTGTTTTTGAACACCAACAACATCAAATGGGAATGCAACAGAGAAACGTAACTTCTTTTACCGGACGCAAAACTAACAGGGAAACATTTTTGTTAGAAGTAAGTGTATTCAAAAATCGAGGTCTTAACCCATTTTTGAATAGTTAAGGAGATATACCCCATAAAAGCTTAAAATTCCAGTTTTCCGTGGATTTCTCAAAAAAAAATCTCAAGAGCAATTGACCATTTGCAGGTCTTGGAGTGACATTACAAGTTGCATGAACAAAATATTTCGGTGAGCATTTGTTAACCCTCCAGAAGCTGCTAAGCACAGACATTTGGAGAAAATGGGCTGTTCTTGGGAAACCATAACACCAAATGTGTACCTGCGAGATAAACATAACCTCCTTCATTGGAAGTGGAATTCACCGTCGATCATTTTTGTAAGTAATGAAGGTATTCACAAAACCAAGCATTAACCCGTTTAGGGCTGGTTACAGAGCGATACCCCCCCCCCCCCCCCAAAAGGTTAAAAATTCGTGTTATCTGAGGATTTCTCTAAAAACATCTCGTAGATTTTCAAGAAAAAATGGCCATTCTCAGATCTTAGTGTGACATTACAAGTTGCATGTACAAAATATTCCTGTAAGCATTCGTTAACCCTATGCAGGTTCTCAAAAATCAAAATGTTGATTAAATGGGCTGTGTTTGCGTAACCACAGGACCCGAAGTAATAAGAGTATTCAAAAAACAACACTTAACCCGTTTTGGGCTGGATAAACAATGATAACCATTCACAGTTCTTGGTGTGACATTACAAGTTGCATGAATAAATATTCCGTTAGCACTTGTTAACCCTCTGCAAACTGCCAGGCATCAATAGTGTGGATACATTTGAGATAAAATGGACCATTTTTAAATTGACACAGCACTCAGTGGGTATGTGTCAAACAAACATAACTCCTTTTGTCGGTCATTGACTTGTTGGACGACGATATTGACATTAACCCACTCCACCGTTAATGGTGGTTTTTACCTTAACAATTTTTTATCAAACTGTGTCATTTGAGACTACTATACTCACCTTTCTTATAACATCAATGAAGGAACTTCAGTGAGACAGTTAAAAACAATTCATCAGACACTGTGGGGCCATGAAAAATCATGGAAAAGCCATGATTCTCCAGAATCATAAAGACTAGTTTTATATTTGGGTTTAACGAAGCTTTCTACAGTCAGGATCACCTCTTGTCTGACGAAGCTGGAGTACCCGGGGAGAACCATGATCAGGGACAAGCAGCTGACAAAGTCCAACGTACTAACTCCACACATGGAAGGTAAGCATTGGTTGAAGACAAGTTCAACATCGACGTGCAGTATGCCGTAGTACACAGCGCCACCGTGACCCCACGAAGGCAATCGAGATTAACTGCTTTGCACAAGGAAACAACGCTGTTAACCCTGGTGGGGATCGGATCGTGAACCTTTCGGGTTGATGTCCAATGTCATAACCACTGAGCCACCCCCTCCCTTCAGTTGGATTAAAATCAGCCCAAATGAACAGGGTTTGGTGAATATGAACCCAAGTGGGTTCATATTCACACAAACCAGTTGATTTGGGTTGATTTTTAACCCAACTGATTTTATAGTGTACCGAAGACCGATGGTAACTGCGTTGTGCAGAGTTGGTTAGTACTTTCCTAGAAGTAACGAGATTTGCCAATAAATCATTGATCGTTTAGATTGTCTTGACTGGGATGTGATAATCATCAATAAGACCAAGTTCTTTGCTTTTCATCACAATATATAATGTTTATTTATTGATGTTTAAGGTCACATATTTATGCACAATGGCTAACCATGACCGTGACAGTTTTGCGGGTGGAGGAAGCCGGAGTACCCTAAGAGAACCACCGAGCAATGACGAGAAGCTGCAAGCTCCCCAACATCGTAACTCTGCACTGCAGCACAGGCAGGGTTAGATTGGTTGAAGACATGCGTACCATCGACGTGCAGTGCGCCTCAGTACACGGCGTCATCGTGCCCCCATGCGGGCAATGGAGATGAAGTGTCTTGCCCAAGGACACAACGCGGTTGCCGCAGGTGGGATTCGACCCGAGGACCTCTCTACCTACTGAGCCACCGCGCTCCCTACAATATATAATGTCGAGAAGCTTTACAACTTCAGCGTGATAACATAGATATTTGAAAGAAGGAAAATCTGGCAGACGTCGATGTGACGTAATAACGAAAAACAAATCGATAGAGCAATTTAACCCTTTACCCAACGTAACGACCAAAACCGGCCAGCGCTATTCTCAAAAATCGCCAATTAATTTTCATTATTTTTTTCATTTTTTGTCTAAAAAACGTAGGTTATGAGCTCGTTCCAACGAGGGGTCATAACCTATGTTTTTGAGACAAAAAATGAAAAAAAATAGTTATTCAAGAATTATTTTTGCAAGTGTCGTCTGCTTTTCAGGTTAGGTAAAGGGTTAACTCTACGATCCAAGAGGGCGATGGCTCAGTGGTTAGAGCGCTGGCTCAATGGCTCGGTGGTTAGAGCATTAGTTCGATCTTGGCCAGCGGTGGCTGCGCTGTGTCCTTGAGCAAGACACTTAATCCCAGTTACCTACGTGGGGGCACTGTGGTGCTGTGTACTAAGGCATACGGCACGAAGATGGTACACCTGCTTTCAACCACTGCTAACCGTTGTTGTGAAGAGTAAGTAAGCTGCATAGTCTGAAAGTTTCTCGCTGATGATCGGTGGTTCCCTCCGAGTCCTCCGGCTTTCTCCACCCATACACATGCCCGACGGGGCACGTATCCGGTTGTTGAAAGTGCCGTTACCCATTGAATACGTTTGTACGTCTTATGACGTACGAAATCAAACAGCCCGTTGATACTTTGTGGCCATTTGTTTTGTTATTATTTTTCGATTTTTTAAAGATTTAACCTCAATTCCTATTTTCTCCCGAATAGTGCTCAGTGACAACCGTTGAACCAAATGCTATCGCAGCTTAGAATACTAATAGAATCCTGCTGTCAGTACTTCTTAACTGGCTGAGTGCTAGAAGCCATTATCAGGGCCTTCAAAAAATGAGGACACCAGAGCAAAAAAGCAAACAATTTCCTTGCTTATATTTCGTATTCAGTCAAACACAAATAATATTTTGTACTTTCCGACGTTTGACGTCGCATTTTGAAAAACGTTGAAGAAACTGAATTCCCATTGACGGTTCAAGGTCAGGATAATTAAAGTCTCAAAGTGTTAAACCTCGACAAACAAAGACACAATCCACAAATACATTTCTAAGAAACCTTGATGAGTTTACCTATAATCACCACCGACTAATATTCCAACTTTATCATCAAGGCATACCTCTGAGTCCAAACAGAAGATTGAGGGATCTATTCTGAACAGTGGTAACTGCGTTGTGTAGATTTAGTAAGAAGTCTTGACTTTCTTTAACTATAAATCCCGCTAGTAGTAGTGTTCGCGCCGTTCATGCCCTTATTGAATGGCCTAATGGATGACCTTGGAAGTGACGTCATGATCACGAGACCCTGCTACGCCATATCGGTTGTCATGGTTGCCCGCGTGATACGCAGTGTGTGTCACCATTGGATGCCGCCAATTAGAGTTCTATGGTGGCACGTGGTTGCTATTTGACCCAAAGGCCTCTAACAGGGCGGGAGTCTGCTCGGAGGGTGCGTTGGATTGAATGGGAATAAATCTTATTACCACAAACAACCCTATATCTACCCCAAATTTCTAACAATCGAAAATCACCGAAACTAATTTTATTTGACTTGGATTCTTCCTGAATCCACTCGGATTCCTCCAGAATCCTCGTTTTCTTCTACCTGTCCTTATTTCCTAAATTCCTCGACTTGTTTTGAATATGTTATGACTTCTCAGATGTGCTATGTGATAGTATACAGTGGGTAACAATGTGTACACATCACATACAGAAATAATGCACATGAGTGGTTTGCCGATATATGTCAATGTGAGCACAATACATACATACAGCCCATAGGCATGAGATGACATGACATGGTAATGTATCATTGGGGGAAATACTTTGGAGGATACCTTTTTGGAGGATAGATATTTTGATATCTGGTCAACCCAGTTCGCCTGGACGATCCAAATCCTTCATATCCCCAACGTCACTACTGCTGATTTATCCAGTCATCACTAGCTGCCATATGATCAGCATCCGCTGTATTCACTCAATACTATCGCTTCTACCCACCTTTCAGCTTTGAATCGTTACTGTTGACCTATGGTACTACTATGGGTGTACTAGCTATGTCTGACCCTGTTCCAATCTCTGCTCTCGACCAAGTCTTTAATGGGTTCGATTAGATCGCTCCCTTCATCAAACCCCTCCTCAGTTTATACAGTTGCTTGATCTGGTACATGCTGGGTAACTTAGAGGACGAAACAGTCTGTTGACCTTTTTCATCAAAATCATAGCATATTATTCCACACTGGAATGAGATCATCGATCCAATTCAAAGCAGCATATTGATATTATATATATATCGTCGAACAAAGGACTCTGTGCAATGCTAAGACATTTCAGATGACACAATGTTCCATTTAAGGGACGATATAAAGCTTTAGTGATCACCCCGCCGATTGTATAGTTTCGTTTTTTCGTGATTATGGACCATACTCCGTCATTATACCCGATACAATCCCCCTCCCCATCCCATACTGGCATTGCCACCCGCAAAGTACGTTAGAAACGAATACACAAAAGTTTCTTAGTTTTAGTTCTGAGAAAGTGAAGTCTTTACCACTCGTGCACTGGTGAAAAGGGACACGTGTCCCCCCCCCCCCCCGAGGGCAAGGGGGTAGCTGCCATCCCTCCCCACCCCTTCCCTTCGTTGGGCACCCTTGCTTTGCATTTTCTTTTCTGAGTGGAACCTATGGAATGACTTTAATGAAGTAACACCCAAAGTAACATTGGTTTGATATACTTAAAAGCCCACATAACACGGAAGAAAAACATTTTTACCCTAATCAGGCACGTGGCTCGAGGTTTCCGATTGAGGGTGTAGGGTAGTGATTTTCCAACTAGGGGAGGGACTGGGAGAGGGAAGCTCCCCTCCCGGTCCCTCCCCGTAGTTGGAAATTCACTATCGAGAAAGATTTTGGAAATGAAGCCATGAAAGGGGGCATAAAATTGATTCTAGTAACTAAAATGCCAACACATTTATGATAGAATTATCAGGTTATTATTATTTGGTATTCTTATGGGAACTGAATATGTGCTAAACAAATGTTCAAGCTTAGGACATTGAACAATTCACACTGTACTAACATTAAATAAGATCAATTTTCGATGTTTCATCATTTTGTAACTGTGAATGATGGAATTAACTCAGAATAACATGATGTGATTTTCGAGGATTTTTTTTTTATTACGACAAGTAAACGTCCTATAGAAATCTCGCACCGATTGACAGCATGCATGCTTATGAAGCTCCATATTGCGTACACTGAAGCTGTAAGAATTTTTGCCGATTCGAAACCGAGTTGGGTTTGGGAAGTAAAGGAGACATCAGCTTCGCCAAAGAAGCTCTAAAATCCAGATAGATGGAATTTTAAACTATTAATGACTTGCCCTCCGAATTTCCAACTATAGGAAATTTTGGCCAGGATTGGGGTGTGACCCCCCCCCCCCCCCCCCCTCCCATAGTCGCCCCGTCCCTGACCCCAAGCGAAACAAAGCTGTTCTATGTTTACCTCGATTGCATTCAAATACTAACCTCTATTCAAACATAACACTTAATAGTCCAGGCACATTAGACATAAAAATGAGAAAGTAAGGAAAAAAATCGGAGAAAGCTGATTTTTTTATATGTTTCCGGAACACACATTGCGGATAAAGTGTGAAAAGTCCCCGCGAATCCGAGTTGAGCTTTTTAAGTTATAGCGTTTTTTTGATAAAAAAAAAATTTTTAAAAAAATTCGACCCACCTCCATATTTCTCATTCTTATTCGCCTTAGTAGGGTGAGAATCATAAATATCGTGCTGAATTATATTGAGAATACATATCCCCAACAGAAAATGCCAACTTTGTACCAATCCTCACACTCAATGGTGAAATATTCACGAAAATGTACAAAATTACGAAAAAAAATTTATTGTTTTCATACACACAACGGTACACAACGTCCATTAAATCAAATCTACGACTACTTTGGGAGTTAAATTATATATCAAAAATTGCAGAAAAGCAGTGGCTTTATAATGATATATAACAATAGTCATTTATTCCATAATGAACTGGTGAAACGTGTGAAATATTAACCATACCCCCTAAACTCAAATTCAAACGGCATCGACTTTTCTCATTCAAATACCGTATTATAGCATCATTGTTTCAATTTCCATGTTCGATTAAATCACATAATGTGGTGTTCGCCTACACTCAAGATGCATTGGCATGTAATGTGTGCACGCCCTTGATGTGTACTCATAAACAAATTTGTATTGTACAGACAACGTCATATTTAGGGGCAATTGGTTCGATCATGGCTGGTAGCGGCTTGGATGAACTTTGGAGGACTGTTTATGCTGGTGGGTCAATCCATCATTTGATCAGTGGTCATGCATATTCAAGAGCAGTTCGTGCCCATTTGCTAACACAAATTGCCATTACAAAACTTGTGTTTGAAGAAAGCCGAACACTAGATAACATAGACTGCACAGAAGTCAATGAAATATTCTGTGGACTTGCCAGAGGTGACTGTACAACAGCTGACGCTGTCAATCAAGAAAGTGTCAACCATCTACTGTCAAAATTACACGAACTGCTCCAGAATGCGTCCGTAGGACGCACAGGAAAGCTTTGGGTACAATACTACGAGCAAATAGGTCTTCTCCAATTGTTCTTGAGAGCAGAGCGCACATGCGACTGGGAACTCCACACATATTGTGTTCGCAATATGCTTCCAGTATTTCACGCAGGTGGTCATTTTGCATACGCAAAAAGTTCTCATCTCTATTTGCAGCAGATGAATGAGCTAACAGAAATAATGCAACAGGATGATTTGAAGTTGTTCACTGAGAAAGGTTACTCTACCATAAGGCGCTCAGATAAATTCTGGGACGGGATATATTCTGATCAGACCATAGAGCAGTGTTTAATGAGAATGTTCAAGCTCCCTGGTGGTCTCACACATGGCAGAGGAATAACCGATAGCACTGTTGCGAAATGGGTACATGGACTACCTCTTTGCCTTCCGATATGTAATGCTCTCGAAAATTTTGTTCATGTTCACACTGGTCATGGCGAACAACATCGGGATCTCCGTCAAAGTTCACAGTTGACTGATGCCAATGATATCACCAAATTATTGAACTGGCTCAGAGTGCATTCCCCCTTTCAGAATAGAGATCCACTACAATTAGTCTCTATAGCGACCGGGCTTGTGGCCGACGAAACTGTGAACTGTGACCAAGTTCGCAAAATTGGTGAATGTTGCGTATCGAATGTTGTAAGCAAAACGTTCAACAGCATCAAACTACGACGTGTTGACACTGTGAAGTCTTTCGCATCGATGGCAAATAGCATCAAAGTCCGTGGAAGTAAGGTAGTGATTGATCCCACAATTCTGTTCAACCGCATCACATGTGTTATTCAGTCACAAGCAGAGATGGAAGAGTATCTCAAATATGAACTCGCCCCGAAACCACCAGCATTGTTTGATTCTGCTGGAATGAGGAAGACACAGAAAAGCACGCTCGGTAAGATCCTCAAAACATACGGTTCCGAGCAAACTAAAATCTCAGAACATTCTCTGTTTGTTGTAGATGGTGGATTTTTATTGAGTGCAGTTGTATGGCCTAAACAGTCGTCATATAAGGACATATGTACATCATATTCCAATTATCTAGTGAGACATTTTGGGGTGAACGTCGTGGTTGTTTTTGATGGTTATGCTTGTACAATGTCGACAAAGGGCATGGAACAAGCCCGTAGATCTAAAGACAGGTATTCCATTGATATCAATATCTCACCCGAGTTACCAGCCACCACACCCCAATCCGATTTCCTTGCAAATGCCAAGAACAAAACCCAACTGATCGATCTTCTAATGCAGGAGCTATCTGCTATCAATATTCAGTCCAAGCAGGCCGAGGCTGATGCTGATGTACTGATAGCCGAAACTGCACTTGACATCGCTCAAGATGACAACAATGTTGTCGTTGGGGGACAGACACAGACTTGTTAGTCATTCTTACCTCTCGAGTTCAACCGGGATGTAATATTCACATGATGTATTCCATTACCCCAAACTTACTAGTTTCAGTTAGTGAAATAGCAACCAAAATGGGTGACCATAGAAGCAACCTCCTTGTAGCACATTCTATAAGTGGTTGTGACACTACTTCTGCACTCTTTCGAGTTGGTAAGAAGAAAGTATTCAGTACAATTGTCTCCGATGTTACTAGCGACTCACAACAGTATGTCAACACAATTTTGGCGGATGACAGTACACCAAGTGCAGTAGCCGCTGCCGGGGAACAACTTCTCCTGATCTTATACGGGAGTAAAACTGTTTCCTCTCTCGACCAATATAGATATGTCACTTACAAGCGTTATGTAGCAAAATCTAAACTGAATAAACCCATCGACCTAGCCTCACTCCCACCAAGCAGCGATGCTGCACAACAACATGTCTACAGATGTTATCTCCAGGTCCAACAATGGCTGGGCACTTCGCTTCCTCCGACGGATTGGGGGTGGTCGCTAGACAATGGACTTCTTGTACCGACTGCAGCCACAAAGCCATGTGCCCCCGATAACCTACTGAATCTGATCAGTTGTGGTTGCAAGAGTGCTTGTACAAAGAGGTGTGGGTGTAAGAAGGCAGGACTCTCTTGCTCAGGTTTGTGTAATTGCAGTTCGGATTCTTGTAACAACCACAGAAACACTATCCTGTCGGAAATTTCTGAGTTCGATGAATAATATGTATATAGGTCATGTCATTTCTGTATATAGCGTTGATAATAGTCAATGTAACTTAATCCATGTTGATTGATTTGTACATTCTGTAAATATTATTTATTGATTTTTGTACATTCTGTAAATATTATTTATTGATCTAATGCTGCCAGACACAGACGTGTCTGTTCGGTCCCAAGCCCGAAAATAGTTGAGTTCTCATGCTGACGAATTTTATGCCCAAAGGGGAACTCGGCCAGAAGCAGAGGGGGTCTTCCATAATGTCTATTTTGTAAGCAATGATAAAAGTCTTCAAATGGTGGTGGATTTTTTATCGTCTGTCCAACTAACATCCCGTTCTGTACTACGACCCTTTGGGCAAATCCGTTAGGAAAATCGTCATTTTTTGCGTAAATCCGATACTTTTTTGTGAATTTTCAATAATTTTTCGCAGAAATTGTCACAGAATGCACATTTTCCTCTAGGTAAATGTATATTAGACATTATGTAGCTCGAAATACGCGTAAACAAAAAATACAGTTGGATCAATTCGAGGTTACAAAGTTCGTGCGATTTTTTTTTGATTTTTTTCAAACGCGTTTTCGAAAAAAGGCTGTAGAAAAAAAGCCCAACTGGGATTTTAGGGGACTTTTGTCTAATCGTTCAGTGACATGTACTCGACATTCCCTGAAAAAATCAGCTTTCTCCGATTTTTTTCCCTAGTGAAACCTAATGTTCTTGGGCTATAATATGAGTGATCTAAAATCACTGAACATAGTGGACTGAAGATAATGCTTCAGATCTATACAACCAGGGAGTTGAACAATTCACAATAAATTGATAACCCCAACATGCAAATGATTGCGACAAGTAATTATTCATTTGGTTCATCGGTATATTTGAGGATATCATCGATGACATCATGGTCACGTGACATTTGACGTATTATATGACGTCACCGATAACGTCACTGGCCACATGACTCATGTCGATACCGATCACGTGATCAGTCCTTAGCGACGACTTTGGACTATAGCTAGGTGCAGTGTAGGAGCTTGGAATTCCACTTACGAATTTCTACTTTTGGAATCGTTTTTCGGAAACCCTCGAAGAGAATCCTTTTTTAGGGAAAACGTCTGTGGTTATAGAATCTCTTTTTTCCGAGGATGAGGATATGAGCAATGATAGATAACACTTCAGTGAGGGATTTCCTCATGGCCTCATACGACGAAAATGGAGGTGCCGATGGTCAGGGATTGTCTGTTAGGGGTCGGAGGTTGGAATCCCACTTACGGAATCTAACTTATGGAATCCTTTTTACTGAAACCTACTAAGAAAATCTCTTTTTGGAAAACGTCTGTAGAACTAGAGTCTATCTTTTCGACATGAGGATATGAGCAATGATAGAAAATACCCCAGTGAAGGATTTTCGCAAGGTCATCATGACCTCATATGACGAAAATGGGACGTCAAAGGTAGGTGGTTGTTAGGCTGGGTGTTGGAAATGGGATTTCGTGTAACGTGGCCATTCGATAACAGATGAGGATATGAGGAACGATAGGTTAACCCTTTACCTTACGAATCGCCCGCATCCGACCGCGTAATTCGCAAATTGAGCAGTTGAAAAAAATATTTTTTTCAAATATTTCAACAAAACCATATCATGTGACCCCTCAATGGAACGCGCTCAGCAGGGTAGCATTACAAAATTTACCCTCTGTGAACCTCAGTCTGAATCAAGGTCTCAAGCCAAAACACATTCGTTATTTTTTATTTATTTATTTATTTATTTATTTATTTATTTATTTATTTATTTATTATTTATTTATTTATTTATTAACGCCATATCAGAAAGCGGTACGAAGTAAAACATTCAGCATTCAGGTACAATCTGTTTTATAATTTACACAACAGACCCTTTCTCAATCGGCCCAACTATAAATTATAATGGTGACATTTTCCCTCATGTCACCCCTCATCCTCTTATCTCTCATATTTTAATCCTATTCATCCATTATTATCAGTTAGACTGGTGTAAACAGTATTAGCTTCAAATTACTGCATTGAATGGTCACAATGTATACATAGATGTGGATGCGACTGTGAGCCAACTGGCTCGTAATAGTGATGTTTCCATGTTCAGATATTTATAAATAAGTTTTCCACGGTAACAGCGTGCAAAGTAAATATTATTCAATTCAATTCAGTTCAGCTTCACTTCACAAATAAACCACTATTTAGTGGTATTGATGGAGACAAAAAAAGAACATAGCGCGATCGATCTTTCCAACATCACCCTTCTCAGTATTTTATTTACGGGTGTCTTCAAACACAGCCAGAGTTGCGCGCAGCCATCTTCTTGCATCGCGTCACTCCCGCGGTGCTCTAAATATTATTTTTTTTATATATTGCTCTTATAAAGTTCATTGGAAGGAGCATTGTTGGAAAAAAACGATCGCAAACACAATTCTGTTTGGGTCGGCATATACATTTCTATGCGTGGCGATATACTCGCTCCTACAGTGCTATGTAATAAAAAAAATAGCTTTTTATCGATGAGGTCGCGATCAGGTCGAGATACTCCAATACACCAGGGTGTAGAGATTTCACGAATAAAATATTGTGAAATCAAGACCGAATCGCGAAACACAGACAAAAGTAGCATTCTCGCTTCACTGTTCTCGAGTTTGCTTTCTGATGCGGGACATTCTACAGTGTTGAAGGGAGAAAAGCGGAAAAGAAATCTCGACTAGTTCGTGGCCCGTCACGATTCGATTCTAATCCCCCCTCCCCCACCATCCACACGCAGTCTTACCCCACTCACCCCACCTCACACATATTATCGCTCACACACACTGCAACCAGGTCACTCGATAAATAGCATTCTATTTTTAGGCGGGAGAGATTCCAGTTGTCTGGGAAGAAAGGCTTAAAGATAATTTCAATCGGATCGTGATCCGATCGAAATTCTCTATCCGCTCTGGCCTTCAGTCTTCACAGCATTATACGCACCATCAACCTCCCTCCCTACGCAGCCCAGTCACTCAACCGCTCACATATTTACATTCACGCGAACTGGAATCAGGTCACTAAGTTAATAAGATCTCATTTGTGTGCGCTTGTTCTGTTGTGTTTCAGGAAGACTAACTGTGGGCACCTTCCAGTATGATACGGCAAAACGCATGACCTTTCTATCGACGTTCAGGTTCTCGGCGCAGCCCAACTCATTCTTCCAGTCCGCAGCCATGTGGCTGCAGAATGAATGCACCAGTCGGTCTGCACTTGACATCATTACTGACACATTAAAGTAGTAAAATATAGTGAAAAAATAATTTATGTCATTGTACTTTTCGGGTCACTTCTGAATTATTTTATTGGTTTCCCTGGCTGTCCCAGTGCAAAATTTTATTGATTTCAGAAAATGAAAAAACAAAAAAATCACAAGAAATCTCATTCTAAAAACAACATTACTAATACAGGGAAATTAGCCCTTTGAACTCTAGTGGTATCTTCCATGCCAGTTCAATGGCAGCAATTAGAAGAGTCCATATTCATTATTTGGGGTAGGCCAATCAGTATTTTCACGTTGAAAATACTGATTGGTCTACCTCACAATATTTATCCTATGTAATGACGTATCATGTTCCTGGCCGTAAAAGCGGCCGCTGGGGTTCAAAGGGTTAAGGGAGGGGTGGGGGTAGTCCCGTAGCAAGACAAGACACAGAAAAGTGTGATTCATGCTGATTCTGACTGACCTGCATTTCATTGGCTGCTTACAGATAGCTCTTTCCGAATTTAAGATTCAATTCAGTTGGAATTCTGAATGCGAGTTACTTTTTCTCATAGCACTGTAGGGCTGTAGCAATAATTTATTAAAGTACTTCCTTACAGATGTTCATCACTGTAATTCAAATGCGGGCAGAATATTTCGAACGGATCATGTCTCATGTGATTCCCCCTTACTCACTACAGTAAACAGATATTCTTTCTTTCTCTTCTATAGATATTCCGATCAATTGGTATTTAATTGGCCCCGAAAATACCAAGATGTTAAAATAATTGATGGAACTACGCGGAGCAATCATGAAACTGCTGCTGTGACGAGTCTCCATTCATGATTGTTTAGTAAACAAACGTGTCTTATAGTATTAGGATGTAGACATTAAAGATTTCGTCCAAATTAAGCTTTTCCTGAGAAACATTTCTGTATTTATTCAAAGAAAATGAATGTTTAGTGTATTTTTAGATTCAATCGTCTGGAATATTTCAGTTGGTCGGAAAAGCGAATCTACGGTTCCCAACGATTAAGTCTAAACATACTGAAGAATCAGGCAAGTTCCAGGACGTGACAGCGTCGAATTCCTAAAAGAATTTTATTGGTCGCTTGGGGTAACATATCGAGTACAGGCAAACTCTGCGCGATGTTATAACATGGATGTTCTTTCTGCTTTTTCAATTTTTCCAAAAATTATATATCTACAGTACGGCCACCGTGGACTGATCACTTTCCACGGGTGGGCAATATTTCCACGGACCCAGTAATATTATATTCCAAACACTAATTTTGGGAATAATCATCAAAAATTAAATTAATGAAGCACCGGGTACACCCTGGTGTTACATTAATTAAAATCGTGCTGATGATGATTGTTGTTTCTTGGAAGATGCAAGCGTGGACATCACTGCTCACGCATTGATTACGACCAGTCCACGGCGACTGTACTCTATATCGGATGGAAATGAATCTACTGTTTTGTTTTTATTGTAATCCACTGTAACTGACATTCCATATTTCTGTAAACCACCGTGTTAAAGCAGTGGCAACTTTATAAATTCCTTTTACCTGATTCTGTTCATTAATCCAGTAGTAACCTACAGCAAACGATCTCAAACTAGACATGATATAAAAAAAGAAGAAAGAAAAATTGATCAATGGTAAAAAAATAATATTCAAATAACCTTGAAGTTGCAGCTTTCTATGACTTCATTCCAATATATCTGGCGTTTGGATTGTGAACAAACTGAGGTTTATAAACGTTAGTTCCTATAAGGCACTTCAGAAATCGCATTTGCATTTGATGTTTCCAATTTCTAGATCTAAGTACTTTTTCATCGATGGTGGCTGAGTGCTCAAGGACAGCATCACGCGAAGTAATATTGGAAATGATTCTGCTTTTCAAAAGATGGGCGGATGTGCATCAACTGAAGAACTCTATCGAAGTAACATATTGTATTTCAAGGTTTGCAGAGGTCGTAGATCCTATCCGGTAACATAAGAATCAGAACGTTTAAAGATTCCATTCTATATCAGACCATCCAATCTAGCGTCAACATACTCTTATACAAAGCATTTTGAGTGCTACACTTGACTACATATGTCCTGTAAAGTGACAGATCAATGCGGCTTTGGATTCTATATTCTATTTTGGTTTGTCTTAACAGGGCTCAAAATAAGCTGTGTCGCGTCGCGTTTTGCTATGCAAAACTTGCAAAAAGCTACACAATGTTCAATTATATATAGCATTTTGCGATACAAGATAATAAACTGCAGCCTGTTAGGCTGCAGTTGATTATACTGTATCGCAAAATGTAAATGAAAATTTGCGAACAAATTTGAAAACTAGTTCACTGATGCTTTACTTCTGATTGTGGAACATTCCAGGCATAACTCAGATTAACTCTCCATCAAGCATCGTTAGCGACTTTATATGTAAGATTAATTCTATTGGTTTAAATTCTTCCTGTTTTTACAACATTTTGCATAAAATGTCCATTAAAAATATCTTCAAGCCCATCAAATTAAAAATCCCAGCTTCCATTTTGAGAACTCTATTAAACAACCAAGACACCATTTGAAAATATCCATGTCCATACAACCCTTGAAGGCAGTTCATTTAAAAAAAACATAGTAAATGTTTCATGTGTTACAGATCATTTGGAAATGCCCAGAAATGGATGGAAAATATTCTATCTACTTAGAAGAATTCAATACAAAACAGGATAACATAACTCTGGTATACAAAAATAGCTATGTAATTTTTACAAAATCTATTCATTTTTTGGAAATGTGTAGCATTTTGCTACGCAAAGAAAAAAGTTATTTTGAGCACTGTGTCTTAATGCCAAGACAGATTCGAGGGGTTCAGAATTCTGGTGCTCGTACTTAAACTTCTTCAGGTAGCAGCATGCTGCACGACGTATTGATCAGAAAAATAACAGACTGGGTTTTATTTATTTATTTATTTATTTATTTATTTATTTATTTATTTATTTATTTATTTATTTATTTTATTTATTTATGACTTATCGTGACCGTGACAGTTTTACGGGTGGAGGAAGCCGGAGTACCCGGAGAAAACCACCGAACATCGACGAACAATTGTCAGCTCCTCAACATTCTAACTCTGTTCAAGCTCCGCTCAAGCAGGGTTACAACGACTGAAGACATGTGCACCATCGACGTGCAGTGCGCTTTAGTACACGGCGTCATCGTGCCCCCATGTAGACCACCGGGATAAAGTGCCTTGCCCAAGGACACAACGCGGGTCGTTCAGAACGGGGATCGAACTCGGAACCTCCAGCATTGATGTCCAACAGTCTACCACTGAGGCACCGCGCTCCAGGTTGGGTTTTACAATCTGTACACTGTACAGAAAGGACACTGAAGTATTCGCTATTGTTTAAACAATCAAATACTTCTTCTATTCTTGGTAATGCAAAAGCATCTTTGACAGTCCTGTTATTTATTTACACACCTGTTCTCTGAAATCCCCATCTATGGCAACACTAAACCACGTGGAAAATGAAAATCCGTTCCGCACATATTTGCGGAATAGACATCGTTGACGGACTATGTTTATAAAGAAGCGAACTTTCATTGGAATTTTCAACGGTCCGTGTACCGCAATTACAATTTGAATCGCTAGTGATAGCTAAAATCGTCCCCTGAGTTCCAGTATGTTATATGTGCTAGTAGGCACATAGAACACATTGGAACTCAGGGGACGAAATTGGAACACAGGTTACCTTGCAAATCTGGCTGGCGGTAAAATGTGTTCTTTTTGTTGATAGTTGTCAAATAAATTACTGAATGTCCTTCTAATAATTGTTTTATAGATGGGAAGGCGTGTAATAAACAAAGAACGACACGCGCGTGTGAATGAGTTAATCGATATGGCACTTGTGCCATCGCGGAAGGATAAAACTCGAGGCCTGCAGCCTCCCATACTATCCTTCCATGCTGGCACTCGTGCCATATCGATTAACCCATTCACACGCGTGTGTCGTTCTGTGTATTTAGCATTGTATAGTCGATGCACATTCTTAACTTCCCATTTTTCTTTCTTTTTACTCTTTCTGATGATTCCAGCTGCAAGTAGTTGTTCAAGACGTTTCCTAACCTCATTGATCATTCCAGGTGGTATTCTTCTGTATTTCTATTTTTAATTAAATCACAATTTCCAATCTCCTTATCATCCTCAGAAAATATACGTTCATGCTTTTTCAGAAGCAATTTCAATTTCAGTTTCTGTTCTTCGCTGATGTCAGATTCAATGTTTATCAGTGTTGGTACTTCTGTTTTTAATTTCTGTTGCAAATTTATTAAAGACAGACTCGTCTATAGTAACTGGTTGCATTTCACAGAATATAGCCTTTAGTTGAATAATAAAAGTTTGAGCTATTGGAAAATGTTTACAGGAAATTCACCATTGTTCTTGTAATCAAATTTCACTACAGTTAAAACTAGAAGTCCTGTCTTAAAATGCGTACAAATAGCACGTCCATCTGCACGTTAATCTACGCGTTATGTCCATAGTAAGGCTATCAAATTCTGAACATATGGTCTGTGCATAAGCAATGTTTCAACCAATGGACCTCCGGGTAACCCGGAGGTCCATTGGTAGAACCATTGCCTGTGTTTGCTTTGGGTAACCAGAAGAATCTGCCGTGCATTGGATGTCATTCGATATGGCAATTGCGCGCAATTCCTACGCCCAATTAAGCCTTGGTAAACGCACAGTTCGTAACAGGACTTCTAGTTTTAACTGTACAGTCGGAGTGAGATCTACGAAACTAGGAAGACTCGATTCTTCAGGTTCCTGAAGTATGGCATTTGTTTGGTGATAATTCAACTCCTTGTCACAGTAGCCTTTCACATTGACAGATTGATTTGGTCGTGTTATCGTTTTAACAGGTTCTGTTGATCTTACAACTTCAATCCCATTCTTATTTTTCTTTAGTTCTCGCAATGTTATACATCCAAAAGCAAGATACCAAGGGTGTGTAAGCCTGCTATTTGTAAGTACTTTTCACCAAACATTTCCTTGCAATCAGTTCAAATTCATCCAATATATTTGTGCCAAGTAGTACAGGTGGCTTAGAACTGTATTTAGTTTCATGTTACTAAGAGAAGACATTCTTGTTTTTGTCAATTCGGAATGACATTAGATAAGATTGCAGTAATGTAACCTAAGTGCACATTCTATGTTTATTTCTTTCAGTGGTTGAATTGGTGTATTTTTATTCTTTATTCATATAATGACTTGCTTATCATACTAATGCAACTACCAGTATCTCAAAGTGCTCTTGTCGATTGACCCTTTATCATTACGTTGAACTTCCAGCTAGTTTGGGTTTTTTCCTGTTAACCCTTTACCTAACATGAAAAGCAGACGACACTTGCAAAAAAAATTCTCGAATAACTAATTTTTTTTCATTTTTTGTCTCAAAAACATAGGTTATGACCCCTCGTTGGAACAAGCTCGACGAGCTCGTTCCAACGAGGGGTCATAACCTATGTTTTTGAGACAAAAAATGAAAATATTTTGAAAATTAATTGGCGATTTTTGAGAATAGCGCTGGCCGGTTTTGGCCGTTACGTTGGGTAAAGGGTGAAAGATGTGCCACAGTTCAACCATGCAAAAGAGGCACAAACTAGTTTTGGGGCAATCATTTTGTGGTCTTCACTATTACATTTGTGTCATCGAAGCTTAAAAGTAGATCCAGCTATTGACCTAGCGGGTATATAAAAACTACGACCCCTGCCTCGGGGCTGACCACGTACATTTCCTTGATTTCATCTGCCTCGATAACCTCTGTTGAAGCCTCTACCAAAACCTCTCTGGTAATATTACATGGCTGAATCTTCAACTTTTTTCTCTTTTTTTTTCTTTCTAAATTTTCTTTAATCTGCCGTTTAATTTCTGAAGCATGTCTTTAACTTCTCTGAGATCACTTTTATCTTCAGTCTTAGTCACTGCCTTACATTTTGTGTTCATATCTTTTGTTATATCTTCCTCCATTTGGCACTCAATTTTCCGAACTTCTATATTAAACTTATCATAATCCTTCACAGTGTCTAATTTGTAGCCTGCCATATGTCGTAAATGTGGGTCCAAATATCAATGTAAGAAAGTACATGACTACTAACAAGAAAGAACTGATGAAAATGTTCCGACTAGAAAAAATATTAGGAATGTCACAGGCCTATCCCGCCTCCTACCCTTATCGACGCTCCTGGCCGATATCCATTTTCTATATCGACATGAAAACTGTAGCTGAACTGTAGCTACAAACGCTTTTCTTGCTGGCGTTGGAGTCGTCTACGCTTTTGTTTCTACAAAAGCGTAGAAGACTCGAAAGCCAGAAAGAAAGGCAACAAGAGCATCACCAGGCGGTGGCATCATTATACGGCCGCTTAATGTTAATTCAGTTATTTTACATTGCAGTGTATACCTTATACATTTCCAATGCATCTTAATGTGCTACAAGAGGTAGAACAATGGCTTGTATTAGTCATTTGGTTTATTGTGTTTTTTTGGGGGGAGAGGGGTGGAGGTCGAATTATTGCTCGGACATGATTATCAAAAGGAACCTTGCTCCAGTCACCACTAATCCACCACAAAAATAGTTATTGCGTGGACAAACAAAAATTACAAAAACTCCAAGATGGCAGCCACGGCGGCCATACTGGATATGGCTGAAAACTGATTATTGAAGGGAACCTTCCTCTAGTCACCACTAATCCACCCTAAAAATAGGACCATGGTGCACTTCACTTTCAAGTTATTGCGTGGATAGGGAAAATTACCAAAAATATCCCAAGATGGCTACCACGGAGGCCATATTGGATATGACAGGAAAATGATTATCGACAGGAACCTTCTTCTTGTCAACACTAATCCACCAAAAAAGGTAGGATACATAGTGTATTTCATTTTCATGTTATTGCGCGGACAAACGAAAATGACAAAAATCCAAGATAGCAGCCGCGATAACCATATGGATATGGCAGAAAACTGATTATCGAAAGGAACCTTAATCCAGTCAACACTAATCCACCACAAAAGTAGAATCCATGGTGTATTTCATTTTCAGGTTATTGTGCGAACAGACAAAAATAACCAACAAATCCAATATTGCTGTCATGTGGCCGTATTGGAAATGGCAGAAAACTGATTATCTAAAGGAACCGTCCTCTAGTCTCCACTAATCTACAACCAAACATAGGACCAATTATGCATTCATTTGCAGGTTGTTGCGTGGACAAGATAAACAACAAAAAAATAAGATAGCTGCCATGGCGACCATATTGGGAACGGCAGAAAACTGATTATTGAAAGGAACATTCCTCAAGTCCTCCAATTACAAAACATCCAAGATGGCTACCACGGTGGACATATTAAAAATGGCAGAAAACTGATTATTGGAAGTAACCTTCCTCTAGTGAACACAAGTCACACAAAAGTATATGATCCATGGTGCATTTCCTGATCACCGAAAGGAAGCTTCCCCAAATCACGACTAATCCACCATAAAAAGTAGGATCCATCATGCATTTCATTTCCAAGTTATTGCGTGGACAAGCAAAAGTTAATTGACATACGTATGAATGGACGAACAAACAGACTCACTGACATGGCAATACTATAATGCGGCCCGCTCGAGAGAGTGGCTGTATAAAATATTTACATGTTCTATTGTGTTCTGTTCAGAGTACATTCAGCAGGCATATGTGATGAATTATGTCCCTTATTTCAATCAGTTCTTTTTACCTCCTAACTTTAGTTAATAATGAATATGTTTCTATTTAACCCTTTGAACTCTGGTGGTATCTTCCATGCCAGTTCCATAGCAGCAATTGGAAGAGTCCATATTCATTATTTGGGGTAGACCAATCAATATTTTCAACGTGCATCCTTGGTGCTGCACGTGGATATAGTGATTGGTTTACCCCATTGAACAGCCATCCTATTTAATGACGTTATGACGTATCATGTTCCTGGCTGGAAAAGCGGCCGCTTGGGTTCAGAGGGTTAAATGTGAATCATCTTATGAAACCTTCATGAAATCGAATACGAAACATGATTTTCAGTAACGACTACTAAAAGCTATTGGAACGATAATTCCACACTTGACAAAGAAATATCATCGGAAGGAGTCTGTGTTCGTTCCCAATTCTAGAAAAGACGAAGGATTGTAAAACCTGTGATATTGTTTGTAAATACTCTCTGATACATGCCTTCCGACATTTCCACTACAGACAACGGTGTTGTTGTTTGACCTTTTACGCTGTGCACACGAAAGGTGTTTTTCTTGTTCTCGCAATGCAATCATTTTATTTTTAAAAATCGTCTCAAGTTTTGTCTGTGTCATGACTCGTACATGTGAATATTTTAAAATTCTGAACGAATTGACGCTGAATCCACGACTATAGAGGCCTTTGGACTAATGAAAAAAAGGGGTTTATGTGTACAACATGCCACGGTACTTTATATTTGTTAATGCACAAAATATACCAAAGAACTGTGCTCATACCGGATAGCAATAGTGCCAAATCAGTCAGTTAATTGGTTACATACCAGCGAGAAGTTGATAAGAACAGTGTTTCTAATTAGAATTTAGTTATGCGAGTGTCTATTTTGACTGAAAAAAATCATAATTCTGGACCATGATCCTTTAAAGCAAAATAGGCAATTCCTCCACTAAACTCGTATTGCTTAAACATAACTTAGCCTTGTTCTTCTTTTGCTTGGGTTCCTTTAGGGTCAGGGAGCCCAATAACCGACTGAACACCACTCACAACGGACGGCTCGTCATTCGCTGCATTTTTCACTTCAGAGAGAGGGGGGTAGGGATTGAACCCGGTGCTTCATTAATTCATTTTTTAATGATTATTCCTCCGTGGAAATATTGCCCACCCGTGGAAAGTGGCCAGTCCACGGCGGCCGTCGTACTGTATTTGTACACCATAACACTACCACTACTACACATAATCAAGGGGCCTCTCACAGACCAAAATGCAGTCACCTGAAACCTGTATTTCTTTTTGATTCCCACCATTGCAATCTGATCTGGAATTAGCAGAGAGGAACTACCCAGACACTTCCCTATTAAATGAGACCAGGGATGTGCTCTTATGATTTGTCTATTCTACAGTCTCAAAAGTCGACGGCATAGCACAGTTTTTGCTTTATATTTAACCTCAACGTAACGGCCAAAACCGGCCAGAGCTATTCACAAAAATCGCCAATTAATTTTCATTATTTTTTTTCATTTTTTGTCTCAAAAACATAGGTTATGACCCCTGTTTGGAACGAGCTCGTCGAGCTCGTTCCAAAGAGGGGTCATAACCTATGTTTTTGAGACAAAAAATTTAAAAAATTAGTTATTCAAGAATTTTGTTTGCAAGTGTCGTCTTCTTTTCATGTTAGGTAAAGGGTCAACAAATTTTTACATTCGAATATGAAGCATAAGAATGCCAATAGTAGCTTTTGTGTTCCTTCCCTTTATGAATAATTTGGTCCTACAGGAGGTGACTCTGGCTTTCGAAAGTGTCGTTAAACTCAAATACATAAATAAATTGGTGATTTCATATGTCTTCCAAGTTTCCGTTCAGTCAATGCATATATGCTATGCTGAAGCCTTGACCTGATTTAATAAAGAGTGTGAGTTAACTGGGCCTCAAACCAACTGGCTCTACCACACATTTTCCAACTCGCCCCAACATTTTTGACAATTTCCACAACATTTTAGTCAAATCATCTAAAAATGCTAGTGAAGTCGCCCCAAAGGCGAGCGGGTGTGTCTTGATAATAATCCATGGCCCTCGCGCAGAATGACGGCGTATATGGCTGAGTTAGAAGACGCCTGGGACAGAGAACGCAAAATTATCCACGTGCAGTTTACACTCAGTCAACAATGGTTCGCGTAGGAATGATAACTGGGTTGCAACAAAAAAAAGAACTGTTCAAATAATTAGTGAAGGAACGTTAACCCTTTACCCAACGTAACGGCCAAAACCGGCCAGCGCTATTCTCAAAAATCGCTAATTAATTTTCATTATTTTTTTCATTTTTTGTCTCAAAAACATAGGTTATGACCCCTCATTGGAACGAGCTCGTCGAGCTCGTTCCAATGAAGGGTCATAACCTATGTTTTTGAGACAAAAAAGGAAACAAATTAGTTATTCAAAAATTTTTTTTGCAAGTGTCGTCTGCTTTTCATGTTAGGTAAAGGGTTAACGGTTTGCTCCCTTTAACCCTTTACCCAACCGCAACTGCCGTCTTTCATAAATATAATTATCCGTCTCTGTTATTCGGTTAGAAAAAGTTAATCACTTATTGAAACACATGTTCATTCTCCGAAAAGGGTGCCAATATTCTGAGAACATTCGTAAAATACCGTGTTACCTAACTTCTTTCTGACAAATGTTTTGATGGAGTGCACTTGGGTTTTAAGGACATTTCTTTTATATCGTCTCGAACAGTTTTACGAGTAGAGGAGCCAAAGTACTCAGAATGAATCATCGAACAAATAGATCTGATTATCTGGCTTTTCCAGATTGAAATTAACCAAAAGCAATAAAGCTATTCGCGCCGACTGCAGGACATTCGTCCCACCGCTATGCCAAACGTATGAGTACACCATGCGTCCACGTGAGCAAGTTGGTTTACGCCTCTTGTTCAATGATGCAGCGCAAGTTGGCTTATGCCTCTTGAGCAATGATGCAGCACACATCCGAACTCACGACATCTCTTACAATTATTTATCGAGCTGATAAATGAGCTTCCAGTAAAGTATGGTACGTGATGTCCTCACCCTTTCACAATTCGTCCCGTGAGTTCCAATGAATTATATGTGCCAGTAGGCACACAGAACACATTGGAACTCAGGGGACGAATTTGTACTGATCCCATCGTTTGTGCCTCAGTTAAAAATAGAGCGGGTTAGTCCTTACGTAACGAGTCGATAGCATGCGCCCACGAAATTTACACATTGAGTCGTTGAAAACATTTTTTAATTTCAACAAAACCATATCATGTGACCCCTTGTTGGAACGAGCTCATCGATATCATTCCAATGAGGGTGTCACGTGATGTGATTCTGTTGATTTGGGGGTTGTTTATTTTTTAATGTTTTTAGAAAATAAAACAACAAATTTTGATATCGTATATGTTGGGTAAAGGCCTAAGACGTGATATTTGTCAGTTGTATTAATTGATTATTATGAACAATGATGATACACAATGGGGAAACAAGTTCTTAAGCTCTTAACATTAACATCTTTATAATATTGACAGACTTGTGACCACACAACGGGTAGACTGAGAAATGGCGTTGGATTTTGCAATTTATTATTTATGAAAATTGCAAGAAAGAATGAAATAGAAAGTTGCAACAATTGCCATTCTTTTTAAGCCAGACAAAGACAAAGTTTATGACGAACTTGCTAATGTGTTCCATCGATTCATGTATAGAAAAGAAGGACTGAACTGGGCCAAATAATTTAAAACATAAAATGATACAATCTTTCACACAGAGAATAATGAAACCAATTTCATCGTTTTTAGAAAAGAGTATTTGATCTGCATCGATGTTTTGAACACGCTTTCCTCCTTGATACAGGTAGTGCATACAAAACCTATTTGTATATTCGTGTGCATCATTTCTCCCAAAATAGATTATCCTTTGCAACAAAACATTATTTCTTGAGAAAATAAAACGCAAATCTTCTTTGTGAACTTGAAGAGCTCGATCCATAGGGAAGTTACTAAATTAGAATTAAAACTAAATAACAAGAGAATGTTTGTGGAGAATGGGATATTTGTGAAGCTCCAAATACAACCCAGTTTAAAACTTGTCCTCGTTCTTGGACGATTTAAATATATTTTAACCTTCTGTGCTCTGATGTCAGTTTTCAGAAGCAAATATTTTCCATAATGCGGTTTGGTATTCAACCCAAAACTCCTTGTTTGACAGAGCTCAGAGAGCTCTGTCAAACCAGATATAATTGGTTAAAATTCATGGTTAAACAAGAGAAATAGAGTGATTGGTCAAAATTCTGATGCAGTACCAGATTGCTAGGAGTTAACCGAAACAAAATGTCAGAGGTCTGCATGTCGTTTTGGGGGTGGTTTGCGAATGTTTTTGTGTGCTTGTGGTGATCGGATGCCCATACGTGTGTGAGAGTGCATCTGAATGTGAGATCGGAGTAAGACGCAGGGCAACCAAACGAAATTTCATTGCCTTTCCCAATATCTGCTCTGATGATGATTTCTGTATCGCCGCAATGTATTTTATAAGTGTGCTTTCTGCATGGGGATGTAACTCTACCCAACGAGAGATAATTTTGCGACACTTTAACAGCCACGGTCATATCGTGTCGGTGACAGTTTTACGGGTGGAGGAAGCCGGAGTACACGGAGAGAACCACCGAGCAACGACGAGCAGCTGCCAGATCCCCAACAACGTAACTCTGCACTGCAGCACAGGCAGGGTTAGATTGGTTGAAGACATGCGCACCATCGATGGGCAGTACGCCTTAGTACACAACGTCATCGCCTCCCCATGTGGACAATCGGGGTGAAGTGCCTTGCCCAGGGACACAACGCGGGAGTCCGAATCGATCGCTCAGACGGTCGCCAATCCAAGTACTAACCGGGCTCGACATTGCTTAACTTCGGTGATCTGACGAGAACTGTTTACCGCAACGCCACCGCGCCCCTTCCGATTCGTTACAGATAGTTTCTGAAAGTCAGATTATGTCCCTTTAGAGCCGTAAATGAAAAATCCTCCAGTTTAACTATTTACCTAACTTGACGTGCCAAGACAGGCCAACGCTGTTTACAAAAATCATTATTCACAATTTATTACTTTTTTTACCTCCAAACATAGCTTATGATCCATGACCCTTCTCTAAAACGAGCTCGTTGAGCTCATTTCAATGAGAAGTCATAAACTAGGTTCTGGATGCAAAAACTGAACATATTTAGTTATTATTCAATAACATATTGCAAGTGACATCTATTCTTCGATGTAGGTAAAATGTTAAAATAAACACAAAGTCGACTGATCGAATCATTATTATTATTATTTATTGGTGTTGAAGGTCACATACGTATAGACAACGGGCAGTCGTGACCGTGACAATTTTACGGGCGGAGGAAGCCGGAGTACCCGGAGAGAACCACCGAGCATCGACGAGTAACTGTCAGCTCCTCGCCATTCTAACTCTGTTCAAGCTCCGCTCAAGCATGGTGACAGCGGTTGAAGACATGTGTACCATCGACGTGCATTACGCTTAAGGACATGGCGTCATCGTGCCCCCATGTAGGCGATAGGGATAAAGTGCCTTGCCCAAGGACACAACGCGGGTCGTCCCAGACGGGGATCGAATTCGGGACCTCTAGCATAGAAGTCCAACAGTCTACCACTGAGCCATCGTGCTCCCAGGGCGAATCATTAAATGTTGTAGTGTGAAACAACAAATTTTAGCACATAAATATGATCTTTCACCCTAGTTGAGATATAGAATATACCCATTGTAGCTTGGTGTACCAAATGTTCACCACTCGTGGTGAAGTGGTGTTAACCGCCAGCCTTTGGCGCGCGGTTAGCACCACTTCACAACGAGTGGTGAACATTTGGTACACCAAGCTACTTTGGGTATATTTTATTTATACCATCATCATCAGATCATTAAGAGTTGCTATTATTTTTTCTCGATTTTACTACGCAGTACACACGTGCAAATCTGTTTTTGTTTACATGAGCACCGGTGGGCGGAATTTCCGCTGTCGGTTTTATCGCCGAGATGAAATGGAAAAAGAAACGCGCGAATCATGGGGCCTTTTTTATTTTAATAACATAATAACATACTATTTCGAGTTATGGGTGTTTATTAACATGAGACAACGCATGTTTGTTAATTTTTGGTATCTAATGAGGTAAACTCATTTAAAAACGTAATAAATAATTGCCGCTTTCATTTCACTCTTCGTGAGGAGACGAGCGATAAATTTAGACAAGTTTGCATTCAGGTCGAGGTCACCAAAGGTCAACTTGGATGTAGTTCCACTATAGGTGTAAATTTCAACTACTGAAATCCCATTGCTGGCGTGTTCACCGCGGTTGGTGTGTAAAGATAAAATGTTTGCCATGGGTTTTTTTATATATAGTAGAACAGGTAGTCATGGTATAAAATATGGTATATGTGCTCTGAGGCATAGACCTATTTCGGATAAAATAACAAATATTTGACCTGAAAGAGATAGTAAGTATAATTATTAACTTTAAATATAATGCATAATTTTTTTCGAAAATAAAACAGTGCAATTCGAAATAAAAATGCCAAACATCAAATAGATAAGGAGATTGGCAAACATTTAAACCTACACCTCTATAGGACTGAAAGGCCGTGGTGGCTCAATCATTAGCGCATTAGACCCGGGATCGAAAGGTTCTTGACCTTCGTCAGGTGAGTTGTGTCCGGAGCAAGACACTTTGCCACCATTGCCCATGTGAGAGTACTATTACACTGTGCACGAAGGCGTACAGGGTACGACAATGATACACTTGCTTTTAACCGACGCTAACCTGCTCGGGTTGGTTTAGTACGCTGGAGAGTTCTATAGTACTCACCGTATCTCGCTGTTCTTGCTGCGTGCTCCGGCTTCTTCCATCCGTACAACTATAGAACACAATCTGACCCTGTTTTGTAAAGTGCACTTAAACTCCTATAAACAAACAAACATACTCCGCTGAATAGTACAGTCACCGTGGACTGGTTGTAATGCATGCGTACGCGATGACGTCCAAACATACGTTTGCAGGTAATAAAAACTATCATCAGCAAACTGTTAATTAATGAAGCACCGGTTTGTACCCTCTGCTTCATTAATTACATTTTTGGTGATTATTCCTGTAATAAGTGTCTGGAATTTAATGAAATATCCCCCACCCGTGGAAAGTGACCAGTCCACGGCGGCCGTATTGTAAGATTAAATTACCGAACCCTCCTGTAAATACAAAATATATTCATTCATTTTCCTGTGAATTAAATTACGTTGTGGTACCATTCAGGAGGTGTGAGGTGAAGGGGTTAATAATAAAGTAAGAAATTAGATAAAGAGTAAACACATATGAACAGATGTATTCACCATGCCAACCCATCATCATTTTTTGTCTGGCGAGGTAAACACTTAGTCTCCATTTTAATAATAGCTTTATAAGCGGCTGTTCTCTCTCCGAACGGTCATATGGGGAATATTTTCAGTAACGCTGTTATTAGGTGACTAGTAATTGTAGTTTAACCCTTTGAACACGTGAGCCGCATTTTCGACCGAGGAACATCATACGTCACAATTTTATTAAGTAGAATGGTTGAACGTTAAAAGTATCAATTAGTCTACCCCCAACTTATAAATATGGACTCTTCCAATCGCTACCATTGAACTGACATCGAAGGTACCGCCTGGGTACAAAGGGATAAATCAGGCAAGTAAAACGCGGAATGGGCTAAAGTTATCCCTTTCATTACATGCAGAACTCGAGACCGTGAAATATGCTATTCGTTTTTTATTTTGCACGTTTCCACAGCACGTTGGACGTTTGTTTGAGTTTTTGACGTGGAGGGTGGGTGAGGGTCTCCTCCCGCAAAAAAATTGAATTGCTGTTTCAAATGAAGACATTTGGATAAATCTCCACTTTTGTGGACGTCAGAAATCAAGTAATGCCCGTACGATCGCGCAACTTTCACATGTCAGAACGTATAAAGCACAGCCCATTGAGCCAACTTGGATCTTTGCTGTTCTTCACAATGCGAAAAACATGATCTATATTTTGGAAACAAAGCACCCGAACGTACATGTGTGTGTGTGCCGGAGGACACGGCCATGATTTTGGGGAATCGAACTCTCGGCCATCCTGTCTAGCACTCATAAGTCCACCTTAACACCTAAACCACTACACCATTGCACACTGTCAAAAAACGATGGCTAGCATCTTGCATATCAGATGAAGTTCTCACGATTACATGTACTTGGTTGGTTCATGTTCCTTTCGGCAGCTGCACGAAAGTGTGAAACGCACTGGCTACAGTACAAGGAACGTGCTGTGGTTGGCCTCAGACGGAGACCTGTACGGGCCTGTGTGTGTATTTTGAAGGACACAGTCACGTTTTAGAGGATTAGAATGTTGGTTTCTGATCCCCGCCGGGAATCGAACTCGCGGCCACCCTGCCTGGCAATCAAGAGTCCAACATCGCTTGCTTGGACATGTTTCATTTGAATTGGTATGAGTGTTCTTTGTGATATTACACTTCGTGTTATGTAAATTGAATGACACCTCGTGATTTTAGCTGCTGACGCGACGTGAAACCTTCTACAAACAACGCACAAAAGTGATTGAACCTGGTCGTACCGGAAGTTCTAAAATAAGGCGTGATTCGGCCCGAGTGTAAAAATCGCCCGACATAGGGGAGCGAAGTAGCAGCTTTATGTCAAAGACATACCAGAGGTGCATAGCACCGAGGAGGGGGAGAGTATGGGAGGGGGGTCGCACCCTGGGGGTACCCCCATACTCTCCGCTCCTAGGCGCGTAGTCTCCCTCCATTGTGGGGTTCGGAGGACCTCCCCCGAGTAAAAAACAAGCCTCTGATAACCATTCTATAGTATCTTGGCTTATGATATCCGTCTTTTCTATCAGCTCAATTCGGCGTGGTTAAGATAAGGTGGATTTTTAGCACCTCTGCGAATGAGCGAGGAATCGGGTGTTTTGCAGCTAGACTGTTATGCAGAAGAGGAATATAATGCCGTTCATTCCCGACAGATTCTCGCTATCTTTCGGCAAAATTGCAGAAAGATTGAAAGAATCTGTCAGAAATGTACATCCGTACGACGAGGTTTTGTCGGTCAGAATTTCTTTCCGACGGCTATTGAAAATTCCCTACGGAAACTGTTATAGGGCCGGTTCGCACCCCTCCCCCACCCCGCACCCCCACTGACGTCGGTCCTGGGCGAGATTCGATTTTTTTTAGAATAGCCTAGATGGTTTCGAATAGAATCGGTGAAGAGATTCGAAACCGAATCGAATCTCGAACGTTTGTCCGGCCCTATATCAACTGCTCACATTGCAAATAGAACACCCAGATTATTGTTAATATCTGCGGTAGAGACGAAGAACTGTGGTAATTTAGGGAGAAGGCATAATTGTGTCGGACGTAGGTGTGTAACAGAAGTGCACAAACAAGGTGGAAATACGTTATAATGAACCGAGACTTTTAGGAATGAAAAGCTTCAAGTGTCCACTGGGAAAACCTTAGGAGTGATCGGGATGTTATATATAACATGATATGAACGTCTTTAGATGCGAAGGGATAGCCCAGAGTCAAAATCGTCTCAGACATGGCTGAGAATTTTCGTCATTGGAAGTGATTCACGGGAAACTTAGCTCCCCTTAATTTCCCAAAGGGGCCAGTAAATTTAATAATAATGGTATGGGAAGTTTACATAAAAGTTGAAATTTCGAAATGTTATCGAATATGTGCACACCATTAAATTTAATTTTCACAAACTTCAGGCGTTTTCATAGTTTTCCGGTATTTCCTAAAATGACATGCCATGAATTCATTTCAAATGCAAATATTATGTAACTTAGTTATCTAACCCATAACATGTATTACAATTCCCAAATCCGCTAAAAACATATAACACTATCTGAATAAGTAAAAATAAATAATCTGAATGTGGTTGAAATAATTTATTGTCAAAGGCAAGACTTCAACCTGCAAAACTGCATGAAAAAATGCCGATACCAGTCAGTTTCAGCCACACAGCAGCCTCAAACGCAGAATTCTACCACTATCTCCACTCACCTAAACCTGGAGCACACAACCCCCTTTTTCTAAATTGTGAAATAAATTCCATGTTTTCGTCTCAGTTTTTAGTTACATGCCTTGTAACAAACCCGTGTAACAATTACATTTTAAAACATAGCCGATTTTTCGAAGCCACTGTTTCCCATCTGGTAACTTACCCCAATGCATCAGACTCCAACTTTAGGTCCAAAACTTCAAATTCTCTTGTGCAACAAATAGCCAAATATAATCATATATCTGATACCAAAAATATATCTCCAATTTACGTGGCATTAGTTTCAACATATTCGCCTTTGTTTGGAATTTCACTCCTGTAGCATGGGGGGGGGGCACCAAAGATTTGCAAGACGTGACGTGGGGGGGGGGGGGGGGGAATCTTTTGAGTGCGCTAAAAATGTGCATTTCCCACTTGTGCAATTTTTGGAATTTTTTAAAAATATATTGATATATCAGCTAATATATACCATCATTTGTGTTTCAAACCTTAAAGATGATGTTGTACATCATACTCTTAACATAAATAAAACATCAAGAGGCTTTATATGTGAGAATATTGGGCTTAATCTGGGGAAATGTCACAAGTTAGTAGGAGGTGGATGTCTTGTTCGAAATGTAGAAAATGTGCAGACAACATTTTGTGAACAATTCAAATGAAAATTTGTTCCCGTATATGTACACCTGCTCTGGCCAAGCCTGATAATGAACAGTTTGTCATTTGTAGGTTGGGACCCACAGAAGGCCACAGAGGTTTAAGTTGGTGGTACCAGTTTAAGAACATTATGAAAACCCCCTAAAGACAGTTGTGCCTACTAAGTTTATAAGTTTATTTTGGGTTTTAATGGGAGAGTGGGGGTGGGTGTCTGAGAACGGTAGTAGAAAATTTGCACGTAGTGGGTGGGTGGGTGTTCAACATTTGACTATTATTCTCTGTTGAAATCCATTTTAAAATAAGAAAACGGCCTTTGCACCATATTTTGATATTCTGGAGCTTTTTTCTGTTCATAATATCAACAGTTTGCGCATAGAGAAATACGATACAGATAGTGTCTTTTCCACGGCAAGGAGCGGAAATTTTCTAATTTTGTTTCTGTGAAGAATAAATCCCTGCTTGTATATGCTCAATCGAAACAATTGAAGTGAAGGGGAATACCTTGCTGTGTACGTAGATAATGTTACTGAACGGTACGCGATAAGAGAATGTGGGAATGTAGCCACGTTTACTCCACAAAAGATGATAGGCGCACGCAGTGTTGACAATGAGGAACAACACAACTGACTAACGAATTCTTTAACACATTTGATCAGTATGGACAGTGATGTCGCAAAGGTGACTGATTTAGGGGAGTACTGAACCCGATTTGTCATGACTGTGATGGCTCGAGTCCCGACTGGTGAAATATTATAACTACATCATCAAGGCATGCCTTCATCGAAACTATGTCTTTATGATGTGGTTGGAATATTAGTCGACCTTGGCTTATTGTTCAACTCAACTCACAGCTCTTTGTGAATATAGCGTTTTAAACGGCCAGAATAATTCGATTGATAACACGGGTTACTCGATTAAGTTTTCATAGAACTTTATTAACCCTTTACACAACGAATCGACCGCATCCGCCCGCGTAATATGCAAATTCAGCAGTTGAAAAAAATATTATTTTTCCCAAAATTTCAACAAAACCATATCATGTGACCCCTCGTTGGAACGAGCTCGTCGAGCTCGTTCCAACGAGGGGTCACATGATATGGTTTTGTTGAAATGATATGGTTTTATTGAAATGTTTTGAAAAATTTCAAAAAATGATATTTAAAATAATAAATTTTGATATCGCCTGCGTTGGGTAAAGGGTTAAGGGCGCGCATAAAAAAACCTTACGGACTCTGAATCAAGTCCATATGAAAACTGCATGCTAAAAAGTCGTCGAAAATTCAAAACCCATATAGCTGAGAGTATCGAAATATGTATATATAAACACAGAACAAAAAATTACTGGCTGTCAAATCTATGTTTTGAGTTCATGACGTGTCCAAAAATCTACGGCCTCAATTTAGGTTAGTAGTTTCGGGCTCTGTGGTCGATCGATCATAGAGTCCGTACGCAACTGTTAATTATTAACTAATTGCAAATCCCAAATCCAATTATGACTGAATAGTTTATCTAAAGTTCGTGTTCTTTTTTATTGTTTCAAAAATTGTCTGTATAAATTAACTGATACAGGCCGATTTATATTTATCGATAGAAGCATATAAAAATACAGTAATTCGATGAAAACTTTCCTGGAAGGTGAGCATGATAAATGATGTTCACCTGGAAAGATGCAAAAAGAAATCAAAAATGTTAAGAAATAAAACTTACTAATAGTCTTATCACTGATTGATTAACCAGCAATATGTTACGGAATCTACAATAATATCTTTCTATCCCAGGATGAGTCTTGAGCGGGCTGGCTTGACGATTACGTAATGTGCCAAGAGATAGATACGCTCAAGGCGTGGCTCCGATACATTTTTATCTTTTTACATGATCTCGATCCAATCATGTCTACATGCATCAGTTGCTGGGTCTTTCAAACCTAACCCAGATTATCGGCAATGTTGCTGATGTCTTGTATTGTTGCTGTATAATCAGCTGCTGGGTCTTTCAAACCTAACCCAGAATATCGGCTATGTTGCTGATGTCTTGTAATGTTGCTGTATATTTTTTACTCATATCTTTTCCTTTTTTCATACATGTTTGCTTTGCTTCTTCCTGTTTCTTGTTTTTCACTCTGACTCAGAGTCTTTGCCAGTTGTCAAACATCTTGCAGGTCCCAGTTTCTCCCGTGGCGACCTCTGTCCTGGTACATGCGATAGTCACTGCATGCTTGTACAGAAACGGATCCGCTCCGCCTTACCTCGCTTTGAAAATCCTATTTTATTGCTTTACCATGGATGACATAAATATATATAGAATGCGGATATAGGTTTGTTCTATGTGCGTGCGTGTGGGAGTGTACACAGGAAGAATCAACTGGACGCTTAATGTGTCCTATTAATAAACCTCGTATTGCTATACAAGATTAAAGGAGTCACTCCAATGTTAGCTTTGATGCACTTAATGCGCACTATGAGAGGACTAGAGGAAATATGTATTTATCAGAGAGAGGGACCTTCTTACAAAAAGCTAGATATAGTCCCTCTCTTAACAGTGACATTTAATCCTAGTAACTTTTTCTGCCATTGCCCCTTGGATTTTTATGCTGATAAATCTTTCGGGTGATGTTGAATGAAATCCTGCCCCCCCCCCCCCCCCCCCCCCACAAAAAGCCAAAAGTCTAAATAGTACGACTTCATCAAGTTGTGATTCGTCATTAGCCGGGTTTAAAATCTGCCAAATGAACATTCAAAGTTTGAAACCAAACATCGATATTGTCCAATGGGAAATGATAAACGATAACATTTGTGCATTCCCTGAAACATGACTACGCTCTGCTGGTAGCAACTCTGATATCTGTCTTCAAGGTGTTGATACTATGTAAAGACCAACAAATAAGGGGAGGGGGTGTAGCTCTTTACTTATATTCTGGTATCTCATTTGGGCCTAGACCAGATCTTAGAAATACCCACCTCTCGAATGCCTGCGGGTTGAGGTATTCGCTGGCACTAAGTCGTTTCTGCTGGGGGTTTTCTACTACCTCAAAATAGTGACGCTGCAATCTGGGACGTAAAATTTGCATCTGTTGAGAGGGATAAGGACTCTGGTGTTCCAGATATAATAATTACCGGTGACCTCAATGACAACTTACCTTCTCCCCTAAAAGGTAATTTCAAAGAGCTTGACGAATACTTTAACCTGAGACAGTTGGTGTCCGAAGCCACCTTCTTCACAGAAACATCAGAAACCTTATTGGGCGTAATCGCTGTTAGTGACTCGATTAGAATGATTTCCTGTGAAGTTGTCGACCCCTTCCTTCCTGATCTAATAAGGTATAATTGTCCAGTGCCAGCTGAAGTCGATTTCACGAAACATAACATGGAAGTTTCAAACGCCAAATTTGGTTATACAATGAAGGTGACATTGATGGTCTTAACCCTTTACCCAACGTAACGGCCAAAACCGGCCAGCGCTCTTCTCAAAAATCCCAAATTAATTTTAATTTTTTTTTTGTCTCAAAAACATAGGTTATGATCCCTCTTTGGAACGAGCTCGTTCCAATGAGGGGTCATAACCTATGTTTTTGAGACAAAAAATGAAAAAAATTAGTTATTCAAGAATATTTTTTGTAAGTGTCGTCTGCTTTTCATGTTAGATTAACAACGTACTTTCCTGCTATGACTACTCTTTTTTCTAATCCTCACCAAGATAATCTGGTCGAAAACTTCAGTTCCAAAGTCATAGAGTTAGAATCGATCTATATCCCAAATAAATTAATTACTGTTAGGACAAAAGGACCTGAATGGATGTACACCGAAAATAGACTTTTATTACGTCGCAGGAAACACCTTTATCGTATTGCCAAATCCAATAATCGACCCGAGGTATGGGAAAGGTATCGTGTAATTAGAAATGAAGTTGTTTTTGAAATAAGAAAATCCAAAATAAATTACTGTAACAAGATCCAAGCTACCCTGGAACGTACTGCAACTAATGCTTCTAACTGGTGGAAGACACCCAAACTGCTCCTGGGAAATAACCGGACTGAAATTCTACATTTACTACATTCCAACAAAATATTATCTTTGAGTGCAGACAAAGCCGAGGTGTTCAACGACTTCTTTTGTGGAATCTCATCTGTCGATGATACTCGTGCGTGTCTTCCTCATGCAATATTCCCTGAACGCCCGACGCTCAGCAATATACAGTTAAGTCGAAGGGATGTGCGCGACTCTTTGGTGTCTCTCAACATCTCAAAAGCATCGGGGCCTGATCGAATAAGCCCACGGCTACTGAAATATTTCCCTTCCTTGGTCGAACCCCTCACCAAGTTATTTAATATTTTGCTTGCACAATCGTACTTTTCCGCTTACAGGAAAAAAGCAAATGCTATCCCTGTCCTGAAAAAAGATCCCCCTATACATATTGTCAAATATTACTGCCCAATATCCCTGATCATTTGCATAAGAAAAGTGTTTGAAAGATGTATTTTCAAAAAAGTTTGGTGTTTCATAGACGAAAACAAAATCTCAAGTCCCGGCCAGTCGGGATTTACAGCGAGTCACTCAACATACAACTTACCGACATCTATGATGCGCTCAGCTGCGCACTTGATGAAGGCAAAGATGTTGCAATGTCAGTAAAGCCTTTGATAAGGTCTGGCATAAAGAAGTGATTTATAAATTGAATAAAATAGGTATTACAGGAGAGCTCCTTACTTTCTTCAAATCCTATCTCAGTGACCGCCTACAAAGAGTTGTAGTAAATTATAATTCATCTTCCTGGAATGAAGTTGTTTCTGGTGTTCCACGGGGTTCAATTCTTCTTGGTCCCCTACTGTTCCTGATGTGTATTAATGACATAACTGTAGGCCTAACAAGCAGTATATGCTTGTTCGCTGATGATACAACTCTTTACTTAGTTGTTGAAGATCCACACGAGGCCTCTTGTACTTTGAACAACGATTTAGCCACAATAGAACAGTTGGCTCATTCATGGTTAGTAGAATTCAACCCTGGAAAAACCGAAAGCAGGATCATACCACGTAAGAGGGCCCAGGTTGATTACCCTCCCCTTGTAATGGCCAATATCCCCATTAAAGAAGTCAAAGAACATAAGCATTTAGGTGTAATCCTCAACTTTAATTGCACTTGAAATAACCACATAGAACATATCTGCGCAAAACCTGGTCTCGCCTGGACCTTCTTAGGAAAAATAAATTTCTTCTAGATCGTAAAACACTAGAGGAAATTGATTTTGCTTTCGTGAGGCCTCAACTTGTATATGCGGATAAGGTGTGGGACAACTGTACAGAAAATGACTCACAGAATCTTGAAAATGTTCACATTGCAGCTGCCTGAATTATTACTGATGCCACACTGAGTGCTAGCAGAATCTTATTATATGAAGAAACTGGTTGGGAATCACTGCAGACAAGGCGAGAAAAACATAAGCTAATACAGTATTTTAAAATGTATCATTATCTTGTACCGTCTTATATTTCCAATAGAATCCGCCCACCAATATCAGTTAATCCAATGCGTGATTTACAACATGCTCAAAATCGCCGTGTCCCTTTCTGTCGAACGAAAAATTATCAACTATCATTTATTCCATCAACAACCAAACTACGGAATGATATCCCTGCCAACATCAGAGAAAATTGCTTCTTTACAGATTTCAAAAACTATCAAAATCAGAATGTGTGCCGAGCACCACCATTCTTTTACAATTCGAGATTCCGTAAAGCGCAGGTATATCACTGCAGATTACGATTACGGCGCAGTCATCTTAACAAGCACCTCTTTGTGAACCACCTGTCCACTTCGCCAAACTGCATATGCGGTGAACTCGAGACAACTGAACACTTTCTTCTAAAATGTCCAAACTGCAATCGAATAAGAAGTGATACACTGTGCTTACTTCCTTTCATGAGTGACTGCAATACCTTGCTGTACGGATGTGAGTTTTATAGTAGTCGCGATAATCGAATTATATTTGAAGCGGTGCATCGGTTTATTCTTAAATCTGAGCGCTTCACATAATGTTTGAATAACCACAAATGGACGGAGGATGGACTGCTTCTGTAAATATGGACACTCAACATCTTTACTCCTCGAGATCGAGTTACCGAAAAATCAGTATCGACTGAAATGATGGTGCCTCACTGTGTTTTTTTATCCGGATCCTTCTTCCGTCATGGCAACTCCTACCATGGTGTTAACACGGGTGGCTTTGATCCCAGAAAGCCACGAGAGCAGAGGACGACACGTTACAGTATTTTCTAATAACTGTCTCCACTATACTTATATTACAATACACAGTGCGTGGAGGGTGTGTTGTGGATGGATCGCTCGTGAAGTGGAAATTCCAAGCAATAACTGCAAATCTGTTGCAAAGCACAGTAAGAGCAGGCAAGGCTTCGGTCAGCGGACCTCCGGGTTGAACCCCGAGTCCCGTTGGCCGGGGCATTGCTTGTGCTTCTTGTCGTAATGTACAGAACTTGGGGTGATACATTGGATGATAGTTTCGCTCTGCGGGTGGTTTGGTTGCAATTCGCTCTCCGCGTGTTGTAGTTATCCGGTAAAATACTAGCTGGTTTACTGAACCACCCCATTCCTGATACTTTACATACAAATGGCTGCTAGTGTTTGGTCTATCACAGATTACCTAACTCTACCTGACCGGGTGGGAGTAATACTATGTGACCTTTGTACCCGTATTGGTTAATAAGAAAATAACACTTTGGCCGGCTGCTGATTTGTCGCGGTTCTCGGATGAGAAGGCCTTGGTTACCCCTGTATTCCCAACTGCCTCCATATTCCCACGCTTTTTCTCTCCTCCCAACACTCGGAGACGAATTGCTTGATGACATCCCTTGCCCCGTTCTTCCCAATCTCTCCGATTAGCATATTAACCCTCTCCTTTGAGTCTCCCACTAACCACATGTCCTTCATTCTCCCATCCCACTTCCCCTTTATACTCCCAGTGAATCTTATTCTTTTAGACTGGTATTTTGGGCATTCTAGAAGAAAGTGTTCCAGGGTCTCCACTACGCCCAAATTACACATCTGGCACTCCTTTTCCCAGTTTTTCCCATTTTTCCCGTCAGGTCCAGGGACCGCGACCTCAGCTTGAACAACAGTGACCCCCCAAAGGTGCCATCAAGGTACTCTTTAAAACCAGGCTTCTCTTTATCACGCAGGCCACCCAAAGACCTCTTTGATTTGACCCCCTCATAGTCCGTGTGCTAGGGAGGTCTACTGTGCACCCCCCCCCCCCCCACTCCCACTACTTACCACCAAAATGTGCGCCAAAGTATACTCTTTACGAAACAAGTTGTTAACAGAAAAAAAACTTTGGGACGCAATATGCTAACCAGGTAGATGTTTAACCCTACCCTACCCTAAAATTGGCTCCAATCCGTTAGGGGTAGGGGTAACTTTTTTGTCACGTAAGCTATCAAAATATGGTTCAAACCCATAGTATTTGGTATCATTTTAAAGCTAATACAACAGGAAATAATATTATTACTAAATTCGTTCACGTGGATCCAAGGTGATGACGTCAGAGGTCAAAAGGTCATCGACTGAAACTGGAAACGCAAATTTCAGTTTTTGTTGCATGTTTTTCACATGTGTAGTTTGTCCAAATGACTGATATCTTACTTTCTTTGTGTTTTCTGATTGCACAGAGTATACTTGTTCAAAATAAAACTGATTTAGTTCATTGATTAGTGAACTATACTTACCAGAGGGATAATTAACCCTACCCTCCTTTCGGGCTCGATCAATTTTGTTAGGGGTAGGGGCAACTTTTTTGTCAGGTTAGCTATCAAAATATGGTTCAAACCCATAGTATTTGGTATCATTTTAAAGCTAATACAACAAGGAACAACATTAGTACTCAACTTGTTCACGTGGATCCAAGGTGATGACGCCAGAGGTCAAAAGGTCATCGACTGAAACTGAAAACGCAAATTTCAGAGTTTTTGTTGCATGTTTTTCACATGTGTAGTTTGCCCAAATGACTGATATCTTACTTTCTTTGTGTTTTCAGATTGCACAGAGTATACTTGATCAAAATAAAACTGATTTAGTTCATTGATTTGTGAACTATACTTACCAGGGGGATACTTAACCCTACCCTCCTTTCGGGTTCGATCAGTTTGGTTCGTAACAAAGGAAGTAACCCACAGAGTATTAAAGTAGATGACAGAGTAACAGACGATCATGATCAAATCGCATTAGAACTTGTCAAGCACTGGGAAAAGGTAAACGATAAGCGATGAGGCATGGAGAACCCACCGAAGTGTCCGAACCAGGTCGACGAAAATCTATCGAACTTCGTGTGCAGCGAAATTAAAACGAAGGAGGAGTGAAAGGTGATCTCAAAATGAAGGAATGGAAAAGCGGGAGGGGTGGACGGAGTTCCTAAAGTGTTTATCCAAAAAGGGGGAGAGGAACACTTGGAAAGCCTAACTGCCCTATTCAATTTAGCCATAGAAAAACAAGAGGTCCCAAATGAGTGGAGAGAAAGCAAAGTGACATTTATTCACGAAAAGGGTGAAAAAAACGTTTTGGATAATTATCGAGGGACCTCTGTCAGTAGCAACATTGGAAAAGTTTTCTGCAAAGTCCTGTATGGGAGATTAGAGGAGGTGATTGAGGAGAAGGGTTTTTTGGGAGAAATCCAGAATGGCTTCAGGAAGGGAAGGAGATTCACTGACCACCTTTTCGCGCTATCCCAAATGATAGAATCTGCGAAAGCAAAAAGAAAAAAGATGTTCAAGGCCTTTTTGGATGTTAAAAAGGCATACGATAGAGTACATGCATATGGCGCAAGCTTGAAGCTCTGGGCTTGGGAGGCGAGTTTGTTGGAATTATGAAAGCATTATATAAAGATGTACAACGTGAACTTAGCCTGGGTGACATAACAACAAAACGTGTGCCCATGGAGACAGGCCTAAAACAGGGGTGTATCCTTTCGCAAATTCTTTTTGCATTATTCATCAAAGGTTTACGATATGAACTTCTGCATAGTGACGAGGGGGTAGAAGTTAGGGACTCGAAGATCCCAGGGCTGTTTTCTGAAGACGATATGATGCTAGTGTCAGAAAGCGAAAAGGGGCTAGCGAAAATGCTGGGAATTGTTGGGAAATATGGTAGCAAATGGAGAATCGAACTTAATGAAAGCAAGAGCAAAGTTATACCCATGGGCCGCAAAGTGGACACCGCTCGAAGTGGAGAGTGGGGGAGTGCTGTATTCCGGAAGGTAGCAGCAAACTTCTTCGTGTAGGAGAGACAGGTGAATACGAGTATCTGGGGGTAAATATAAACATCACAGGAAGAAGCATCTATTAAAACCACACAAATAAATTGATTCTGAAGGGGAGGCGTATCCTTAACCAAATGAAACTTATAGGGAGAAATAGTTTCAATAAGGTTTTCGTGGGGAAAAACATTTGGGAAATGGTGGGTCTGCCAAGTATAACATTTGGTACGGAAGTGGCACCCCTTAACCAGACGGCTGTAAAGAGCTTGGAAATCCTGCCGAATGATGCAGGCCGATGGATAACGGGGTCGAGTAATGCCGCAGCACTAGAAGCAATCGGGGGTGAGGTTGGCTGGATGAGGATCAAGGAGAGGATAGACTTACTGAAACTCGGTTATCTTAATTATTTGGTAAATCTCCCCGACAGCCGATGGTGTAAAGTAATGTTCTTGAGAATTTTCAACTCAAATATCAAGACAAGATGGATGGTCCAAGTGAGGGAACTAATAGAGAACTACTCAATGGAGATCTCGGACCTATACGTTGGGGCAAACCAGGTTAGAGAAATCGTCAGAGAAAGGGTCATGGAGGATGGTAACCTTAATTGGCGAGATAGTCCGTGAGCTAGGAAGGTCTACTGTGCACCCCCAGTACTTAACTTCCTTGGTACCAAAATGTGCGCCAATGTATACTGTTTACGAAACAAGTTGTTAAAAGAAAAAAATTAGGAATACAATATGCTAACCAGGTAGATGTTTAACCCTACCCTACCCTAAAATTTGCTCCAATCCGTTAGGGGTAGGGGTAAATTTTGTCACGGTAGCTATCAAAATATGGTTCAAACCCATAGTATTTGGTATCATTTTAAAGCTAATACAACAAGAAACAATATTATTACTAAACTTGTTCACGTGGGTCCAAGGTGATGACGTCAGAGGTCAAAAGGTCATCGACTGAAACTGAAAACGCAAATGTCAGAGTTTTTGTTGCATGTTTTTCACATGTGTAGTTTGTCCAAATGACTAATATCTTACTTTCTTTGTATTTTCGTATTGCATAGAGTATACTTGATCAAATTAAAACTGATTTAGTTCATTGATTAGTGAACTATACTTACCAGGGGGGTACTTATCCCTACCCTCCTTTCGGGCTCGATCAATTTTGTTAGGGGTATGGGTAACTTTTTTGTCACGTAAGCTATCAAACTATGGTTCAAACCCATACTATTTGGTATCATTTTAAAGCTAATACAACCAGAAACAATATTGTTACTAAACTTGTTCACGTGGGTTCAAGGTGATGACGTCAGAGGTCAAAAGGCCTTCGACTGAAACGGAAAACGCAAATTTCAGAGTTTTTGTTGCATGTTTTTCACATGTGTGGTTTGTCCAAATGACTGATATCTTACTTTCTTTGTGTTTTCAGATTGCACAGAGTATACTTGATCAAAAGAAAACTGATTTAGTTCATTGATTAGTGAACTATACAACCAGGGGGATACTTAACCCTACCCTCCTTTCGGGCTCGATCAATTTTGTTAGGGATAGTAGGGGTAACTGTTTTGTCTCTTAACCTATCAAAATATGGGCAAACCCTATTGTGTGTGGTATCCTTTAACAGCTAATTGACCATGCAATAACATTGGCTCTAAAATTGATTATACAAATCCAGAGTGATGACGTCAGAGGTCAAAAGGTCACCGAAAAAATTCAAAACGCAAATTTAAAGGCATTTTTGCAATATTGGCAAATGTGTACCTTGCACAATTGACTAATCTTCCCCCGAGTTCCAGGTTCTTCTATCTATCAACTGATACAGCAGGTAGATTGGATAACCTGGAACTCAGGGGACGTAATGTCTAAAATTCTCTGTGTTTTCCGATTATATGGAGTATATTCGCCGATAATAAAAAATGGTTTTGTTCATCAGAATTACATATTCTAGACTTTCAGGTCATGAATATGCTCCTAGTAGATTCATTTCTATGGAAAAATTCGGGCTACGGGAACATAAACTTACCTTTTGTTTGTCCAGTGTCAGCCAATATCAACAATACAATGGTAGGTATCATTTTGAAGATAATTAAATGTGCTTTGAGTCAAAAATTAAAATTCAATTTCGGAAAGTTTTTCAATAAAAGTGTTGCAAAACTGTAAAACATACTTGTGCTTGTTATTATATTAATGTTATGTAGTCCGATTCAACAAACTGAAGTGTATTGATGCACTCCAGTTAGTGTGGATGTGCGTATCGCGATACTTTTTTTACTATTGGGCATCCAGTTCTATTTTGCCGGACGGGTATATTAACCCCCGAAAAACGAAAGTCGAAACTTCTCGCCCATGATGTAGTATAACAGGTGCGCGGACACTGATGGTCCGGTTCAGGGAGGATCTCAAGATCTGAGCAGATGTTTTCCATCACGTGTCGTCCATCTGAACAGGGCGACGACGCTTGACTAGAAACACACAATATGTCATAAGTCTTGAGCAGTATGTGATGTTTAATAGGGAATTTTCTGGTTCTCGTTTTTGAAAGTCAGTCACGATATCGAGAATTCTCCGGTTGTCGTTTCTGAATATACGTTCCGATACCCGGAAAATTCATAGGACAGAACCAGGAATCACAGGTTGCGTTCCGCAACCTTTGATTCCCGATTCTAGTTTATGAATTTCCCGGGAATTAGCACTTATTTTCAGAACCGGTAACCGAGAAATCCTCGCTCGTGAGATTAAACCATAGCTCCAACGGCGATGCTGGTCTCGAAAGAAACTGATATTCGCCGCCATCTCATAAAATACAATACGCAATCATTGATACCATAGTTTATGAATTTTCCGGGTATCGCGATCGACTTTCAGAACCTGGAACCGTTGACCTGTGAAATTCCAGTTCCCTGCATTAAACCTTAATGTTTAATAAATCCACATTTATTTCTCTCAGGCAAGTGCCAGCTAACATTAGATAACACGCTTTATTAGGTATCACCCCACTTCACCAATTCCCACTTCACCAATTCCCTTTTCATCAATTTCTACTTCACCAATCTCACTTTACCAAAATATATTTTACCAAAACTGCTATGTATTAAGTAACAAACATAATTTTATATTTAGAAATAGTGTGTACATATATATATTTATAAATATTATGTATACATATATATATTTGTAACATTAAAATTGTGATGCTGAATTGAGGTTTTGATAACTGATTGATATTTAGAGAGGTTTCTAATGAAAGTGGGTGGGGTTCTTAATCCGGATTATATACTACTCAAAGATTGCTAAGCACCAAGTATATCCAACCACATGTTTTACGTTTTAGTTGAAATATTGTAATTGAAAATGTATATACTTTTTTTTTAATTGTATCTTTAATGATTTAAGTACAGAAATTAAGATTGTATTTGTGTTTGACATTATTTCTTAGCTTTTGAATACGATGACCATGGAAAATGGATATTATTGGTAAAAGAGGGCATTTTTCAATTTGCCAAAAAGTTGAGGGAGCGAACTGGTATCGAGTATGAGACCCAGTACTGTTAATTACAGCTTGACAACGCCTTCTCATGTTCCCAATCAGGTTCCTGGTGGTCCTTTGTGGGATGTTGTTCCATTCTTGGACCAGCATGGCACCAAGCTCCTGGACACTTCTTGGCTGGACTGGACGGGCTGAAATTGCAAGCTGCAACTCATTCCAGACATGTTCGATTGGATTGTGGTCAGGGGATCTTGCTGGCCAGTCCATACGTTCAATCCCCTCCCTCTGTCGGTACTCCCCGACAACGTGGGCAACATGAGGACGGGCATTATCGTCCATCAGAATGAATCTATCACCCACTGCACCTGCATACAATCTGAGGTGGACATCCAGGATCTCATCAATATCCAGCTGTGTAGGCAATGTACCACGTCCAAGGACACAGAGCAATGTACGCCCATCCATGCTGATGCCGCCCAGACCATGATTGACCCTCCACCATAGCGGTCATGCTCAGCAATGTTGGCTGCATGGAATCGCTTTCCTGGTCTTCTCCATACCATGGAATGCCTATCTGTGTGGTCCAGGCAGTACCTTGATTCATCTGTAAAAAGGACAGGTCGCCAATCTTCTCTGGTCCATCCAACGTGGTCCTGGGAAGCGGAATGCGAATACATGATCTTCTCGATCGGAGACCACCTTCATGCAACTTTGCCCGAATAGTTTGCGTCGAAACAGTTACTCCGGATGCATTCTGAAGGTCACTGCGAAGCTGAGTTGCTGTGGCAAAGCGGTTCCAACGGGCCTGAATGATCAAAAACCGGTCTTCAGTTGCAGATGTTGCCCTGTCTCTGCCACCACCATGCCATCTTACTGGTGTGCCAAACTGCTGAAATCTTGCCTGGGCTCTGGTGATCACCGTATGGTGCACACCAAGGGCTTCACCAACCTGACGATGGGTAGCCCCTTGCGCCACCATCCCTACAGCCCGCCACATTTCTGCTTCAGACAAATGTCTCCTTACATTTGCATTTGCCATATTCAATCATTAAATCACAAGGGTTTGTGTTGAAATGAAGTTTGAATACCCTACACATGTCATGTACATGTAGACAGTACACGAAAACATCATGAAAATTAAAGGGTACATGCTTTCCATGACTGTCACGAAACGTCTGCCTGTCAAGAGAGCTAATGTAAACACTGGGGACCATGTCAATGCATTCATCAATCATATCCACCAAAAATATCGCAAATATATCACAAGCAAATTTCACAATGATGTGTCAAATATTTGGTGCTTAGCAAACTTTGAGTATTATATATTATTGCCATGTGAACACCGAGAAGGACATGCAAATTTAGTACAATCCAAATAAAGTAGTGGGATTAGAGCTGCACGATATTCAAAACAGAATACCGGTAACGGTATTCAAAAAGATACCTCGGTATACCGGTATATCGAAATCCTGCTCAGATATCTGAACATAAGTACCACAATCGACACTTGAGGCATCACAGTGGGAACAGCATGCCTTGAGGATGCGGTTCGAAAACCCCTTACACAACGCAGACGATATCAAAATTTATTATTTTAAATCAAATTACTTCAAAAGAATATCATGTGACCCCTCGTTGAGCTCGTTCCAATGAGGGGTCACATGAAATAGTTTTGTTGACATTTTTGAAAATTATTTTTTCAACTGCTGAATTGGTATATTACGTGGGCACATGCGGGGACGATTCCTTGGGTAAAGCGATATATTATTCATTCTGAGCTACAGTTATAAAACTCAAGACATCTTGAAAATTAAATTGTGAGTAAATAAATAATGACGATAAACCGATATTTTTGTAATTACACCGGTATTCAATCGATATTGGTTTGAATACCGGTATATATCGGTTTATCGAAATACCGTGCAGCCCTAAGTGGGATAACTATATAAACTAATCTTTATCCTGCTACATATTTGGTTTGTACCATAAGGCGGTGAAAAATGGGGAAGAACATTAACTCTGCAACATATTTTAATTTCATTTAAGATCACTGCTCACTGCTGTACATAATAACACAAAATCATAGAATATCTGCAGGCATTTTCCAATAGTTTGTTTCTCTACAATATAGAAGCACTACACACAATATTTATATTGAGCACAAATATTTAGCACAGATGTTTAGTGCGATCTAAAAATTTGTTAATGCACATTTCACTTCTGTGTACTTAGTTTGAATTGTTTTTTTTTTAAATGTTGAATAGTAACAAATTATTGGAGAATGCCTGCAGGCATTCTTCAATAATTTGTTTCTCTACAATATAGAAGCACTACACACAATATTTATATTGAGCACAAATATTTAGCACTATGTAAAAATTTGTTAATGCAAAATTCACTTCTGTGTACTTCGTTTGAATTTTTTTTTTTTAAATTTTAAAAATATTGTCTAAGTTTAAACACTCCTCTGGTAGATCTAGTAACGCTGTTAAAAATAAAAAAACACATGCCACCAACAGACATCAAACAGTGGGAACAATACAATGTTAAATTATGCATGCTTCAATAAATTACTAAAGTAAAGAATACAGAAGCTATTAAACCTGTCATTTTTTTTAAATATGGTCAATAATAAAGAATAAACTTAAAATACATTGCCGTGTTTGTAAAATACATGTTGGTAAAGTGGGAATTGATGAAGTGGGAATTGGTGAAAAGGGAATTGGTGAAATGGGAATTGGTGAAGTGGGAATAAATCGTTCATTATACGCTCAACTATAGATTATAGAAATCAACCCGGGAAAATAATAATCGCACCCCTTGCATTGAAGATACATAAATTTTCACTTTCACTGTATCAAGAACGTTACGAAATCACTACCGTGTATTACTCCCATTGCTGTTTATAAATGATGAAATACGTTATCTGTTATTATGAGAGTTTTCTAATACATAAATGCGAATTTCTGTATCTATCTCTCTATCTCTCTCTATCTTTGTTCCGGGTGAACTCCTTCATTTCAGGACCGATCGATTTAAAATTTTGTACACGGGGGTACTTCGTCCCAGCGAGTAACATGGAGCGGGTGTCGTTCCCGTGCGGGGTGACCTTGACCTTGAACTTGATGACTTTGACATTTTATTTCGAAAACGGCTGGGCCGATCGGGCTAAATTCCATATGTGCGGGTATATTGACCCATCGATCATTTTGACTTTATCGGGGTGCCCGTACGGGGTGACCTTGACCTTGAAATTGGTGACCTTGACCTTCTATTTCGAAAACGGCTGAGCCGATCATATCTGAGTGTATATTGATATAACCATCTTCTCCCGTGCAACGCCGGGACTTCACCCGCTAGTATTAAATATACTTTATGTTAAAACGCCATACATCCATGGGGCATAGTGACGGAAGTATATGGGAAATATATTTTATCCGGCTGACTCTTAATGCGCAAAATAGCAACAATCAGCTGTGGGCGTTCGTTGTTCGTTTTGAAACCTAATTAAGGTGAATACAGCCAATCTATCGCTGAAAACTAACAACGGCTCGTGCCTCACATATACTAAGAGGAAAATCTAGTATTTTTGAGTGGATACTGAATTCGTGACCGCGAGAAATGCTTATTTTTGCGAATTTTGACATATTGTTAGAATATAATTTGGCGTTTCTATAGTGCACATTCAGCGCATTGTTGATAGTATGGAATAAACGTAGTCGAACAGAAATTTTTGGAAGATGAATTTATCTTAATTTCATAATGAAAAACATAACTGTTGAAGGAATGACACGAAATGTTCATATTGATAATAAAATGTTTGTCACAAGCAAATGATTCTTGTGCCAATGTTTCAGTAGCAGAAGTTTGCATGTTTATATTTGTGGCGGTTAGAGGGTTACAGTGTCCATACGAACCAGTTTATGCTTGGTATAGACTAAAGTTTAAGCTCGTTTAGCATTACCTTAAATTAGTATCTGATTTATGCTGTTTACTATGAACCATGATGTTTGCAACTTTATTACTGGAAAGCATGTACTGTGGGAGAGCGCGAGACAACCAGTGATGCTTAGCGATTAAGGGGCTATATAAGTAATATAATTTTGTTTATTTTGAAATTCCCACCACTGATATTCCTTAAAATCAAATTAAATATACACAAATTATACACCAACATGAAGGTTGGGCGATAGAGAATACGAAAAATATATGAAATCAACTCGTAGAGTCGACAGCAGGCACCAATGGTTCCTGAAAGTCTGCTACCGTATTCGTACCAGAACTGATAATAAAATAATATTTCCTGAGAACAACTTGTGACCAAATGTGCTTCACATATCCAAGAACAAAGCTTGGGCATCAAAATCCTTCAAAACACAGCGACAGAGCTGCATGGGGGTAAATTCTCAAAGTGACTGCTTTGTTTACATATATTCTTACTTTCGATTTCCGGTCTACGTCATCGTACGGGAAAAGCATCGAAAAAAATGCTGTCTAAAATCAAATAATGAGAAAGATCGCCTTAATACAGCATACTATCATTATATATAGACTGCACAGTTACCATATTCAATGCAAGGTATCATGACACCTGGTGAAATTTCTTAGAATTACGATTTTGTTTTTATGGAAATTCGTGGTATCGAGTGATTTGCGCATGTCCGTTGAACATGGAATCCATCTTCAATAAAAAATGCAGACAGTGTTGTTCTTTTCCCAAATGCAGTCCTATCGCTGCATTCGAAAGTGTTTTGAATGCCTAGCTTTGTTCTTGGATATGTGAAGCATATTTGGCCACAAGTTATTCTCATGAAATATTATTTTATTATTGTCAGGTCTGGTACGAATACGGTAGCAGACTTCCAGGAACCAGTGGTGCCTACTGTCAACTCTATGAATTGATTACATATGTGTTTCGTATTCTATATATCTCAACCTTCATTTTGATGTATAATTTGTGTATATTTAATTTGAATTTAAAGAAAATGAGAGGTGGAAACTTCAAAATAAACAACATTCCCTTACTGATATAGCCCTTTAATAGGGGTATAGGATTGATACTTTGTTTGTGTGGGATGTTGGCATGCAAGATAATGTGAGAGATATAATGAACAAAATTGTTATGTGAAATCTGTAAAAAAAGAAGTTTTAATCAGTGCTAAAATAAATATTCAAAAAGGAATTGGAAATCAACAGGTGTTTGTTGTCATCCGATTTGTGGCCGTTTACGTGCGAAATGGGAATGTCGATCCCAGTTTGTATGGAAGCCTAGAGGTGCAAAGCATACATATATATATATTTGATTGAAGTGAAGTGGGAACCAGTGTGACGTGATGATCTGAATGTATCACGAACATGGTAACTGGTTCAGTATGGAGGCCAGTACGCGTGATAATGCATAGATGCTTAGTGCAATTCTTAGTGAAACATACTTAGTGTATTTTCTTAGTGGAAACAGGTGTAGTGCATTTTTTCGTAAATTTATGCCTCGTGCATTCCTTTGCGGAACCTGCTTAGTGCTTTTCTTAGTGAAATTTGTGACTGCTAAGTGCAGTTATCGTGATACATTTTCAAGCTTTCCTTAGTCAGTGGCGTGCGTGATACTTAGATTGGGTGTTATATGATAGAATTATGGTTTAATATTCGTACCACCCACTTGAAATTTTTATGTATGGGGTTCCAGCTTAGTGTTGAACTGTGTGTTTTATAATAGGAATAGAGATGCTAGTAATTATCCCTAATGTGGATGTTGAAACTGTACGAGGTCGTGAACGACTTTAGATTTTTTTACCGATAATATAATTTTTCAAAATATAAAACGGAGTGTTATTGTGTACCCACTCTCGGTCATTTGTGACAATGTTCATGATAAGAGTTTCTTGACTCTTGTCACAAGTGAGGCTGAAATGGCATCAGCTGCTGTTCTGCAGACATGTTGGTCTTGTCAATTGGCGCAACACGCAGTACTTGGTGAGAGTGTCTTGGTACACAATTTATTATCCATTTGAAAAGTGCCCGATTCCATCAACTTCATGTCATCAAAGTCCACCTGATCTTGAGATCTATAATCCTTGGCTTTACAATTACGCTCTTAAGAAACACGGTTAATGAAACGTTTCCATCAAGATCATAATTATGCTGAAGCCAACACGACCCTACCAAAACACTATAATATTAACAAGTAACCAATCTTCCAATTATATTGTGATGTCCTCAGAAAACACTGTTAATTAACTAGAGATTCCGATATCATTAGCCTAAATTCACAAAGATTTAATTTGCAGCCAGTGTCCTAAGCAATTGGCACCAGCTTTCAGGTATTTTGTAAATTGATTAATGAATTGTAACTGAGTGAGAGGGGCACTTCACAAATTGACTGAAAAAAATCAGGAAACTTACAGACGCATTTCGAACATTGACTGTAATACGTCATGGGTTGTTGACAATAGATTTTGTTTTAAATTTCCAACATGCGCTGATTCTTTCTCTCAAAACTTTGCATGTATGTACCAAAGTATCGTGATCAGTGGATTGGTTTCTCATAGGCGCATGTACATGTACACGATTTAGCAACTTCCCTGACTGCAACCCTTCTTTTGGGGAACATGGTGACCAATGTGGCTGTAGAATTTATAATTTCAGCATTTGTTGTTAAAAAAACTGCTGGATATGACTTCTTCATCCACATTCCAGATGTTTGAAGGAAACAACTGAAAACGTCTGTTCCCTGCCCAAAACGCTTGGACTTTATGGTGACAGTACATGTCCAAGATAGATCTGTCACCACGGGAGAGACGTTCGTCTTCTGGTACAATGCAGTCGCCGTGGATTGGTCGTAGTTCACGCGAGGTCAGTTTATTCCAACGCATGCGTTTACCAGGTAATAAAAATCATCATCAGTAAAATTGTAATTGCTGAAGCACCGGGTTGTACCCGGTGCTTCATTAATTAAATTTTTGATGATAATTCCTATAATTAGTGTTTGGAATCTAATATTTTTGCGTAGGTGGAAATATTGCTCACGCGCGGAAAGCGACCTATGCACGGAAGCCGCACAGTACTTAAGATACTCCGAAAGTCACTCGAGTCAAACAAAAATAATTGTGTGTTCCACTGAGAATGTAGGGACATGATATTGGGAAGTTAGACACCTTGGAACCATATTAATCTCATTTTGATTCTTTCCGGGTCAAAAACCTGATTTTACTTCTGTAAATGATAATTCTCGGAGCCCAGGATATTCTACCCGATAACAGCTGAGGGCTTTTCGGCCATTATCGGGTCGAAAATCATGGGACGAGCATATTATCTGACTAAAAACCTACTTAATATTAAATTCTTATTTTCAAATGAAAACAAAGTATCTGATTGGAGGAAATCGAAACTGAAAATGTGAACTGCTTGATATTTTTGATAATGAATCGAAAAAAACTGCATGGATGTTTCAGAAGAAACTGGGGTAAAAACTCGGTGGTGTTTGGTTGAATGATTGTAAAGGAAAAATAACTGTCGGAGAGAACTGGATCGGTTGGGTTCTCGGTTGCATTGTGGGAGGTCTTTATTGCTTGGGGTTTAGATATAACCTCGGTGGTGTTTGGTTGAATGATTGTATAGGAGAAATAACTGTCGGAGAGAACTGGATCGGTTGGGTTCTCGGTTGCATTGTGGGAGGTCTTTATTGCTTGGGGTTTAGATATTACCTCATCGGAGGGTTGAATTAATTAAACTGACCATTCCTCCGCACTGTACCTGATAATCTAATTTTGATTCGAGTGTTAAATTTATTTATTTATTTATTTATTTTTTATTTATTTATTGGCGTTTAACGACACTTTCGACAGCCAGGGTCACCTCATGTCGGACAGTTTTACGGGTGAAAGAAACAGGAGTCCCCTGAAGGAACCACCGAGCAACGGCGCGCAACTGTTAGACTTCCCAACCCCACACAAGCAGGTTAGCATTGGTTGAAGACGTGTACATCGACATGCTGTACGCCTTAGTACACAGCGTCACCGTGACCCCACGTGGCAATCGGGATTAAGTGTATTGCCCAAGGACACAACGCAGTTATCCCTGGTGGGGATCGAAACGTGTACCTCTCGGTTTGAGGTTTAATTCCGAAACCACTGAGCCACCGTGCTCCTCGTGTGTTAGCTACATTTTATTCCGTTTGCCTTGTAGGCACGGCAATCTCTCAAAGTGTGACACTCACACTTCTAAATGACTAAAATGCTACCAACCATAACTGGCCAATAGAGGGTGTCAGGGAGACAGCTAGTTAGCTGTGACACCCTCGTAGAATACAGAAATTGTTTTATAGTTTTGTAATCTTCCGCTGTTTTATTTTCATGTGTACTGTAAAATAAAGAACTAAATTCAATTGAATTCAATGACAGATTGTTTTTTCTAAGAATTCCCGGTTGTTCTTAAATAATCCATACTTATTATTCGTTGTGGTCATTATTTCGGATAAAAGCGATGGTGGAACAAAGAGAGCTTCAGCATTCGGTTTTAATCCTTAACAATATACACACATTACTCTCAGACTCGTGCCTCACTATCGATTTTTGTCTAGGCACATTCAGACAGTCTGCACATATATCTCCCCAAACTACAATTGATATCAGTGGATGGGCTGCCCATGGCACGTGTTAACCCCCTCCAACGCCATGTTCATGAAATGACATTGCCTTTAGCAATACTGTCCATAGGAAATGATAGCATCCCGTATGTTTGTGGGGCAGCCGCGTAGCCAAGAATCTAGTATACGGGGTTCCCTAGCCAGTTGTGGTAGGAGTGGGGGCAGAGATATTTGGAAAGAGCCAATTCTTAACTAGGACACTCCAGCTGTTACCCCTCCTCCCACTTCCCTTTACGGGAAGTGGGTAGAGGGGTAACAGCCGGTGCGTCCCCGACAGGACTAGGCCTTCCACCCCAAGAACAATTTGCAGAATTCAGTGCTCTAAAAGAGATTCTCGTTTGAGTAGCCTTATATTGGAGACCATTTTAGAGGGCTCTTTATGTTATGTGAAAGTTGCATTGGACCAATGTTTTGGGTAGCAGCGAAAACTGATCCCGACCTTCCTATGGCTAAGCCACGGTTGTGGGAGATTATTGAGGATTAACAGCACATTCATGGTTAGCAGCGATTGAAGTTAAGTGCTCAATCGTCGTGTAGTACGCCTTCGTTCACAGCGCCACCATGCCTCCCTCGTGCCTCGTGGGTAATCGGGATTAAGTGACTTACCTATGGACGAAATGCAGCTACCGCTGGCCAGGATCGAACCAATGCCCTCATCACTGAGCCAGTGCTCTGAGCGCGGAACATCGTGCTCCCAGATTCACTAATCATTATTATTGGGCTGTAGGGTTAAATTGTTACTTATCTTCTCTGTCGATTTGTTTTTATGATGTTTACTCAATGTCTGTCATATTTTCATTCATGCAAACATTTATTCTTGCTTACCACGTTGAAAGAGTTAAAGGTTCTCAACATTACATATTGTGATGACAAGCAAATCCCAGTCAGGATGATCAACGGATTATTGGCAATGTTTGTAATCTCTACGAACGCAATAAGAAAAGTATGTCGGTCTGTACTTAGAGATAGACACCTTACTGCTCAAAACAATGCATGTAGAATTAATGGAAAGAATTGTTAGGAGATTACAAAATTTGCGAGGGCTTTTGGCTTTGTTGAAATAATTAACAGATTATTGGGTGAAAGTTCGATTGCCGGACTAAGCTAATTATGAGATTCGCTGTTTATTAGGCAGTTGTAACCCGTGGTTAAATGGTTTTTATTTTCATATTTTCTACTTGCATGGAACAATGTTATTGTTGGGTGTGTGTGTGTCCCTTTTTGGTTATTGTTTCATTTTGTCTTTTTGTCAGGTACGCGTAACTCGTAATTTACTTAAACATGCCCGATAAATCTCCCCACCCACCCACCACACCTCTCTTTTTCTGGTCCTTGGCTTGCACAACAAGCAAACCGGTTTTATTGGTACCTGTCTCAATTCTTCAGGATCCATCGATTTGGTTTACAAATAGTTCGAGACTGCCTTTGCCTACAGGGCACTTCTGATTATTGTGAAATCTCTGCAGCTGAAAATTAAGCGACAACCAGTGGTTGCGGACTTTACTCAGCAAAGTTCAACTGACACATCCTGACGAGCCCTGTCTGTTTTACCCGGAAAATATCGGATGTATCGTGCCGCTCTGATGCCCGATTGTATGGTAAAAATTAGAAATGTTGGGAGCAGGACGATTAACAATGTTTAAATCAATGCGCTTATTTCTTGACTTGGATTGATTCATCGGCCATACACGGGTCTGCAAATAAAAGAGAAAGTGGTTGCAGATACAAAATAACATAACTGGTAAAAACGATTCTGCTCAGCAGTGCACCAACGGCGTCATCTGACACAGGTATCGTCCGTTGATTGTAAAGAGGCGCCATCTGCAATACTTTTTGCGCCTTTTTGGTGAACTTGCCCAAGCAGACGATTCGCAGTTGAATACATACAATACTAATTTATTTATTTATTTATTGGTGATTTAAGATCACACATTTCTGTACAATGGCTAATCACGACCGCGACATTTTTGTGGGTGGAGGAAGCCGGAGAACCCGGAGAGAACCACCGAGCAACGGCGAGCAACTGTCAGCTCCCCAACGTACTGACTCCACACAAGTAGGGTTAGCATTGGTTGAAGACAGGTGCACCATCGACGTGCAGTACGCCTTAGTACACAACGTCACCATGCCCCCACGGAGGGGAAGTGTCTTGGCCAAGGACACAGTGCGGTTACCGCAGGTGGGATTCGAACCGAGGACCTCTCGGCTTGCAGCCTGCGCCTCTACCAACTGAGCCACCGCGCCCCAACAATGCTTCAGTCGTGACAGGTAATATTCACGGTTGTAAAAAAGTGTCATATCTACAACTTAGAGAGCCGCAAGTTTCGATTCGAAACTCGATTCGATTCAAAATCCTTGCTTGATTAGATTCGACATTTAATCGACCCGAAATTCGAGATTTGTAAGGCCTTAATTTTTAGAAAAACGAAATCGGGAGCACAATCGGTCATTTTTCGTTAAAGACGAAACGAGTCTTCAAGGTGATCTTAGGCGTTAATACACGACGTACGACAATGTACAGTACAGTTGCCGTGGATTGGTCATAAACCACGGATGGGCAGGGATGCCCGCGCATAATTTTACCAGGTAATAAAAAATCATCCTCAGCAAAATTTGAATTAATGAATCATCGGGCTGTACCCGGTGCTTCATTAATTATTTTTTTGATGATTATTCCTATAATTTCGTGTTTGAAATAAACCCTTAGAAAGTGACTAGTCCTCGGCGGTCGTACTGTAAGTTGGCAGACAATGATATGTTAAAATCTGCAGTGAACGAATCAGTGGTCAGTAAAACCTTATCCACCCGTGACGTATATCGTCATTAAAATCGACCTTCGATAAAGTTTTCTCCCTCGAAATTGTGAGACGAGCGAGGAAGGTCCAATTAAAAAAGCAAGTAATTGTTTAGAAGAATCTATGGTATCAGTAAACAATAAAGCCAAGTTTCCGTTTGTTTTTTTTAATAAGCGAAAACAACAGACAACTCTGGGAATTGTCTCTTGTTTTCGTTTACCAAAAGTTACCAAAGGAAATTTTGCTTTTTATGGCAAACCAATTGGAAGCAACCACTTCACAAATAATCCGTCATTAAAAATATACATCAGCAGCACACCTACCAACAGTCAGTAAGAGTCCACTTTGTTTAACGAATGTATTTTTAAAGTAATTTGCAAGTTTCTAGGCTTCCCAAGAAAAATGAGCAAATCCTAGACATTGATATAAATGGAAAGGGCAGTGTATTATGTCCCGATACCAACCGCAATACCTTGCAGTGATTGGTCAATGCCTCGTTGATTTTATTTTATGTCGCCGGGCACGCGCATAGGTCACTGTCAGCGATTCTTATGTCCACTGTCAAGGAAAGCGTCTCGTTGCCACGAGCAAGGGTTCATCGCAATGTCTTTTTTCACTTGAGACAAATACATTTAACTGAAGTGGCATACACACAAAAGTACCGTCATTACGTACAAGAAGATTAGTTATGTAAACATGGGTAATTATTTGTGAAACCGATTAGATTATAAGGTCTCTTTTCATCAATTTACTGTAACATAAACTGAAACGAATTAACACCTTACCGAAATACCGTTTGCATTCTAATATTCGCTGTTCACAAACGAAGAAGCTCACGGCGGTGTTTTGTTTTGTTATTTAAGATTAAAATAAAATAAAAGATTTTTTCCAATTCAATTTTACTTGTGTAAGAACGGGACATATAAGTTATTATGTTTGTTGACAGGGGACATGGTCTCACGTTCCATGCATGAAACATATATTCAACCTCGGCTGTCGCCTCGATTGAATATAAATTTCATGCAGGGAACGTGAGACCGTGTCCCCTGTCAACAAACAGAATAACTTATAATATCTCGAGGTGCGCACACTGTTCATTTTATGAACAGAACAATAGTTACAAAAGATGGCGAAAACGCCGTTATCTTATTTTTAAATTGATTTCAACAGAGAATAATACGTCGCCTGAGTGCTAGAATGCCCTATGTCCCATAGGGGACATAGGACATTCTAACACTCAGGCGACGAATAGTCAAACGTTCAAACTGATTGGGGTGAATTGTAAAAAAGTCAGATTTTGTATTTTTATACTAACTCTACTCTTTCGGAAAATGCCTGAATTTTGTGAAATGGTGCGCACATCGATGAAACAAAATCGCTACGGGACTTCGTGTCACTCAAGGCATGGGACAGGTTGTTCAAATTCATGAAATACCTCCAGCTCGATTCGTACCTATTACTAGACCTGACAAATTTTTACCTCGATTGTCTCCTGAAATATCCGTCACAGCTCACTTTCTTAATTTCATTTCTCCCCAAAGAGTTAACATTATTTAAGTTTTATCGTTGTAAAGCAAGAGTATAATGCAAAGTGGGTTTTTGGTAGATTTTTTTTCAAAAACACGACCTCTAATTTGATGAAGTCGGTGCGTCTGCGGCAGATGGGTGGGTGGGGTGCGCATTATCGAGCAGGTGCGTGTCACCTTTCTCGTCAGCACAACTTCAACAAATACCAGTGAATTTGGTCAGTATTTGGTAGAGGGTCGAATGGGGCTTGCCAACACCGTTCCTGCGCGCATTCGGAGCGGAGAAACCATTTCGTTTCATACTTGGTATGTGAGACTTTCTTGGCAATGTCTTTTACGAGTTTGAAAACCAGTGCGGTTTGTCCACACTGGGTGGAGTTATGGTCCTTAATTCGTTATTTTTTTGCCTGTATCCAGCTCGTTAGTGCGATAACTTTAACAAATAGCAATGGATTTGGTCGTCAGTATTTGGTACGTGAGACTTTCTTAACAATGGCTTGAATAAGTTCGAAAATTGGTACGGTGCGGCCAAACTGAGCGGAATTATGATCCTTAATGAGTTGATTTGTTCCTGTTTTCAGCTCGCTGGAGCGATAACGTGAATAAATATCAGTGGATTTGATTTTCTTATAATGACAAGCCTTACAGATGCGAAAAAAACTCCACCTCGCATATCACCGATAACACCTCTTTAACTGCTTGCATGATGGTGATGCATGTTCCTGCCCCAACAACAGATTTTTTGCCACGAGAATAAAAAAGGTGGGAACCTTTAACCAAATTTTCCTTTATAATTTAACTAAATGTTTCCACCAGTGATTTTTTAAAAAATAAAGTGTATGAATGTTTTCCAAATCTACAATTAAATATACTCGGTAGATGAAGAGTTCATTAATCGCAGATGAATAAACATCTGTAACGCAAAACGTACTCCACCAGTCCCTGCAACGTTGCTAAAGGGTCTCTGATGGGAATTTGTCCACACCTCTAGAATTCCATTTGCACCCCTACCATTGTAGGCAAAATTCCGATTACGTAATAGTTACCAACCCAGTTGGGTGTATTCATGGATTTGAACAACCTGAGGAGAGCGAGGTTGCTCAGTAGGTAGAGATGCAGGCTGCAATCCGCGAGATCCTCGGTTCGAATTTCACCTGCCCCAGCCGCGTTTGTCCTTGGGCAAGAAACTTAATCCCAATAGCCCACGTGGGGGCACGGTGGCGTTGTGCACTAAGGCGTACTGCACGTCGATGGTGTTCTTGTCTTTAACCAATGCTAACCATGCATGTGTGCTGTTAGTATGTTGGGAAGTCTGACAGTTGCTCGCCGTTGCTCTGTGGTTCTCTCTGGGTACTCTGGCTTTCTCCACCCGTAAAACCGTCCGACACGAGGTGGCCCTGACTGTCGAAAGTGTCGTTAAACCCCACTAAATAAATAAATAGAACAACATGAGAGCGTGCGGTGAATAAGCCGTGGCGCGTTGCGGCGAGGTGTTACGGCACGCTGGTACAGTTAAAACTAGAAGTCCTGTCATATGTCAGAAGTCCTGATGATCTGTGTGTTAATGTACGCGTTGTGGCCATAATGAAGCTACCAAAAGCTGTACATGTGGCCTGTGCACAAGCACTGTTTCAGCCAATGGACCTCCGGGTAACCCGGAGGTCCATTGGCAGAAACATTGCATGTGTTTGCTATGAGTAACCAGGAGAACCTGCGTGCTTTGGATGCCATTCGATACGGCAATTGCGCGCAATTCCAACGCGCAATTACGCCTAGATAAGCGCACCGTTCGTGACAAGACTTCTAGCTTTAACTGTAGGTTGGTAACAGACTTACACCCTGTCTTTTGTTCAATATAGAAAACGCACGGACTCGAGTATACTCCGAACACAATAGGTATTCAAGTGACGTCCATTGCTCTATCGGGTATTTTAAGTTGGTTACTAATCCTGAAAACAGAAACGAGCCAGGGTGTACATTCCACAATTTCCAACAAGTGGGAAATTCCATAAGCACTCTCCTTCTCGTGAATTTGTTGATGCTTGCCCACTTTGTGGGCTAGAATCCTCCAATTTATCCTGTGGGTACCTCTTTCTCTTACGTCCTGAGACTCTGATTTAGACTGAGGTTTCCAGAAGGTAATTTTAATAATGCTACCCTGCTGTGCAGGGTAGCATCACCAAATTCACACTCTCGGAACCCCATTCTGCAGATGACAGTCTGCTTATTTCCAGGCTTGAGTTTTAACCCTTCACCCCACACACACGATATCAAATATTTTGTTATTTTAATTATTTTGTTTAAGTTTGCCCCCAAAATGAACAAAACCACATCATGTATCCTCCTTACTGGAACGAGCGCGACGAGCTCGTGCCATTCTCGGAGGATGGGGGGGGGGGGGGTCACACGATATGGTTTTGTTGAAATTTTTGAAACTATCTTTTCAACTGCTGAATTTGTAAATTACGCTGGTGGGTACGGTCGACTCGTTACGAAAAGGGTTAAGATGCAGAATTCCATTTGTACCAACCCCCCCCCCCCCCCCCCATCTTGACTGTAAATTATTCAAATTATCCAACTGAGTCTCTTGGCAGTCAAACACTTTAACTACAAACTTCCTATCAACATTTGGAGGGCTCTCACCAGTTTTTAGTCTAAAAACTCCATATGTTTGCCAAATTCTAGACATGTTTGTTAACATTTCCAATTGAGGACATCAAATTATTAACTATGAACAATTTGACGAATGATGGGGATTTCAGGTGAGACAATGCAACCCGCCCCTACACACCTACCTCCCGAGCGCAAAGTCCATGTCTGTCTGGTAAAACATCCTTTAACTTCAATATTTCCCCCACTAAAAGGCTACAACGCAGTTCGGTTTTGACAGGCGTTTGAAGCGAAGAATTCATAATTAAATTTAAACCCCTTTTCGGGGGCTGCATACAGTTTGTTGACAGTCATCTGACAACTAACCGATTGTTGATTCAGGTTTTATTAAATTATTATTATTTCGAGCTTGTTATAGTTTCACGTATTTAATAAGGGAACAATGAACTCGCAGTTCCAACATGGCAAAACATTTTTCCGTCACACAAAGAAACGTTGCAGGATTATTTGTCACACATTTGTGTCCTGTTCAACACAGCGAATTCGAAAACAATTTCATTATCAACATCTGTAGCTTTTGGGGATATCTCGTGTTGTGCAGTGCCCCTTGGGACATCCGATCGAAGGTTTAATTCACTCATTATATTAAAGTCAGCGGTAATACTATTCGTGTTATTACAAAATGCGTGAGATTACAAAATTTCTAAAACAAAACAAAAGACGTAAGAGGTGATATTAATTTACCACGCCACCAATAGAAATATACATGAACGTTAAACTTGGCATGAAGAGTAAAGACGATTTGCACAACCACGTTATTAAAACAAGACCAACGAAATACACAAAAACACAATATTTTCCGACAATAAAACAACATTTTATGTGCTAAGGCTGACCAGCACATTATGCATTACAAATAGCGTTGATGCAATAACTGGCGAAATGTTTGACTGCAGTTTGAGTGGTAATACACTGAGCTCTCTTTGTTCCGTGTTGCGGGTCAAGGGTTTTGCGCGCAATTTAATAGCGGTACCTATCTGTTGCTCTCCAATATTGCGTTGTAAAAAGGTCGAGAGTATGTTGTTGATGTGTTTAAATGCCAGTATATAAGACCAAATCGGACCCGTATTTCTGCCAATGTTTTTGCCTTACTTTCAAAGCAGTGTCTACACGTTGCCCTCTATGTTGGCGTTGTAAATTAAGGGTGGAAAAAATACCATTCGATTCAATTGTAAGTTAAGATGACCTTTCGAGGCTTTTACCCTATTACACCCCATTCAAATCCCCACCACACACTCACGCGCACACATACACGCACACAGTTGATCAGACTGGTTCGTACAATTTTGAAGTTATACGTCCAGATACTATCAGACCGATTCGTAAGCATATTGTAATGCTTTGACTTGAGTCCTACAGTTAAAACTAGAAGTCCTTTCATGAACTGTGCGCTTATTTAGGCTTAATTGCGCGTAGGAATTGCGCGCAATTGCCATACCTAATGGCATCCAAAGCACGGCAAGTTCTCCTGGTTACTCATAGCAAACAGAGGCCATGTTTCTGCCAATGGACCCCCGGGTTACGCGGAGGTCCCTTGGTTGAAACATTGCTTCTGCACAGACCATATGTACAGAATTTGATAGCCTTACTATGGTCATAATGCGTAGATTAACGAGCAGATCGACGTGCTATTTGTGCGCATTTCATGACAGGACTTCTTGTTTTAACTGTATTATTACTTCGGCAGCCTATCTAAGGATATCACCCCCACACACAGACTCCCATCCCTGAGTTAGAAATGAATCATACACAAACAAAACTGGTACATGTACAGCCAATGTTAAGGCCTGTTTCTAACGAAACCGCCAAGCAGCCACGTCCAGCCAGTTACCTGGATCGTTATCATAATTTCGAGCAACTTGCGGAAACACGACTCAGTCAGTCGAAAGTTCTGTTTTTCATGAACACATTACTGTATCATACAAGTATTACCACCGACGCGTTCGGCTCCCCCGATTTATTCCGATTCTCGCCATAGAATCGCGGATGAGTGAACTAAGAGATACATCTAGTTGCAGCCGGAAAAAAACTTACAACTTAGTTGCAATGTGAACACGCATCTCAAAACATAACTATATCCCCTACAAAGCATGTGATAATATAAACGGGAACAAGTAATGTTTTAACATGTTTGCAACAGAAAATTGTGTATATAAATAGGAAGGTTTACTTAAATACAGTTCTGGTTAATCTGAATAGACTAAATTTATGTCATGAAATTTTCCTCTTGCTGTCTCTCCTTCAACATTGCCGTTGTCTTGGTTTGAGTTGGATTTGAATTTATTGTCACGAAAACTTGAAGGATCGAAATATACTTTTGAAACTTTGTTTAATGTGGGTGATGCTTAAAGTATTTCGATTCTGGTTTCCACGAAAATTTATATTCACTGTCCATGTAGATGCGACAGTAACTGTTAATACAGTCTGCAGTGAAACATAATTTTGGTTTGTTCCGAGTATGATGGCTCCAGTGCCGACCAATAAAATATTTAAACTACATCATAAAGGCATACCTTCGCCGAAGGCGAAGGCATTCCTTAACGATGAAGTTGTGACATAGCAAGTCGGGATTATTGGTCAAAATTCATGAAATTCTTTGAAATTTATTGGAGGGGATAAATACATGTGTTATTCGTCTTGAGCTTATGGACCTCCCCAACAAGCTATTTAATTAGAACGTGCCAAATGGATGTTGCTAGGATCGAATCGGATATCACATTTGTATAACCCACTGCATGTGACATAAGTCCAAGTGCTAATTTTTTTTTCGGGTTTTACGACACCTATGACAGCCAGGTTCACTTCGAGTCGGACAGTTTTACGGGAGGAGGAAGCCGTACAACCCGGAGAGAACCACCGAGCAACGGCGAGCAACTGTCAGTCCCCCCAACGTACTAACTCCGCAGAAACAGGGTTAGTATTGGTTGAAGGCAAGTGTACTGTTGACGTGAATTACGCCTTAGTACATAGCGCTACCGTGTCCTCACAAGGGTAGTCGGGCTCAAGTGCCTTGCCCAAGGACACAACGCAGTTACCCTGGCGTAAACGGTATACCATAAACGCCTATCGAGGGCCGGAAAATGTGAAAATGAAATTTATCTTCACGGAGTTTAAATCTTAGAATATTTTAGTATCCGTGGTTCCCAATGCAAAGGCAAAGCAATTTTGAACATCGTACATTTTAACGGTTTTACATCATTTCAAAGTTTAGCCTATTTTTGACATATTTTATCAAAAACGAGCGAAGAGGTATGCTTTATTGAGCGGCTTAATACGTTAAACGACAACAGACACCTTTTCCACGTTATTGGGGCGTTCGGTGTTGGCTGTGCCTCGTTGAATGACTTCAGATTTCATCTTTTAACATTATGGACGGACATGTGATCAAATATTTTATAACATACTTTATAAAATGGTATCAAAACGTTTTGTTAAAATTAGTTCTTAATGGTTCCATTTTTGTTTAAAATTTTCACTTTTTATTCAAGTACATCACCTTATTGATTTGTTAGAAAAGACTGAGGGCGATAACTTCAAAGACCCAAACATCCATGGATGGACATAGATTTGATGAAAGCAAAATTTTTTTTTTTTTTTTTGTTCAATAAACATATTTTGGACATGTTATTGTTTTAATGGTTCCATTTAACTTTGAAAAGTTGTCTTTTTTCTCTATTAATGACCTTGCGACAAATAATACCTCTCCTCCATGGAGACAATTACATGTGAAATTAGGCCGCTTGTGCGTTCGTGCGTGAAAAATGACGGGAGATAACTCAAAATACTCGCCCTTACAAAAGGAGTAGAAATAGTTCAATATGTGGAAATTCGCTTTGCAATTTCAAAACTATCCTGTAATGTGTTTGTCATTTTTAGCTTACCTCGCCCATCACGTAGTGGCCAAGGGTGATTACAGGTGTGTAAATGGACAGATATGCGAAATGAAGAAGTACCGGCAAACCCCATACTAAAATAATATTAATAAACACCGTGCATTTAATTTTATTGACTTTTATCAATGTATATCACGTCAAACCAGTATTATATTATAAAATGATGTCTGAGGACCGTTACCACAGTTCGGTAAATTATGAGATTTTCCATCTAGTACATCACATATAAAAACATTTCATCTTCGTGTTAAAAAAGCCGTCAAAATACACGATTCACCGTTACTCGATCAAAAAGACCTGTATAGGATGCATGCATAGATCGTCACGGTGTGTGAATGCGTTCTTCAATATGGCACGAGTGCCAGCTCGGAAGAATAGAACGATGTCGTGAGTGCCGCATTGACGAACGTATTCGTGGTGTTCTGTGTTTATTACACGTCATATTCAAAGTCAAAACTCGAGTGTCATTAAACCACTCCCCATATATAGAAAAAGTTCAATTTCGTTAATTCTGGTGGATTTGAACAAAAAACATTTTTCAATTAATATTCGATTTATCGGCTATCAGAGCAGCATCCAAATGTATGTAGGTCTGCGGGCGGAACATTTTCAAAACGCAGAATATTAATGAGAGAGAAAAGTTGTATTTTTACTGGTGGAAGATAGCAGTACAGCCGCCATGTACTGGTCGTAATTCCCGCGGACAGTGATGTTTACACATACGTTTACCAAGTAATAAAAACCATCATCAGCAAAATTTTAATTAATGAAGCACCGATTTGGGGTAGTTCTCCATTAGCTCCCTCACCTGCTTTATCCATCCTGTCTGAATGTTTTAGTTCCAAAGATGGTTAAACGTCGTTTTCGCCATCTGCTGTTTGGGAGGTTTACCAGGTAATTTATGCAGCATAATTCTCCCATATCTATTCTATCTTTAACCGGCATCCACCCGAATTCCCCTCCGATCGCTTCCAGTGCGTCTGCGTTACTTGATCCGGTTATCCACCGACCCGCATCATTTTGTAGAATCTCCAAGTTCTTCACTACCATTTTTGGTTTAGAGGGATCACATCTGTTCCATTTGTTATACTTGATAAACACACCCTCTCCCACATTTTTTTTTCCGGCGAACACCTTGTTAAAGCTATTTCTTCCCAGAAGTTTTAACTGATTGAGTATTCTTTCCCACTTTGTCTTGAGTTTACCTGTATGCTTTTAGTATATGCCTCTACCTGTAACACAGAGACTTACCCCCAAGTATTCATATTCGCCCGTTTCTCCCAATGTTATATCCCTGCTTTCCTCTTCACCGATGGAGAATTTACCCACCCTCCATCTTCGTGATTCATTTACCTTACGTCCCACAGGTATTACCTTGCTTTTCTTTTCTTTAAGTACAAATCACCATTCATCCCCGTACTTCCCTATTTTGGTTAACGGTTTTTGTAGCCCCTCTCCACTCTCGGCTAATAAAGCCATGTTGTCAGCAAAGAACAGCCCTGTGATTTTTGTCTCTCCGACGTTTACCCCATCTGCACTTGCAATCAACTCACCTCCTAAATCCTTGATGTACAATGCAAACAGATTCGGTGACAAGATGCACCCCTGCTTAACCCTTTACCTAACGTAACGATAAAAACCGGCCAGCGCTATTCTCAAAAGTCGCCAATTAATTTTCATTATATTTTCATTTTTTATCTCAAAAACGTAGGTTATGACCCCTCGTTGGAACGAGCTCGTTCCAACGAGGGGTCATAACCTATGTTTTTGAGACAAAAAAATGAAGAAAAATAGTTATTGAAGAACATTTTTGGCAAGTGTCGTCTGCTTTTCATGGTACATAAAAGGTTAAGGCCGATCTCCATTGGGTCCCTTTTCGTTGTGATGTTTCCCAGGTTAAGAACACTCTGCACATCTTTGTACAGTGCTTTCGTGATTCCAACAAAACTCTATCCGAATCCAAGGCCCTCAAGTTTTTGCCACATTCCTTACCTCCATACTCTGTCATATGCTTTTTTCACACCAAGAAATGCCATAAGCATCTTCTTACTGACTTTTATTGATTCTATCAGTTGTGATGGTGTAAACAAGTGGTCAGTGACTCGTCTTCCTTTAAGGGACCCATTCTGAATTTCCCCCAGGAATCCTCTTTCTTCGACAGTTTCCACAAGCCTTCCATACAGATCCTAACAGAATACTATCTGAACCGGTTTAGTTTCTATAAGCAGCATTGCAAAAAAAACATAAACATGCAAATGCTCTGAAAAAGTGAACTGTTATTTTTCCCCGGTTGTTTTATGTTCTGGGGACATATTCTTCCAAAGTCGAAATAACAATTTAGATTGATGTGTATCCTTGAATTTGAAGTAAACTACATCATATTGATTGGCAAACAATATCGTACATCGATACAAATTCTCTCAATTCTTGGAATTGATGTTGGTTATATAACCTCACATTAGTATCAAGGATAACACCCAAATTAGATTGGTAGATTAGAACAAAAACTATTTTTCAACAAAAATGTCACTAAGTTTGAATTACAGCAAATATGAATTTTAGCTTTCAGACAACAAACAATTTTGATGGATGTCTTGATTTTATGTCAGTCAGATATCCCGAAAGCCTCCAAATACTAGATTTGATTCGAGTGTTTCTAGCGTTACTATAAACAAGTCAATAATGATTCTCTTCTCATTTGGGGCATCCGAATCTCACATGTTCGCCTCGAATCGAATCAGGTGTATAATTCGAAATGAATCGAATCAGGGACGTCTCGAAAATGACCGATGGGAAGGGGGAGGGGTGGTCCGTAAACCTGATTTGTTCCAACTGTGATGGCTCAGGTCCCGACTAATAAAATATTCCAATCACATTATCAAGGCATGTCGTCGTCGTCGTCGAAGGCATGCCTTGATAATGTGATTGAAATATTACCCAGTAAGGATTATACTTCAAAATGGGTATCGGTGCGAGAATTTCCGGTTCTAGATGCTGTACAGGGATAGCCGCTAGTAACAGTTCATCATTGATATGGGTTGGGAAATATATATTGCTTTCAACGGTGATAGTAACTAGCAAGACAGGAATTAGTATGGGTGGTGGCAAGGGTCCAGATTCTAATTATGTTAATATAGCGGAAATTACACTACGTCTTTATTATCAGGGTCACACATGCACAATTTCCATCTGAACTAAACATTTTGTGAGACGACGTAGATGGCCATTACACTGATATATTCAGGTGAAAAGATGAGAAAAGAGACGAATCGGGCAGCCGATTTCGAATCCAAGCGAATATCAACTTGAGATTCGAAATCGACTCGAATCTCTAAGCTTCGCAGGACACTACTTCTCATTTAACAATTTGTACACAACGTTTTCGAACAGATTTAGGATTTGATATAGCACAAACACAATAATCACCCATTCTTAGTACAGTGTCAGATATTACATGCCTGTTCCATGTAATCCCCATCTACAGCAACACTAAACCTTACGGAAAATAAAAAAAATCAGTTCCGCACATGTGTGCGGAACAGAAATCGTTGACGGACTATTTTTAAATAGAAGCGAAATTTCATTGGCATTTTCTACATATCGTGCAACGCAATTACAATTTGAATCCCTAGCAATAGCTGAAAATCATCCCCTGAGTTCCAATGTGTCCTATGTGCCAGTAGGCATATAGAACACATTGGAACTCAGGGGACGAAATAGTAACACGGGTTCCCCTTGGAAATTTGGTTGACGATAAAATGTGTTCTTTTTGTTGATAGTGGGAGCGCGGTGGCTCAGTGGTAGACCGTTGGACTTCTATTCTAGAGGTCCCGAGTTCGATCCGCGTCCGGGACGACCCGCGTTGTGTCCTTGGGCAAGGCACTTTATCCCGGCTGCCTACATTAGGGCACGATGATGCCATGTACCAAGTCGTACTGCACGTCGATGATGCACGTGCCTTCAGCCGCTGTAACTCTGTGGAACGTGAACAGAGTTAGAATGTTGAGGAGCTGACATTTGCTCGTCGATGTTCGGTAGTTCTCTCTGGGTACTCCGGCTTCCTCCACCCATAAAACTGTCACGGTGACGATTAGCCATTGTGCCTAAGTATGTGAACTTAAATTTTGTTGATAGTTGTCAAATGAATTGCTGAGTGTCCTTCTAATAATTGTTTTGATGTGAAGTAAATATACTGGACAATACTGCTTCCTCTCGTTTTATCCTTCCGCGATGGCACTCACACCATATCGATTAACTCATATTCAAACGCATGTGCCGTTCTGTGTTTATATAATCAGTGAATTGAATTTTGACGCAACGATTCGTTGCATCAAAATTAAATTCATTGATGTATATTTCAGTCTGTACATTAGTCTCATTTTAGTTAGTATTTGTCTTTGTTGTACAGCAAGACTACCATATTGGGATGTATATAGAAATTACAACACGAGGGTGAAAATTTGATGCTGGTTACTTTATTGCAAGGCCCACGTCTCTTTTAGTTTTCACATATCTTGACACTGTAACCCCGTTCGCCAAATCTGATGTTGGGCATCGTAAACAAATACTTTATCTCGAAATCTCGACAAACGTATCTCGAGATTTCGGCTTGCCACCGGATAAATGATCGTAATTTCTTCAATATTTCACTACATTTCGTGTTAAAATGTCCTTCTTCATAAAAAGGCTTTATCGGCGCTTCTGCGGCATTTATTTATTTATTTATTTATTTATTTATTTATTTATTTATTTATTTATTTATTTATTTATTTATTTATTTATTTGGGTATAAAGACATCGAACAAAACTAATGCCAGATTGTGTCGGACAATTTCACGGATGGAGGAAGACAGAGAAATCCACCGAGCGGGGACGAGTAACTGTCGATGTTCCATCTTTCTACCCACTCCCATCACCTACAGTGAAGGATTTTGCTTGTTTTGGTATCATTTTTCACAATTTGTTCCCACCTGGCCGGACCATGGTTGGCTCGGTGCGTTAAATGTCCCACGACCGTGTACAAATTTTGATCAGCCCCCCCCCCCCCCCCCCTCCATCCCCCTTGACCTCGGAAAGCCACTGTATCAATGTGAGAGGCGTGGTTCTCAATCACTCAATGTGAGCATGAAATTTCTAATATGTGTTTTTTCTTTTATCTGTTCCACACGCCCTGTACTCAACTGTTATTATAATGTGGATAACTGTTAGGAAAAAGTCAATAGACAGTTATCCAAATGGTTTCACATAAGAATTGTTTGAAGATTTTTTTTCCATCCAGGAAATTACTGCACTCGACTCAAACGTGGTAGACAGTCAAACAAAGAAGACGGATTTACCAATCTCGAATATAGCCGATGTACTGTAGAAAGTGGCATAAAATTGATCATTTAGTGTTTTGCTCAAGACAGCATCATCCTATCCCGACTCTAAACCTGCAGTGGAATATATTATTAATCATTCTAAAATCAAATTTTCTTCCCACATTATTTAAAGATCCGGAAAATATCAATATCTCAACTGTAGCTCTACGAGTGATGTCCGTTTGACGCTTTGCTTTGCGTTTCGCAGATTGCAAACGTCACAAACCAACGCTGAGTTATATACACGTGAACTCTTCGCCTGATACCAACAGCAAATTAGGGAGCGCGGTGGCTCAGTGACAGACTGTTGGACTTCTATGGTAGAGGTCCCGAGTTTGATTCCCGTCCGGGACGACCTGCGTTGTGGCCTTGGGCGAGGCACTTTATTCCGGCTGCCTACATGTGGACGCGATGACAACGTGTACTAAGCCGTACTGCACGTCGATGGTGCACATGTCTTCAACCGCTGTAACCCTGCTTAAGCGGAGCTTGAACAGAGTTAGAATGTTGATGAACTGACAGTTGCTCGTCGGTGCTCGGTGGTTCTCTCAGGGTACTCCGACTTCCTCCACCCGTAAAACAGTCACGATCACGATTAGCAATTGTGCATAAGTTTGTGACCTTAAACACCAATAAATAAATGAATAAATAATAGCAAATTAAAACAGTTTATTTTTTATTGTCTAAAAACGGTGCGTATGATCCCTTTTGGAACGAACTCAATGAGCTCGTTCCAAAGAAGGATTATAATCTCTGTTTTCTTTGGGTAAAAAATACAAAAAAAGTCACAGATGAAGATTCATGTAAAAACAAGACAAGCCTCATATCACATTTGTTATGAGAAACTTTAGTTGAAGACATAACTTCTCTTCTAACACACACGCTATATGCTTATACTAATGGGATCAGCAGGAAGACGGCCAATCTGGCCGTGCTGTCTCCCAACAGAATATGATTAATTATACAAACAATCAATGTAAAAACATTCTGACAATGGTTGTATTCTGTTGAATAAAATTTACCTACCTACCTACCTACCTACCTACCTACCTACCTACCTACCTACCTTCCAACAAATAAATAATAGAAAATTAAAACAGTTTATTTTTTTTGTCTAAAAACGGTGCGTATGATCCTTTTTTGGAACGAGCTCATTGAGCTAGTTCCAAAGGAGGATCATAATTTCTGTTTTCTTTGGGTAAAAATAAAATAATAATAAAATTTAAATTGTGATTATGCTTGCCGCATTTGGCAACAAACAAAGCTTACGATCATAAGATAGATCAAGCCCGCACGTGTGTACTCGTTTGTGGTCAATCGAATTTGAGTTTGACGTAGTTCTCAAAGACGTCAATCATTATCGAAAGAGCTGGGGAGGCAGTGCAATTTCTTGAACGTGAAACGATATCAATCTGCCGTGGGGGCGCGGTGGCTCAGTTGGTAGAGGTGCAGGCTGCAAGCCGAGAGGTCATCGGTTCGAATCCCACATTGGCAACCGCGTTGTGTCCTTGGGCAAGACACTTCACCCCGATTGTCTACATGGGGGCACGATGACGCTGTGTACTGAGGCGTACTGCACGTCGATGGTGCGCATGTCTTCAACCAATCTAACCCTGCCTGTGCTGCGGTGCAGAGTTCAGAGTTACGATGTTGGAGAGCTGACAGCTGCTCGTCGTTGCTCGGTGGTTCTCTCCGGGTACTCCGGCTTCCTCCACCCGTAAAACTGTCACGGTCACGATTAGCCATTGTGCATAAGTATGTGACCTAAAAAACCAATAAATAAATAAATAAATAATCTGCCGTGACCGGCTACTCTCCGACATTTATTGACTGTGGACAGTATTTTTTATTTATTTATTTATTTTTTTATTTTTTTATTTTTTTGTTTTTCGTTCGATACAGAAAAATAATAAACACTTCAACTCCCACAGCTATTTGGTTCTAAATGATAAATACGAACGCGTTGACATCATGTTTGTTTTGGTGGCGTGGTTTATCATTGTCTAGAATTAGAACTGAACATAATGAAAAAAAAACATAATGAAAAATAGCTAAACAGATCAGACAGTCACTGAGAAAACATTTCTATCGCACACTGAATACTAAACGATTTTATGTTAGTCAGAAAACCAAGCCTTTTCACATCCGTTAAACTTTTCTTCCAAGGAAAGCATTATGGCGCTCAAGTCCATGCCATATGTGGCGAAGCTCAACAACGAACAGAAGCTGTTGCACAAGTGAACATTGTTTCTTCTCAGCATTTATCAGCAAACCAATTAATTAAAGGGAGCTTAAATCTTTCAGTGGAGGCGGTGTTGCTCAGTTGTTGGAACATTGAGCGTTAAATCGAAAAGCCGAAGGTTCGTTCCTGACTGGTGGTAACTGCGTTTGGTCCTTCGCCAAGACACTTAATCCCGATTGACCTCGTAAGGCGCGGTGACGCTGTGTACTTAGGCGAACTGCACGGCGATGTGCACTTGCCTTCAACCGCTGCTAGGTAACTCGACTTGACCCTGGCTGTTGTCTCATTAACCCTTTACCTAACCTGAAAAGCAGACGACACTTGCAAAAATAATTCTTGAATAACTAATTTTTTTCATTTTTGTCTCAAAAACATAGGTTATGACCCCTCGTTGGAACGAGCTCGACGAGCTCGTTCCAACGAGGGGTCATAACCTATGTTTTTGAGACAAAAAATGAAAAAAATAATGAAAATTAAATGGCGATTTTTGAGAATAACGCTGGCCGGTTTTGAGCGTTACGTTAGGTAAAGGGTTACATCTCAATAAACAAACAAACATTCCAGGAAGTTGATGAAACATTGAATGAACCCATATTAGCTTGGTGTACCACATGTTCACCACGGATTGTGAAGTGGTGTTGCCACACGTGCAAATCTGTTTTTGTTTACTTGAGCACTTTTGGGCGGTACTTCTGCTATTAATTTTATCGCCGAAACGAAATGGAAAAAGAAACGCGAAAATCACGGGGTCTTTTTCATTTTAATAACATAATAATATACTATTTCGAGTTATGGGTGCTTTATTAACATGAGACAACGCATGTTTGTTAAATTTTGGTGTCTTATGAGGTGAACCCATTTGCAAACGTAATAAATAATTGCCGGTTTCATTTCACTCTTCACGATGCGACGAGCGATAAATTTAGACAAGTTTGCATTCGGCAAAGGTCAAGGCCAACTTGGATGTAGTTCTACTGTGTAAACTTTAACTATTGAAATCCCATTGCTGGCGTGTTCACCACGGTTGGTGTGTAAAGCTAAAATTAATGTCATAGACTTTTTCTATAGATTAGAATAGGTAATCATGGTATAAATTGATTTCTACGTCCTTATTTGGGATATTGGGGAACACCATAAAGCGAGCCGCTGTACATTTTACAAAGCACTGTTTTTTTATTGGGACAGGTGGGGATATCACCTTACGACTTTCGCCTCCGCGTGCCTAGCGTTGTCCAGGCGAGTATCAAATGTGATTATTATATGACAGAAAAAATCTGGTAATCTAATTGACTAAAACACTCGTGAGAAGTGTTGATATACTGCAGTATTTCTGATCTATTCTATTTTTATAGAAATCGAGTTGATATTTCACCGCTCTGTCATTGGTGTCTATAAATAGGACAGGTAGGTTGATATAATGATTCCAAATACCCGTTTGCGATAAAAACAGAAATGGTATTTCCAACTTCCTTTAATTCCCCTGTTTCAGTCTTTAGGAACTGTTCAAATATAACAGTTAACTACAACATGAACAAATAAGTTTCTGCACATTTCTTCTTGTATACATGTATTTCTATATACGTTGAAATTAAATTTACTTTGTTGCATATGAAGATGCAGTTTTTCTTCGAAAAAGAATTAACGCAATGAATTTGCAAACGATTTTTTTCTGTCATAATAATAAAACAATAAATGACTTTCCTTAAGGTTGATAAAAGGAATTATCAATCCTAGGAAAGTGATATTCGTAGGCCTCGAAGAATATTACTTTTCAGAGGTAGTTAATTCCTTGTATCAACCTCAGGGAAAGTCAAGAATTGTATATTTCTTGCCAGTGAAACGGTTAATTTGGAATAATGTCATCAAACTTAGCTTTGTTAATCATGTAAAATGCATAGGGGACAATTGTGAGGAGACACGTACCACTTCCTTGTACACGGCTCCAGTCCCGCCACCCATGGACTGCCTGAACGAATGTGTTGAGAGATTATAAATACCATTTTTCCATACTACATGTATATGTATTGTTCCCAATACTTATTGCTAAAACCATTCTGGTACATCTTCTCAGGATTACAGAGGTCTATAAGGTGTGGTTTCGAGGAAAGGGGAATGCAAGTTGTTTAGGAATGTCATGCCTGTTTAAGAATATCATGTGGTGTAAATTTCGGGAAAAACGATGAGAAATGTTGCAAATGAGGCTTCCTTTTCTGGACTTATCGGTGCTTCGTTTCTGTCACCATAGGCAAACGAAAAGTGGCACACCTAAATTTATTGAGCTGCGCTGTTCGCAGAACTGAAATTGTTGTCCCATATATTGGAAAGTATATATTCTTCATGCGAATGATTTTACACATGTAATATTAGATAGCAGCCGATACAATGCAAACATTGAAAAATGATAAAGATACACCACATGTGGAATCCGACCAACATGTAAGAATGTCGTGTAAGAACGCATCTGTTTGGTCGTTACGCCTCTGATTGACGTTGTGACGTTACTGAAATGTCTCAGCATAAAGCAGTGTGAAGCAAAAATGTAAACAGACCGCCGAAGATATTTTTCTTTAAAAATATCAGCTTCATGCACTAAATCGAAGTTTTTTTTAAGTTTTACCTGTATTTCACGCGGTCGAATACAGGAAGAGCTCCAACTCGGGTTTTTGATTCCAGTCCCCAGTACTCCACCCCCGTTCTAGTCTGTCTCCTCATCGGTGGCCCTGAAATACAGGAAAAACTCCAACTCTGGCCTTTGATTCCCTGTACTCTCCCTCCGATGTGCTCTGTCTCGCCTTCGGCGCTTGTAAAATGCATGGACAACTCCAGCACGTTGATTCTAGCCTCCTCTCGTACTTTAGTCGCGATATATTCTTATTAGCTTCTCTGTTTGTCACTGTACAGTGATGGAAAAAATTGACGTCGATCTTAGGAACAATAACGCTCGCAACAGCTGGACCTGCATCTAGTGGTAGTCAAAATGGGGTGGTGGGGTGGAGGCGACTGCCCCAAGAGGCAACTTTTGAGCGACAAAATATGTCAATACCGTCTTGAAATCAAAATGTCTATATAAAACCAGCCAAATAAAAACGATGTCTCCAGGTCAGCATTTTACTGGTAGGCTCTGTAGAGTACAGCGCCGCAACCCAGGGTCTACCTATTCTCGCGCTCATATAATATACCGTACGACATATGTAATAATTTCTTCGTCACACTTCAAGCCAGGGAGGTCTGGGGGTGGCATGGGAAGTGTTAAATATATATATACTGCTACTATTTTAAGTCTACCTCTATTGCACACAAGGTGCGCAAAAAGGTGTACTAGCGTTTTCATTTTCAGCCACCCAGCAGCCTTAAAAGCAGAATTTTCCCACTATCCCCACTCACCTTACCCTGGGGCATATAACCCCCTGTTTCTAAAATGTGAAAAAATTCCCTGTTTCCGTCTCATTTTTTAGTTACATGCCTGGTAACAAACCAGTGTAAAAATAACATTTCAAAGAATTAGCCAATTTTTCGAAGCCACTATTTCCCATAATTCATCTGGTAATTTACACCAGTGCATCAGACTCCAACTTTGGGAACAAAAATTCAAATTCTCTTGTCCAACAAACAGACTAATGTAATCATATATCTGTTACTAAAAATATATCTCCAATTTTCATGGCATTAGTTTCACCATATGCCCTATTTTTAGAATTTTACCCCTGTGCAATAGTACGAATTTGTAGATTCAACAAATAGCCTGATGATACTAAAATATATCTCCAATTTACATGGCATTAGTTTCACCATATGCCCTATTTTTAGAATTTTACCCCTGTGCAATAGCGCGAAAGTGTAGAGCGGAACCTTTATGAAACCAGCCAAATAAAAATGCTGCCTCCAGCTGAAGTCAGCATTTTACTGGAAGGCTATACTCGAAGTATAATACTTCGCCGCAACCTAGGGTCTACCTGTTCTCGCGCTCATATAATATCAACCGGACGAAGTAACTAATAATTCCTTCGTCACACTTCAGGCCAACCTGGGCTTATAAAGCCCATGGAGGCCTGGAGTGTGGCATAGGAATTATTAAATATATATTATACTGCTAATATTTTAGATGCGCGTGAAAAAGTCTAGCTCTGTTGCAAACAAGGTGCGGTGTACAGGTGTGCTAACGTAAAATCGCATCTCAGAAATGAAGCACTATTTCACAATAGAACCAACGGCGCCGCGAGAGTTTCTCCGTTACAGTTCTCGCAAAGTAAAGTATTTTCCACTCGTGCACTATACTGGCCAAAAAGTGCACGTGCTCCTCCAGTGCACTCTTAGTCTTAGGGCTAAGGGGGCAGCTTCCTCCTCTGTTTCCGGCGCCGTTGAACAGAGCAATGGGAATGAGATATAATGAAGACCGTAAAAGGTAGTGTCTCTCTTCGACATATATTTTTATTTTTATTTTTTTTTTTTTTTGGGGGGGGGGGGGGGGTTCTACATCTGGACATTTGGATTGTATCGGTTGGATACTCAGCTTTGCCGAAAGTATGATTTAATGTGTTAACAATTGGTGTTTGCCTTTTGCAACACAACAATCAATTAATTGAATAACAATGCAAGAAGTACCAGGCATCATTACAATGGACACTTCAACGTCATCGCCCTCCAGCAGCAATTTACGCTAATCGTTCAAACGACACGGGAGGCGTTTGTGCGTTGGGCACTTACCAGCAATTATACCTCTGGTAACACGGAATTCCAATATACTGGACAATAAAGTGGTTTTCAATTATAATTATATTGCTGACAGAGACAACAGCTGATAATCAATTTGGTGACCAAAAATCAATCTAAAGTATGAATCAGGAGAGGCGATCTCGGAAATTAGAACACACATCCGTTTTCATTACTCCTTAAAGTCTAAAGAGATCCGATGAAGATATATATTCCACATAAATCGAATACGGTTTCAGTTACCTTGAGGGCGTGGTCTACCCATGCGCTTATTGTTCCTAGCGGTCCCAATACGAAAAAACAACACGAGAATTTCCAGTTAGGCATTTCAACCCTTGGACCCTGATGGTATCTTCCTCGCCAGTACAGTATCGTGTATAGAAGTAGAGCAACTATCTACTTTATGGATAATCCCATTGCCGATTCGCCATCTTTGAAGTTAATGATATGCAACGTCAGAGGTTGCTTCGGGTAAACACTTCGATCAGACTATCTGTCAAGACTGTCATACATGCGATAGAAACAAACAAAATGTTTCGCTTGAAACGAGAAAATGTACGTTTTCGATTTAATACTAATAAAGATAGGAAAAATAACAAACTTTCAACACGTCATTGAACGGACATGGCAAAATAAAACTGATTTTTTTCGTCAAATGAATATCGCAATGAAGCCCGTCCCATAAGCGAAGGCAGACTCGACAGCATGGTTTTTTTGTGGACGAGTGACAAAATGGCAGGTAGATCACTCAAACGACACAAAGATGTCTGCGTGAATGAAAATTCAAACCCTGAGTATCCAAAGAACCAATCAATACAAATTTTTTGAAGCATAACACACATTTATTCCAGCTGGAAGAGGTTGGAGAGGGGGCGTGGTCCCTAAAATGTGAAAATCGTCAGCTAGAAACAGTGTCGCGTGTCTAATAATATTTTCTCCATATACAGTACAAATCAAAATGCGTCGAAGAATAACCACGTCCGGTATAAACTATAGATGTAATGTTTTCTATACTAATAACACAAGAATCGGACATAAAAATATATAAATTCTTCTTTTGACCAGTTTCTCCTTCGTCTAAAATTTACATGTCACACCGTGGAGGCTGTTTTATTACAAAAATTCCCACAAAGTGGAAGAAATTCGGACATCGGGATTAATTCTGAGACGGCCCCTCTTTCACAATGTCGGGATATTGCAGCGAATGCCGGAGGCGCGATCGACCATAGAGTGGTTAAAGGGGGTGGGGTGGGGTTCTCCCCCAACAATAAAATTGAAATCAGTTATTAAATGGAGCCTCCTGGCGCCTTTGGGGATAAAAAGTCATGTTATTTTTTGGCCGTCAAACTGACGTTGTTAGCAGCATGTTTCAAATGTCCAAGTTCATCAATTCATATCCAATGCCCATGAGCTATAGCTATTCACTGTACAATTATTGAAGTGATAATTTGGTTACTTCAAATTGATTTAATAAAGTTATTATTTCAAGAATTATGCAGTCCAGAATTACAGCTGTTGATCAAGTGCATAGCTTCATTCACGATACAGCCCCCTTCTTAACTGTTGGCACAAGAGTCAGTACCTTGGAGGAGGAGGACAAGGTCAAACATGGCCTGAAAGCCCGAATTTTAATTTTTTTTGTTTTGGAACGCCCTTTGAAAGGACGTACCAAACCAAAAAAATAAAATAGTCTTTCGGGTCATGTTTGGACTAGGGGGTGGGGGTGGGCAGGCGTAACCAAGAATCCCTGACTCCTGAGCCAACCACCCGTCCCAAGTTCCAGGTTCGGGTTACTATCACGGGTCCCCACCCTCACCCCGGACTCGGATCCATGACCAAAATGTGCACACATGGATATTGTATTACAGAACATACGGTGATTTTGTACTTGTCCCGTAAGTAGGTGGATATATATATATTTCCAACATATTCTTTCCAGTCTTGTAGAAAGTTTGGGCCAGGACCACCAGATAACTAACTGCAGATTTGCTTGGTGAGTCACAAGTTTTTACTGGCTACCATGTATGGTCAGTGGTTGATGCCCATGTGCGTTGTTTTGCATAAGCAAAATCCCAGCCAGCGGACCTCCGAGTGGAATTTACAAATCACTTGACTTACAGTACGAGTCGAAATTAGTTGTAGAACAACCATTATAAACTACTAGTATGCATCTTCAACTGCACCAATAACACAAGAACCTGACATCATTTTGGGGGAAAGCTCTCACAGAAAGCTTTCCGGCTACATTGTTCATGCGCTTATACGACAACTTATTTTGATTCATACAGTATTTGTAGACTTGAACATATGCTTCTTACTTGTACCATGCATTTATACTTATATGAAGTCTTTTTTCCAGACGTTTCATACTAAGCTATTGAAAAAATAATTGTTCATTTACAGATTAGTTCTATTAAAAATTATTGGACTGCAGCCATAGCAACATTTCAATATTTCGTGATTATAAAACAAATTTAAAATAAGAAATTTTGACTTGCTGAAATAATCTACAATTGTAGTACTCTGACCACAAAAAGGCAGTACAATATATTTTTGTACTTTACTTTTTAAACCTTTACCCTCAGATAACATTAAAACTGGAAATTCCAATTTAAATTGTTCAAACTTACACAAAAAGCCTCAAGCAAATCGAATTATGTAACCCTCGGAGGAACAACCTTGTTCCGATGATAGATAACATTATGTGGTTTGTATAAAAAAAATTTAAAAACATTTTTACCTGCTAAACTCATGAATTATGTGTGTAGTTGCAGTCAATTTGTTAGGTAAAGGCTTAGGTAGTGAGGTGTGTGGATTATGGAGCTTCTTATCAATCCATTTTCCAAATGTTTGAGAAAAAAATTTATTAACTGTACCAAAAGGATAAATTCCCACCACTCATTGGTCGGGTTTTTTTGAGCATATCAAAGCAACGTCAACCAAAATAATTAGTTTTCCTGAAGTGATATTCTTTCGTGAACATTATAAATTACATTTGAATTTCTATGCATTGTAAAATTTAATGCAATAGGAAGCAATAGGAATTCCAATCCAATTAACTCTCTTAACCCTTTACCCAACGTAACCGCCAAAACCGGCCAGCGCTATTCTCAAAAATCGCCAATGAATTTTCATTATTTTTTCATTTTTTGTCTCAAAAACATAGGTTATGACTCCCCGTTGGAACGAGCTCGTCGAGCTCGTTTCAACGAGGGTTCATGACCTATGTTTTTGAGACAAAAAATGAAAAAAAAATAGTTATTCAAGAATTTGTTTTGCGAGTGTCGTCTGCTTTTCACGTTAGTTAAATGGTTAAGTGCTGTGTATAAAACCAAAACATGTATAAAAAGGTTACAGAATACATGTACATTATCACGCAAAGAGTCAAAATAGGTTGTAACATAACTACAATAAATTAAGAAACCTGCTGCTTATGTTTCTACATTGATAATACAAGAATCTTACACCATTTTCTGGGACGCTCTCTGTTAGTGATTCACAAAAAGGATGTTCGATTCTTGTGTTATTAGTATAAGAAACATTACATCTATAGTTTAGACCAGTTATGTTTATTCTTCAACTCATTTTGACATGTACTGTATATGGACAAAATATTATTTAGAAACGCGACACAGCTACTAGCAGACGATTTTCACCTTTTAGGGACCACGCCCACTCCCCAACCTCTTGCAGCTAGAACAGCTGTGTGTTATGCTTCAAAATTTTTGTATTGATCGGTTGTTTGGGCACTCAGGGTTTGAGTTTTTATTCACGTAGTCATCATTGCGTCGTTTGAGTAATCTATCTGCCGTTTTGTCACTCGTCAACATAAAAAAACCAAAATATGATGCCGAATCTGCATTCGTTTATGGGAAGGCTTTCATTGTTGTATTCACTTGACGAAACAAATCAATATTATTTTGTTCTGGCATTTAAATGGAGTGTTGAAAGTATGTTATTTTTTTCTATCTTTATTAGTATTAAATCGAAGGCGCACATTTTCTCGTTTCAAGCGAAACATTTTGTTTGTTTCTATCGCATGTATGACAGTCTCAACAGACAGTCTGATCGAAGTGTTTACCCGAAGCAACCTCTGACCTTGAATATGATTAAAGTTATAGATAGCGATTCGTCAATGGGCTTATTAAGGTCGTATCACGATGCTGGACCGAAAAAAGGCCTTTCGGTTTTTAAGGGTTAATTAAAAACAGTTTGTCACAATTGTGTGTGTGTGGGGGGGGGGGGGAGGGGGGGGGGGGGGGGCTCTGGCCGATTTATTAACATTTTCAATGACGCGCGCATTATATTGTTTTCTTTAGTCATGAACTTTACCGTTTTCATTGTTAATTTTTTCTTCTACGTCAGGGGCATGGGCGCTTAAGGACTCCAGAATTCACAACAAAGAACATGAAAATGGTTTGGTTTCTGAGGGTCTTCTAAGCCCCTAGAGTCAAAGCATCCTATAAGTCTTTAAACTAGTAGGGGTACCGAAGTGGTGGTCCCCCATGAACATTTTTATTGTCCGTCTGAAAAAATGTTGGTTTCTCGAATGCTAACACCTTTTTTTCTCTGTTACCAGCTAAATTTGAAAAAAAGTTGACCATTTGGCGGAAGCACAATTTTCACTGTTCAAAAAAGTTTAAAAACATTATGTTTCAAATATCTTTTGTGTGAAAGTGCTCGTTATAAGTATATGACGACCGAGTAATAATATACACGAAAAAATTCGAATGTTATTATTATTTAAAGAATTACGTTCGCTAATCGAAAGTAATTCCTTCAAAATAATGATAATAAACTAACGTGTAGACCTGTTTTAAAGAAGTATATTGACTTAGTTTCCAATACGTGCCTGCGAATCTCACATTTTTGACTCAAATCGAATCATGTCTACCATTCGAAATCGAATTGAACCTAGAATCGAAACAGGGGCGTCTGGAAAATGACCGATGGGAGGGGGGTGGGGGTCTGTAATCCTGATTTGTTCCGGCTGAGATGGTTCAAGTCTCAATTAATAAAATATTCCAACCACATTATCAAGGCATGCCTTCCTCGAAGGCATGCCTTGATGATGTAGTTGGAATATTATCCAGTAAGGATTACAGTTCAAAACGGGGACCGGTGCGAGAATTTCCGGCACTAGATACTGTACAAGGATAGCCGCTAGCAACAGTTCATCATCGACATGGTTTGGGAACTATAAATTGCTTTCAACGGTAGTAGTTACTAGCAAGACAGAAATTAGCATGGTTGGGGTGGCAAGGATGTAGATGCTATTTATGTTAATGTAGCGGAAATTACACTAGGCCTTTATTTTCAGCATTATTCATGTACAATTTCCATCTGAGCTAAACATTTTGTGAGAAGACGTAGATGACCTATACTCTGCTATATTCCTGTGAAAAGATTCGAAGAAGACGAATCGGGCAGCCGATTTCGAACCGCAGCGAATGGGAATTTGAGTTTCGAAATCGAATCGAATCTCGAATCTTCGCACACACCAGGTTTCAATTTGCCAGGGTCACCGACCCGGGAACACTGTCGGAAAATTTTAACTCTCGCCCAACATGTTGGAAAATTTTGAGATCTGACTTCGCATTTGAGAACTGACGTAAGATCACTTAAGTATTTGTTGTGCATAGATTTCAACTGACCAGGTGTGTCGATCAATCGTTTCACGTTTTATGGCAAGCTCCTTTCGACCTTACTTTGATGTTTTGGATTTTTTAAATTGCAATTTTCCGCGTATCGCAACCTTGGTAAAATTTTCGAAATTTCATAATTCAAAGTTCTAAAGTTGTAATAATAATGGCATTACGCTTAGCACATTGAGAGTTCTGGAATAGGGGCCTGGGAAAACGTAACCACGCCAAAACGTAACTTTTTATTTTGGTCAAAACGTAATATATTTTGGTCAAAACGTAATATATTTTGGTCAAAACGTAATACATTTCGGTCAAAACGTTTTTGGTAAAAATGTAACCTTTTGGGGTCAAAACGTAACTTTGTTTTGGTCAAAACGTAACTTCTTTCTTGTAAAAACGTAACCATATTTACTCAACCCGTTTGATTTGGAGTAATTTTTAACCCAACTGATTTTGAAGTGTATAAGCTGTGTATTGTTTGAGATTCGTAAGGTTAACCTTTTACCTAACACGAAAGGCAGACAACACTTCCAAACAAAATTCTTGAATAACTATTTTTTTCCATTTTGTGAGTCAAAAACACAGCTTATGATCTCTCACTGGGACGACCTCGTTGAGCTCGTTCCAGCGAGGTGTCATTAGCTATGTTTTTGAGACAAAAAGTGAAAAAAAAATAATGAAAATCAGGGTTTGTTCGTTACGTTGGGTAAAGGGTTAAAACCTAACTCGGTCCATAAGGAGAACAGACAAATTTAATTTACACTCTACTGTTTGAATCCAATGTGAACGAATCTGGCATCCATGGAAATGATCTGGATTTCTGCCTGCTAATCAAGAGAAAAGAGTCAATCATGACGATCTTTTATTGTCGAGAGATAATTTATTTGATTTCAAGCTTGTTGATTTTTTTGCTTTTGATAACTTTACGCCTAATTTACTTATGGTATAAACTATTTACTGTACCGCTTTACCAAATATTCATCAAAGAGAGGGGAAAGCATTGTCTGATAACGATAATTCTAGTCTTGCATCGCAGAAGCCGAAGTGTTTGTAATTTGACAGTGATGGTGCTAAACATCACACATGATCTCTAAACAAACGTGTTGTCTAAATGAAATTTACTTTGATACAACCATTTATTTATTGGCACATACTATCCCGTCGCCGTGGACCAGTTGCAACCCACGCGTGGGCAGCGATGTTCATGCATGTGTTTACCTGGTAATAAAATGATCATCAGCAAAATGCACTGTGTTGTGTACCCGGTTCTGTTGCGAAGTTAGCCCACAGGGCTTAATCGAGCTCGTTAGAAGAGCTACAGCTCTTCTACGGTTAGGTACATTCGTACTTTAAGACTTATATAGGTAGCAGTAATAATAATTTTCATAGACAATTTCTATTAAAAAGTGCACTCGTTCTTTTATAGAGTAATAAGCAGAATTTCTCTCTGGGATGTTGCTGTTCGAACTCTCACCAAATCATAACATGCACCTGGTGAAACATCAACAGACATCACCGGATATCAGGTGATGCTGAGTTGCAAATAGTGCATTCAACCGCGACATTCTGCCTGTTAACAGGCACCCGGCAGAATACTATTTGCATGTAACGATTACATGGACTGCATGCATGCAGACGTCTGCATGGCAGTATCAGAGTCCAACAATTGCGACTGCCACGTCAGGGGACTTTCCCTAAATTTTCCGCTGACTGGTAGTCGCGTGATTTGGTGTTGCATCAGAAAATTTGTGAATATAAGCACCGTTTTCTGGGTGATCGAGCCATGTTGTCTCCTGGCTCATCAGCGCACAATACCTTGCTGAAAGAGTTTAGCTGGATGCCGCCATAGATGTTAAGGTATGAACTTTGTGTTTTATTGTTCATTTTAATATAAAGCTATCAGGAGATACAGTTAAAACTAGAAGTTCTGAGCCGAACTGTGCGCTTTTCTAGGCTTAATTGCGCGTATGAATTGCGAGCAAATGCCATATCGAATGGCATCCAAAGCACAGCAGGTTCTCCTGGTTACTCATCACAAACACAGGCAATGTTTCTGCCAATGGACCTCCGGGTTATTGGCAGAAACATTGCTTGTGCACAGCCACGGGCTGGTGGAACCTCGCGGTTTTATCGGTTACACAACAACTAGTCCTAGCCTACGATCGCAGATGTATAGGCAAACTTCGCCACAGTTCTTCATTAATTAAATTGTTTATGATTATTCCTATAATTAGTGTTTGGAATCTAATATTATTGCGTCCTTGGAAATATTGCACACCGCGTGGGAAGTGACCCGTCCACGGCGGCCGTACTGTTGGATATTGTGATCGCAAATGAGTAGGTCGCAATCCGGTCGAAATAGTCAGGTCGAATTATCTGAAATTTGAGGTGCAGTTTGCAACTTTTCGAATTTGGTATCACTTTCTGCGGAACTCTTCCTCTATAATATATCCAAAATCAGCAAAAAAATACACTTTGGGAAGAGTTTTCACTGCTGTTTGAGTAGGCCTATCAAATTTCTACCAAAGTGATATTTTTCAATCTGGATATCCCACGGATTGACTTTTGGGGTACCTTAAAGCACTTCCTTCAGGGATGTCTCAGCGTCATTAGGGAGCGCGGTGGCTCAGTGGAAGACTTTTGGACTTCTATACTAGAGGTCCCGAGTTCGAGCCCCGTCCGGACGACCCACGTTGTGTCCTTGGGCAAGGCACTTTATCCCGGTTGCCTACATGGGGGCATGTTACTATGGCGTACTGCATGTCGATGGTGCACATGTCTTCAACCTCTGTAACCCTGCTTGAGCGGAGCTTGAACAGAGTTAGAATGTTGAGGAGCTGACAGTTGCTCGTCGATGTTCGGTGGTTCTCTCCGGGTACTCCGGCTTCCTCCACCGGTAAAAAACTGTCACCGTCACGATTAGCCATTGTGCATAAGTATGTGACCTTAAACACCAATAAAATAAATAGATAAATAAATCTCAGCTTCATTTCTATTCAGAAATGGCGGAAGAACATATTATGAGAGGTTTGGTGTTTTATGAACCATACGGACCCGTATTAGACTACAGTAGAGACGCCGTGGACTGGTAACTTTCCACTGGTGGGTAATATTTCCACGGACGCAATATTAGATTCCAAACATTAGTTATAGGAGTAATGATCAAAAATTTAATTAATGAAGCACCTGGTAAAACCCGGCGTTTCATTAATTATCCCCGCATTTTCAAATATGTGGGGATATTGTCGTTTTCTCCGCCCGTCCCGTCCGTATGTCCGAACTTCATATCACCAAGAAGAAGATGTAATTCGAAACATTTAAACTATGCTGAGGTGTTCAGGTAGCATCTGTAGATGTTTGATTTTTCCTGTGGAACCACTTTTATTGTTGTTAGACAATCGGTTTCCATTGAAAGTCTCCTAGGGTATTTAATTCGAAAGCTTTAAACTATGCTAAGGGGTTCCATTAGCATCTGTAGATGTGCAAAAAGGTTTCGGAATTTTGATTTGGCCCCGAGTGGTTCCAGTGGAATCACTTTTATTGTTAGAAAATCAGTTTCCGGTGGAAGGCTCCTAGGGGTTTTAATTCGAAACGTTTAAATGTTCTGGTTGGGTGTCCAGATGTGCATAAACGTTTCCGATTTCTGATTTGGCCCCATGTGACGCCCCTAGTACCACTTATATCGATAGAGAATCGGTGTCCGTTGGGAGGATCCTAGAGGTTTTAATTCGCAACGTTGAAAGTGTGTTCATATGTTCAGGTAGGGTCTCCAGATGTGCCTAAAAGTTTTGAATTTTTTATCCGGCCCCACGTGACCCCCGTCGTGCCACTTTTGTCATTAGACAATCGGTTTGCGGTAAAAGCCTCCTAAGGGTTTTAATTCGAAATGTTGAAAGAGTGTTCATATGCTCAGGTGCGGTCTATAGATGTGCATAAAGGTTTCGGGTTTTTTGATTCGGCACCATATGTCACCCGCAGCGACACTTTTATCGTTTCAGTTTCCATTGAAAGGTTCATTGGGTATTTAATTCGAAACCTTTAAACTATGCTAAGGTATTCAGGTAGCATCTGTAGATGTGCATAACGGTTTCAAAAGTTTGCTTTTGGCCACAAGAGGTTGCAAAGGAACCACGTTTATTGTTGGAAGCAGTGCAACATTCAGATTGCCAGAAATTATAGTTCTGAAATCAGTAATGGCTTGTATTTATATTTATGAATGACGATGTGCGTCACTGGAAACAGGGGAGAAAACTCTGGCCTCCAAGGATGTGAAATGGGATAAACAGTTGAGGGCTTTGCACACACATACAGTATTGTTTATGCATCATGTCAGATGGAGAATCCGATCTCATGTGGAGAATCATCAGCAGGAAGGAAATAATATTATTGTTTATCATATGACTCGTCCGTTTTGTTCACTTTAAAACATTTGATATTTTGTTTTCATATTAATCAGTGATAAATAAAGCCTTCCGTCAATTTCATTGGTCAATTTCAAAACTAGACAATTTGATTGGCTGAACAAAATACAACTTCATAATTTGCATAATTAGAGTTGGAAGCTTTCATTGGTCAATTTTAAAAATGGACAATTTGATTGGCTAAACAAAATACAACTGGGTCACATTTGTATAATTTCAGTAGGGAGAATTTGCGTTATCTGTCCTATTTAGGGTGGGCTATATTGTATTAATATTTTACCTACAAGAAAAACCTCATTCATTTTTTTTATATTTGCACTTTTTGCTTCAAAAACATAGGTTATGACCCCTCGTTGGAACGAGCTCGTCGAGCTCGTTCCAATGAGGGGTCATAACCTACGTTTTGAAAGCAAAAAATGAATTTTTTTAGTTATACGGGGATGTTTTTCCAAGTGCCGTCTGCAACTCAAGTTAGTTGATGGGTTAAAAAGTCATACTAAGTGGCTAATTTGTGCGTGTATGTGTCATATGATAAATAGAATATGAAATGAGTGTTTTTCTCATATAATATTTATGAAAATCGTCCGAATTTTCCGTTTGGGCTCGCCAGAGGCTCGCCAAAACGGAAAATTCTTAGACTCGTTTCATAAATATTATATGAAAAAATACTCATTCCATATCCTCTATTTATCAATCAATTTAATATGCCATATAATACGTTTTCATTTCTGCCTGTACCAAGCATTAACCAATAATCAAGAATGCAAATGCGGAGAAATATTATAGTGTACTTTACACACAGATGACACAATCTAGTTAAATTTTTGCTGCTGATGCTTTTTATTACCTGGTAAACGCATGCGTAGACATCAATGCCCACGCGTTGGTTACGACCAGTTCACGGCGACTGTACTGTAGAAGAAGAGGGTTTCCTTGATTCTCGCAGTTTGGACATCAAAGGTTGTAGTTTCGTCTGTGGTGTTGAGCCATGCATGCAATTGCATTCCGAGTTCTCTTCGTTGCGACTTGAATCTTAATCCTCTCTGTTGTTTTGTTTTTGTTTCTTAGTTGTCTGTTTTCTGTTGAAACCAAATGTTGACACAGTATTAGTACACAGGAAACATCCATATTCTAATTGCTGAGATTGTCCCAAATATTTCATAATAATTTCGTGGTGACCCGGCCAAATTAGATCCCAGACCCCCATCTAGATCTGATGTGCATATGGTCACGTTGTTGCCTTTACATTCGAACCTTCTGGAAATATGTTAACAAAGGAACAATATGTGGGCCAAGGAAATTCGTTTGCACGGTTGCGTAGATTTAGCGGCAGCAGAAGCAATATATCATAATTATTGTCTGCAATTGTTCAGGGTGGGCAGAGATAAGTCACCGTCCTCAATGTGATGACAATCTGAGAGGAAATCTAACTAGTTAATGCAAGAGAGGTTCGATCAACTGTGTGCATGAATGAGATAGAGGCCGGTGTCGATCTCTATTCTGTCGATGATCTTCTGGAAAAATTACTTCAGTTGGCCGGAGGTACCTGTGTTTACTTTATTAGATGGTTGAAGTGGTCAAGTGGGATCAAATGGCTGTGGTAGGCAAGTAGGCCATCGGAGCTACCTACTCGGAAATATGTCAACAGAACGCTAAACACGTCCGATCGAGGTACGGCTGTGCTATCGCAGTATTCTATGGTTCTGAACAAACACCATCGGTAAAAGATCACGAGCACCAAAGGAAGTCGGGTAAGAGATGCGTTGGCATCGGAATTTCTGCTCCAACAAAACCCCATTCGAATCCGAAGTTGTCTTTCTGATAAGAATAAGAGTACTTTCGTACAGCTTTTATCTGACGAGCTGGGAAAGTGTGGTCAATCTGTTGATATCAGTTGTGATGATGCAGATACACTGATCGTATCACGTGTCCTCTAGACCGTTACTCAGGAGTAGAAGACTGTGGTTGCTGATGACACAGACTTGTTAGTGCTTGTCGTTTCCCACTGGAGGGAGGGGAGTTGTCAGACATATACTTCATGTCAGAAGCAAGGGAGTCCCCAAGGAACACCCCAAGTATGTATAAAATTGCCGATGTTGTTTTCATTATAGGAACAGTGAGAACCGAACACATAGTGTTCATCCATGCCTGGAGAGGGTGTAATACATCAGCAATATATGGCCAGAGAAAGGCAAATTTGCAGAAGAGAATTATCAGCGACTCGAACGTTCGTGACATCGCGTGCATCATGGTTGATCCGGATGCTGACCAACTCAAGGTCGAGGAAGCTGGTAGCACACTTTTCGCAATTCTGTATAGTGGCAAACTTGAGGCTAACCTGGATGGATTGCGGTATGTTAAGTTCATGAAGATGATCTACACCAGTAGAGATGCTTCTGTCCCTGACAAACTACCTCCAACAGACTGCTCTGAACATTAACATATCCTGAGAGTTCACCTTCAGGTGATTATCTGGAAAATATTGAACACAAAAGTTTTGGACGCATGCGATTGGGAATGGATGGTTCAAAATGCTCATCTCGTTCCTATCTTGACGGACAGAGATCCTGCTTGGGATGTGCTGATAAAATTCGCGCGTTGGAAATGCAAGTTATCAAGTAAAAATCCATGTGAGAAGAACGAACGTCTGTTCCTGTGGGAAGAATTGACTCAAATTTGTCATTGCTTGCGGAGATTGTGGGGGTGAGGGCTGCATGAATTCCGAAGGGATTTCTGTTGATATCGAGGAAGAGTCCCATATTGGTCTCGTATTATTTGTATGTTTCAAACTAGTCCAAGTAATATTCAGACACAAACATTTGATTCCGAGTGTTATGGTGACAACATTCAGTTTTGCTTGTTGGGGATGCTGATCAGAATTTGATGTGGCACAACAACAAAATAAAAGAAGGACAAGACAGTACTTGCCCTCTGTCTAAATTATTTTTATAATGTCCAGTACAATGTAGCAATAGAATTTAAATTGAGGATAACAGGAAGACAGCATATATGGCTGTTATTCCACACGGTGTACATATGTGTTTTCGTGAAATTTTATCATCATTATTATTGTGTATATGTTTGGTGTGAAATAAAGAATTAATCAATCAATCAATGGCACATGGTTACTATGGGATTCAGAGGCTTCTAATAGGACGGTGGTGTGTGCTAGGGGTTCGTTTCATTCTATTGGAGTTAATCTAATTACCACAAACAACTTGACAACTATTTTTCTTTCTATCCAGACTTGTTCACTTGTTTCAGTTGGGTAAAAGAACCTTTCATTTGGCAGCGTTTTAGCCTATTGTTATTATTTTTAGCTTTTCTGGTCTATTCTGACTAGTTTTAACCATACACAGTGTATTCATGCTCTTGTTCATAAGAGCATGGGCCATGTTTCGTTTATCCGGATCATCCAATCACTTCACTGCAACCAATTAACCAATCAGATCACTCTATTCATCTGAAACCTACCCCCTGTTTTAGATTAAACATATTCTATTTGCATATCAATAATATCCGTAATGGCAAAAAAGATTGATGAAAAGTGCTAAACACTGACAATGCCTTCCCTGCTTCTCGAGAAAATTTATGACAAATCTAAATTGTCACAAGATGTTGAAAACAAAATTAAAACTTACAACATGAAACAATAATAGATGGGATACAAATAAATATGATGTAAAATATCATAAGAAGAAGGTATGTATATAAAAGTGAAAATGAAAGAAAAGTGTATAGAGATGCTCGTATGTACAGTTAAAACTAGAAGTCCCGTCATGAACTGTGCGCTTATCTAGGCTTAATTGCCCATAGGAATTGCGCGCAATTGCCAAATCGAATGTCATCCAAAGCACGGCAGGTTCTCCTGGTTACTCATAGCAAACACAGGCAATGTTTCTGCCAATGGACCTCCGGGAAACATTGCTTGTGCACAGACCATATGTACAGAATTTTATAGCCTTACTATGGCCATAGATTAACGCGAAGATCGACATGCTATTTGTGCGTATTTCATGACAGGACTTCTAGTTTTAACTGTAGTGAGGACAGGAAGTGTGTTATGCCGTGCAGTGCCTTGAGTGGACTTTCGACGATCGGTATCTGGTTATTGACTCTACTTCGAGGCTTTTAGTTTTATTCGTCTGCCTTTAAAACAGTGCCAGATGTTACGTTCAGGGTAAACTGATACACATGTTCCTAAGAATAAACTCGATAATCAATCGAGCAGTAACTGAAAAGGCATCGTTCGGACAACTAAAGTATCGAATGATTTCTTGAACGAGTAACTCCACGTACGATTCGGCCTGGAGGATACTATGGTAATGTATTATTGGGGGATGCCTACTGGAGGATACCTTCAGAGGATACGTATTTGTTTGTTTGGTTATTAGAGTTCAACGACACCTCCAGCAGCCATGGTCACATGAGTGTTGCTTGAGCGAGTGACTCCACGTACGATTCGGTCTGGAGGATACTATGACATGGTAATGTATTATTGGAGGATACCTACTGGAGGATACCTTTAGAGGATACTTATTTGTTTGGTTATCAGAGTTCAACGACACTTCCAGCAGCCAAAGTCACATTGTGCCGGACAGTTTTACGGGTGGAGGAAGCTTAAATACCCTGAGAGAACCACCGAGCAGCGGCGAACAACTATCAGACTCTCCAACTTATCAACCCGCCACAAATAACGATTGAAAGCAAGTGCACCATCGACATGCAGTACACCTTAGTGACGCGACAGCGCCACCGTGCCATCAGATGGGCAATTGGGATTCAGCATCTTGTTCAAGGACACAGGGCAGCTACCGCTGGTTAGGATGGAACCGTCGATTTTTCTGTAGAAAATCCAATGATCTAACTACTGCTGAGTAACTAAGCCCCAACCACTTCCTTAAAAATACGTAGAAAGACTTGAAACCAGCTGCTGCTACGTGTAAAATGTAGAGTAATATTTTGTATTTTCAAACAATGATTGCCTTCTTGTTCAAGCGGGCAGCTGAAACTGAAAGCTAATATTTGATTTAGTGTCATCACACCAAACGGTTGGTTAGTACATACGAAGAGAATGCCGATTAACACCTTTAACTTGCAGACATACGGCTGTGCTTTAAAGATACCCATTGGTTTACATTTCGAAAGAACTATACCAGGCCATGTCAGCTGTCGTTTTATTACACGCCTGTTCTATGAAATCCCCATCTATAGCAACAATAAACCATTCGGAAAATGAAAAGCCGTTCAGCACACAGGTGCGGAACGGAAATCGTTGACGGCTATTTTTATAAAGAAGCGAAATGTCAGTAGAATTTTCTACAAATCGTGCACCAGAATTACAGTTTGAATCGCTAGTGATAGCTAAAAATCGTCCCCTGGGTGCGAATGCGTTTTATGTGACAGAAGACACATTCAACACATTGGTACCCGGGGAAACGAAATAGTAACACGGGTTCCCCTCGCAAATGTGGTTGGGGATAAATATGTTTTTTTGTTCATAGTTCTCAAATGAAGTGTCCTTCTAAGAATTGTTTTTATAGACGCGATAGCACACGTGCCATATCGATTAACCCATTCACACGCACGTGTCGTTCTGTGTATATAGACGGTGCTGTATTTCAAAAGCGGGAACGAAAGAGTTTAAAATACTAAATTTATTACGCCAGACGGATAGATTAACAAATGAACAGGCATAACTAGGACCGAGGACTGAGGAATACACTACAATAATCGGCAACAGTGACACTGACAGTATATTAATTGTAACTGTCCGCCGTTTTGTTTTTATCGCAAAAATCGCAGTCTGAACTCAGCCAATTGACACTTTAGAAAACAGGCATAATTGTAAATGTGCCCCAAAATATCAAAGGTGATAAATCAATAAATTTCTTCGAGATCGATGAGATGCTAGATTGCATCACTACTCGTCTGCTTTTATGAACAAATTGAATCTCAGGTCTATTTAACGAAAACATAAAACGGTTTGCAAACACTTTGTCGGGTGGCATAATAAATACGTTAAGGGATATTTAGCTGGCGGAACACGGTGTCACATTAGACTCGGCAAGAATAATATTAGGCGAGGCTTTAGCCGATCCTAATATTATTCTTGCTCAGCCTCACGAGACACCGTATCATCCAACGAAACGTTCCGCAACTTATAACATGTTTGTTTTTTTCTAGAGACATTCGACGGAGCATGACTACTCCTCTCTTAGTATATGGTGTATGATTACATTTTAAGCGGTATCAGTTGTTACCGTAAATTATGCAATTACGATGCCAGTAGTCAGTTTTGCCGTCTTTTGAAAGGTAATTTAATTATTTTGAATACCATGCTAATACGACAATGTTTAAGTTCATGTTAGAGACGAATACCTCTGGTTTCTGAGAAGTGGCTAGTCTTTGTGGTCATTAGTTTTTATTCTACAACTGCCTGCTTTCTTCTTGATTCAAATACTTCTAAATAATAGTAACGCCTTCGGTAAAATCTGGTCTAAATATGCAGCAGCGTAATATGATACTTTTCGAGCATTTATTACAGTATTATTGTTTGGAATCTAATATTATTGCGTGCGTGGAAAAATTGCCCACCCCGTGGAAAGTGACCAGTCCACGGCGGCCGTACTCTATGTACATGATGTAGGAAGTAAACAAGAAGAAAATAGCGTCGCATTGCGGAACAAATCCCCCCCCCCCCCTCGGCACTGCTGAGCTATGCCAGAAGTAAAAGTGTCATGAACTAAACATTACTGAAATCTGATAATTATTATTCAAGTTATCATATAATTATTATAACTTTCCAGTGAAACGATAAAGGGCATATATCAAAGAGCATCTTACTGTCGTTTGAGTTAATCAGTCTGTCGTTTATGTTTCCCCTCAGCCTCCACGAGCAACATCGACTTCAAACTCGACAGGTGGATGTCTTTAGACTCCATAAATACACAGAAGGACCCACGCATGTGAATGGGTTAATCGACATGGAACGAATGCCAGCGCGGAAGGATAAAACGAGAGACCACAAGCCTCGAGTTTTATCCTTCAGCGATCGCTCAAGTGCCATATCGATGAACCCATTCACACGCGTGTGTCGTTCTGGGTTTATTTCACCCCTGTAAACGCATTCATTAGAAGGACACTTAGCAATTCATTTGACAACTAGCTCGTCTCCTGCGTTTCAATGTGTTCTGTGTGCCATTAGGCACATAGAACACATTGCAACTCAGTGGACGAACTATCTACCAAAAAACACAACTATCTACAAAAAGAACAGATTTTATCGCCAACCAAATTTGCGAAGGGTACCCGTGTTACTAATTTTAGCTATCGCTAGCGATTCAGATTGTAATTCCGGTGCACGATTTGTAGAAAATTCGTTTCGTTTCTATTTAAAAAATACTATGTCAACGGATTTTCACTTTCCGCATGGTTTAGTGTTGCTATAGATGGTGATTTCAAAGAACAGGCGTGTAAAGAAACTAAATGGACACATTTGGTGTCAAAATATTGCGTTATTCACCGAGAATCGGTAATTGTGTATCAAGTTAAGGTCTGCTAAACACTCTATGGTTCGGAGCGTTCTATGTTCTAACTCGAACTGCAACAGTAGGTATAAAAGGCGGATTCTGGGACACGTTGTACGTGTACCGTACACGTACACGTACATGGTGCGTTTACCTCCATAGGATTCAGTGTTAAATCGCGTTCACGTATACAAAAATGTCGTTTTTTCATGGTGTCCCAGAATCCGCAATTGTTTTGGGGGCTCACAGATCGCACTTTTAACGTTCAAATACCCGTTGGCGAACGCGTACATTCGACACGTCGCTCAAACAAGTGAAAAATGTACGAAATTGTACATGTACATTTCTTAAAAAAATTTTTCGACGTTCCCATCGCGGATTAGACCATCGATCCATCGTTGGTGAACGCGAGCAAAAAACGTTTTGCGGCTTCTAGGACAGCATCAAAAAGGTGGTTTGCGGATTCTGGGACAGTGTCCCAGAATCCGCAGTTGTTTTTGGGGCTCGCAGTAGAGTCGACTGTGAGATTGAATTCGATAAATTCAGCTTGAAATAAGTAATCACCCAATCATTTCACGTTCCTAACGCTAATTAACCAATCAGATTGCTTGATTCTCATAAACTTAATCATACAAAGTTATCTCCCCTCGTCGTGGGGGTGGCGGTCACGCCCGTCATAAGATCGAAAGTTTCGAGAAGGTGGTCACGTGACCTATCAAATTGAAGGTCTCTACGAGTGGATTAAGAAGATCGTAATTTTGGGGTCACGACCAGAGCCGAAAAACGTCTTCCTTTTTACAAATCCAGGCATGTGAGGTATTAATATGAAGGGCTCGATGAATACATTACAAAAATGACGTTTTTCATTTTATGTGGGGGTGAGGGTCACGCCCATCAGAAAAATCGAAGTTTCGAGAAGGTGGTCACGTGACCTAGCAAATTGAAGGTCTCGACGAGTGGATTAAGAAGATCGTAATTTTAACCCTCGTCGTGGAGTGGGGTCACGACCAGAGCCGAAAAACGACTTCCTTTTTACATATCCAAGCATGTGAGGTATTAATATGAAGGGCTCGATGAATACATTACAAAAATGACGTTTTTTTTCATTTTATGTGGGGGTGGGGGTCACGCCCATCAGAAAAATCGAAGTTTCGAGAAGGTGGTCACGTGACCTATCAAATTGAAGGTCTCGACGAGTGGATTAAGAAGATCGTAATTTTAACCCTCGTCGTGGGGTGGGGTCACGACCAGAGCCGAAAAACGTCGTTCTTTATACAAAGCCAGGCATGTGAGGTACTGATATGAAGGCTCGATGAATACATTACGAAAATGACATTTTTCATTTTATGTGGGGGTGGGGTCACGACCAGAGACGAAAAACGTCTTCCTTTTTACAAATCCAAGCATGTGAGGTACTGATATGAAGGGCTTGATGAATACATTACAAAAATGACATTTTCCACCCTCGCCGTGGGGATGGGGTTAACACCAATCAGAAAATCAAAAGTTTCGAGAAGATAGTCGTGTGACCTATCAAATTGAAGCTATCGACAATGATATTATCGAAATCATAATTTTTCCCTTCTTATAACGGTGGAGTTGGGACCATCTTGAAATCGAAAGTATTAAGAAAAGGTGGTTATGGAACATATTAAATTGAAAAAACAACAAGTTGAATCTGATGCATTATTCAATTTTGATATCTGTGTAAAAACGAGAAGTATGTTTTCAATATATGATTGTTATGCAAATTAGAGATGCACTCGCTTGTTAACAAGTCACTAGTTTTTTGGAAAAATCCACTATGGGTATCCCCACTTCTGACGTAAGTGGGGATATCCATAGCGGATTTTCCAAACTCAACAGAAAAACTGAGTTTTTTTTTGGAATATCCACTATGAGTATTCCCACTTCTGACATAGGTGGGGATACCCATAGTGGATTTTTCCAAACTTAACAGAAAAAAAACTAAGTTTTTTTGGAAAATCCCACTATGGGTATTCCCACTTCTGACGTAAGTGGGGACACCCATAGTGGATTTTTCCAAACTCAACAGAAAAAACTAAGTTTTTTTGAAAATCCCACGATGGGTATCTCCACTTGTACAGTATAAATAGATCTCCTGCGCGCTACAATCATCATTGGCGAAGATTCTCCAGGATCGGCCACACGAAAAAAGGTGAGAAGAAATCTACGTGAATCCAAATGTAAAATAATAATAAATTTTATCAAAATAATGTGTATCATTACACCGAGTTACTCTGCGATGAAGCTCGTTCTGACACGCGAATACAATTATTCACGAAGGAAGCGCTGTGGATTTTATTGTCCAGTCACTGAGGGTCGAAAGGGGCTTGTTCCCCATACCGTCCCTGCGCGCCTTCGGCGCGTAAAACCATTCCATTCGGGTGTCAGTCTACAATCGTCAGTCTGTTTTTATCAAGCTGACAAGCAGGTCGCATGTCAAAGTGACATTTACTGTATAAACTTACTGAGAACGACATTTGTCACGCTCGAAATGTATTACGGGTTTTCATTCAAATGAGTGTCAATTGTCAGTTAAATCGTTTAACTGAAAAACTATTCTATGGATGAAAGCGGAAACAGTTCAAAAGATTAATTGATATGATTTAAACGCGTTTTTTGAAAGCGTTACATTACTGATATGTTTACTTGTGATTTTGGTTATTCGAGTTTTCCTTATGGTGAGAATAAGCGCGGTTGCGATTTAACACGTTCGAGAGCAAAACTCATTTAGAGAGGTTCATTTTGTAAATGTTTTTTTATCAACTGGTTTTAGTTACTACATTAAAGACAGAAGATTTTTATTTACTTAAAACATAAAACATAAAAATAATTATACATTTAATTTTGAAAATAATAAATAACTCAAGTTAGCATACTCTAAAGGAAATATTAATAATATAAAAACGAAAAAAATGTTTTTACAGATGGATGCCAAACGTAGAGATCAGCTTTTAAACGAATATGAACGTGTTAAGAATAGTATTCAATCAGCTGGCTTGGAGAAGTGGAATTGATGCGCGAAGCCAAAAAAATATTAAAACCCATGACGGATGTTCAGGAACGAAGCAGGAAGGAGATAATTGAAGAATCGAGACCCATAAAATAGAGTTCTTTGAGAATGGGTTCGTTGCCCGGTAGTTTTACAAAACAGTATTCCTTTCAATCTACACCGGATTACGTTCCCATGAGAATCGAAACCGACGTGAGCGAGAGCGACGATACAGCTTCGACTATCACCACTGATAGCGTCGCGTCGTCCGAGGATGGTGGTAAGAGAGATCTGTTGTATGGAATTTATAAGGATTCGGACGGTAGAACTTTTGTGGGCGACACAGAAGTGGAAATGGATGATGATAATTTAATCGTCAGTTCGAATAAGTATAAAATAACTGATGGGCTGCGCAAATTGCTCCTTTTCGACAAGCCTGGAGATTACACGGAACAGGATTTCGACAATTACGGCGACATTCTGGTTCAGACCCACACCATGAAGAGAAATAACGATGCCAGAGAGACGAGACCCAAAGCCAACAGAGGTTACAAGTGGACGAAAGTGGTGAATCCCATATGGGATATGAATAAGAAGTTCGTCGAGTCGGTGACTGGCAAAGGGGTGAAAACCACTTTTCTTCCGAGCGATTCTGACGCTCTGTCTCAGAGATTGAGTTTGTTGATGGCAAGTAGACGCTCTGGTAACACAGGATTAGATAATGAGATAGTAAGTATATGTGACGAATGTTAAGACAGAAGGTTTTGAATAAAACCATTATAAAAGGCTGATGAACGAATTGAAGGATTGATGTATATAATAAGTAGAGAGAAACAAACAAACAAAATATATAAAATAAAAACAGTAAATTTTACACTAGAATAATAAAAGTATTTAAACAACAAACGATTTACCAGTGAAAACAAAATATATATTATAAAATAAAAATATGTTGGTGATAAAGAACAGGGGATTCGTCAGAACTTACGTTCAAGGCGGTTCTGGCATCGTCGATTCTATAATGCGAGCGTTCACGAGCGATGCATATAGAAAACTTGCATCGACCGTGTTTGAGGTTGGTAAGAAGACGGCTTTGGATGCTTGTAAGAAAGCCGCTTCCGAAGCCAGTGGTAGGATAGCTTCTGTGGCTGGCAAGAGGGCAGCCGACGCGTTGATCGACAAGTTGATAAGTCCACCGGCGAAGCGAGCTACGTTAGAGCGAACGCCGAAAAGTTGGAAAGATTTTAAGGATGCTGTGGTACCCATACAAGATTTAGCCAAAATGACGAGTGGATCTGGATTGAAGAGAACTCGCGACGGTGTAATATAAATAAATAATAATATTATAAAAACTGAGTTTGATAAAACATAAAATTGTGTTTGAAAAAATCTAAAATAACAAAAAAAAATAAACAAAGATGAACATTAAAGATATGTCTTGGAACGACGCCGCGACTGAGAGGTCGAATAACGAGTTCTTTCCCAAAAGCATAAGAGGCTTGATAGTGGGAAAATCGAATTGTGGAAAGACCAATCTGTTGATGAATCTGTTGTCGCGACCCGACTGGTTGGATTACGACAGATTGTTTGTGTTTGGCAAGAGCTTGTTTCAACCCGAATACAGATTGCTTCGAGAGTGCATGGATCGTAGATTGCCTAAGGACGTCATAGCCAGAATCTTTGACAGTAGGAAGGAATTCGACAAAAGTGAAGCTTCTCTTTCGACCATTTTGGACGGTGCGGCGATGGCATTGATGAAGAGAAATGCATCTTCGAACGTCGAGTGTCGATTTTATGAGAACGCTAGCGACGTTCCAGATCCTAGAGAATTGAAATCGGAAGATAAGAATCTCATGATTTTCGACGATCTGCTTTTGGAGAGACAGAACCGATGCGAATCGTATTACGTTAGGGGTCGTCACAGCAACATGGTCTGTTTCTACCTGTCGCAGAATTATTTTCGATTGCCCAGACAGACGATAAGGGAGAACGCTAATTTTCTATGTCTCTTTCGCCAAGATCTCAAGAATCTCAATCACATCTACAGCGATCACGTCGCAAACGACATGAGCGTGGTGGAATTCAGGAGATTCTGCAAGAGGGTTTGGGATGGAGGACTTTACAATTTCGTCGTGATCGATTTGACTAGCGAATTTAATCGCGGAAAATATCGGTGCGGATTTGACAAGTTTCATGTTTCTGATGATAATAAGACAGAGCGTGAAAATAAAATTAGAAAATAATAAATCTTCAAATAATTAGTTTTGAAAAAATAAAAATAAAATTAAATATAATGTTCGAACAAGGAGAATTGTTAGAACGGATAGCCGAGAATACGGCTGCAAAACAATCCATTCAAATCGTGGTGAGTGGCGATTCGACGCGATTCGCGACGAAATTCGAACCTTCCATCGAATTGAATAGAGAGAAAAGATATGAGATGGCGTTGGTGAATCTGGAGACTTATTATTCCTTTCCCAACGTCACCGAAAAGAATAACTCGTTTAAGTATTCCGACAGAGTGGATTGGTTGGAGATTCGAATTCCCAAAGGAAGTTACGACATAGACGATTTGAACAATTACATTCAAACGTGAATGAAGACGAATGGAAAGGGAAGCAACAAGATCAGGCTCGCTCCCAACCCAAATACCTTACAGACGATGTTGGATTTGGAAGATAATTTTCGAGTGGATTTCAACACGGACAATTCTATAGGCAAGATGCTGGGATTCGATCGAAAGATGTATCGAGGCCTCGCAGCATCTGAAAATACAGTCGACATTCTCGCAGTCAATAGCATTCTGGTGAACGTGGACGTGATTGCTGGAAGCTACGTGAATGGTAACGCTCAACCGACGATCTATTCCTTCTTTCCAAACGTGTCGCCGGGTTATAAGATCGACTCACGAAGATCTGACGAGTGGCGGTCAGGATTCGATCGCCTGGACCAGAAGTCAAATCAAAAGGATGGATAAAGCGATTTGTGATGGAAGAAGGTTGACGGTGAGATTGAGTCCCGCTCAATTGAGATACAATTTGAGAATGAAAGGCGGTTTCCTACCGCTATTGGCAGGAATCACCGCAAAAGCATTACCCTTTGCTGCAAAAGCATTACCCTTTCTCGGAAAAAGACTCTTGGCGTGGGAGCTTTCTCGGGACTCGCGAGTTCGGCAGTTGAGAAATTAATGGGTGGCAGCGGACTGTTTTTGAAGAAGGGAGGAGCCGTGTGTCGCGTCCACGTAGACGACAGCGGTGAAGGATTGTATCTAGAACCCGTTAGAGGTGGCAACTCTGTGAGTGGAAACGGTCTCTATCTAAAGAGTGGACGGAACGTTGAGCGACTCGGCAAGGGTTTGTTGTTTGGTGAGAATTCACCATTTAAGAATATACCGATTTTGAGTATGTTATTATAATGTAAAAATTATATAATTATATCAAATATAAATCATAGAAAGTATAAAATAATATAAAATGGATAAAAAGGTGGAAAAACAATTAGACGATAATGATGAATATCGTGAGATACAGTGTGAAAAAGATGTGGAAAAACGATTAGATGCTAATGATGGATATCTTAGGAAAGAACTGATAAAAGAGTTAAATAAAGATCGGGATAGATGGTTGAAATTTAAAGGAATGAGACGTTTTCCACCGTCACCACTACCTTCTGAAGAGAATGGTAATGATGCGAGTGTTACTGAGAGATGCACAACATTCGTTCATAATTATGATTCGGATAAACAAATGTGTTCTTATAAAAAAAAAACGTAACATATCACAAAAAAAAGAAAAGAAGAATCGACGCCGAAATTTAAGAAAAAAGGAAACGTTATTATAATATATGGGCGATAGTGAAGAAGGAAAACAAAAACAAAAAAAAGTAATGAGATCTAGAGATGATCAACCTCTCTAGATCTCATTACTTTTTTTTTTCTTCTTCTTCGCTAAAAAATCAATCTCTCTATTGTTTATATTTCCAAGTCCGTTATTAGCATGTTGACACTTGTGTATTCTCCTTTTTCGAAAATGTGTTGAATGTTTATCTTTACTTTTTTGAGTTTTTTTACATCGGTGAATGCGCTCTCACCACCCGATTTGTCCACGAGTGAGATTTTTGGATATATGTAACTTCCATAGGACAACGACAAATCGTCCTTGTCGAATTCTCTATCTTTGGCAATGATGATTTTCTTTAGATCGCTTTGGTACTCGTAAAACAAATCGAGCATGGCTTCGTCCAATTTCAAAGGCATGTTATATTTGTTGTATTTGAGCTCTAAGCCCTTCGTCTCAACCTCGTTCAATTTGATGGAATCGTGTTGTTGTAATCTATAGATTTTAAAACCGAATTTCTTACACGTTTCGACTCGTTTCAATTTCAATTCGCATCTTTTAGGTGTTTTTGTCATGATCGATTATTTCTTTTTTTTGTTTTATGAATTCTTGCAAATAATGTATATTTTAAATTTTGTATTTAATAATTTTTTAAAAAAGTTTTTTTTTTTTTTTTACTCTTTATATATATATATAAAAAAGTTTTTTTTTAATTTTAATTTTCTTTTTTTTGTTTTATGAATTCTTGCAAATAATGTATATTTTAAATTTTGTATTTAATAATTTTTTAAAAAAGTTTTTTTTTTTTTTTTACTCTTTATATATATATATAAAAAAGTTTTTTTTTAATTTTAATTTTCTTTAATGTGAAAATTTTTTTTTTGTAAAAGTGTTTTTTCTCTTTATATATATATAAATAAAAAGTTAAATTTTAACATCCTTTTTTCTCGTATTAATTCAATTTTTTCACGTTAAGGAACATAAAAAAATTAATTTCATCAAAAAAAATTTTTTTGAAGGAATTAAAACATATAGATATAAAAACAATTTTAAAATTTTTTAACAAATTATTTAAATACAAAATTCGAAAAAAAAAAAAATTCTTACAAATGGAGCAAACAAATAAACAAATGGAAAATTTAAATGAGAAAACCGTACCTCAGTTAAACGAGATTTGTAAACTATTAAAAATTCCACATTTCAGAAATCATAGAACTAAATCAAAAAAATTGAAGTCATACAGGAATATCGTTTGCAAAACGATGGAAAGAAAAAAATCGAAAGATCGGAAGTGGATAAACTTAAACTGTCAAAAAATGCATCGATTGTGAAAAATGAGAAGACGACTAAACGAAAATCCATTGAAGAACTTCAAGTTTCAAAAGGAAAGAAAAAAAAACGAAAACGAGTGATGCACTTCAGAATCTAGACAAATGGGATATATCGAGTGAAATTCGATGAGCAATCAACGAAGGGAAAGGAGAAGAATATGTAGCATGACTCGTCACAGAAATATTCCAATCAAATCCTGTAGAACGGGAAAGTGCGATCAAAGGCATTTTTAAAACTTTTGATGTGGTTCCCTCATTCAAGAAAATCGATCTGAAATTGTTCATGGAACGGGTGAAGAAAAAAGTACTGGATTTGTTTCGCAAACACATGAACGTGGGGCAAAAAATTAAGATGATACTCCATTGCGTGATGAATAAAATCTACATGAAGTCCGGCGAGAGCATCGTGAAAAATGCATATTTCAGATCTAACGTCAAACCCGTATTTCGAGGTTCAGATTTATCGGACGTTTTCAAAAAGATGAAAGACAAGATGTTGACATCTCTCGCGAATTATCAACATGAAGGTAGTAATTGGACTTTCATACAACTGAAAACGATTCATTGAAAGGGTGGAATTACATATTTCTTAGCTAAAAAACACTCCATGGTCAATGTGAGAAATAAAGATGATCAGTGTTTTAAATGGGCAGTCACCTCCGCTATATACCCTGTCAAAATCCATCCTGAGAGAGTTTTTCATTACGAGGAGACTTCTAAAAATCTCAATTGGGTCGGAGTGACTTTTCCAACGGGGTTAAAACACATTGAATGTTTCGAGGCTCAAAATCCCACCATAGCGGTGAACGTCTTAGGATACGACGGTGAAAAACGAATGATCTATCCTCTCAGACAGACTTCGTATTTCGAAAGAGAAAAGGCAATTATTTTATTATTGATTTTGAATGGTGACAATCATCATTATTGTTGGGTTAAAAATCCGAGCCGATTACTGTCGAGACAAAATAATAAACATAAAGGAAAGATATGTTTATGTTGCAACTGCATGAACATGTTTCAGAGCAAAAAATCGTTGACGAAACATCAGGAATACTGCAACAAAAATCAAGGTGTCTCCATTGAAATGACCAAACCCAACACCATCATGAAGTTTGAAAATCACAATAGAAGGTTAAAAGTACCATTTGTCATGTACGCTGATTTCGAATACTTCACCATGAAAATGAGTTCCTGCCAACCCGACGCTCTTCGAAGTTACGTCGAAAGACATCAAAAACACACGCCTTCGGGTTATTGCATTTACGTGAAATGCGCTTTCGACTTGCAACATGACATGGGTCCCTTCATCTACATGAAACAGTGTGAAGAAAATCGAAAATTCGAATGTTATACGATAAATTCAAAACTCCGGCAAAAATGATCATCACGCGAGAGCAGCAGGATGAAAATAACAGAGCCACCAAATGTCACATATGCAGACAATCGTTCGACGAGAATTCGGAGGAAAATAAGAAGGTCAGAGACCACGATCATTACACGGGTCTGTATTGCAGTCTAGCTCACAGCAAGTGTAATTTAAAATATCGAGACGCCGTTTTCTATCCAGTGATATTTCACAATCTCTCGGGTTACGACAGTCATCTGTTCGTGAAAAATCTCGGCACCTCCCACGAAGAATTAAATTGCATCGTGAACAGTGAAGAAAGATACATTTCCTTCACGAAATGGAAGGTCATGGAGAAGAAAAGAGTAATCGATGGAGAGACGTTAAAAGAAAAAACGAGCTTCATTCGTAGAGGCATACGTTTCATCAACAGTTTTAAATTCATGTCGACTGCTCTGGAAAAATTAGTCGATAACATGAGCAAGGATAAATTTAAAATCACGAGCAAACATTTTGGAGAACGAGTAGATGTCATGTTGTGGAAAGGAGTCTATCCTTACAATTACATGAACGATCTAAAGAGATTCAACGACACCGCACTACCTTCGAAAGAAGATTTTTATTCAAAATTATACGAATCTGACATTTCCGACGAGATTTATGAACATGCCAAAAACGTGTGGAAATCATTTGATATGAAAACCATGAGAGATTATCACGATCTCTATCTAAAGACTGACGTTCTGCTCTTGGCAGACGTGTTCGAAAATTTTTGAGATGTCTGTCATCGAAATTACGATCTGGTATTTCACCGGTGGCACCTGGTCTGGCGTGGGATGCTCTGTTGAAGACCACCGAAGTCCAATTGGAATTATTATCCGACGTGGACATGTTGCTCATGTTCGAAAGGGCTATGAGAGGTGGTGTCTCGATGATCTCCCACAGATATTCTGAAGCTAACAATCCCTACATGAAAGAAGGTTTTGATTCGAAACGGTCGAATAAATACATACAGTATTGGGATGCTAATAATCTGTATTGTTGGGCTATGAGTCATCCTTTACCGATTGGAAATTTCGAATGGGTAACGGAACCGGAAGAGATGCAAAAATGGAGAGACTATCCTTCCATTTTAGAAGTCGATTTGAACTATCTGGAAAAATTACATGATCTACACAACGATTATCCGCTGGCTCCTGAACGAATGGAACCGAACGAAGGAGACGAGGAAAAACTCATTCCCAATTTATTTAACAAATGTAACTACGTTGTCTATAGTGAGAATTTGAAACAATACGTCGATTACGGGATGAAATTAGTCGACATACATCGCATCATTCGATTCAATGAAGAGCCTTGGATGAAAAAATACATCGATCTCAACACGAATCTCAGAATTCGAGCCGAGAACGATTTCGAAAAAGATTTCTTCAAACTCATGAACAACTGCATGTACGGTAAATCGATGGAAAACATCAGGAAGAGAACCGACGTTTGACTCGTAACGCCTGAGAAAAGAGCTAAAAAATTAATGGCGAAACCCATTTACAAACACCGAACCATATTCAACGAAAATCTAGTGGCCATTCACATGCAAAAGACGCACCTGAAGTTCGACAAACCGTATTATCTCAGACCGATCATCTTAGATATCAGCAAAAGATTGATGTACGAGTTTCACTACGATTACGTCAAACGATAATTTGGTGATAAAGCCAAACTACTGTTCACCGACACGGACAGTTTAGTTTACGAGATAGAGACAAAAGATGTCTACCAAGATATATCTCCGGATGTGGCCGCGTGGTTCGACATAAGCAATTATCCCGTCGATCACCCATCCAACATTCAATCAAATGACAACAAGAAGGGGTTAGGTAAATTTAAGGACAAGAGCGGTGGTAAACAAATCCTCGAATTCGTGGGCTTGAGACCTAAACTGTTTGCTTATCGTCTAGAAGATAAAGAGATCAAGAAGTGCAAAGGGGTTAAAGCGTGTGTGGTGAAGAAAAACATCTCTTTCCAAGAGTATAAAGATTGCCTGTTAGGAAGTGGTCTGGTGTATAAGACTATGAAATCGATTCGAAGCGAAAATCACGACTTGTATACCGAAATAGTCAACAAGATTTCGCTGATGGCTGATGACGATAAGAGATTCGTGTTAGACAATAAAATAAGCACTTTAGCACTCGGACCTTGGACTTTGGATCTAATTCTAGACGATAGGATTTCAGATATAATTGACGATGATAGGATTCCAGATATGATTAAGGATGATAGGATTCCAGAAAATCAAGAAGAATTAGATGGATTCAAGATTATGGAAGTCGAGGAATTAGACGGATTCAAGATTATGGAAGTTGATAGAGTTAGTTTAAAAAGAAAAAGAAAAAAATAATGTCATTTTAGTGAATTATAATAAAATAAATAAATTTTTTAAAAAAATATACGCATTTATGAATAAGAAACTAGAGATATCCGTAGAAGGTGTCGTCTTACCTAACGAACCCCTATCCAACATCGATCTGTCGAATGCGGCGAAGGTTTTGAAAATCAAAGATTTTCTAGGCGTGTTTTCCAGAGATGCCTTGCCGAAGAGAAGACCTCGACAATCGGAATGCGGAATTTTAAATTTAGATGATTTATCAAGGGAAGGCACTCACTGGGTGGCGTGGTTCAAGAACGGGAAGAAGAAGAATTATTATTTCGACAGCAACGGAATCTCACTGCCAAAAGAAATAAAGAACTATTTCAACAAATCGATGGTTCGTTACAACATAGAACAAGTGCAATCACCAGATCAAGTGTTTTGCGGTCACCTGTGTCTCTACGTTCTCAAGAGATGGTCTGAAGGAGATCGGTTTCAAGACATTCTCAATGATTTACATTAGAGAGAGATTTTTTTTATAGTATATAAAGGTAAAAAATTATATAAAAAATTTTAATCGAATAAAAACGAAAAATAAAAATAAGTGAAATAATTCATTTTTAATAAACTGCGTTTGAAATATATTTTTAAAACAAAAATCTCAAAACAACATGCCAGTCGATAAATTTGGTAGAAGTGATGACGAAAGTCAACCCAAAAAGAAGAGGAAGATGCTCGAAGTCGGTGATGGTTATGACGTTGCCAACTTGGACGAACGTTACGTTCAGAGATACGAACCTCGAGAGGAACCTTTGAACATGAACGATAAGAAGCTCTACAATCTTCCTGAGCTGACATATCTCGCAGATGCTGCGACTAAAAAATACGTCGACAGGGGGAATTCGGATTTCGAATGAATCATGCTAGATAATTATGTGGATAAAGCCATGACCGGCGATCTCGATCTGAAATCTAAATGTTTGGTGAACGTCGTGAATCTCATAGATCCCACCGATACTGCGACCAAGAAATACGCTGATGACTCTCACGCGCAATTCAGAGATCATCTGAGAAATAGATACATTCAGAAAACGATGCACTTGGAATTGAACGCCAATTCTAACAAGATAACGAACGTGGCCACTCCCACGAATCTCAAGGACGTGGCGACCAAACACTATGTAGATCTGGAACAGAGAAAGTCTGACAGATGAGAAATGAAATCGGATCTGAATGCGGGATTCAACAAGATATTGAATCTGTCGAAGGTCAACAACACAGATGCAGACTCAACCGCTGTCAACAAGGGCTATGTAGATTCTGCCGTGATACGATCACAAGAATACATAGAATCGCAAGTGGATGATCTCTACCTGAACAAACAATCTGGCGGAACCATGGAGGGTGGTATCAACATGAACGGTGAGAATTTATTCGGTCTCGATCACGATCCCGAATTCGATTCCAGCGCAGTCAGCAGGAAGTACATGGATGATAACTCGGTCTGGAGAAAGGGCAACATCATGTAAGGTAAACTAGACATGGCTTGACATGCGCTCATGAATCTACCGGATCCCGCGAACATGACGGATGCCTGCACCCTGATTTCGGTGGTGGAGAAAGTCAAATACGCTAGACAATTGATCACCGTGTGGGCCGAGGAGAGCGGCACGTTAGAGGAGGGAAAAGCTGAGTGGTCTTTCAGAAATGGAGGTAGTGGATCGCAACATGGTCAGGTGGGATATCCCATGCCATTGGGAGGTTAAATCATTCAAATGAGTCTGGCTTCCTCGGATTTGAATAACAGAGCAGTCGTCAATCTCATGGTGAATGGAGTAGAGAGCGATAAGAGATACAGTGTCAAAAAGACTGAGAATCAACACGCGAATGTTAGCACATTTGGCACGCCTCTCAAAGTGAATGCCGGAGACAGGATTAATTTCATTACGAAAACCAATAATCCCAAAGCTGCCACTTCCGTGGTGAGCCTACTGATCGAACTAGATCCTTTGAACAAACAGTGAACGCGTGAAAATAATTGAAAAAATAATGTGTGATTATTAAAATAAAAAAAGTAATGAGATTTAGAAAGATGTTCAATCTCTCTAGATCTCATTACTTTTATTTATTTTTTTTTTTTTTTTTTTTTTTGTTTTTAATAATTGCTCATTACTTTTTTTTAATTTTTTTATTTTTTCACACACGTCTCTCATCGAATGATCGACATCTTATTTCCATCCGATTCGAATTGTAATTTTCTGTCTGACAGGACCAGGGCAAATGCTTCAGTTTTTCTCGGCACGTTCCTATCGAATTGCATCTTGATCTGAATGTCTAAGACACTACTCTTGAGTCGTTCACTCTGTTTACTGACGTCGAATATGAACATGGGATACATCAACTTGTATTCACCGGAAGATATATTAGGGTTGCTCATCAATTCGTCTAGACCGTGATACTTCTTTCTAAAATCAGCGGCGGCGCCGTACAGTCTGCAGAAATCGTTCTTGTCAAATGTGTTGTAATCGATTGCTGAATATCTTGTAGCATTCAGAAACACTTGCATGTTTCTCAAATGGCAGTGATCGAACAGCGATGTATTCTTTTCCTGAGACCCATCCCTATCAGTCTGAAACACAACCACGATGAAACACGGTCTCTCAGAAACGGTTTTCACCGTCAATCTCCAATCGAAGTGATTCACGGAGAGTGGAATGCTAGCCATGTCACACTGTCTCATTCTAAATCCCACGGGTAATTTACTCTTGGATTCTATGATCTTGTAGAGATGCGCTTTTTCCACGATCGAAGGCTCCACATGAGGAACGAACCACGATATCTTGTGTAAGGTTATCTTACCCGTATCGGTCGCAGTGAGTCTCACTATTGCATCGTCGTTTCCTTTTCAAATCAACGTCAGATTGTGTTTGAATCCGTACATGATCTTGTTGTAATCGTCCGCAAATCCGAAGATGTCTTTCAAAGGTATCCTGAACGAAAACGTTCCTTTAGGTCTGGACGTCTTGAGGACGTAGTCGAATATCGTGGCAGCCCCGGCGCTAGCAGGGCCGACGGTGTCTTTCACCCACAACTGATTAAGTCCTCTGGATTTCGAAAAATCATCCGGATACGTCAAGAGTCTGAACATCGTGGTGGCCTGACCGGGATGGAACTCAGATTCTATCTCTTGTCCGGATAGCATGTATTTTATATTACTGAATAGATGCGTGATGCCATTATTGGCTATAGTAACCGTGTCGTCGTCGGCGTAGTCGCTCCCATCTTCCTTGGTGAGACGTCCCTGCACCACTATGTAACTCTCGCTAGGATGGACGAATAGATCTTGAGTTTCGACGTTGATTCTTATCTCTCCCGCATTGTTCAAACTCATTCCGGTTACCGGTTCGTATTCGTGAACCTCATATTCTTGAATACTTTCATCTTTCACTATGCTTTGTACTATATCTAGTATATTTGTCATTTTTGAAGGGTTTTTGTTTTTTGTTTATTAATTAGCTTGCTTTTTTATCTAAAAATAGTTTTAATTATTTTTTATTATTATTTTTCTCTCCTATATATATATATGTGTAAACAAGAAAATGTTAAAGAGAGTAAATAAAAAAAAAATTGTTTTCTTTATCAAAACTTCGTCTTCTGCAATTGTTGTTCATAAAACTTTCCGATAATCTCTTCTCCCTCCAAAGCTTCGATTTCGTAAGTCACCGGATCGGTGTGAAATATTTTGATTATCACGAAGATTTCCGAGGTCCATCGAGGAGTATAGCCTTTTTCGAAATGCTTCTTATAAGTGTAGATTCTCACTCGATCACCGACCACAAATTTCGGCGTTCTAGACTTCTTCCTGATCTTAGATCTCTCAGGATATAGATTCGCGTAGACCCGTTTTTCGTTTCGAGGATCGCTAGCTTCCACGGGAGTCATCTTGGTCGATCTGTGTCGCGTGTTGTTGTAATCTTTGACCAGACCATTCAGAGCGTATATGTATTTCTTGGTCGAATTCGCCGTGAAGAATCTATGCATCTTTTCCTTCATCATTCGATTCCAATGTTCCACCATGCTGTCTTTCTCTTCATTTTCGATCAAGTAGAGGTTGACTAATCAATGAACGTGCTTGTTGTAGAATTCCTTTCCCTTATCCACCCACAATTTATTCGGTTTTGGAGAAGACGAGTCGAACACACTCTTCAGAACCTCGGCGACGCAAGGTCCCGATTTATTCTTCAAAGCTCTGATACAACCGTATTTGGAAAACACGTCGATGACCGTCAATAGATGACACCCTCGTTCCACCTCGAAAACGATCTCATGTCGACAAGTCGGCAGACCAAATATCATCTAAACCCTTCACGAACACCCTTCTCTTTCGAAATTTACGCACGATGGGTTTGTGTAACTCCTCAGTCAATTCGCTCGTCAATAATCATTTCTTCTTCTTTTCAGATGTGCTTTTTTTTTAACGCCCCATCCGAATCGACGTTTCGCACCGATCAAATTGCCGACCAGCGAACGTTCTATCTTCTCTCTCCTGGTCGGATTCTATATACCTCTCAATTTCGCCAACATGTTTTTATCGCAGACGTCGTTGCGAGTCTTGGTGTCGGGATGTCCAGCATAGCATAGATCGTGATCATACGCGGCCGCGTCCACCCTATTCATGGGTTTACTCCAAGATTTAGGGTCAGATCGGCGTTGAGTCTCTTGTTCAATTTCGTTCCAGGTCCCGTGAAACTGTGACCAGGCAGATGCACTTCGAAAGGTAGATTATTGATAATTTTATTCACGATGCCTTTACCTTTGCTCGCGTTCTTTTTTTTTGACGAATCGAGTCTTGATAGAACCACACACGTCGCAAATTCCGCGAAGCATCTGCCTGTCGTTTTTAGTTCATACTTCTTGAGAATTACTTATCTCGGTAACTCTCTTACACTTTACGCAATACCTTTTTTGAGAGTTATTTAAATTAATTTCGTTTTTATTTTATATGTAAATTTAATATTTCTTTTTTAAAAATTCTGTTCTTATTATATATATATTTTTTTTAATCGCTGCTCTTGAGTTCTATCATCCTACTGAATTCCTCCCTAGCCTCATTCCTCCCCTTTTCCACGAGAGAATCCTTCATCTATTCCTTCATGATCTGATGAGTCTTGATTCTCACGGCTTCTTTCATGGCATCGTATTTCGTTTTCTCACCCAATATCGTGAAGTATTCTCCGTCCGATATCCTACCATCTTTCAATGCCATCGAGATCATTTCGGATATCGTGTCGATCTTGGAGTCGGCCAAGACGCGAATCTTGTCCTGTTTCCTCGCCTTCAGATATAATTTCCTACTCAAAAAGTTTCCGAGCATGCTAAACAATGCAGCGGCGAGAGCCATTCCTTCTACGGTTAACATGATCGGAATACCGACTGCGGTCGACAACAATCCGATGCCAGCCGCGTGTAAACCCATGGAAATCGTGATGAGTGTCGTGTCGACCGCGTTGACGAATTTCAGGAAACGCGAATACTTCTTCTTGAGAGAATGGCGAGAATCTCTCTCTTGAGTTAGATACAATTGGATTCTACTGATTTGATCGATGCGATACCTCTCTCCTCTTTCTTTTTCTTCTAGCGACGGTGCCGTCGGCAAAACGCCATTCGGCTTCTCATCCTCGTCGTCATCTAACGTCGGATACAATTTATTTCTGGTTCTCATTTCTGTGTTTTTTTTCTTTCTAATATTAGATAAAAAATTTATGTGTGTATTTATTTTTATTTTCTATTCTCCCTTATTTATATCAACAAGAAAACTTAGACGTATGCTTCATTGAACAATAATTTCATGATGCATCCCTTGTCTTCTAAAGTCAGACTTCTATGCGCCAATTTCAGTTCTTCCGAAACTGTGGGCTTGTCTCGATTCTTACAGAAGACTAATCTCCTCCAAAACGTGATCACTTCGTCGATTTGAACGCGTTCGAACGCCGGTTCGAAATACTTGACGACCATATCTTCCCTTTCCATCGTCAGACACGAATGATTCTCATGATCGAAGTCTAGATGATCCCGACATCCGACGCATCGTTCTAACAAGAGGCGACCTAGTTGTTCGTTCACGCAGAATGCGTAGGCTCTCATCAGCATTTTTGAAATAAACCTTGCTCTAATAGTCTGGGAAGCGTTCATGATTTACGTATTTTTTTTTATTATCTATTCGATTTGATATATTTATTTTTTTAAAGAACTATTTTTTTTTTCTCTCCTATATATATCAATCAGCTTTTATTTCCTTACTATTTTATTGGAATGAAACAATTCTACAGAGTGTTTTATTAAGATTTATTTCACAAAATTCACAGTGACAAAACGTAAACAAACGATTTTTCCATCGATTCTGATTTTCTAAAACTCAATTTTTCAATGTCATCCGTTGAACGAAAACCTTTCATTTACACCGAAACAAAACATGAATGTATATTATAACAGATTCAATTTTATAGTCGACTCTTTTGAACGAAAACCTTTCATTCACACCGAAACAAAAACACGAGTGTCTATTATGATGGAATTTGTCGAATTCAATCTTCCAGTCGACTCTACTGCGAGCCCCAAAAACAATTGCGGATTCTGGGACACTGTCCCAGAATCCGCAAACTACCTTTTTGATGCTGTCCTAGAAGCCGCAAAACGTTTTTTTTTTGCTCGCGTTCACCAACGATAGATCGATGGTCTAATCCGCGATGGGAACGTCGAAAAAATTTTTTTAAGAAATGTACATGTACAATTTCGTACATTTTTCACTTTTTTGAGCGACGTGTCGAATGTACGCATTCGCCAACGGGTATTTGAACGTTAAAAGTGCAATCTGTGAGCCCCCAAAACAATTGCGGATTCTGGGACACCATGAAAAAACGACATTTTTGTATACGTGAACGCGATTTAACACTGAATCCTATGGAGGTAAACGCACCATGTACGTGTACGTGTACGGTACATGTACAACGTGTCCCAGAATCCGCCTTTTATACCTACTTGCCACCTATCGAAAAACCATACGTAGCATGGTCCATCAACTGGTATATCAAAATTTCAACAAATCACCATTCTTTTCAATCCTGCTCAAGACAGTGTTAATTTGATATGAAGCAACATTTTAAAAGTTATTGGAAATCTGATGATTATTTTTCAGGTTAGCAGATAAGCATAAAAATTAGGGTGAATGGAATACATAACTCTGTTAATTATATGTGTTTTGTCGTCTGAAACTACAGTGTCTGACAGCGAGGAAATATCAGCAATTCATGTGAAGCATCACGAAACAGCGATAGTCCCGACCTTCCGGGTGTAACATATCGACAAGAAGATATTGAAGAACAACGGAAAAGAGCAGCCGAATCACAACTCAAGCAGGCTGTGCGAATGGTTAAGAGAAGCACAATCGTGCTATTGGAGGTGAAAGTTGGTGATAAGGTCACAGTTCCAGTTCCAGCTGTTGACAGAGGTCACACAGATGCTAGTAACATTAACGGTGTGGTGAATGACATTAATGACAAAGAAAGGTACTCAATTGCAGTGAAGGCTGGACAATTGAATAGTAGATATTCACGTAATCGGTTTGATTTGTGTGCAAAAAATGTCACACAATCAGATGTAAATGTTTCAAAGTCAAAGTTTTGTGTAATTCTAAGTGTCATTCCAGTTTGGACTGTAGAAACAAAAATTGTTAAAATTTCTGCATTTATTCATTATGTCACATGTAATATTACATGTCTGTAATCACTTGGTTCAATAAAAGTTGATTCCTATGAGATAACATACTTTTTTGTTCAAATAATCATTTCATTAAATATGTCTAAAAAGCGCGTCAGACGGGGAAATACGGTTGATACGGATAGATACGGATGACCATCCGTATCTATCCGCAGACATCCGAATCTGACCGCAGACATCCGTATCAATCCGTGTGAAAACGTATCACGAAGCGCACAATATGAAAAAAGTTTTGAAAATTTCAGAACATTTTTCATCCGTGTGCGGATGGCCAATCCGCACAAAATCCGTATTAATCCGTATTGATCTGTATTAATACGTATCTCATCCGCATCAGATACGGATAAATACGGTGGAAAAAGGAGTCTACCAACGCGTGGTTTGATACCACAAGATACAGCATCGCAGTATATCTATCCGTATTGATCCGTATCTCATCCGTATCTATGATTATCTATGCGTATCTATCCGAATCTCCTGCCGCAGGTTTTAGGTATGGCCGCAGAGTGACACGCATACATCCGTATCTATCAGTATTTATCCGCAGACCATCCGTATCTCATCCGTATTATATGCCTATTTTCCCAAAATACGTGGTATTTTCACGGTTCGGAGGGGGGGTCAAGATTTATTATACGTATCTCTATTCGCAAAGCCATCCGTATCCCCGTCTGACGCGACTGTAACAAATTGGTGAAACTTTCAGTAAATATGTATATTTCCTGAAAATTTCAGGGATTATACGTACTCCCTGGCGGGTCCTGTAAATATACATAATAACTGAAAATTTTAGGAATTATACATAACTGATAGTACATATTTACTGTAATATAGATACATCCGCGCGAGTTTCGATCCAATATAAAGTTTATGGAAAGCTGATATATAGTTTTCAAGTACTCATATAAAAATTAAAAATCCAATTTAAACGGAACCATAGAAAGACAAGACCTCTCAGTTTTAAAGAGTGATTGTGGTTTTTCAACTTGTCCAAGACATAAATACAAAGCACGATATCAAATATTGTTCAATTCAAGTTATTGCATAAACACTGAAATTTTGAAGAATATTAAAAAACAAAGGGCAATAACTCTCAGATTTCGACAAGCTACTGTGGTTTTTTGAACGCATCCAAGACAATTTTAACATAAAGCACTCTGTCAAATTTTAATGAAATCTGAGGTCTACTGTACACGTTATTGCAAAACAATAAAATTGTGGGTACAATTCAGGGTTATAACTCGCTTATTTTTCATCAAAAAAGTTCGGTTATTCAGCTTTTCCATTTATTTATTTATTTATTTGGTTTTAACGACACTTTCGACAGCCAGGGTAATCTCGCGTCAGACAGTTTTACGGGAGGAGGAAGCCGGCGTACCCGGAGATAACCAACGAGCAGCGGCGAGCAACTGCCAGACTCCGCAACGTACTAACCTCACACAAGCAGGGTTAGCACTTGTTGAAGTGCCCAATCGACGTGCACGCTAAAAACTAAAGTGTTAAAAACTACGCTTGAAGTGCTGTATTTAACACTTACTAAGTGCTGAACTAGCACTTTGTTCAAGTGTAGATATCCCAGAACTTGACAGGTGTTACAATAATACTACTTGACAAGTGTAATGTCGCGACACTTAAAAGGAAACAACGCAGATGACGCGGATCAGGCTGGAACTATCGAGCCTGATCCGCGTCATCTGCGTTGTGTGCTTTTAATTATGTTCTCACCAAGCGCAAATCAAATTATGGACGATTCTGGAAAAAACACCAATGCTAGACACATGGAAAGTGCCATCCATTCAAGTTTCAGATGTCTGACGATTGTAATGTCAAAGTGCTTAAAGCGTTGCACTTTGAGTGTTAAAATCAAACCCTAAGAGTTAGAATGGGTTTAACACCTTGAAAGTGTCAGTTTTAACACTTTAGTTTTTAGTGTGTGCAGTACGCCTTAGAACACAGCGCGAGCGCGCCCCACGTAGGCAATCGGGATTAAGTGCCTTGTCCAAAGACACAACGCAGTTACCCCTGGTGGAGATTGGACCTTGAAACTTTCGGTTTGAAGTCCAATGCCGTAACCACTGAGCCACCGTGCTCCCTAATTATCTTCTCTAGGACATCGTTAATATAAAGCAGCGCAACAAAATTAATTGAACTTCGATAAATATTGTAAAAGTTATCGCATAAATAGGCGATCTCAAGTGGGTCGCGATTTCACACACTAAAAACTAAAGTGTTAAAACTGACACTTTCAAGGTGTGAAACCCATTCTAACTCTTAGGATTTGATTTTAACACTCAAAGTGCAATGCTTTAAGCACTTAAACATTACAGTCGTCAGACATCTGAAACTTGAATGGATGGCACTTCCCATGTGTCTAGCATTGGTGGTTCTTCCAGAATCGTCCATAATTTGATTTGCGCTTGGTGGGTACATAATTAAAAGGTCACAACGCAGATGACGCGGATCAGGCTCGAGAGTTCGAGCCTGATCCGCGTCATCTGCGTTGTTTCCTTTTAAGTGTCGCGACATTACACTTGTCAAGTGGTATTATTGTAAGACCTGTCAAGTGCTGGGATATCTACACTTGAACAAAGTGCTAGTTCAGCACTTAGTAAGTCATAAATACAGCACTTCAAGTGTAGTTTTTAACACTTTAGTTTTTAGCGTGCATATGAAATTTCTGTAACAAGTTCTGTAAAATCGATCTGAACCGAGGTTTATCGAAGGCAGACATTTTCTTTCTTTTATGTTTTGACTTGGAGAGATTCAACAAAGGTCAGCTTGCAGGAGTCCACGAGAAGAAGTATGGAAGGACAAAAGGGTGTCTCCCAATATAAAGATTAATGTGTCACTGTGGCTGTTTGGAAAGAAACTATGATATTTTCCTTAGTAGAATGCACTGCAATGTCATACAGTGCAGTAGAACAAATATATTTACAAACTCCTTGCACTGTAACCCCTTTAAACCATGCATCAATTTGATAGTGATTAAATTGTTAAATTTGTCTGGTTTATCAATAAGTAACATAGGTTCTTTTACTCTTGGACACCAATACACCCATGTCATCTGTTGGAGAAGAAATGGGAGTAACTGTAACTCGTCACTGCAATAAACCATCAAATGTACATAAAAGTACATTGTTATTCAAAACACATTAAATCAACCTTACATGACCATTATTGCCTGTACTTTTCCAAAAGAGGTTTATTAGCATATTGATATCAGGAGGGCACATCCACTAGATCTCTTATTCAAAGGTGATCGGGGGCGCGGTGGCGTTGCGATAACCGGTTCTCGTCAGATCACCGAAGTTAAGCAACGCCGAGCCCGGTTAATCCTCGGATGGGTGACCGTTTGAGCGATCGATTCGGACTCCCGCGCTGAGAACTTGGGCAAGGCACCTCACCCCGATTGTCCACATGGGGACACGATGACGCAGTGTACTAGGGCGTACTGCACGTCGATGGCGGTCATGCCTTCAACAAATCTAACCCTGCCTGTGCTTCTGTGCAGAGTTAGGATGTTGAGGGGCTGGCGGATGCTCGTCGTTGCTCGGTGGTTCTCTCCGGGTACTCCCGCTTCCTCCACCCGTAAAAACTATCGCGGTCATGATTAGCCATTGCCCATAGGTATGTGACCTTAAACATCAATAAATAAATATAAATATTCAAAGGTGTTCAACTTATTTTTTTCAAGAACGCAGTGTACAAAGAAATCCCCAAAAGGCGACAAGCGAGCTCCATTGATAAAAAAAATCCCGGGGAGGGGGGGGGGGGTTATGCCCCTCCGTTGTATATCTGTACTTTCGGCACTCACGGCATATGCCTTTTTCATCAAAGTTAACACTTTTGAAAACCCTGGCGACACACATGCTCCAAACACTATCAAACAGGTAACCCGCCAAGTAAGTGCATCTTCAAAAATCATATTACATTGCAAAGCATTCTTTTTTAGACTTTAAGTTCAGAACCTTTCATGCTTCTTACTTCCAACTATAACACTTATTTACCGATTAATGGGTGAATAGAAAAACCCTGCCATAATCAACATGTTGAGTTCCTGAAGCCTCCATAATAGCTCCAATAAAAGTGTCAAACACCACATTGGTTGCTTTACATAATATTCATTAGCTTGTTAAGTAATAGGAACAAAATATTCACGAAAATTATTTGGTTGTAATTAATTGGAGGATGCCAGCAGGCACTTTCCAACACATTGAAAAATCAATTAGTTATAAACAAAATTTTCAGACTCGAAAGAGTGAAAAAGGACCATAACTCTGAGAAAAATGTGTGGTAGAAACGCACGCTACAGTGACTACACGGGCATAGTTTTTCCATGATTCTCGATCACAACACCAAATATTATTCAAATTGGAGTAGCAGTGGTTGCGACACAAAGGGAAATGTTGGTATGGGCGGATAGAGGTCTCCACAGCATTAGATACATCTTCGACTTTCCAAGTCGGGGCATAATAATCACAACACGCCAACCTTATCAATTCAAACTTTCAGTAAATTAAACAGAATTATCAATTTAAATTAATTTATAGATGATGGGAAAATATTTAGCGTATGTCGCCCTCTCGTATTATTACCACAAACATCTGCAGACAGTATGATGCTAACAAACGAAACTGAATGCATGTAGTCTGGTGGTGTCAGGTTAAAAAGTAACTCGGAACGGATACTGAAGAAATTCCGAATATTTCGTGTATTTCATTTGCTTAAATTCCAATTTTGACCGTGGATTCGATAATTCGTTTTGAGTTTTGACAATCACGGTCACGCTGACCGCTGTAATGTTTATTATGATATGCAAATTGGGAGACAGTTTCCGGTAAAGGAGATGTGTCACATTTGTCAGTCCAAAACGATGACAAAAGACACTGATCGACGCTTTTGTTGGTATGGTTGTTTGCAAGAAAAAACTAAATTCGCAAGATCGTCCAATCGCACCTTATTTAAAAGCGCGAATGCATCATTTTCAACCCATCTTTCATCGGTCCTTTGCGGACATCAACACAGTCGCAGCAGAGATCCATGGTTACCAGGAAGTAAATAACTTCACAACATGGGGGAAATCAACACGCGCAATATAGTTCCAGCTCACTGGGAATATACATCGAGAAAAAAGTGATTTCTGAAGCATTTAGCCTACTTTTTATGAATGTTACCTTTTTATGTGTATCGGCGTCCCGATTTTATACACTCGGTTATTTTTTTTAAAAGTGGTTCATGTTATCTTTTTAGTGCGCAATGATTCAGATTTTTCGTCAACAAAAAAGTTCAGACGGCCTGTAAATATTGGACGGCGTTGGAGGGAATTTCAAAGCATATTTTGCAGTTATGACATTACCAGCTCAAGTATTTGCTGTAAATTGTTTGCAAATCCGCTCATACATTGTCTCGAACAAATAAATTGTGTGATCACGACCTTGCATTCTTACGATCGCCCAAAATGAGTATTCCTGCAAGAACCACATTACATTCACATGACCGGAATAAACATCATTTAAACATGGTCACACCCGGAACATCCAAAATTTGTGTTGGTGGGTTTGCAATCCGACATCACAACACACCAGAGGATGTGTCATAAAATGCTTTCTCCTAGCCTGTAGTATGTTATCATTACATTGAGGACAAGGCTTTCGAATTACCGATCATTTTGTGCACCTTACTCATTATTTTGATATATAATTTGCCTTTCCTTACTTGTCTCATCTGTTTCTGGGGCATTGGGAAAAATGTCAACAAATTGACTAAAGTTAGGTTGGACAACCCCTTAAAGGGAAAAAGGCTAAATTATTTTTGGTCATCAAAATTTATTCTCAGGTCTTTGCCTTGTTACAATTCATAGGAGAGTGCCCAACAGGCAACCAACAGGCACTCTCCCATAAATTGTATTAATGCAAATCCATACCGACTAAATAATTTCACTGCAAATATATGAAGTACATCCACAAAATATGAAGCCTTTGAGAGGGGTACAAAGCCCAAATATGGGCTTCCAGCACACTACCAATTAACTCGAAAACTGAGAGCTCGGCGACTCAATGGTTAGCGCATTGGACGTCAGGTGGAAAGGTTGATGGTTCTACTCTGATCTGACATAATTCCGGTTGCCCAAGTGGGAGCAAAGTGGCTTACAGCACGTCGATGGTGCACTTTCGTTCAGCCACTGCTAACCCTGCATGTGCTGGGATCATAAATTGGAGGCTCGCCGTGGCCCCTTGGTTCTCTCGTGGTACTGTGACTTCCTCCAAGCGTAAAGCTGCCTGACACGATACGATCCTGGCTCCTGACGTCGTTAAGACCGATAAATAAACACTGAAACACATCTCAAAACGTGTACATGTTAAAACGAGGTGGAGATTCCCCAGTAGAAAACAAAAAACTATGCAGCACTCAACATACATCATATTAATATCAGGAGAGATTTGGTATTTTGAAGTGATATTGCAGAGAATGAAGTAATTATTTATAGCTTCCATTGAACAGTTTTACTCTGAGGCATAATGAAAACGTCCATCGAGTTCGAAACATCAAATGTGGAATTCCAGTACATCTTCTTCGGCGCAATGGAGTTGAAATTAGTAATAGTTATCAACTTAGTTGGAGGTGTTCATGAATTTGAACAACCCGACAGCATGCAGTGAGTAACGCCGAGCCGCGCAGCGACGAGGTGTTACAACACGCTGGCAGGTTGTTCAGATTCATGAATGCCTACAGGTGGGTTGGTAACTGACTTACACCTTCTCTTTTCTTCAGTCAGTAAAACACACGGACTCGGGTATACTCAGTACACGAGAGATCTTCAAGTGACGTCACTTGAACATTCAATCCATTGTTCTATTCGGTTTTTCAAGTTGGTTACTAACCCGAAAAGACAAAGGAACCAGGTTGTAACATTGGGACCCACTTTCCAGCTTCGGGCGAAATTTCTTTGATAGTCGCAGAGCACCGATAAATGTTTTCAACCCTTCACTTAACGTGACACCCCAAACCAACAATCGCTATTTATAATAATCGCCTTTTAAATTTTATTATTTTATTATATCTTGTCTCAAAACATATTTTATAACTCCCTCACCAGAACTGGATTGTTAAGCTCGCTTCAATAAAGGGTCACTAGCTATGTTTTTGGGGTAAAAAAGAAACGTTTTTAATGAACCAGCTGAACGAACAAATGAAATTGTCAATGACACTGTAGCTCAACTTGTTAAGACATGTACATGTATAGTATGTGACACAGCAATGACAAACATCTAGGTAATGACCTGATAACAAAGGTACATATAATGTATTGTAACGGTCTGTACATAAATACTGACCGTAGCCTGTAACAAATGTATAGGTAAAGTATTGTAAAGGTGGGTGACAGTCAGATGCTAAACTAGAAAAGAAATCTTTGAGTCCCAGAGTGGGTCTGACTGAACCCCCAAAATATTTGTTCTCATAGCACAGTGATAACAAAGGCACCCAAAAACACACTCGTTCCTGTCCCAATGTGATAACAAAGGTACCCAAGAAGTTTCGTGAAGATCAGTTCATAAATACGAGCTGTATAGAAGTTGTGACAAAAAACTGATTGGACCTAATTTCGGTACAAAATGGCCACTGGCAGCCATCTTGAATTTCGGACCGCACTCAGAAACAACCGTTCTCGTCCCAAGGTGATAACAAAGGTACCCCAAAAAGTTTCGTGAAGATCGGTTGATAAATACAGCCTCTAGCCTGAGCCGTATTGACATTTGCACTTACAGTGTATAAGTAGCACTAAATAAATCAAAATTCATCTAATTTGCATAATTTCTGCACGATAAAAAAACCTGTACTATATGTGATGCATTCCATTTTACTAATAAACATTCATACAAAAATTTATTCAAATCAGAACTTTCATACAGAAGTTCTGTACAAAAGACTGATTGCACTAATTTTGGTACACAATGGTTGCTGGTGGCCATCTTGAATTTCGGACCACACCCAAAAACACTCGTTCTCATCCCAAGGTGATAACAAAGGTACCCAAGAGGGTTTCGTAAAGATCGGTTCATAAATACGGCCTCTAGCCTGAGCCGTATAGAAGTTGTGTACAAAAAAACTGATTAGACCTTATTTCGGTACGAAATGGCCACTGGCAGCCATCCTTTATTTTGGACCGCACTCAGAAACACTCGTTCTCATTCCAAGGTGATAACAGAGGCATCCAAGAAGTAAATAAATAAATACGAGCCGTATAGAAGTTGTGACAAATAACTGATTGGACCTAATTTCGGTACAAAATGGCCACTGGCAGCCATCTTGAATTTTGATCCGCACCTAGAAACACTCGTTCTCGCCCCAAGGTGATAACCAATGTACCCAAGAAGTTTTGTAAAGATCGGTTCATAAATACAGCCTCTTGTCCGAGCCGTATTGACATGTGCACTTACTGTGTGCAAGTAACACTGAATAAATCAAAGTTCATCTAATTTGCATAATTTGTGCACGAGAAAAAGAAAAAAAAACCTGTACTATATGTGACGTATTCCATGTTACTAAACGTTCATACAAAAATTTATTCAAATCAGAACTTTCATACAGAAGTTCTGTACAAAAAACTGATTGCACCAATTTTGATACAAAATGGCTGCTGGTGGCCATCTTGAATTTTGGACCACACCCAAAAACACTCGTTCTCATCCCATAGTGATAACAAAGGTACCCAAGAAGTTTCGTAAAGATCAGTTCATAAATACGGCATCTAGCCTGAGCCGTATAGAAGTTGTGTACAAAAAACTGATTAGACTTAATTTTGGTACAAAATGGCCACTGGTGGCAATCTTGAATTTTGGACCGCACCCAGAAACACTCGTTCTCGTCCCAAGGTGATAACAAAGGTACGCAAGACGTTTCGTGAAGATCGGTTCATAAATACAGACTCTAGCCCGAGCCGTATTGTCATGTGTACTTAATGTGTGTAAGTAGCACTGAAAAAATCAAAGTTCATCTAATTTGCATAATTTCTGCACGAGAAAAAACCCGTATTATATGTGATGTATCCCATGGTACTAAACATTCACACAAAAAAATATTCAAATCAGCGCTTTCATATGGAAGTTCTGCGCAAAAATCTGATTACACCTAATTTTGTACAAAATGGCTGCCATCGGCCATCTTGAATTTCGGACCGGACCCAAAAGCACTCGTTCTAGTCCCACGGTGATACCAAAGGTACCCAAGAAGTTTGGTAAAGATCGATTCATAAATACGGCCTCTAGCCCGAGCCGTATTGGCATTTGCACTTACAGTGCTGAAAGCAACACTAAATCCATAAAAGTTAGTCTAATTTGCATAATTTACGCACGAGAAAAAAACCCGAATTATATGTGATGTATCCCATGGTACTAAACATGCATACAAAAAATTATTCAAATCAGAGCTTTCATATGGAAGTGCTGCGCAAAAATCTGATTGCACCTAATTTTGTACAAAATGGCTGCCAGCGACCAACTTGAATTTCGGATCGGACCCCAAAACACTCATTCTCGTCCCACGATCATAACAAAGGTACCCAAGAAGTTCCGTAAAGATCGGTTCATAAATACGGCCTCTAGCCCGAGCCGTATCGAATTGTTGACGGACAGACGGACGAGAGGCCATGGCATAAGCTCAAATTTGACTTACGTCAAAGTTGAGATAAAAATGTTTGGCAGGTGTCGTTCGCCGTCTGTTGCAGTCTCTCTTACTTGACGGGAGTACGATGGCTCAGTTGCAATGTCATTGGACTTCAAACCGAAACGGTTCGATCCTGGCCAACGGTAACAACGCTGTGTCTTGGTATAAGCAGGGCCGAAGCTAGGAGCATTAAAATCACCCGACATAGGGGAGCGAAGTAGCGGCTGTATACCGAAGGCATACCCGAGGTGCGTAGCACCGAGGTGGGGGAGAGTATGGGAGGGGGTCGCCCCCTAAGGGGGCGCCCCCTCTCATATTCTCCGAACCTATGCGCGTAGCCCCCTCCCATTCGTGGGGGTTCGGAGGACCTCCCCATGAAAATTTTGTAAAAAACAAACCTCTGATAGCAACTGATAGCAATTCTAGAGTATCTTGGCTTATAATATCCGGCTTTTCTAGCAGCTCAATAGGACTTGGTTAAGATAAGGTGGATTTTCGATACCTCTGAGAATGGGCGAGGAATTAGATCTTTTGTAACTGGACTGTTATGCAGAAGGGGATTATAGTGTCGTACCGATGTTCATTCCCGACAGATTCTCTCGAACTTTCGGCAATATTCGGAATATTGCCGAAAGATTGAGAGAAGCTGTCAGAAATGGACATCCGTACGACTAGGCTTTGTAGGTCAGAATTTTTTTCCGACGGCTATTGAAAATTTCCAACGGAGACTGTCATAGTGGGGGGGGGGAGTACGCCCCCTGCACCCCACCGGCTTTGGCCATGGGGACAAGGCACATAATCCCGATTGCGCACGTCGAGCAAGGACGGAGCTGTGTAGTAAGCCGTACTGCACATCGGGGGTGCACTTGCTTCAGTCACTGCTAACTGTACAGAGTTTGTACGTTGGAGAGTCTAACAGTTGCTCGCCTGCGCCATGGTTCTCTTTGGGTACTTCGGCTTACCCCATTCATAGAACTGTCCGACACGATAGGACCCATGCGGCTGAAAGTGTCGTTAAAACCCCAATAAACACACAAACAAACAAACACCCAAACCTGATCTTCGCTATTCACAAATATCGCCATTCAAATTTTCTTATTTTTGTATTTTGTCTCAAAAACATAGCTTATGAACCCTCGTTGAGCTCGTTCCAATGAGGGGGCCATCAGCTATCTTTTTGAGGCAAAAATGAAACTTTTTAATAAGCAAGATTGTTTGGCAAATGTCGACTGCCATTGGAGTTGACAAAATGTTTAAACTGTATTGCTATATCACTATATTTCACTTCAAAGACAAAATGTTTAAACTGTATTGTTATATCACTATATTTCACTTCAAACAAGTTTTTATTACACTGTATAATAGAACAAAGGAACCATATCTCCGGTCATACTGCTACATATTATAACAATTAATGTTGAAATGTTCCATGTCAACGCCGGCGTTCTTCTCATTTTGGGCTTCATATTTGTGTGTTACTTTTAATGGAAGCAACAACCAATGCCATGATGTCATGGAAATTCCTTTTTGTGCTCCAGTTGTACTTGCGAGTGATAATGTGTGAGTTTGCATCGGATTTCAATCCAGTAATACTGGCGATACGATAATCATATGCCTACTCTCGAGCTAGACAAAGAGCTTTTTCCGCTCTAGCTTGTATGCGAGGGTCAAGCATTGTATTTTTAACAAGTCTTGTCAATACGTCTGTGACATTAACACTTTCGCTGCCGAAAACGACTATTGTCACCTATTTGGTGATGATCGTTTGTACGTTCTGGTATGCACAGATCAAACCTACCATCTAATTACTTGAATATATGTCCATTTACTCTAAAGGGATATTCTTCGACATCAGCCAAACCATTAGCCGACATTTTTAACCTCTGTCTCACAAATTCTATATTTCCACACCAGCTGAAAAGGGCAAATGTCTCGCCAATATTCAAAAAAGACTCTCGTAACCGAGTGACAAATTGCCGCCCAATTTCACTCTTACGCTGTGTTGGCAAGGGTTTGAAAGTTGTATAGCAAAGAAAGTTAGAGATTTCCTTGATGCGAATAGCATTTTGACAAAATTTCAGTCCGGTTTTGTTTCTAAAGACTCCACCGTTCTCCAGTTGAGTGAAATTTCCCACACCATTAGCTCCGCTTATGACGAAAGAAAGGAAATAAGATTTGTCTTCTATGACATCAATAAGGCTTTTGACAAAGTATGGCACCGTAGCATTTTGTACAAACTCGAACAGATCGATATAACCGGTCATCTTTTGTACTGGTTCAAATCGTACCTCAGTAATAGGTACAACCGGATCATTGTTAACTCTAAATTTTCTACCTGGAGAAACATCAGAGCTGGTGTTCCATAGGGATCAGTCCTAGGATCGTTACATTTTTCTTACATAAATGACATAACTGACGGACAGGTGTCTAACATTCGACTCTCTGCTGACGATACATCTCGCTACCTCACCGACCAAGACTATGCCCAAGCTGAAAGACTTGTGTCAGACGACCTTCAAAAGATCGAATCGTGGTCATCCCAATGGCTGGTTGACTTCAATCCTGCAAAAACCGAGTCACTTATAATATCACACAAGTCCACTAAACCAGATCACCTCACTCTAAAGATGTCTGGTTCTGACATTAGCGAAGTCACCCAGCATAAACATCTGGGCTTAATCCTGAATGAACGTGGAGCATGGGGCAATCATATCTCGGAAATCACAACTAAGACCTGGAACATGATATCACCCCTCAGGAAGTATAAATTTTCCCTTCATCGTCGAACATTGAAAAAATATTTTTCGCTTTTTTATACGATCACTACTGGAATATACTGACACTGTTTGGGATAACTGTAACGATTACGAATCCTCCGAACTAGAAAAAATACAGCTTGAGGCGGCTCGGATAGTCACTGGTGCTACACGAAGTGCAAGTAGAGCCTCATTATATGCCGAAACAGGCTGGGCGTACGCGCAGAGAAAAGCAGAAACTTATACAGTACCACAAAATGCCTCATCTTCTTGTCCCAGGTTATATATCATCTCTTGTCCCTTCGATAACATCCGCTACCTACGAATATTCTCTTTGCAACATTGCCAACTTAAATATCCAACATTGTCGCACCGACTCACACCTACATTCCTTCGTGCCGTTGACAACCCGACTGTGGAATAGTCTACCATTTGTAATTAGAGAAACTAGTTCCCTCGGAAACTTCCATTCATAACTGAACAAAGATAGATTCCCAACTCCAAAATGGTTGTACGCTTACAAATCACGTCAGACTCAAATATATCACTGTAGATTACGTCTGGGCTGTAGCAACCTCAATGACCAACTGTTCAACAATTTTCTCACTAGCTCACCTTTATGTGGCTGTTGGGAGCGCGAAACAACTCATTATCTTTTTAACTGTCCTCTTCATTTGATATAAGAAGGGAGGCGCTACAGCAACTGCCTTACGCCATTGACGTGGAATCTCTTCTCTATGGCAATGCCAACTACAAAGTACAAACCAACTGAGCAATCCTTCTCTGCCTTCATAGATATATTGAGGCAACTCGTACATTCGGTTGAGAATCAATAGATCGCATACCGAAATCAACACTGCAATTTCCAACATGGCGTATTCAATATATTGATCGCTCAACGTCGATGATCCAAATGGGTGCCTCGCCAGGATTCCAAGCTGAGTGCGCTTCTTCCTAGACTGTCTTAACTGGTCGGGCTCCACCTATCGTCGACCATCTCACAGGAGCCCAACAGCAATAGTACCCACTCGGCCAGTCGAACTACTCCAACCTCTACCTTCTATTACAACATTCACCATTCAAAAACACAAACCTCTGTTATTATATAATCTAACACCTCCCTTTTCAGATTACCACTTTACAGGTACGATAAAAAGTGATCTTCGGACGTTCATACCCTAACGTTTAATCCTAGAGACAGCTTACATATAGTCGGGCAGCTAGGTACACCCCCTATGGGACCCCCCCCCCCCCCCCAGGACCGAACGAGACCTTTTTTATGCACCTGGACATCTCGAGAGTAGATTTTCAGATGTTAACAAGAAATCATCCTTGCCGGATATGACGTAACACAAATGGCGTCCATGAGGGAAGGACAATTTCGCGATTTTACACCATCACTAATTTTTCTCGATTACGGAAAAACTATATGAGATAAGGAACGGGAATTAACTCATTTGTATTTTTAATACCATTTCCCGTATAATAATATCAATCAAGTAAGTGAAAATACAAGATCGGCCGCCAAAATATGCCTCCATATAGACGAAAATCGAGTTTTTTGACACTTTTTTTCGCAAAAAAACTTATACAATCATGATAAAAATTAGAAACCTGAAAACTTTTAGATGTTAAATTGATCGCATATTATTCTCCGATAACACCCAGCGTGAACATGTACCATCGAAAGTCGATGCGGAAAACAAGATGGCGCCAGTGCTACCACCCGTTTTTAGTTATCCCGCTTGTGTAATGGATAAGTTTACACTATCTCAAGTTGTACGATGGTTGCGGAAAAAATGTTTGATACAGGGCACAGGAATCAACTGTATAGTATTTTGGACACTTTTTCTGCGTATGATAAACCAATCAAGTAAATGAATATCCTAGATGGCCGCCAGAAAAAAGCCTCGAAATAGAAGAAAATCGAGTTTTTCCACACTTTTTCGCAAAAAAACTTATAGAATCATGATAAAAAATAAGAAACCTGTAAACATTTGGATGCTAATTGATCGCAAACTATTCTACGATAATATCCAGCGTGAAAATGCACCATCGAAAGCCGATGTGGGAAAACATGATGACCACCCGTTTCCAATTATCCCGCTTATTAAATGGACATCTAGTTCAGATTTCTTTGGAATCCTGGGTTTCTATTTGTTTTGTTTGTAAATGACCCTATTCTGACTATATTAGCTGCCTGCCTTCTATTGTGCTATGCTTGTGCTGCAAGTACCCATCAGTGTACTTTCACAACTTTTGTAGAAAATATGTTTCCAAAGAGGATGAATCTGGGATTTGCAACAAGAATATGGTGGTATTTGATGTTCAAAGTATTTGTGTGTGTGGGTGGGGGGTTGAAAGATAGTCAGCTGCTAATTATTGAAAATGCAGACAGACACAGGTAAAACAAAAACAAAGAAACAACTTATCTGGTGAAGAGACAGACAGATAGACAGACATGAGAAAGACAGACAGATAGAATTTCAGTCACACATTTAGGGAGTCTACATTAGAGTACTGAATGGCATACAATGACAAATATAGTGGAGGAGCCAGAACAAGATAGTCAAATAGAAAAATAACTCAGTGGACCATGAGTGCTGCAGTCTCAAAGTAAATTATAAGAAACTGAAAGTTATGATATTAACTTCAGCCTCTGAAACATGTACAGTCTTTCCAAATGTTTATTATCCAGCAGACGGGTTAAGTGTGTAGGGGAGGGGGGCTTGATTCAAGGAGAGAGCAATCTTTCACAACTGTCACTGTAACTTTGTGCTGTACCATGGGAACTATGACATCACTAGTACCGGACTACTATATTGGTAGCTATGCACAAATGTCATTCATTCATATTTGTCATTTTATTATGTTATTCTTCCACTGTAGCCCCTCCCCTCCCCAACCTTGTGTTCCAGAATACTCTTTCAATGAAGGACTTGCTTTCATACATTTTAAAGAGCATAATATTGAAGAGAAAAACTTCTGAATACCAGTCAATAGAAGTGCAGTATAGGTTGTTTGGCTGTGTGTTTGAATGGTGTTTTGGAAGGGGGGGGGGGGTGAACGTTGGAATCACCCGCCCCTAGTACTATGAAGGGGAACCATAGTTTAAATATATGTATTAACAGGGCAAGGTAGGCTGTTAGTTTTTTCAGCTGCCAGAGGTTATAGTGTGTTCCCGGGGAATACACTTGCTCAAGATGTGAATTTGCTTGCATTAACAGCCATAGTTTTGGCAATATATAGCCTTTGTTTCTGACTGTGACAAAAATGCAACTTTTCAAAACAATAAAATAGTTCTCTATGGCGTGTGGATCCTCAATGAACATTTAATGTTGAAATAATCCCCCACAATAATAAGTGAATCTGGTTTGGAAGCAAAAAAAAACATATTTCCTTTTGGTATCACGGAACTAAATATTTTCCCATAGTCGACAATTATAACGTTCAGGCAAAACAAAATATGATCGCATCACTTTAATTTTGGCATTCAAATACCTTTGTCAAGTATAGCCCTTCAGACAAATTTTTCTGATCCCAAAACAGGGGGTCATGCAACAAATAAGAGAGAAAAAATTGACAGCAAGGGAAGTACCGGTCACGTGCACGTATTTTTCAGGGAATTCCCTACAAAAACACACAAAATGTAAATTGTATTTTTTAGATCAAAACGTCATCAAATCACCCTCTTTTTATGTGGAATATTCATCAATAATGCAAGATGTCAATAGAATGCTTCAAACATTTATTGAAACACTTTATTTTCCCAAGGCTGTTTATTTTTAGAGATTGCATCACTTTCGAGTGCAATATTTCAAGGCGGGTATTTCTGATTCAAATATTTAGTTCAGTGATACCAAATAAGCCATCGAGTAATTGCTCGAACGAGTGACTCCTCTTACGACTTTTATCCACATCTCGGTACTGGAGGATATTTATGACATGGTGATGTAGTAATGGAGGATACCGTTGTGGAATACCTTTTGAGGATACCTTTTGCACGATACTTACCTGAATATAGTTATAGCTCCTGGTACCTGATCGGCTCATTGTTTTTATAGCTCTAAGACTACTGTTGACTTACCCATATTCACTATCATCTGCCCTATCATTAGCTTCTACGGCAGTCACCCAATACCATAGTTTTCTTCCACTCTTGCAACCTTGAACCATTACGTCTGACTTGCAGCACTACTACAGGCATGCTGACTATCTATGTCTTGACTCTACGCTCGGCCAAGCCTTTAACAGGTTCAATAAGATTGCTTCAAATCCCTTGTATATAACTTATAGATATGATATAAACATACTATGGAAGGAATTCTCTAAGTGGGATTCCAAGCCGATTCCGTAAAGTGGGATTCTGTGGTAGAAGACTATACTATTTGGGTGACTGCTGTAGAAGCTAACGATAGGACAGATGATGGTGAATATGTGTAAGTCAACAGTCGTGGTCTAAGAGCTATAAAAATCAAAGGTATCCTCAAATAGTACATCACCATATCATAAGTATCCCCCAATACAGAGATAAGGATAAGAGACGTAAGAGGAGTCACTTGTTCGAGCAATTACTCGGTGGCCTATTTGCTCGATTGGAGTTTAGTCGTTTGAGTAATCTGACATAGTTAATATGCCTGCAGTAGTGCTACAAGTCTGTAGTAATGAAACAAGGCTGGAAGAGGATTATAGGATTGCGTGACTACAGTAGAAGCTAATCATAGGACAGACGATGGCAATATTGGAGAAGTCAGCAGTAGCGGACCAGGAGCTATGAAGGCCATGGGGCATGGGGTGGAGGGGGGTCTAGATACAAGGAAATGAACAGACACTAGGAACAATAACTATCTTCAGATAGATATCTTCAGATAAGCATCCTCTAAAAGGTATCATCAGAAAGTATCCTCGAAAAGTACCCTCAAATAGTACATTACCATGCCATAAGTATTCGCCAATACCGAGATGACGATACAAGAGTCGTAAGAGGAGTCACTCGTTCAAGCAATTACTCGATGGCTTATTTGCTCGATGGAATTCTAGGCGTTCGAGGAATTTGAGGTAGTTAGCAAGCGTGCAGTAGTGCTACAAGTCAGTAGCAATGGTACAAGGCTGGAAGAGGACTACAGGATTGGACGATTACGGTAGAAGCTAATCATAGAACAGACGGTGGCGATATGGGACAAATCAGCAGTAACGATCTTGGAGCTACGGAGGCCATGGGGAGGCCTAGATGCAAGGAACTGAACAGACACTAGGAACCATAACTGTCTTCAGATAGATATCCTCTGATAAGTATCCTCCAAGAGGTATCCTCCAAAGTTATCCCCCAGCACTACATCACCATGTCAAAGGTATCCGCAAATACCCAGATGAGGATAAGAGGCGTAAGAGGAGCCACTCGTTGGCGTAATTACTCAATGGCTTATTTGATCGATTAGGTTCTCGTCAGATCACCGAAGTTAAGCAACGTCGAGCCCGGTTAATCCTTTGGCGGGTGACCGTCTGAGCGATCGATTCGGACTCCCGCGTTGTGTCCTTGGGCAATGCACTTCACCCCGATTGTCCACATGGGGGCACGATGACGCCGTGTACTAAAGCGTACTGCACGTCGAGGTGCATGACTGCAACCACTCTAAACCTTCCCGTGCTGCTGCGCGGAGATACGATGTTGGAGAGCTGGCATCTGCTCGACGTTGCTCGGTGGTTCTCTCCGGGTACTCCGACTTCCTACACCCGTGAAAATGTCACCGACACAATATGACATTGGCTGTTAAAGTGTCGTTAAACCCTAATAAATAAATAAATAATTTGATCCATTAGATTCGAGCAATGCCTGTTCCAGTCACTACTCGATAGCTTATTCGCTGGATAAGTTTCGAGTCATTCGAGCAATATTTGTTATTACTCGATTGCCGCTTGACCTTGGAAATCATATATGAGCTCGTTATACACAGGGGAGATAACTCTATATGGATGTGCACAGATTATGGGAAATCGAGCAATCTGACTGTGATTATAACACTTGGTTGAGGCCAGAGGATGGAACAGAGACAGATGAGACTAGATAGGCAGCTAATATAGTCAGAATAGGGTCAGTTATAGACAAAACAGATAGAAACCGAGGATTCCACGGGAATCCGAACTAGATAAATAGGAAGTATTCGAACCAGCAAACTACTCCAATTCGATCGAACTTTTCCCCAGGAGACCTCTCGTCCTATAGAACACCGTGCTACTATTATAAGCCCAGATGGGGAAATCTAAACAAAATCAAATCCGTTTCGGTAATTTGGAGTGGTTTGGGGGGATTGTCGAGTTGTTTGTGGTAATTAGATTTACTTCTATTCAATCGAACACACCCTCCAAACATACTGTTGTCCTGTTGTAGGGTTTGGGGTCATATAGCAACCAAGCACTGCCATTGAAACCAAGATGGCGGCCTCCAGTATAAAAAATGGACGACTGAAACACGTGTCACCCTAACAACATGCGCTGCGTTTGCGCACTAAGACCTCGTCTCACTATGGAGATGACGTCACAAGATGGCTGCTTACGCAGGCTACCAGGACAGCCAAACATGACTTAACTGGGTCACGTGACATGACGTCACTTCCTAGACCCACCACTAAGTACATCGGGTCAGGTACATGATCTCCTACTGATTCTCTTCAATTGCGAGGCATTTTTCTGGCGGCCATCGTGGATATTCACTGACTAAATTGGTTTTATGAAACGCATAAAAACTGTCCAAAATACTATACAGTTGAATCCTGTGCCCTGTATCAAACAATTTTTCCGCAACCATCGTACAAGTTGAGATCGTGTAAACTTGTCCATTACAAAAGCGGAGTAACTGAAAATGGGTGGTCGCACTGGCGGCCATCTTGTTTTCCACATTGGCTTTCGACGGTGCATGCTCACGCTGGGTATTATCGGAGAATAATTTGCGATCAACGTAACATCTAAATGTTTCCAGTTTTCTATTTTTTTATCATGATTGTATAAGTTTTTTGCGAAAAAGGTGACGAAAAACTCGATTTCCGTCTATTTTGAGGCGTGTTTTGGCGGCCATTTTGGATTTTCACTAATTTGTTTGATATTATTATACGGGGAATGGTGTCAGAAATACGAATGAGTTAATTTCTGTTCCTTATCTCATATAGTTTTTCCGAAATCGAGAAAAATTAGTGATGGTGTAAAATCGCGAAATTGACCCACCCCTATGGGCGCCATCTTAGATTACGTCATATCCGACCGGGATGATTTCTTGTTAACATCTGAAAATCTACTCTCGAGATGTCCAGGTACCTGAAAAAAACGGTCTCGTTTGGTCCTATGGGGTCCCATAGGGGGGGGGGGGGGTGCACCTAGCTGTCCGACTAATAAACATTAGCTTACTGCTGAATCCATTTTCCAATTCACAGCTTATGTTATTATTGTGTAATCTCTGTTTTTCGTACTTTTTATATTGTCTGTTTGGAAAAAAAATATTGTCAGTCAATCAATGTCACGAAATATGGATCATAAATATGTATTTTATCTCAATGAAGAGATGCGTGAGTCCCAAACATAGCTTTGCGCTGTATCCCACCATACCGCCAAGGCATATGCACCACCACTGATATATATATAACAGTGTGACGGGTGTTCTTGTACGATCGTGCCTTTCGAAGTGCATTCTACGTTATTGATTTCTAATTAATCAATTTACTTTTGTTTCCGACTCTAGTTGTATTAGATTATGTAGGTCTGTTTGCTTTTTTACAAGACAATAATTTATTCATAACCCAGGGATTCTTTTGGGTGTCTACATGGGGTCGTATATGGGACTCTTTCCCAATGGCATTATGTATATTTTTCTCAATTCCCAAACTTCCCAGTCCCAATCCCCACTGCAACGAAACTTGAATTCACAGTTTGTGTTCTGAACTGGGTGGTCCTAAGTACTCAGAAAACCATTGTTTTTCTGAGGTCTTACGACTACCCTTTCAGGAAACCAATTGGGCATTAAATTTGAATTGTTTACCCAGCGACACTTAGAAAGTACCTAAATTCAAATGCAAATGGCAAGTTCTTCTTTAATAGTATAAGAACAGTTAAATATAGACTGCAGAGACTGGGTAAATATGATTCCGTGTGACTATTTGTCGGAAAACGTACTTGTAGTATACACGCAGTTGCTCGGGTATCAGTCTTAATGTTCTCTGTTCAATTCAAATGTAAAACTTCTGACTTTATGTGTTTATTCCCCTCCAAAACAAATTTCCAATTGGAGCCCCATGATGAAACTTTTCCAATTCGCACTGCCCCGGAACCTTTTCCAAAGAAGGCAGAACAATGCTTGCATAACCACATCTTAATGTTAAACCCTATGAAACCTGATGAAACCTTATGAAACCTTATGAAACGTGGAGTTATTTTTCAGCCATTAATGACTGGACAAAATTTAAAACAGCCACATTAATTTGTTCAAGTTTCATGGTTGTCGCTGTCTACTACCCATTACAACACTTGACCTTTATAACAACTACCCATCATCAACAGAAATCAATCAACAAGAGGATGTGCAATGGAAAAAAATCCTTCAATTTATTCCAAGCATCATTAAAAAAAATTCTATCTTCAGAACTACAGAACATTTAAAACAAATTATTGAAAATCTAAAAGGTCATGTTCTATTCAAATCGTAGCGATAAAACGTCGCTGTGTCTGTGATAAGATGAAACAAGTGTCACTGAGGTCATTGTTGAGAGTTTTAGATAGACCAGTGAGCGTTCTTATTTTACCACTAAATCGATGAGATACAAATTGAGTAACTTTTACGATTATTCATTAGACGTGGTATAAACGGATGAATGCCTTCATTAGATAGATATTATCTCCGGTGTGCTTGTACCTGATTTTATGGGAATGGGATAAGCCAACCTAAGCAGTGTTACACTTAAAACTGGAGGTCCTTTCATGAAATGCGCACAAATGGCACGTGGATCTGCGCGTTATGACCATAGTAAGGCTATCAAATTCTGTACATATGTCCTGTGCACAAGCAATGTTTCAGCCAATGGACCGCCGGGTTTTTCTATGAGTAACCAGGAGAACCTGCCGTGCTTTGGATGCCATTCGATATGGCAACTGCGCGCAATTCCTACGCGCAATTAAGCCTAGATAAGCGCACAGTTCATGACAGGACTTCTAGTTTTAACTGTAGCATATTTGAAAAATTTGGTAGGTGTCAGTATGACGTGTAATGGTCATCGGTCTTACTCTCTTATCGTTGGCATATATTTGTAACAAGATAGGATTGTGTAAACACTGTTGTTTTGTTGGGAATAGGATAAGACTCGCTAAGCAGTGTAAGGCAAATGAGCATTCGACGGGATTTTATTATTTTGTGAAAATATCGAGGAATAGAATTTCACAAAAACGTTTTATTTGTGATAAATAGAGGATAAAATATTAGACGACAGGTGTTTAAGGCATATGTTGAAAATTATTTTATTAGATCTCAGTACCTCCATTTGTTCTTAATGAAATGAAAAGCTTCAGCGCGTCAAGGGCGCACGGTGATGATGTGGGGTTTAAATCCCTTGCTACCCGAATAACTTTATTTGCGTTATAACTTTAATTGCTTACCAATGCACGAGAGTCGGAAGCGAGAAACAATAATCTTATGTGTGCGCATTGGCAGTAGGGTAGTGGGTGCAGATCTCCGAGCACCTCGAACTGGAAGATGACTAGGAATTATGCATAACTACAAGAATTCTGCTCTGAATTTGCTTAGAGACGTGGGCATATTTATGGTAATACTGAAACCGCGGTTTATTGGTTGTGTTAGAAAAGAAAAAGAAACCCAAACAGTCGCTGGTTTGGGAGCAGCCCCAGCATGTTATCCATAACGGTTACAAAAAGGACAAAAATCCACCAATATGTGTTTTTGAAGAATTTGTTCTGCCGATGTCAAAAGTAATTTATTTCCTGGTCAACGATAACTGAGGAGACCATTTGTCAAGCTAAATGTCAAGAACTACCCGCGTTCGGTACGAAATTAGCCACAAAGTGTTTCACGCGATTTTGGTTAATAAAGCGATTGTGTCTTTGAAGTGATCTGTTCGTTCCGTTTGTTGTTGGTAGTAATTCTTCATCAGATGTTATTATCCAGAGAGACATTAAGAAACCGACCTGTCTTTGAAAGATGTCTGTTTGAACTAGGAAGTGGGTTCATCGCCCAAAACTCTAATTTGTAGAAATGTGCTTTGGAAATAAGACATGCCGCAAACAGTTCTAACATAATACTGCGTTTAGACCTCGAAATGTCATTAAGTGTTTGATACAGTACAGTTGCCATGGACTGGTCGTAATCAACACGTGGGCAGTGATGTCCACGCATGCGTTTAACAGGTAACAAAAATTACCAGCAGCAAAATTTTAATTAATGAAGCACCGGGTTGTATCCGGTGCTTCATTAATTAAATTTTGGTTGATTATTTCTATAATTAGTGTTTATAACCTAATATTATTGCGTTCTTGTATATACTGCCCACCCCGTGGAAAGTGACCAGTCCGCGGTGGTCGAACTGTATGTCTAAAATGAAACAAAAATTAATTATAAATTAATTCGTCACCCTAGAAGGATTAAATTTTTAAAAATGTATTACCCTCATCATCGAAGTTGGCAAATTACGTCATGTCACGTCATGGATGAACTTTCTACTGTGGGTGTAAATATGTTTAACCCCAGTGGGCGCATCAAAAGCTAAAATTTAACATACAGGCTTTTCACAGGTTGTAACATAGGCGAGTATGGTATAAATATTGATATGACTTCGTTCCCCGCTTTTAGATATTCTGATTAATAAGTCTTTAACTCATAAAGATATAACACAATTAGTGGGAAAACGCGGCGTAAACATACAACTAAGGCTGTGATGATTCTTCATTCATTGTGGTAATGTCATCAAAAGTTCTGTCAAATCAAGGGACGATAGAGCAACATTTCTTCCGTTGATTCAAAGAAAACGAATGTTTATGATATTTCTTAGATTCAGTCGTCTGGAATATATCAGTTGGGTAAAAAAGCGAACCGTCGGTTCTTTTTTCAGACCAACAAAAATATTTTAGACGAGTGAATCTCTAAACATTAACGATGGACTATTTTAGGTCTAGGCTGGTTCCAAGTCATAAAAACGTCGAATTCCTTACGGAATTAGATTGGAGGCCTGCGAGCTTGAGGAACGGAAGGACATCAGAGTCAAAATCACACGTAACGGCGTAGGTGAAAATAAAAACACCATGCAATATTTTCGTGACGCTTCTGTGTCAAAATGGGACATCCATTAACAAGATGTTCGACACCTTCTCTGACCTCTCCTCAGTGTTGGCATTTATTATTATTATTATTATTATTATTATTATTATTATTATTATTATTAAGCTCGTTTTTATTAAATGCTAAATGTTTCTTAGAAGGAAATTTCTAACAAATATTTTTCGATATCTATTTTCACTCTAGGTAATAGAAAATATCTTTCCAAAGTGACGCGCATTGCGCAATAAGTTTAGATCGTTATTTATTGGACATGATTTTCTTTTCCTGAATTACCCATTACCAAACTCGGGAGATATGATTTCAAACTCGACTGATATGACACTTATCTCGTCTGATATTGCCCAAGCTAGAGTTGTCCCCCTTGATGCGTTTCTAGGTGCAACAAATTTGTTGACATCGAAATCATTACTGTTATGTGTCGAAAGTAATTGAACAAGCCGTGCACGCGATCAGGAATGGTCATTTCAAGACGACGGCAGAAAATCAGGCTGTAAGGTAAGTGTTGTAAATAAACGTAAACTCCGTTCATCTTTTATTTCGATCACTTCTTTAAAATGTCATATTCAACAGATCTGTGTTTATATAGCTACTCTTAAACGCATTTCTAACAAACGTTTTCTATTTTTTTCTGCACACGCCTCCTGAAGTCGAGTGAAATGCTGCCATCAACATCGAGGCGAGAACACTACTCAAAATATGTAGGGTTTTTTTAATGATCCCTACCGAATATTGTTTAATTTTTGCTTCCAAATGAATATCTAGGTATAAATTGTTGAAGACAGTCCACTCTATGCATTGCAAATCCGATATTATTGACGAAAACTAAGGGGAAAAGTTCTGTTCATGTCAAGGATTTGGTCGCGATTATTTCTGTTCAAATTAATCGAAAACTGTTCAAGATTGGCTCCGACGTTTCTTGAAATTAAATTTGATCAAGGACTGGTCTCAAAGATGCTGTTACTTTAAATGAGCTATTTTACATCCTCTTTGATACTGATTGCATAATGGACATAGATAGATTTTTTTCTCAATTTAATAGTGCACACCCACGCAGTGGCGTGGGCGCATATAGGTAACCCCGGCACGTATCCATGATTTTATAATTTTTCTATTTTCCATGCAACAGAGTTTGGGGTGCCATCTGGCGGCGTGGCTCTCCCACTGGCAAAAAATCCAGAATCATTGTAACGGAGATTTAATTGTTTTTGGCTTTTCAAAGGACATTATGTAAAATATATTGTCGCAGAATGCTGGGAACTATGTGAAATAATTAAGCAATGAAGTAACTTTCGAAGTTAGGTGGTTGTTGGCGAGTTAGGTATTGTTTGAATGTTGGAAGTGCCAATGTCGTCCGTTGCCGGTTTCGTCAGATTCAAAAGCTCAGTTTCAATTTTAATTGAGAACGTTCACTTCACAAATTGTTGACAACGAATTAAAAACTAAAACAAGTGATTTATTGACACTTTTAGTGGGCCATTTTCATTTGTGGGGAACTTAGCCCTATTTCCTTAGAAACAGCCGGAGTTCGGATGAATTCAAGTTATCCTGACGTACGGTCTGGGGAAATCTTTGTTTTCAAAACACGGGCATGCAGTCTTGTACGGAGTTGTAGTAAAATTTTACAGAAACAGACATGCACGCGAACAGCGATATTCGTTTATTTCCAAGATTTTTCTTCACAAATTCACTGGCTCTAGTCTATGAACTATTTTTACCAGTGATACAATACAATGACAGTTTAAGGGCCTATATAAGTAATGAAATTTTGTTTATTTTGAAAATTCTCACCTCTGATATTCCTTTAATTCCAATTACATATACACAAAATGTACATCAAAATGAAGGTCGGGATGTATAGAACACGAAACACATGTGTAATCAACTCATAGAGTCCACTGTAGGCACCACTGGTTCCTGGAAGTCTGCTGCCGCATTCGCACCAGAACTGATAATTTAATAATATTTCACGAAAACAACTTGTGGCCAAATGTGCTTTACATATCCACGAACAAAGCTAGGGGATAAAAATTCTTCAAAACACGGCGACAGAGCTACATGGGGGAAAGTTCCAAAGCCATTCCGTTTGTTTACGTATGAGTATACTTTCGATTTCCAGTCGACGTCATCGGACAGAAAAAGCATGTAAAAACAACGCCGTCTAATATCAAATAATGAAAAAGATCGCCTTCATACAGTATACTGTTATTAGATAGAGATTGCACAGTTGCCATATTCAATGCAAGGTATCATGATACCTGTTGAAATTTCTTACAATTACGATTTTGTTTTTTGATGGAAATTCGTGGTAACGAGTGATTTGCGCATGTCTGTCGAGCATGGAAACCATCTTCAATAAAAAATGCAGACAGTGTTGTCCTTTTCCAAAATACAAACCTATCGCTGTATTCGAAAGTGTTTTGAATGCCTAGCTTTGTTCTTGGATATATGAAGCACATTTGGCCACAAGTTGTTCTGATGAAATATTACTTTATTATCAGTTCTGGTGCGAATACGGTAGCAGACTTCCAGGAACCAGTGATGCCTACAGTCGACTCTATGAGTTGATTACATATGTGTTTCGTGTTCTATACATCCCAACCTTCATTTTGATGTATAATTTGTGTATATTTAATCTGAATTTAAGGAATATGAGAGGTGAGAATTTCAAAATAAACAAAATTTCATTACTTATATAGGCCCTTAAGACTGTCAAAATTACAGTGGAGCGGCCAGCCAATTTTGTGATCCGACGTGTTCTCTTAATGGCTAAATACCAGAACCACTCACAACTCCCATTTAAATTACACTTCCTCTGTGTTTTGGTAAACAATGTTTTAATTCCCAGATGCTTGAGGCTTTGCAACCAGAATAGAACTGAATTCATCCTCAAACTAATCAATGTCGTCGCCCTCCTCGTCTGACCAACATCTGGAGGTGGGGATTCTGATAATTAGTACATGTCTGTTTCTCCAAAAATGGCAAAAAATGTTTAAAAAGCCTAAATACCAACCTCCCCAGAACCGACCTCTAAATGACATTTGCACACTGATTCCAGAGAAAATGTTTCATTTCTACTAATTCTAGTTTGTTTTAGCATTCAAAAGGAAACTGAAATTTAATTTATTACAAAATGTGTGACTGCATTATTATGCATTTCTGTCTGTCCATCCATCCACCAGTGAGTTGGAAAACTCATAGCCTCACCCTCTGGGACCTCATTTTTGCAAAATGACAGGCTGCTTATCTTCTGGCTTGGTTAATACATGTACATGAAACAGTTTAGTACACTTTCTTGAGACAACTTGTACCAAAAAGGAGACAATTCAATAACTTTTACTGGGACAATTTGTACCTTTTGTCTAGACAATTTGTACCTTATTGTCAAGACAATTCGTACGGTCATACCCCCTAATTGTGGTATGAATCGTCCAGGGTGCAAGTTGTCCAAGAACTGTCCATCACAGACAGCGATTCTTTGCTTTTCATTTGCCCGGTTGTACATGTACATTTTCAGTAACTGGCTTCTGACTATTTTTCACATTGTAACCCCTCCACCTTACACACACACACATACACAAATATATTAAACATTAAAGAGCAGTATCTTTTTGAATATCTGATTCATCCTCTCTGGAAAACATACATGTACATTGTATTTTTCTTAATTTTACTCTTTTTATCAAAATATGTCACGAGTGTCTGTAGGGATTAAATCCAAGGTTGTGAAAGTGCCTTTTTGGGTATTTGCAGTATAAGCACTGCACTACAGAAGCAATATTTGATGCTTTTAGACATTTTAATACTGCTGTGAGATACCACATGAGCTGCACTGTCGTGCTGTTGGAAAAAATCAATGTGTAATGTTTTGTCAGAGACCTACCAATGACTCTAGGTGCCTTAATTAAGAAATCTGAGGGATTTTAAAAAAAAAAACTTTTTTACAAAAATTGGAAAATATTCATCAAACACATTGTGAAATATCTTCAGAAGCCAGAATGTGATTTAAAAACTATCACAAATGAGAAATTTAATATCATAAGAGGTTTGTTTTGTGTCAACATCAATTAATTTATGAATTATATCATAGTTTTGGATGATAGTGGGTATGATGGGGGTCTAGGGGGCACATTCAGGGCTATATTTTACCACAGCAGTATGCAGGAGAAAATATGACATCATTTGTTAGGATAAAATGGCTATTGATATTGGTGATTTATATAGCTACAACACCAGTTTTTAAAACAAAATTGATATTCATTTTCTTTTGTGTGGAGTGGAATGAGACAGATTTTTCCCCAAACTATTGTCTGCTGATGCAGATTTTATTTTGGGATTGGGGTAGTTTTCAAAGAAAGCAGTGAATTCACAAGCAGAAATGACTCTTTTATCAAATCAAAGAAGTAAAATGTATCTTTGGAAGGATTAGAATGTTGGTTAAAATCCATCCCAATCATTTTTACACACCTAGCAAAATCCCCCCTACAGTTTTTGAGGGTAGTACCACAATCTCCCTCATTATTTTAAGAGCAGTACAAAAATCCCCCCTCTCGGCCTTTTACACCAAAAGGTTAAAAGGCAGGGATTTAAAAACTTATGAATTTAATTTGTAAATTACATAAACACTCATTTACAAGAAAACATGCATCAGTAACTATTTATCAGGACAGTGATTTATTTATTTATTGGAGTTTAAGGAAGTGCTCGGCCTCGAGCGGTAAAAAGATTTGGACATTTTTGTATGGCTTTAAATATACTTCTAACAAATTAGTGGGGGGGTGGAGAAGTTTGGTTCACCAGAAATTATGGAGGGAGGAATTTTCAGGGAAAAGTTTTGTACGTTACCCTTTGGAAGGTTTGGGGTTGATTATAGGAAATACATACATGTAAATGTACATGTATTTTGGCTTCCAACACTGATTTAATTATTATTATTTGGATATTACACGTATTTCACATTTAAATGTCCATTCAAGAAACACAGACCGAATAATACTGTTTTATTTTATAATACTGTTTTATTTTTTGAAAAGTTATATTTTTGTCACAGTCAGTAATAAAGGCCATATATTGCCAAAAATAATGCAGTTAAATGCATCTTGAGCAAGTGTGGCATCCAGAACTGAGTAGCACACTATAACCTCTGGCAAATACCAAATACACATGTAACCACCTATTTTACCTATTAACACATTTAATTAACCCATGGTTTCCCCTCATAGTACTTGTTATAGAGGGGATTCCAAATATATTCCAATCCTCTCCCAAATCACCATCCAAACACTCGGCCAGAAAACCCCAATTTCACTTGTATTCACTGGTATAATAGAAGTTTTCTCCATATTATAAGCCTTTACCTTACATGTACATGAAAAGAAGATACCACTTTTGAATTACTAATTTCTTTTCATTTTTGGGTCAAAAACACAGCTATGACCCCCCCCCCCCCCCCCCCCCCCCCCCCCCTTCACTGGAATGAGTTGAACAAGCTCATTCCAATGAGGAGGTCATACATGTAAGCTATGTTTTTGATGCCAAAAAATGCAAAAATAATTAACATTGAATGGTAATTTTGGTGAATGGTGCTAGCCGGTTTTGGCCATTACTTTGAGTGAATGATTAATAGAAACTTTCTCAAAATTATGATGTTAACCCTTTACCCTGTACATAAAAAGAAGATACCACTTTTGAATAACTAATTTCTTTTCATTTTTTCTGTCAAAAACAGCTATGACGCCCCCTTACTGGAATGAGCTGAACCAGCTCATTCCAATGAAGGGGTCATAAGCTATGTTTTTGATGCAAAAAAATGCAAAAATAATTAACATTGAATGGCAATTTTGGTGAATGGTGCTAGCCAGTTTTGGCCATTACATTGAGTGAATGATTAATAGAAGCTTTCTCCATATTATGATGTTAACCCTTTACCTTACATGAAAAGAAGATAGCACTTTTGAATAACTAATTTCTTTTTATTTTTTGCGTCAAAAACATAGCTATGACCCCCACCCCCTCCACTGGAATGAGCTGAACGAGCTCATTCCAATGAGGGGTCATAAGCAATGTTTTTGATGCAAAAATAATGAACATTGAATGGCAGTTTTGGTGAATGGTGCCACTAAGCCCGATTTGACCATTACAATGTGTGAGTGATTAAAAATGTTAAAAAACAATTTCTTCATTCACAGAGTATTTTGGAACATAAATTTGTGGAAAGGGGGTGGGGGTACATTGGGAAAAGTAACAAAGTTGCAAATGTGAATGAATGGCTTTTGTGCACATACCAATATAGTAGTCTGATATTAGTGTTGTCGGGGTCCCCATGTTATAGCACAAAACTACATTAACAATTGTCCCCCTACCACCCATACTGAACCCCTCAGCTGATGAGAAAGTAAACAGCATACACTCTCAGTTTCCTATGATTTGCTTTAGTACTGCAGCTCTCAGGGTCCATTGAGTTTTTTTTCTATTTGACAACCCTGTCCTGTCTCTTCTCACTATATTTTTCATTGTGTGTCAGTCAGTATTCCTATGTACATGCAGACTGTCACTTTCAAAATATGTGATTGCATGTCTGTCTGTCCATCACAACATTCCTCTGTACATGTAGCCTGTCACTTTCAAGATATGTGATTGCATGTCTGCCTGTCCATCATACAAAGTGTTGGTTTGTTTTTCATTTGCACGGTTCTACATTTTCAATAACTGGCAATTGACCCCCCCCCCCCCCTCCCATACACACACATACACAAATATATTAAACATTAAAGAGCACTACATTCCTGAAGCAAATATCTGAGTCATCTTCACTGGGTACTATGCATGCATGTATTTTCCCTAATTTCACTCTTTTTATCAGAATGGGTGCCTGTAGGGATTAAATCGAAGGTTGTAAACGAGCCCTTGTGGGTACATGTGCTTGCAGGACACACACATCACTACAGAATCAATATGTGATGGTTTTAGGCATTTTAACAGTGCTATGCGATAACATAGGAGCAGTGCTCAGCTGGTCATACTGTTGGAAAAATCATGTTTAATGTTTTGTCAGTGCCATACCAATGACTCTAGGTCCCTTAACTGAGAAAGTGAGGCTTTTTTTCACAAGAATGGCAAAATATTCATCAAATGCATTGTGACATATCTTCAGAAGCCAGAATGTGATTTAAAAACTATCACAAATGGGATTTTTAATATCACAGGAGGTTTCTTTGTGTCAACATCAATTAATTTATGAATTTTATCCTAGTTTTTTTTATAAAAAGGGGCATACTAGGGGGACACCTTCAGGGCTGTATTTTGCCACATCCGTATGTACATGTAGAAGAAAACTTGACATCAGTTGTTAGGATAAAATGGTACTGTCTATTGATATTGGTGAATTATACAGCTGCAACCCCAATTTTTGAATCAAAATTGACATTCATATTGTTTCGTGGGGTTGGAACACCACTCTTTGTCTTGCTATATGATTAAATGAGACAAATTTTTCCTCAAAGTATTACATGCTGATGCAGATTTTAGTTTTATTTTGGGATTAGGTTAGTTTTCAAAGAAAAGCTACATGAATTCCTTACCTCACAGCTTATTCATTAGGTAACAGAGTAGAAAAATGTACTGGAGGCAACAGCAGTTTTTAATCCATTTGACACAGTTTGGACAGTATTCTTAAAAACAACAAATTTCCCATGTTTTTAACTCATTGGAAGCCAAAAGTTGAATTCTCATGCAGAAATGACCCTTTTGTCACATGAAAGAGGTAAAATGTATCTTTGATAGGATTGGGGTTGATTAAGGAAATACATAATTTGACTTCCGAACCTGATTTAATTATTATTTTGAGAGATTATTTCACATTTAAAAATTCATTGGGGTACCACACACCTTACAGTACCTTTTTATTGTTTTGAAAAATATGTTTTTGTCAGTAAGGGCTATATATTGCAAGCAAATTCACATCTTGAGCAAGTGTAGCCTCCAGGGGCACACGACAGCCTCCAGCAAATGCCAAATAACAACCAATTTTACCCTACATGTACACATGTATTAACAAATGTAACTAAACCATGGTTCCTCATCATAGTACTAGGGGCAGGGGGGGGGGGGGGGTCCAATCTTCCAACCCCCTTCCAAATCACCATTCAAACCCACAGCCAGAAAGCCCATATAGCACTTTTATTTACTGGTATTTAGATGTTTGTCTGAATTATGCCGTTAACCCTTTACTTAACATGAACAGCTGATTACCCTTGCCCACAAACTTATTGACTCACTAATTTTTTGTGTCAAAAACATTACTTTTTACACCATTGGAATGTCCTCATTCCAATGAGGGGTCATAAGCTATCTTTTTGACACAAAAAACGAGAAAATAATGAACATGGAATGGCAACACTTGTGAATTGCACCAGCAACTTTTGACCATTATATTTGGTAAACGGTTAAAAAATGTTAGAAAATAATTTCTTCATTGAAAGAGTATTTTGGAACACAAATTTGGGGGTGGGGTATAGTGGAAAAAATAACACAGTAAAGTTGCTTGCCCACAAACTTATTGACTCACTAATTTTTTGTGTCAAAAACATGACTTTTTACACCATTGGAATGACCTCATTCCAATGAAGGGTCTTAAGCTATCTTTTTGACACAAAAAAAACGAGAAAATAATGAACATGGAATGGCAACACTTGTGAATTGCACCAGCAACTTTTGACCGTTATATTTGGTAAAGGGTTAAAAAATGTTAGAAAATAATTTCTTCCTTGAAAGAGTATTTTGGAATACAAATTTGGGGGTGGGGTATAGTGGAAAATATAACACAGTAAAGTTGCAAATGTGAATGAATGTCATTTGTGCACAGCAACCAATAAAGTAGTCTTGTACTAATAAAGTAGTCTAGTACTAAATTTTTCCTCTTATATGATGCACGACCCTCTGTTTTTAGGTTGGAACAAGTTCTCTGGGGGCTATTTTGACAAAGATATTTGACGTTTGTTGAAATATCGCGCTATCAAGCTCAAAATTAGTAGATTTTAACAAAGGGCCATAACTCTTGAGAAAAAGCGCAGACACGCCCTATTTTGCGTCATTGGGTGTTGCACGTGCATATCAAGCGACACACCAAATATCAAAACCCGTCCAGAAATAACTAATTTTTTCACCAAAAAGGGCCGGCGACCGGCCCTCGCCATACCAATAGTCAAGGTTTTTTGTTGTTGAAAAATTCGACTAAAAATAGGAAACTAAATGAATAGAATTAAATAAGTATGCGTAATGATATCACGGAACACCGGCGACGTTTTTTTCTCGAGTCTGGCAAATAACTGACAACATTGGTGTCATTAAATTGAGATAGGTCGGATATCACACATAAATCTGCTATAACGCACCCCCCCCCCCCCCCCCCTTATACATCCTGCAAGTATAAATATCTACATAATAAAATTTCTTGCCTAATGTTCCCTACATGGGGTAACTTGGAGGGAAGGGGGGGGGGGGGGGCGTATGGATGATTTTTAGCTCACCGAAGGGAGCTTAACTTATCACTTGCCGTCCGTCGTGAACTTTACATTATCGACTTCTCCTCCCAAACTACTGGACCAAATTGAACCAAATTTGGTGTGCATGTTCCTTATCATATGTCAATTCAAGTTTGTACAATTAGCCTTGCCGCGCCCACAATGGGCACCACAAGGGGCATTACTCTGATAGCACCCATACATTTTTTTAAAAAAAAATTTAAAAAATCTACTCCAGAACCATCATTTAGAATATTTTGATATTTGGTAACATCTCTAGGGGTTATATACCAGTCAGATTCAAGTTTATTCAAATCGAGTCCACGGGTTAATAATCAGGCTCCCAATAGGAGCCCGAATTTTAACTTAGTGAAATATGAGGAAATTTCTTTAAAAATCTTTCATATTTGATATGAATGCTTTCGTATCTGGTATACAACATCTCTAAGAGGGTCAGATTCAAGTTTGTACAAACCGGGTGCCTCAGTTAGTATTTGGGCTCTCTATTGGAGCCCAAAGATTCTTTTCTTTAAAAACCTCCTTCTTCAGCTCCACCGGTCAGAATTGTTTCAGATTTGGTATATAACATCTCAAGGGGGATCAGGTTCAAGTTTGTTAAATTTGAGCCCTGGCTTATTATTTGGGCTCTCTACGGGCAGGGGTGGGGAGCATGTTAGGTTCAGGTTTGTTCAAATCGATTCCTTAGTGTTTTTCCATAAAATTTGCCTCTCATGCATTCATTCCTTTGTAGTGTTGATGAACCATGCATAACTGAATGTGACCCCAAATACTTCTTTGAACCACGTTGGCAGGTGAGCGATTAAGGCCCCTTGGGGCCTCTTGTTTAGTCAAGTTGTGACGAAGTCCGACTGGTCTTATAGTTTGGTGAATGGCGGGCGGGCGTAAATAATTGGTTTCCGGATGATAACTTGATAATGGTTCGTCCCACGTTCATGAAACTCAATAGGTAGGTTGGCATCGGTGAGTGGAAGAACCCTATTTATTTTGGACATGCTTGGTCAAAGGTCAAGGTCACAGTGACTATGAACATAGTAAATTGTAAACAGTTGGTTTCCGAATGATAACTTGTCCCACATTCATGAAACTTCATAGGATGGTTGGCATCGGTGAGAGGAAGAACCGTATTTATTTTGGACTCGCTAGGTGAAAGGTCAAGGTCACAGTTACCTTCTACATAGTAAATCGTAAACAATTGGTTTCTGGGTGATAACTTGACTACGCTTGAACCCACATTCACGAAACTTCATAGGTACGTTGGCCTAGATGAGTGGAAGACCCCTATTTATCTTGGACACGCTAGATCAAAGGTCAAGGTCGATTGACCTTGAACGTAATAAATCGTAAACAATTAGTTTCCAGATGATAATTTGACAATGGTTCCACCCAAAGTCATGAAACTTCATAGGTAGGTTGTCGTTGTTGCAAGAAGGAGCCCTATTTATTTTGGAATCATTAGGTCTAAGGTCAAGGTCATAGTGACCCTTCACATAGTAAAGTGTAAACAATTGGTTTCCGGACGATAAGTTGATAATGATTAAACCCACTTTTGTACCGTCACAACTCGACATTGGATTAGTGATCCTATCGGAATTTTTTTTTTTTTTTTTTTTTGGAGGGGGGGGGTGTGCCCCCAGAACACCCCATGGCTGCGCCACTGTGCCCCCACTTGGGAAATCGTGATTAAGTGCCTTGCCCAATGACACAACGCAGTTACCCCTGCTGGGGATGGAACCGTGTATCTCTCGGCTTGATGTTAGTAGTAAATCATGTACCCGATCGACCCACATTAGCCGGATCTCATGTGAGATGGCCCAGTTACTTCATTTTTGGTTGTCATGGTAGCCCGCGTGACTGCCATCTTGTGACAACATCCCCATAGTGATACGTGGTCCTAGTGTACATGCGCCGCGCGTTTTTGTTGAGGTGAGACGAGTGTATGTCGTCCATTTTGTATATCTGAGACCGCCATCTTGGTTTCTATGGCAGCACATGGTTTCTATGTGACCCAAAACCTTCTGATAGGAAAGGGGTGTGTTCGGAGGGTGTGTTCGATTGAATAGGAGTAAATTTAATTACAACAAAAAAACTGACAATCCCTCTAAATAATCCAAAACTACCAAAACTACCAAACCCCCATCTAGGGCTTATAATAGTAGCACGTAGTGCTAAACGAATGATGAGAGGTCTCATTTGGATAAATTTTACGTGAACTGGAATAAATCGAATTACCACGAACATCCAGACAAATCCTCTAAACCATCAAAACAACTTTATTTGGCACGGATTCCTCAATTTTGGGCTTAAAAGAGTAGCATGCAGTGCTTTAAGTTGAGGTGCGTTTCCTGGTATGAATAATTGTATTTGTTCGAATACCTTGTAAAATTAACCAAATAAATCCAACAGTTCTTTTACTAGTGCGGATTTCCCACTAAATATTCGGTTTCTATCTGTTGTCCCCTAGAATTCTTCTTTTTGTAACTTTATTGTTTCGAATGTGCACCACAGTCTCGGTATTTTATCTATCCCGGTATATTCTGTGGTTTATCCTTCTATTTCCTGGCCTGTTTTGCCTTTTACTGGGCCCATTTCTGCTTATCCCAACAGTCTATTTTGTCTTGAACGTCTCAGTTTTTGCCTTCCCTGTGTACATAATCCTCAAACCCAAAATACAATCAAGCAGGGATAGGTATTATTCGAACGACTCGAATCTTATCGAGCAAATAAGCGTTTGAGCAATTACTGAAAAAGTCATTGCTCGAACGACTCAAATCCCATTGAGCAAATGAGTATCGAAAGAGCAATTTCTTTTACGACTCTTAATGCTCATCGGGGTATAGGAGGATACCTATGACATGATGACGTAGTACTATATATACTTGATGATAATTTAGCTCCTAGCATCTGCTCAGTTTTAGACCTTTCCATGATCTTCATATCTCCAATACCACTATTACTGATTTTCCCAATATTGCCATCGTCTGTCCTATGATTAGCTTTTACAGTAGTCACCAAAACCTGTAGTCTTCTTCCACTCTTGCAGCCTTGTACCATTACTAGCACTAGTACAGGCTTCCTAACCATCTCAGATTGCTCGAACGACCAGAATCGAACAAATGAGCCATAGAGTAATTGCCGGAACGAGTGACTCCACGTACGACTCTTTTGCTCGTCTAGGTATTGAAGGATGGGAAGAATCTTGGGAACTGACAACGTGATATAATAACCTTAGTTATTGAGATTGACGTACAATCCAGCTCATAATATAGTCTTGCTTTTTGAAAGTGTTGTTAAACTCTAATGAACCAATTTGCCATTGAATTATGATCTTTTGTCAGTTTAAAAAATGAAGGTTTGTTTTACTATAGCTTGTCTCGAGTTTGATCCTTCCGCAACCTTTCAAAATTTCCCGATTGCCATATTTGTCGCCACATTAACATATGAACATACATGTGTGGTTCTGTGTTTATTTGCATGTCGCTCTACAACACGTTTTGGCAAATTGTTATATTTCACATAACCGCTGCTATTTCTGCGATATATACCATCTCTTTCCTGAAAAATCTTGCTTAGGGCCTGCAATATTTACCGAAATTAACAATATTGGGTGTGCACCATTACGTGTCACGTATTTTCATATTAGCTTTAGTAAATGCGATAATACGTGAACATAGAAGCTTCGGATATTTATTTTTCCCATATATAGATATTATCATAACAGTGTGTTGATCCGTGTCGTAGTATCACGTCGAGTTGAGGTGGCCAGATTTTCGGATCACACGAGCAGCCGCAGGCAGCGAGTGTGATCCGAAAATCTGGCCACCTCGACGAGACGTGATGCGACGACACGGATCAACACACTGTTATGAAGATATGTTTATCATATGACACGCAAATAGTAACATAATTTGCTCACTTCGATTCACTGGCCGTTATAAATTAGATACACAGATTCTTCCCGGCAGACGAAACAACAACGACTTCCCTAGTTACGAAAACTATTCACGGAAACTCTCGGATATTTCCGTGGGAGTGTGATATGGATTTTTGATTTCCGTAAGAGTGTGATATGGACTTTTGATCCGGAAAAATAAAAAAAAACAACATTTTCTGAAATGTTTTCATATTGTTAACATGTTCTTTTGTTTTTTCTGAAAAGTGTCATGATGTTTGCACTGAAATGTCATTCGTTTTAACACCAGTTCTTCGTTTACAACGTGTTATCTTGAAATTATAACCATCCTTGTCACGGTTTAAGTCAAAGTTAAAAACGAATTAAATATCTTGAAGCTATAATCCTCTGTGTACATGTGGAAGTGTCTTTTCTTCGAGTGCTCCGTGGTATTCCCTCACTTTTTGCGGGGGGTTCCCAGACGGCTCTTCTGGCTTACTGACGTCCCCCCCCCCCCCTTTCCGCTTTCTGGTGCCTCGTATTTTCTCCAACTTATTAAAACCATGATCGCTTAAAATAAATTGAATAATACAATGTATTTGTGAATCCATACCATTTTGATGATAGTACATGTAGGTTAGAATCAGCATGTTTCTGCACTCAAGATAATGTACCATGTGAACATATGTATTTATGCACATTTTGTACACACACAAAAAAATAAATAAATAAGGACTCTCAACTGAAGTTCAAAGTTTCATAGATAAAACGAGTAATGTGTTTCAATAATAGATTATTAGATACCCGTTCCTTACAGAATTTTAATTATATAAAATTCATACCGCGTAAGGTCCGTTATGCAATCAGAATCAAAGAGGGTATAAAATAGCTGATTTTCAGTAGCAGCATCTTTGAGATCAGTCCTTGATAAAATTTCAGGAAATGTTGGAACCAGTCCTGAACAGTGTTCGATTAATTTGAACAGAAATAATCGCGACCGATCTTTGACCTAAACAAAACTTTTCCCTTAAGTTTTCGTCAATAATATCGGATTTACACTGCATAGAGTGAACCATCTTCAACAATTTATATTCATTTGGAAGCAAATATTAAACAATGTACGGTGTGGATCATTAAAAAACACATATTTTGAGTGGTGATTTTGCCTCGATGTTGGTGACAGAATTTCACTCGACTTCAGAAGACGTGTGTAGAAAAAAATAGAAAACTTTTGTCAGAAATGCGTTGGCGAGTGTCCAAAAAACACAGATCTATTGAATCGGACATTTTAAAGATATGATCGACGTGGTGATACAAAACACGTTCGCTTTCGTTTCCAACGTAAACAGAGAAGATACCCATCTAAATAAATCACGTCAATCATTGGTCGAATGCACCGGAGTCGAGGTGGCTTGGAAATTCCAAGTTCCTCTTTTAGACTAGTTTGCCCGGGATATTTAAACAATCAGATTGGCGTCAAAAATTTACAAAATAAAAATAACATTCTGACTGCTTGTTCCTTGACAAATACTTCCACAATTGGCCATATAATGATGGTGTGTGCAAAACTGATTGGCTATTTAAACACTTTTATGTTATTCCCCGCAGGTTAGTCAATATTTTGTTCGATCATCGTGACCGTGACACTGATCGGTGTCAATTGGTTTCGACCAATTGAATGCCGTAAAAATTCAAAAGCAAAAATAGGGTAGGTACCCCAACAAATAACAGCGATGTCTTGTTGGCAACGAAGGTGACACAGCGATTATCCAGTTACAAGTGATTTCAGTTCAATTTTGGTGTAAACTGGTTGTAACGTGGGAGTTGTGTTATAAAAACAGAACGTCAAAATCGATTGGCTGAGGTAAGAATTCTCGCACTCATTGCTTTGGCCCAGGATATCACGAGAGCCTTCGTCTCTCCTGATATCCTGGGCCAAAACAATCTCGTGCGACAAATCTTAACCTATTCCAACGTATGTGCGGTTCTGTGTATTTATTGGGCATAATGGAGTGGTTTGAAGCCGAATTTTGTATTAATGATGGTAATTAGTAACGATGAATAAAATAAAGACGAGAATTGTACAGAAAATTCAACTTAAACAAAGATTCGGAGTCGAAAGCGGGGAATCGTCGAAGTGGGATAACAGATAGTTTAGCTGTCCGAACGTCTCGGCTTCCCCATTGGGGAAGCCGAGACGTTCGGATAGCTGAACTGAGAGAAGAGGAAACTTCGGACTTTGTGAAAACAACGAGAAACAATTACAAAGTCAGAAAACTGTAAGAGATAGATCTAAGACCATTTTGTAATGAGTTGGTTTAAATTGAAAAAATAAAGAGGTTATTATCTTCGGTCTCATGCTGATATGAAGTTACTACGAGTAGATATTTCGACCGATATGAAACTAACCATGTAATAACCTGTAAATATCATTGGGAATTTTCTGCATTTTGGTTGTTTAATTGCATTTAAGTTGTTTTTCTTTCCTTGCAGATAAACTTAAAATATGGTAACGATATCATAAAAGAATATCTACTGTTTTTTTGTACGTACCAGTAGATTCCAATGGGTGGTCATAAGTTATGGTTTAAAATGATAAAATTATAGTCTGTTTAGAAAAAGTGTAAGTGTTTTCTCCTATTCGCATTAGTTGATGCGTTGAAATATATCTGGTGCCGCAACTGTAACAAAGGTGAACGTAAAATCGGTCGTCTCATTTCTTTTGAGGCGGACGGTAGGAGGACGTAACGGTCATTCGCGCACTTTCTGTTAGGAGTTGGGTAATATAACGCAATGTACAAATCATACTAACTTACAGAGCTCGAAACAAAATCAACATTTACCAAACAAACGCCACATTAAATTTTAATATTTTTAATCAGGTGAAACAGGCTGTTCGATCGGTATTTACAAGAACTTAGTTTAGGAAGGCGTTATGGTTTAATTTTTCCATGACAGTTCTCTGTAATCATTTGACGTCAAAGACATTTGTAGCATAATAATTATACACCAGTAACTTTAGTGTAATTAAATTCTCGACAGGACGTCCTTTCCAACATCGTTCCTTGCCTGTAGCAAACATAACATTAATGTACATTTGATGAACTGTCAAACAACGGTTCGGCAAAATGTCAATAATTAAAAAGAAGAAATATTTATTTTAAATACTTCACTAATTATTATGCACCACGTTTTAGCTGTTACAAATCTAGTGGACTCTCGATAATGATCACACCAGAAGAGACAGATAGAGTGATACCACTTAGTACAGTTTACTATGTAGAATACGTCCTCCGTGGACTGGTTACTTTCATGAGTAGACAATTTTTCCGTGGACGCAATAATATTAGATTCCAAGCACTAATTATAGGAATAATCATCAAAAAATTAATTAATGATGCACCGGGTTGTGATTAAACTTTTGCTGCTGATTTTTTTTCTGGTAAAGGCACACGTGGACATCACTGCCCACGCGGGGATTATGGCCAGTCCAAGGGGACTGTACTGTATTCTGGCTAGATTTCTGTGCCGAAATGGGGTTTTTTGCCTTATTTTGTCAATTATGATGTGCCGATTTAATAAAAAAAAGTTAGGTACCAGTTTTTCGAACATGCCTTCAGCCGCCATTTTAAATTTCAAAATGACGGCCACTTGGCGGTTATTTTCTTAAAATAAATAATGCATGAACACAGCAACTATGTATCAAACCCTGTGAATTATTATGACTTTCAATTCATAGTCTGTGCCCACAAAAATATTCAGATCACTAAATGGAGGTGGAATACATCTCTAAATTTAACCCATTCCAAACAATAAACTGGTTAGCTAGACGGTGGCTTCGTCACTTATCACATTTGCTAAGTCTACTGCATGGCAAGTTGGGTCTTTTTTTGTTTGTTTGTTAGTTTTTGTTTTTGTTGTTTTTTTAGTTTTTATTTTTGGTAGCTACAATTACTTACACAATTGCTGTGGCAGCCATACTTGACAAGTTCAATACCTCTCTGTCGTGCAGGTAGATCAAGGCATCTTTTAGGAGATATTATTCCACCTTGTGATTTCTCCCACCCATCATCAATAAGTTATGGTATGTGTGGTCATGGTTGTTTGTACCCTTTGGCAATAATCTATTGATATGAGATTTGCTCTCTGAATATGTAGCTTCTGTGCGCCGAGAGTTGGTGGCAGATGTTCGGCTTAAAGGTTTTTGGATTTGAAGAATTTCCAATCTCAGGTTTTTAACTCTACAATATATGCTCTTTTCGGTACATACGGTACACAAAAGCCTTTGAGCCAGTTTGACATTTTGTCGACATCAAGACATTCACCACCAAATTGTTGGAAAGCAGCAACTACATCACATTTGGATTCAAGATTTAGATAATGTTTTATCCATTTCATCATCGATATCCCAGCAAATTCTCCTCCCCGGTCAGCACCTGGAATAGCACAGAGACGATGTAGATCTTTATTTCTAATCATACCAACTACCAAAAATTTTGCGCACGAATGTTAATTTTCTGTTTTGCTCTCCATTTTCAAGTGATGAAATGCACTTCACCTGGAATATTGTGAGTTGAAAACGAGTCCATTAAGAAAACGAAATACACATCTGTATCCCGCTTATTTCTGCCAGTCTTTGATGCATTAAGCACGTGCATTGGAATCATGGTGTCTTCTTCTTGGAGTTAGGCGCACCGATATTGGGATCAAAGATATCTGGTTTGTTGGAATATGTTTAAGTTCCATAGGTGACAACAAAGCTTGTTTAACGATCTGAATATTCATGGAGTAGAAGCGGAGCTTTTTCCAAGAACTCTGGGAGTTGTGCCTTTGTCTCAATGTGAGACCGCCGTGTTTTGAGTGGCACTGACCAGGCCTGGCATTCTTTAAAATGCCGGAGGGCTAAAAAACGCTCCCCTCGTATGGCCTAGGGGGGTGATTCGCTCTCCTCAAACTTACAAAGGCAAGAAGTGGCAAAATGAGGTTTTACAGTTAATGAATTCTGTCTTGTGTGCTTTGTACATTTTATTTGGGGCTGCTAACCAGGTAGACTCTGTAAGCTGGTTACACTGCCCCTCCCACACCTCAGGGTCTTGCCTAGGCTCGGAGGTGTGGGAGGGGCAGTGTAACCATCTCACAGAGTCTACCTGGTTAGCACATGTCTTCAACCGATGTAACTCTGCTTGAGCGAAGCTTGAACACAGTTAGAATGTTCAGGAGCTGACAGTTGCTCGTCGATGCTCTGTGGTTCTCTCCAGATACTCCGGCTTCTTCCACCCGTAAAACTGCCCCAGTCACGATTAGCCATTGTGCATACCTATGTGACCTTAAACATCAATAAATAAATAAATAAATAAATAAATAAATAAATAAATAAATAACAGTCAAAACAAGTAAATCTTCACTACTTGTTCACTTTCAAGTGCTTGATGCGATTTAACAAAATTAGCAACTTCAATGTTTATGATCGCTAGAACCTGGATCTGCAGTGTTTTCAGTCAACAAGCAGACATATTCTTTGTTGATACTGTTATTTGTGATCACAGATCCTGAGGCCTGGGAGCACCTGACTGCATTCAAGATGCCAATAGCAGCAGGAAATAACCCGATTTTAAAGCTCGAGTATCCATGCATTGCAATGGCTTGCTGTGTTTTTTGTTCTTGGCCTCTGAGACAATTTCGTTGATATATCAAATCAAATACTGCACAGAGCCTGGTTTGCATGAGATGGAGTTATTCTCACCTTTTAATCTGGGGTGTATGGTTTAATAAACATGAAGTTTTTCACACTGTATCGCTTTTGGCACCACTGCTTGATTTGAGGCACTCAAAACGCGCAAACTCTTTACACGAGCAACACCTGTAGTTCGTTTTAGGCGTTGGTTGTCCCAGTAATGCTTTCCCGAGGGATCACTGGGGAACGCCGTTCCCCTACTTTTCTCTGAGGGTGTACCCCGTTCTCCTACAATTTCAAGACCAGATCTTGATCTTCGCGAATATTCAACACAGCGAGAACTCGAACATTTGCTAACCGCACTTAACCCATTTTAGTTGTTTGTAGCTCACAACAAGGCACAGATAACAATAGCCACATCTTTTGAAGAGTTGTGAGTACTTAACTTTCCTGGAGGTGGACCCCCTGACCATACTCTACTTCTACTAGTCTCCCGACGACGCGTCCAGTGTTGGCCATCGCTACCAGTTGAGCGCCCTTCCGAATGCGCGCATAACGCGCGGCGATGGCCGGAGTGGGCCGTCCCCCTAATTTTTAATTTCGGAAAGCATCACTACCTTTGTCCTTTTCCACAGCACTGCGTGATGGTGTGGTTGTTAATGTGTACTTGAAGGGCGTCCTCTTTGGGACGCACTACTGTCTCCGATGATGCTAAAACTGTTTGTAGCGTCCCGAATGATATATTGACTGAAACTGTTCTACCTCTGTAAGATTTGAAATCTTCTCACAGAGTGGTAAAAGTGTGTTTCTCTAAACGGTGCACCTTTAGTTGCATGGTCTAGAACCTTCTCCAGTTAAACTCTAGATAGCTTTGGCGTCATATTTGTTGACAATTCAACATTTAAGCATATGAAACTCTTTCCTTCTGTCTCTCTTATAGATGGAGGCGGTTGTATTCCTGGTGATGTTTCTTAGAGTTTCTTTTTACCTCAGACATGAAAAGAATTACAGTGGCATGTCACATTTATTACAACACATGTCAATAACTGTAAATATATCATAGGATATAGTTTCTACCCAGACAATAGCAACGGAGTTCCGTGAAAAGGAAAACGAGGTAGAAGCACAATTTCACCCAGTGGGCTTATGAGAAAAGCCAAGTGGTCTACTGACTGACAATTTACCTCTTCCTCTTATGTTTTTTCACTTAACCCTTTTCCCAAGGCAGACGATTTCAAAATGTATTATTCTAAATATCATTTTTTAAATTGTTTCAAAAATATTTCAACAAAACCATATCACGTGACCCCTCTTTGGAACGAGCTCGACGAGCTCGTTCCAAAGAGGGGTCACATGATATGGTTTTGTTGAAACTTTTCGAAAAATAATATTTTTTCAGCTGCTGGATTTGCATATTACGCGGGCGGATGCGGGCGATTCGTTGGGTAAAGGGTTAAATATTATTTTATCTGAGTGTCCAAGTCATTTCACTGTGTGTTTGTAGTAATCCATTCTCTATATCCTAAGCAACAGATTCATTGATCAAGATGCTTTTCAAATAAATTTAATTATTTATTCAAAATAACCGCCAATTTTAGATTTAAGACAATAATCATGAAAGTGGATTTTACAAGGTTTTTCTCTCATCAGCACAATAGAACATAACCATTTTCCCTTATGAAATTGTTCTCAGTGGATAGCGAAAGAAAATATTTTTTCAAAAACCTTTTCAAAATGGCGGCAATTCTGATATCCAAGATGGTGGCTGAAGATGCGCATGAGAAAAGGGGATCCAATAGTTTTCTGTTCAGAGTATCCTCATTGACAAAATTAGACAACAAAATTCATTTCCGCGCCAGAATCAAGACAGCCTCAAATATCGGACAGAGCATACTGTACTAACCGGAATACAAGACAGCCCAATGAGTGAGCAAAATACTAACACTGTCCAGAGAAGACTGAATTATGAAATTTTACAAATTTTCTAATTGCATGACCGACTGGGGAGGGGGCGTAAACTTGCTTTGTCCCGACTGCAATGGCTCAAGTCCCGACTTACTTATATTCCAACTACATCATCAAGCCATGCTTTGATGCTGTAGTTGGAATATTAGTCATTTGGGGTTATAGTTCAAAAACTCAAGACTTCTCGGAAATTTATTTGTGAATAAATAAAAAAATGAATGTAGTAGTCGTGAATCAACTTCTTATTTCAGTAACACGCACATGTAAGGTAACTAAGGTAGTGTTCAACGGTTGATCGGAACCGCCCACCTCAATCGGACGGCAACGGCTTCTGGAACATCGGTTCAACCGATTGTTGCCAAGCAGTTTGTGATAATTCATTAAACGCATTTTATTTTTTCTGCAATTGTTCAATTGTTAATGTAAAATGATGTCAATGATACCATTCAATAAATTTGAGAAACAACCGCAGTGTGTATTCTTAATCTCTGAAGACGACAGTTTACGGGATCTACAGTTTAAACGACGTGTAAAGCTTCCAATTGTGCGTACTTGCGGCAATCGCCAGTTCATACCGGAAAAGTGAAGGTTGCACGGTAAACGTGGCTCTCACTTGTAATTTTACTGCGACCCCAGTCAACGAAGTTTAACACTGTGAAAATGTTCAGTTTAATGTAGTTCTTTCGAGCCTCGACTTGTCTTGTAGTGCACGGAATTACAATCAAAATCTCTATCAGAATCGACCGATTGTGAGTTCAAATAACCGGTAATCGGTCAGCGACCTTTTTTTGGTAATCGATTGAACACTATACTAAGGTATCTGTACTCCAAATTGGTAACGATGTGCCCACAACAGCCCGAATCGAATAACACAGACCTCCATTTGTATGACCGACTGTGTATGTGACACACGTCCCAGTATCAAATCTGGTCTTTCAAGAAAGCACATGATTACTAGCAAGAGAGAAGTGATGTGTTATACTCCAATCCTGACGAAAAACTCCTCACTAGAAAAATTATTGGACGGTGTCACACACCCTAAACCCTCCTTTAGCGGCGACCCTGGATGCATGCATGTAGGCCCATTCGAGAATTCTACTATTTTTCCAGTAATACTATAATCTTGACATTTAATTTGCAAACACAACTTTCGTCTTAATAACTTCTGATACCACTGGCCTCACAAGCGACGAAATGGTAGTGCGTATACCAGATAACTCTTGTAAATGGATAGCAGGGTACACCATGAATGGATGTAACCGGGAGGGAGGGGGGGGGGCACAGGTATGGTGCAGTCAGGATTTTTTCGGATGGGTAATAATAATTTGAGCTTTATGGGCCATCGATGAACGAAGGTCACCTGCGACTACCGCAGGTAAAAGCAGGAGGTCACTCGAAGGCTTTCCCCTCTCGTTTGTGGATGTCCGGGGAACTTCCCCTGGGAAGATTCAGGGCCAATTATTAAGAGAGCGAATCTGGGCTCCCAATGCTATCTTTGGCAAATTTAACAGTTTAAATTTCAATGACTGAAATAAAACCCAGCTGGCTTTCTATAATGTTACAAGGGGACCCTAAGCCAATGTTTACCAAGTCCAAACTTGGACTCATAGGTCGTACTATAATTGGTTGGTGTGGTATCAGGCCCGCTCTATAAAAATTACCATTAATTTTTTTATTTTTTTAAAAATTGTTTTTTCTCAAAAGTGTATTTTATGACCCCTCGTTGGAACGAGCTGATGGATATCGTTCTATTAAGTGTCCATAAGATATATTGTTTAGGTAAAAAATGAAAATGTGTGGTTTTCCGAGAAATTTATTTTGCTAGTGACGTGTCACAACTATTCAAATAATTGAAAAACACAAAAGAAACGCGATACGATCCTTTTATAGGACAAGGGAGAAGGCCTGAAATGAGTGGGCTTATTGAAAAGAATACGAGGTATTTTATGGCAATCAAACTGTCCAAAAAAATATGTTAACTAATTAAATATTGCATCGCGATTGTGTTGCACTTGATCCGACAGGACTAAAATCAAATGAATAACAAGCATAAATTGGATGAGCTTGAAGACAGATTCTCTTCTGGTGATAAATTCGAAAATCTTTTTTGCAAATAATATTGATCCCGAACCAATTTGTCCATTTGAAACGTCACTCAGCCGCGTGTATGAGGGAAGTGCAGAAAGTGATTTTGCAAACCATACGCATCAGTACACCAAAGGTATTAGAAAACAAATCGAACCACAGTCCGGCTGACCCCACTCCTCCGGTCTACAGAACGGCACGTGTCATTTGAGCATTATTATCATTAACATCGTCCAAATTTAAGGTCTGGGATTCTGAAATTGAACACGATGGCAATTCCTCAACTCGTGAAATGAAAAATATGAACAAAAAAAAATACCTACTACGTTTTAACAGGTGGACATACTGTTCTCTCTCTCTCTCTCTCTCTCTCTCTCTCTCTCTCTCTCTCTCTTATATGTGTTAACCCTTTGGGACTTTTATCCCGACATTCAAACGTCACTGGGAATTCAGTTTCTTCAACGTTTTTTTCAAAATGCGACGTCAAACGTCAGAACGTCAGAGTGTCATTTTGTGACGAATCCACTATCCCCAACCCAACACAAGTCTAGATTCAATTTCTCCCTCCCAAAAACAGTTCGATCAGCCGAGGCGGTGCGGTTTCTAAAACCACATCACCCCAGATGGTCGAACTATTTTATAAGAGATATTTAACATTTGCGTTTCCGACCGGGCTTTAAAATAAGGAAAAGGGATCGCAGTTATAATGGGTAGGTCGGAGCCCCACATAAAGTTCTCGGGTAGATGACCCACCTTTAGACTGAAATTAAAAACTACAAACCATCAAGATGTAGCAAGGTAACAATAATTCAACACTAAGAAATGTTATGGTATAATTTATTGAATGAAATTAAACATTATTACATATCCAAAAAGCGTTTGTTTCACTATCTTAAATTGGGCTGAAATTCGGAGGCTAAAGAAAAAAAAAAAATATCAAGAATCCGATAAACAAGGCCCTTTTTATTATGTCCAGGCCACCCAGATTTTCTAATATAATATTAGGAGACTACTATTCTCCCATAGAGGACGTACCAATGACCAAAGGGAACTGTCATAAGAAGCTTCCACCCTCGAAGAACCAGAGTTCGTCGAGTGTGAAGTCTTCCAATATAAATGAGGAGTCACCTTCGTTCCTCCATAGATGTTATCTCCCAATAGTAATGATCAGGACTACACAAGTAAGAAGCTTTCACCCTCGAAGAACCAGAGTTCGTCGAGTGTGAAGTCTTCCAAATATAAATGAGGAATCACCTACATTCCTCCATAGATGTCATCTCCCAATAGTAATGGTCAGGACTACACAGGTAAGAAGCTTTCACCCTCGAAGAACCAAAGTTCGTCGAGTGTGAAGTCTTCCACATATAAATAAGGAGTCACCTCTGCTCCTCCATAGGTGTCATACCAAATATTAATAATCAGGCCTCAATCAAGTAAGAAGCTTTCACCCTCGAAGAACCAGAGTTCGTCGAGTGTGAAGTCTTCCAAATATAAATGAGGAGTCACCGCTGCTCCTCCATAGGTGTCATACCAAACATCAATAATCAGGCCTCAATCAAGTAAGAAGCTTTCACCCTCGAAGAACCAGAGTTCGTCGAGTGTGAAGTCTTCCAATATAAATGAGGAGTTACCGCTGCTCCTCCATAGGTGTCATACCAAATATCAATAATCAGGCCTCAATCAAGTAAGAAGCTTTCACCCTCGAAGAACCAGAGTTCGTCGAGTGTGAAGTCTTCCAATATAAATGAGGAGTTACCGCTGCTCCTCCATAGGTGTCATACCAAATATCAATAATCAGGCCTCAATCAAGTAAGAAGCTTTCACCCTCGAAGAACCAAAGTTCGTCGAGTGTGAAGTCTTCCACATATAACTAAGGAGTCACCTCCGCGCTGCCATCTCTGACACCCCGCACACTCGGTGACTACCCAACAAGAAGAACTCACACTCGACAAAAGTTTGTCGAAGGCGAAATTCTTCAAAAAAATATTCCCGGAGTTCCAGAGAAAAAAAAAACCACTCTAAAACTTACTTAACTCTGATTCCATTGATCCGACAAACGGAGAAAAAAGAATACCAAATAAATTCCTAAATAACTATCCCGGTCTCACCAATGGCACAGAGAATTCGGTGTTTAGTTTCTCATTCCGGAACTCCAAGGAATTACTATTTAAACTCACGACCAGCCGGCTCTTCCCAAACCTTCCAGAGAAAAGCTAAACAACCTACCCCAGTGAAATCCTATCTCGAACTGACTTTTTCGACGGTCCAGATCACCCACTTCAATTCATACACAACACGAAAAAATCATGCAACCTCTGAAATCTTGTATCGATTCAGGAAATCGCTGGTGTGTGCATTTCCCTCAGTGAAACTTGACAACAATTCAATCAACCGTTACTAGATCTCGTGCTACCTGACACTCTAATCACTGGTGGAGACAACCACCACAGAGAGAGCAAATAAGTAATATGGAATTAACCCCTGTTGGACGACAAACCCCCGACTCCATTTATCAAAAAACAGCACAATTTCTCCAATAATTTGTAATAAAACAAATTTATATAAACAAAATATTATTTGTGTTCGACTAAATATGAAATATAAGGAAGGAAAGTGTTGGCTTTTGCTCTGGTATCCTTATTTTCTGAAAGCCCTGATCGTGGCTGCTAGCACTCAACCAGGTAAGAAGTTTTGGCAGCAGGATTATATTAGTATTTTAAGCTGCAATAACATTTGGCTCAACGGTTGTCACTGAGCGCTATTCGGGAGAAATAAGAATTGAGGTTAAAACTTTAGAAAATCGAAAAATAATAAAACAAACGACCACAAATTATCAATGAGTTGTTTGACTACGTACGTCATAAGACGTACAACGCGCTGTTTGATTTCGTACGTCATAAGACGTACAAAAGTATCAACGCGCTGTTTGATATCATACGTGATAAGACGAACAAAAGTATCAAAGGGTTAAATTAAGTCTTAACCATCACTATATTTTTCATCAAATCTAGTCATGGCTAGTGTAATTGCTGGTCAAAAAGTTGGTACAATTTGTAGGTAAAATTTGGTTAGGTGTGCTCAGATTTTCATTATTTTGGTAGCAAGTGATTTCCTGTCCTAGCTGAGTGGGAACAAAGGCCAGTGGCGTGCAAGGATTTAAACGCAGAAATAGCAGTGTTTTCGATAGCCGAAACCTACCCTTTGTTTAACTTATAGTGGAGTAGTGTTCCTCGGGCAGAACATTATAACCAACCAGAAGAGAAGACAGATTCTGGGACCATGGACTTCCGACTTGAATTAGCGTTGCAGTATTATTTATTTATTTATTGGTGTTTAAGGTCACATACTTATGCACAATGGCTAATCGTGACGGTGACAGTTTTTACGGGTGGTGGAAGCCGGAGTAGCCAGAGAGAACCACCGGGCAACGACAAGCAACAGTCAGCTCCTCAACATTCTAACTCTGTTCAAGCGCCGCTCAAGCAGGGTGACAGCGGTTGAAGACATGTGCACCATCGACGTGCAGTACTACACGGCGTCATCGTGCCCTCATGTAGGCAACCGGGATAAAGTGCCTTGCCCAAGGACACAACGCGGTCCCGGACGGGGATTGAACTCGGGACCTCAAGCATAGAAGTCCAACAGTCTACCACTGAGCCACCGCGCGCCCTTAGCGTTGCAGTCCCCGTTGTTAAACTTGTAAGCTGTGTGCCTCCGCTTCATTGTAATGCAGGAAATGTCCATCTGTGACATGTATGGAAACACCTTTTCTCGCCTGACCAGTGACGTTTACACAAGAACTAAAAATTTTAATAATTCTAACTACACTCTAAAATCAGATGGGTTGAAAAATGATCCCAAATCAACTGGGTTGAGTGAATATGAACCCAATTGGGTTCATATTCACTCAACCCAGCTGCGTTGTGTTAATCCCCCCCCCCCCACACACACACACCCACACCCTCAACTGACATTAGAGTGCAAGGTGTTCTGTGAAGCTGTTTGTTTTTTATTCCCATATTTTTCACATATTTGGTCGGTCGTTGCCCGTGCATGCAGATTTCACTGAAACGCTTGTTCCGTTTCCATGCAGGTTCCGTCAGGGCAAAATCGCGGAAATGAAAAACAGGTTCCCACAATTTTTTAGCATTACGCTTTTTTCCATCAAACGGCACTTAAAACACACTAAAAGCTTTCTGCCAAGACTAAAATTGTATTATTTATCATGGATTAAACACTGATCATAACCAAGAAGTATGAACATCATTGTCATAACAGTAACAAAAAAATGCTCGTTGTGACAATCTCTGTTCTTCCAGATTGTTGAGCATGCTTTTTGTCACCAGTTTCTTATTTTAATTACTATAATCGAATGCACCCAATTTCAGCGTGTTTGACAACAAAACCACGTGAAGCCAAACAAACAACAATCTCACTGAAAACAATAAGAAAATCACTTTTTATTAGTACTGAACTGGTTAACCGGATAATCGGTTTGAAACCGGTTAGCTACCTAACAAATTAGACAAACCGTCAACCGGTTATCCGAAATGTCGATAGTGATCGTCATTCCACGTTTAAAACGTAGTAAATCTGCCGCTTCTTCTTTGTGAAAGATTACACATCGAAGCCACGTTGTGTATATTGAGAAATAATCGACTTTCGCGTTCAAGACTTCGTAAATGATCGGCAGTTTCCGTGAGTAATGAGTAATCGCATAAACTATTCCGTTGTGTGAAAACAAACGAACGTTGTCGAGTATTCGACAACGTTCGTTTGTAAACACACTACGGAAGAGTTTGAGAATACTGCTTTCCAATTCCTATAGTTTTGATCGCATATTCGGTGAAATAATGTTCACGGATAACCGGATATTATCCGGTTATAGCTCTCGGTTAGTCGGTTACGAAAATGAGCCAACCGTTTCAGCCCTACTTTTTATCACTGAAACTGACGATGAGGGAAAACTATCTCAACGAAAATGCAGGATATATTCTTCCAATATTTCCCAGCGCTCTGTGCTGAAAAGGAGAAGATGTGTGCTCACGCATTCTTTATAATCAAGGTTTACAGACATTTCGTCCCAACCAATCAATACCGTTACCTCCCTGAACTGAACGGGACGTTTAGCACTTTGACGATTCACCCCTCCCGAATTAGAATACCCGAATAATTTTTATTTAATTATTTTTGTAACTAGTGAAATACAAAATAATTATTTCATGGCCCTACAGTTATGAATATTTTTTGTTTGTCATCTTTTTCACTTGCAAGTGATGTTGTGCACACTCATCTGGGTCACCCTTGCCTCAGTGCAACTGTCAAAATTAAACTGAGTGTTCAAGGGCACAAAATACACAAAAGAGAACACAGATAATTTCATTAATTTGTTTCACTTTTTGGTTTTTTATTTCCTCAAATATATTCACCCTATCATCAACAATAATCCACTACACATTCTTGGTCCTTCTTTAACATTTGCAGGTCTTAAACTGGAAATCAGACTAAGAAAATGGGTACAGAATCGATAAGAAATAAAAATTGGTTCCCTGATAGCCCTTGTTGGAACTCAAAAGTAGGTTCCATGGGGTTCCCAGACATCAAATACACCGAACCTATTTTAAGGTTCCGTGAATTTCTGAAATCTGCATGCCTGATATTTACTTGCCGATCACAATTATTGTGTCTACATTTCTCATTTAGCGCGCATGGGCGCGTACTATTTGGAACAATAAGTGACACAGTTCATGGTGATCCAGGAGAAAAAATGGACGTCTGCAAAAATCTGAAACGAATATTTGTAATTCTCTTTTATTTGGTTTTGCTTATTTTCATTTATGTGCGTTGTTTTTTATACTATACAAGCAAAGTAATCCGTAATACATACCTATGCTTTTATGCCGTCTGCTAAAGTGTGTTTTCCAACAGTGACACGAAGGAAACCCGACTACAAAGTCCGACAGAATTTGTTTTTGTAGGTAACATTGAATATCCGACGTAGTAAAAAAATACACATTGAATATTCGGGCGTTCTAAAAAGAGACCTCAGACAGAAAGTGAGATCACAAGAGACCGCAGGCAAAGTTCAGGGGTTAGAATCTCTAAATGATCTCTATCTGGTTATATGGGGATATACCAAATATATACCCGACGTTTTGTACCGATATTTTAACAACAAGCGTAAAATTTCACTTTTTATGTATAGCGCGATATCCGGCTTGCGTTCTCACTTTTCCACAACTTAGGACAAAGAGATCGCAAGTAAACTACTGGTCCAAAGAACACCAAATAAACGCTTTCTGGTGACTTGGGGGTATATTTAATATATATTCGAACATTGATGTTGATATTTTAACTTTAACCCTAAAATTTCACTTTTTATGTATAGCGCGATATCCGACTTGCGGTCTCACTTTTCTGCAACTGAGGACAAATAGATCGCAAGTAAACTACTGGTTCTAAAAACACCATATAAACCCTCTCTGGTGACTTGGGGTATATTCAATATATTTCCGACTTTGATATTGATATTTTAATTTTAACCCCTAAAAATTAAAATTCCACTTTTAATGTATAGCGCGACTTCCCATTTGTGGTCTCAATTTTCGCAAGAAGGGACAAAGAGACCCGTAAGTAAACTACAGTATTAATCTTAAATAATCTTAAAAACATAACATAAAAGCGAAAGTATACGCTATAACATATATAAAATTTACTCCAAAGATGGTGGTAATATCTTGAATTTAATCTCTTATTATTTTATGTTTGATTTCTGATAGAAAGTCTAAAAAAAGAATGGTTTCGCGCGTCAAAGGGACGGTGTGGGGCAAGTCCCTTTCGACCATTAATAACGGTGTAATTTGTGTTTTTCTACATCATGTCCGGGCGCGTCAAAGGAGGGGAGTGTCGGGGTACTTAGCGGTGCTTATGTCTTTTCTGGATCCTTTTCTTTTTAACCCTTTACCCAACGTAACGGCCAAAACCGGCCAGCGTTATTCTCAAAAATTGCCAATTAATTTTCATTATTTTTTTCATTTTTTGTCTCAAAAACATAGGTTATGACCCCTCGTTGGAACGAGCTCGTCGAGCTCGTTCCAACGAGGGGTCATAACCTATGTTTTTGAGACAAAAAATGAAAAAAATTAGTTATTCAAGAATTATTTTTGCAAGTGTCGTCTGCTTTTCATGTTAGGTAAAGGGTTAAGAGGAGATCGCGGTAGTTGTGGTTGTTTTGTCTTTCTCTTTCATCCATCTGTGGAAATTAGGATTACAGTTTTGAGAGTCTCTACTTCGAATTGAATTGAATTGAATTGTTTCTATTTGCACATGAATAAAAAATTCACATTTTGCAAAATAACAGAAGAAAGTAGACATCAAGAATGCAGATATATATATCAAACAGTTATGTAGTGAAGAGAAAGAGGTGAAGGTTTTGAGATCATGAGATATTTATACAATAACATGATTTTCGAGGGCGTTGTGCTCCATTATCGGACCGGCATCGGTGATTAGCAGCCCAGGTAGTCATTAGAGGCCCGAGGCGATAGCCGAGGGCCGCTAATGACTGCCGGGCTGCTAATCACCGATGCCGGTCCGATAATGGAGCGAAACGCCCGAGAAAATCATGTTATTATTATTATTATCAACATATGGCTGCAGTCACTATATAAATACTACTATTATTATCACACTCATCGTGGCATTATGACTTCTTCTACCACACACAAGTACAAATTCTGACATGAAACAAAACTTTGACAATAACATTATTCATCTTCTCAATAACACACATTAATTTATTTAACTTTCAACAATTAATACAGTTAGCTCAGAAATCGCATTGTTTGTTCCTTTTCGCCAACCAATCTGTGAATTTCTTGAGACCATATACTGTAGCCCGGTTAGTATTCTTTTCCATTCGCTCTAAATCTCCTTCACTTAGTTCTGACGATCGAGAAAGAGAGTACGACGTTTCTAAAATTTCTGACATTTATCGTCTGGAATGTTTACAAACAAAGTTAATCGTGACGTCACATCTGACTAGTCAGCGGTCGCTAATGGCTATAAATAGCCATTAGCGACCGGCTAGAAATTCCGGAAGTCTTATGTAGGACTGTTATGCGTTCTTATCGTTCATGCAAATTACTGTTCATCTGCAGGTAACGCACAGTGAGTTGATAATAATGTGAGATAATGGGAGTGATTGAAGATTATGAAAACAAAAAATAGCCGTGTAACTGCATTTGTTAATTAAAAGTTGATGATATACTAATTGCAGGTGGTACATTATCTTTATTAGAAACAGGTCGAGTGCTAAATTATTTTGCAAAGGCGATTTGTAACGTGAATTTTTTCCACAAATTCTATTGCTGCCAGCAAGGGAAACCTTAGTTTAGGTTTCACCAAGATTTCTTGGTAAATAATTTATTTATTTGTTATGGTTTATTGGAGAGTGCCAACTGGCACTCTCCCACAAACTATAACAAAACAATTTCATACAAATATTCTTTGTTCTTCTGCTGGGCAAACATCAAGCTAGTACTTGCAGTGTAAAGCCAATAAACAGATTCTATTGCTACCAATAAGTAAAGCCTTAGTTTCGGCTTTAGGAAGATTTTCTTGATAAATAATTTATTTATTTATTTGTTTGTTTGTTATAGTCTGTGGAAGAGTGCCTTTTGGCACTCTCCCGCAAAGTATAACAAAATAATTTCACACAAATTTTCTTTGTTCCACTGCTGAGCAAACATCAAGCTAATGCTTGCAGTGAAAAGCCATTAAAGAGGCTTTTGTGGCTTGGCTTCCAGCATTCAACCAGTTAAAGAACATAACTGCTATTTAACAGCAGTGGTGGTTTGAGTAGAATGAAGTAATTGATTGTATCTTGAGAGCAGTTGGCGTGGTTTGGGGTGAAATCTATGAATTCTTCAATTGAACCCGCGAAAACCAGTTTCAGTTCACCATGCTGTTTAATGCAGGCATTGTCCACTCGTTGAATGAAGTCACCTCGTGATTCCAGCTGGGGTGATGGTGGACTTGCCCCTAGGTCTGGATCGTGGCTGTCGGGAGCCGTAGCCGAGGAAACTATGAAATGTTGCCCGATTGGGGATTGGATTGGTGGACATCCATCTCCTCAATCTCCTTCTCAGACTCCTCCCCACCTTCCGATTTCCTTGGGGAAGTGTGGTTGGTGTAGGTGGAGAAGGTGGTGGAGATGAATTGATTTCAGTTTCTCTCTCCTTCTCTAGTTTCTCCTTCTCAGCCATAGAAAATCACATTTGTGGTCTCATTTTCTACCAGGCACAGAGACACAGATTATGCTGAAACCCTTCCCAGAAATGAGCCAGTTAAGTGGATTTGCCTATTGTTATTAGGTGTGAATAACAATGAAATCTCCACCCATCCTTTATCGCGGCTTCAATAAGAAAATTTTGAAGATTTCCAGGTTGACTTGAAATAAATAGCTTATAATTGATCAACACTCCTCACCGGTTCATCATCGTTCATATTCACACCTTTGATTTCAAAGCGTGAGGACAGATTAATTATTCGCTTGCCATGGCCAAATTGGAAATAACTATTCAACTGATGACAGCCTTGTCAGCCCTGGGTATCTCATGCCCTCTCAACTGGACTCTCCAGGTGAAAAGCAAGAGCGTTCACCTGACACTGGACCATGAAGCAGAGAACACCACCCCCACCTCCCACGGGGAAAGGTAGTACCTTTAGTGAGAGGACCCCCTCTCACACTGGTCCTCACCCAAGGGAGTATGGATCCTCAGAGAAGAAGTGGAAAAGGAGAGTCCATTCACCAGACACAGGGACGCCCGGTGTCGGCAGGCTTGGCTAAAGAGGAGACGAACTAAGAGGAACTGGAGAGAGGGAGACGCCCACTAATCCACCTCCACCACCTACTCCACCCACGCCAATCTGCCCGTCCCCGCCAGAAAGGACGGAAGGCATGGAGGAGCTGGAAGAGGAGAAGGAGAGTATGATGGTAGTTAACCAATCTGATCCAGAATCTCTCATCAGTTCTAACCACTCCAGTCTCCAATCCGAGGACGAGAACGCTCCTCATCTTTTACCTGGGCTCCAGACCATATAAAACTTTAGTTTCTTGTTTTTTTCTACAGTGAATTTTGTAACTATTTCTTTTTCAATTTTTCAACTCCCCACATTTTTTACGCTGGCTTGGGACTGGCAAGTATAAAACATGCATTTTACGATGGTGTTTCATTTTTTGGCCTTTTGCAGTGCATTTCGCTACCGTTTTTCTCAACCTCTTTGGGCTTTTATAGCGCATTTTGCTGCTGTCTTTTTTTCTCAGCCTCTTTGGGCCCTAACAGCGCATTTCGCTACTGTCTTTTTTCTCAGCCTCTTTGGGTCTTTACATTGCATTTAGTTTAAATAATCTTTATTTCCAAAGTATGATTAAATTATACAGTAACAAGTATAAACTGACAAAAAAGTAACAAATTGCATTCCGTTACTGTCTTTTTCTCAGCCTCTTTGGGCATTTACAGCACATTTCGCTACTGCTTCTTTCCCAGCCTATTTCGGCCTTTACAATTATACTACTCAAAGTTTGCTAAGCACCAAATATTTGACACATCATTGTGAAATTTAATTTTCTTGTGACATATTTACGATATTTTGGGTGGATATGATTGAGGAATGTATTGAGATGGTCCCCAGTGTTTTCATTAGCTCTCCTGACAGGCAGATGTTTCGTGACAGTCAAGGAAAGCATGTACCCCTTGATTTTCATGATGTTTTCGTGTACTGTCTACATGTACATGACATGTGTAGGGTATTAGTAGGTATAAATTGAGAGTTCCAAATCACTTGTACAAAAACTGTACAGTGATTTAGAATCCCTCATGTACAGTCAGTGACTCCTAGATCGCGCTTTTAGCGTTCAAACACTCGTGGTGAACGCATCATGTGCGTGTGTTGTGCATCTTCAGTTGTATCGTGTACGTGATTTTTGGTCTACGTTCGCATCGCAGATTAGACCCACCGATCCATCGTCGGCGAACGCGAGCGAACGCATAAGATTCTGGGTCATCATCAAAAAACAGCTTTGGGAGTTCTAAATCAGTGATTTAGAACTCTCAATTTCTTTGGTACAGATGATTTAGAACTCTCCCTCGTTTTTGAGGCGGTGGGTTTTTGATTGATATAAATATAGGGGAGAAAAAAAATATAAATAAATAGTTATTTAGAAAAATAAATATATCAAATCGAATAGATAATAAAAAAATACGTAAATCATGAGCGATTCTCAGACTATTAGAGCGAGGTTTCTTTTAAACATGCCGATGAGAGCATACGCAATCTGCGTGAACGAACAACTACGTCCCATCTTGTTAGAACGATGCGTCGGATGTCGGGATCATCTAGACTTCGATCACGAGGATCATTCGTGTCTGACGATGGAAAGGGAAGATATGGTCGTCATGTATTTCGAACCGGCGTTCGAACGCGTTAAATTCGACGATGTGATCACGTTTTGGAAGAGATTAGTCTACTGTAAGAATCGAGACAGGCCCACAGATTCGGAAGAACTGAAATTGGCGCGTAGAAGTTTGATTTTAGAAGACAAGGGATGCATCAAGAAATTATTGCTGAACGAAGCATACGTCTAAGTTTTGTTTTTCGTTGATATAAAAAATAAGGGAGAGTAGAAAAAAAAAAAAATAAATAAATACACACATAAATTTTTTTATCTAATATTAGAAAGAAAAAACACAAAAAAAAAATGACAACCAGAAATAAATTGTATCCGACGTTAGTGGACGACGAGGGCGAGAAGCCGAACGGCGTTTTGCCGACGGCGCCGTCGCTAGAAGAAAGAGAAAGAGGAGAGAGGTATCGCAACGATCAAATCAGTAGAATCCAATCGTATCTGACTCGAGAGAGAGATTCTCGTCATTCCCTCAAGAAGAAGTATTCGCGTTTCGTGAAATTCGTCAACGGGATCGACACGACACTCATCACGATTTCCATGGGTTTACACGCGGCCGGCATCGGATTGTTGTCGACCGCGGTCGGCATTCCAATCATGCTGACTGTGGAAGGAGTGGCTCTCGCCGCCGGATTGTTCAGCACGCTCGGAAACTTTTTGAGTAGGAAATTATATCTGAAGGCAAGGAAACACGACAAGATTCGCGTCTTGGCCGACTCCAAGATCGACACGATATCCGAAATGATCTCTATGGCGTTGAAAGACGGTAGGATATCGGACGGAGAATACTTTGCGATATTGAGCCAGAAAACGAAATACGATGCCATGAAAGAAGCTGTGAGAATCAAGACTCCTCAGATCATCAAGGAAGAGTTGAAGGATTCTCTCGTGGAAAAGGGTAGGAAAGAGGCCAGGGAGGAATTCAGTAAGATGATAGAACTCAAGGGCAGCGATTGAAAAAAAAAAAATATATATATACAATAAGAACAGAATTTAAAAAAAAAAAAAATATTAAATTCATATATAAAATAAAAAAAAACGAAATTAATTTAAATTAACTCTTCAAAAAAAATGCATTGCGTAAAGTGTAAGAGAGTTACCGAGACGAGTAATTCTCGAGAAGTGCGAACTAAAAACGACAGACGGATGCTTCGCGGAAATTGCGACGTGTGTGGTTCTATCAAGACTAGATTCGTCAAACAAAAGAACGCGAGCAAAGGCAAAGGCATCATGAATAAAATGATCAACAATCTAGCTTTCGAAATGCATCTGCCCGGTCACAGTTTCACGGGACCAGGAACGAAATTGAACAAGAGACTCAACGTCGATCTGACTCCCAAATCTTGGAGCAAACCCATGAATAGGGTGGACGCGGCCGCGTACGATCACGATCTGTGCTACGCCGAACATCCCGACACCAAGACTCGCAACAACGTCTGCGACAAAAACATGTTGGGGAGATTGAAAGGCATATCGAATCCGACCAGGAGAGAGAAGATGGAACGTTTGCTGGTCGGCAATCTGATCGGTGCGAAACGTCGAGTGGGATGGGGAGTTCAAAAAAAAAAAAAAGCGCATCTGAAAAAGAGAAGAAGAAGAAACGATTATTGACGAGCGAATTGGCCGAGGAGTTACACAAACCCATAGTGCGTAAATTTCGAAAGAGAAGGGTGTTCGTGAAGGGTCTGGACGACATCTGGACCGCCGACTTGGTCGACATGAGATCGTTTTCGAGGTGGAACGAGGGTGTCAAATATCTATTGACGGTCATCGACGTGTTTTCCAAATACGGTTGGATCAGAGCTTTGAAGAATAAATCGGGACCTTGCGTCGCCGAGGCTCTGAAGAGCGTGTTCGACTCGTCTTCTCGAAAACCGAGTAAATTGTGGGTGGACAAGGGAAAGGAATTCTACAACAAGGACGTTCGTCGATCGGTAGACCTCTACTCGATCGAAAACAAAGAGAAAGCCAGCGTGGTGGAACGTTGGAATCGAACGATGAAGGAGAAGATGTACAGATACTTCACGGCGAATTCGACCAAGAAATACATATACGCTCTGAATGGTCTGGTGAAAGATTACAACGATACGCGACACAGATCGATCAAGATGACTCCCGCGGAAGCTAGCAATCCTCGAAACGAAAGACGGGTCTACGCGAATCTATATCCCGAGAGATCTAAGATCGGGAAGAAGAAGTCTAGAACGCCGAAATTTGCGGTCGGCGATCGAGTGAGAATCTATGCTTATAAGAAGCACTTCGAAAAGGGTTATACTCCTCGATGGACTTCGGAAATCTTCGTGATCATCAAAATATTTCACACCGATCCGGTGACTTACGAAATCGAAGCTTTGGATGGAGAAGAGATCATCGGAAAGTTTTACGAACAACAATTACAGAAGACGAAGTTTTGATGAAGAACGCAAAAAAATTTTTTTTTTATTTACTCTCTTTGACATTTTCTTGTTTACACACACATATATATAAGAGAGAAAAAAATAAATAATAATAAAAAATAATTAAAAACTATTTTTTTTAGATAAAGAAAAGCAAGTGAATTAATAAACAAAAAAAAACTAAAAATCCTTTAAAATGACAAATATACTAGATATTGCACAAAGCATAGTGAAAGATGAAAGTATTCAAGAATATGAGGTTCACGAATACGAACCGGTAACCGGAACGAGTTTGAACGATGCGGGAGAGATAAGAATCAACATCGAAACTCAAGATCTATTCGTACATCCTAGCGAGAGTTACATAGTGGTGCAGGGATGTCTCACCAAGGAAGATGGGAGCGACTACGCCGACGACGACACGGTCACTCTAGCCAATAATGGTATCATGCATCTATTCAGTAACATAAAATACATGCTATCCGGACAAGAGATAGAATCTGTTTTTCATCCCAGTCAGGTCACCACGATGTTCGGACTCTTGACGTATCCTGATGATTTTTCGAAATCCAGAGGACTTAATCAGTTGTGGGTGAAAGACACTATAGGCCCTGCTAGCGCCGGCGCCGCCACGATATTCGACTACGTCGTCAAGACGTTCAGACCTAAAGGAACGTTTTCGTTCAGGATACCTTTGAAACACATCTTCGGATTTGCAGACGATTACAACAAGATCATGTACGGATTCAAACACAATCTGACGTTGATTCGAAAAGGAAACGACGACGCAATAGTGAGACTCACCGCGACCAGTGCGGGTACGATAACTCTACACAAGATATCGTGGTTCATTCCGCACGTGGAGCCTACGATGAATGCAAAAATGCATCTCTACGAGATCATACAATCCAAGAGTAAATTACCCGTGGGATTTAGAATGAGACAGTGCGACACGGCTAGCATTCCTCCCTCCACGAATCACTTCGATTGGAGATTGACTGTGAAATCCGCTTCCGAGAGACCGCATTTTATCGTGGTCGCGTTTCAGACCGATAGGGACGGGTCTCAGGAAAAGAATGCATCGCTGTTCGATCACTGCAATTTGAGAAACATACAAGTGTTTCTGAACGCCACGAGATATCTGGCAATCGATTACAACGCGTCGTTTGACAAGAACGATTTTTCCAGACTATACAGCGACGCCGCCGATTTTAGAAAGAAGTATCACAGTCTAGACAAATTGATGAGCAATCCCAACATATCACCCAGCGAATACAAGTCGATGTATCCCATGTTCGTGTTCGACATCAGTAAACAGAGCGAACGACTCAAGAGTAGCGTGTTAGACATTCAGATCAAGATGCAATTCGATAGGAACGTGCCGAGAAAAACCGAAGCCTTCGCCCTGGTCCTGTTGGACAGAGAATTACAATTCGAATCGGACGGAAATAAGATGTTGATCATTCGATGAGAGACGAGTGTGTGAAAAAAAAAAAATAAAAAAAAAAAAATGAAAAGTAATGTGTGATTATTAAAAACAAAACAACAAAAAAAATAAATAAAGTAATGTGATATAGAGAGATTGAACATCTCTCTACATCTCATTACTTTTTTTTTTGTTTTTAATAATCACACATTATTTTTTTTTTTTTTTTAATTCGTTATTTTTCCACGCGTTCACTGTTTGTTCAAAGGATCCAGTTCGATCAGTAGACTCACCATGGAAGTGGTGGCTTTGGGATTATTGGTTTTCATGACGAAATTAATCCTGTCTCCGGCGTTCACTTTGAGAGGCGTGCCGAACGTGCTGACATTCGCGTGTTGATTCTCGGTCTTTTCGACGCTGTATCTCTTATCGCTCTCCACACCATTCACCATGAGATTGACGACCACTCTGTTATTCAAATCCGAGGAAGCCAGACTCATTCAAAGGATTTCACCTCCCAGCGGCATGGGATATCCAACCTGACCGTGTTTCGATCCGCTACCTCCATTTCCGAAAGACCACTCGGCTTTTCCTTCATCTAAGGTGCCCGCCTCTTCGGCCCACACGGTGATCAATTGTCTGGCATATTTGACTCTCTCCACCACTGAAATCAGGGTGCAGGCGTCCGTCATGTTCATGGGTTCCGGTAGATTCGTGAGCGCGTGTCCACCATGTCTAGTTTACCTTCCATGATGTCGCCCTTTCTCCAGACCGAGTTGTCGTCCATGTACTTTCTGCTGACAGCGCTGGAATCGAATTCGGGATTGTGATTGAGACCGAATAAATTCTCACCGTTCATGTTGATGCCGCCCTCCATGGTTCCGCCAGATTGTTTGTTCAGGTAGAGATCGTCCACTTGCAATTCTAGGTATTCTTGCGATTGTAACACGGAAGAATCCACATAACCCTTGTTGACCGCGGTTGAGTCCGCGTCCGTGTTGTCGATCTTCGACAGATTCAATATCTTGTGGAATCCCGCATTCAGATCCGATTTCATTTCACGTCCGTCAGACTTTCTCCGTTCCAGATCTACGTAGTGTTTGGTCGCCACGTCCTTCGGATTCGTGGGAGCGGCCACGTTCGTTATCTTGTAAGAATTGGCGTTCAGTTCTGAGTGCATCGTTTTCTGAACGTATCTATTTCTCAGGTGTTCGCTGAATCTCGCGTGAGAGTCGTCCGCGTATCTCTTGGTGGCGGCATCGGTGGGATCTACGGGATTCGCGACGTTCACCAAACGTTTGGATTTCAGATCGAGATTGTCGGTCATGGTTTTATCCACGTAATTATCCAGCAGGATTCATTTGAAATCGGAGTTCCCCCTGTCGACGTATTTTTCAGTCGCGGCATCTGCGAGATCTATCAGTTCGGGAAGATTGTAGAGCTTCTTATTGTTCATGTTCAGAGGTTCCTCTCGAGGTTCGTATCTCCGAACGTAACGCTCATCCAAGTTGGCGACGTTGTAACCATCGTCGACTTCGAATGTCTTCCTCTTCTTTCGCGGGTTGACTTTTTCGTCGTCACATCTACCAAATTTATCGACTGTCATGTTGTTGTGAGATTTTTTTTTGTTTTTAGAAAAAATATCTTCAAACGCAGTTTATTAAAAAATGAATTATGTTATTTTATTTTTCGTTTTTTATTCGATTAAAATTTTTTTAAAATAATTTTTTATCTTTATATATATACTATAAAAAAAAAATTTTTCTCTCTAAAGTAAGTCATTGAAAATGTCTTGAAATTCATCTCCTTCAGACCATCTCTTGAGAACGTAGAGACACAGGTGACCGCAAAACACTTGATCTGGCGATTGTACTTGATCCGTGTTGTAAAGAACCATCGATTTGTTGAAATAGTTCTTTATTTCTTTCGGCGGCGAGATCCCGTAGCTGTCGAAATAATAATTCTTCTTCTTCTTCCCGTTCTTGAACCACGCCACCCAGTGAGTGCCTTCACCCGATGAATCGTCTAGATTTAAAATTCCGCATTCCGATTGTCGAGGTCTTCTCTTCAGCATGGCATCTCTGGAAAACACTCCTAGAAAATCTTCGATTTTCAAATCTTTTGCTGCATTCAACAGATCGATGTTGGATAGGGGTTTGTTGGGTAAGACGACACCTTCTACGGATATCTTTATTTTCTTATTCATAAATAAGTATATATTTTTTTTTATTTATTTATTTTATTATAATTCACTAAAAATGACGTTATTTTTTTTCTATTTTTTTTCTTTTTCTTTTTAAACTAACTCTATCGACTTCCACAATCTTGAATCCGTCAAATTCCTTGACTTCTATAATCTTGCATTCATCTAATTCTTCTTGATTTTCTGGAATCTTATCATCTACAATCATATCTGGAATCCAATCATCCTCATTCATATCGTCTAAAATTAGATGCAAACTCCAATGTCCGAGTGCCAAAGTGCTTATTTTATCGTCTAACATGAATCTCTTGTCTTCGTCGGCCGTCAGCGAAATCTTGTTGACAATTTCGGTATACAAGTCGTGATTTTCGCTTCGAATCGATTTCATAGTCTTATACACCGGACCACTTCCTAACAGACAATCTTTATACTCTTGGAAAGAGATGTTTTTCTTCACCACGCACGCTTTAACTCCTTTGCACTTCTTGATCTCTTCATCATCTTCTAGACGATAAGCATAGAGTTTGGGTCTCAAGCCCACGAATTTGACGATCTGTTTACCGCCGCTCTCGTCCTTAAATTTACCCAACACCTTCTTGTTGTCGTTCGATTGAATGTTGGACGGGTGATCGACGGGATAATTGCTCATGTCGAACCACTCGGCCACGTCCGGAGATATATCTCGGTAGACATCTTTCGTCTCTATCTCGTAAACTAAACTGTCCATGTCGGTGAACAGTAGTTTGGCTTTGTCGCCAAATTTTCGTTTGACGTAATCGTAGTGAAACTCGTACATCAATCGCTTACTGACATCTAAGATGATCGGTCCGAGATAATACGGTTTGTCGAACTTCAGGTGCATCTTTTGCATGTGAACGGCCACTAGATTTTCGCCAAATATGGTTCGGTGTTTGTAATTGGGTTTCACCACTAATTTTTTAGCTCTTTTCTCAGACGTGACGAGTCGAACGTCGGTTCTCTTCCTGATGTTTTCCATCGATTTGCCGTACACGCAGTTGTTCATGAGTTTGAAGAAATCTTTTTCGAAATCGTTCTCGGCTCGGGTTCTGAGATTCGTGTTGAGATCGATGTATTTTTTCATCCAAGGCTCTTCGTCGAATTGAATGATGCGATGTATGTCGACTAATTTCATCCCGTAATCGACGTACTGTTTCAAATTCTCGCTGTAGATGACGTAGTTACGTTTGTTAAATAAATTGGGAATGAGTTTTTCCTCGTCACCTTCGTTCGGTTCCATTCGTTCGGGAGCCAGCGGATAATCGTTGTGCGGATCGTGTAATTCTTCCGGATAGTTCAAATCGACTTCTAAAATGCAAGGATAGTCTCTCCATTCTTGCATCTCTTCCCATTCCTTCACCCATTCAAAATTTCCAATCGGTAAAGGATGACTCATAGCCCAACCGTACAGATTATTGGCATCCCAATACTGTATGTATTTAGTCGACCATTTCTTTCATGTAGGGATTGTTAGCTTCAGAATGTCTGTGGGAGATCATCGATACGCCACCTCTCGCAGCCCTTTCGAACATGAGCAACATGTCCACGTTGGATAATAATTCCAATTGGACTTCGGTGGTCTTCAACAGAGCGTCCCACGCCAGACCGGGTGCGGTGAAATACCAAGCGGGATCCAGATCGTAATTTCGACAACAGACATATCGAAAATTTTTGAACACGTCTGCCAAGAGCAGAACGTCGGTCTTCAGATAGAGATCGTGATAATCTCTCATGGTTTTCATATCGAATGATTTCCACACGTTTTTAGCATGTTCGTAATTCTCGTCGGAAATGTTGGATTCGTATAATTTCGAATAAAAATCTTCTTTCGAAGGTAGTGCGGTGTCTTCGAATCTCTTTAGATCGTTCATGTAATCGTAAGGACAGACTCCTTCCCTCAACATGACGTCTACTCGTTCTCCGAAATGTTCGCTCGTGATTTTAAATTTATCCTTGCTCATGTTATCGACTAATTTTTCCAGAGCGGTCGACATGAATTTAAAAGTGTCGATGAAACGTATGCGTCTATGAATGGATTTCGTTTTTTCTTCCAACGTATTTCCGTCGATTACTCTTTTCCTCTCCATGAGCTTCCATTTTGTGAAGGAAATGTATCTTTCTTCGCTGTTCGCGATGCAATTTAATTCTTCGTGCGAGGTGCCGAGATTTTTCACGAACAGATGACTGTCGTAACCCGAGAAATTGTGAAACATCACCGGATAGAAAGCGGCGTCTCGATATTTTAAATTACACCTGCGGTGAGCCGGACTGCGATACAGGCCCGTGTAATGATCGTGGTCTCTGACCTTCTTATTTTCTTCCAAATTCTCGTCGAATGATTGTCTGCATATGTGACATTCGGTGGCTCTGTTATTTTCATCCTGCTGCTCTCGCGTGATGATCATTTTCGCCGGAGTTTTGAATTTGTCGTATAACATTTGAATTTTCGATTCTAACTCTTCCACGAACCTTTGAGCCACGTCGTTGTCTTCGTGCTGTTTCGTGTAGGTGAAGGGACCCATGTCATGTTGCGAGTCGAAAGCGCATTTCACGTAAATGCAATAGCCCGAAGGTATGTGTTTTTGATATCTTTCGACGTAACTTTGAAGAGCGTTGGGTTGACAGGAACTCATTTTCGCGGTGAAACGTTCGAAATCGGCATACACGACGAATGGTACTTTTAACCTTCTGTTGTGATTTTCAAACTTCACGATGGTGTTGGGTTTGGGCATTTTGACGGCGACACCTTGATTTTCGTTGCAATATTCCTGATGTTTCGCCAACTAGTCTTCGCTGTGAAACACGTTCATGCAGTTGCAACATAAAGATATCTTTCTGTTATGATTATTATTTTGTCTCGACAGTAATTGGCTTGGATGTTTAACCCAACAACAATGATGATTGTCACCATTCGAAATCGATAATAAAATAATCGTCTTTTCTCTTCCGCGATACGAAGTCCGTCTGAGAGGATAGATCTTTTGATTTTCGTCGTCGTATCCCAAGACGTTCACCGCCACGGTGGGATTTTGAACCTTGAAACGTTCGATGTGTTTTAACTTTGTTGGAAAAGTCACTCTGGTCCAATCAAGATTTTTAGAAGTTTCCTCGTAACGAGAAACTCTATCGGCGTTTATTTCGACAGGGTATAAAGCAGAGGTGACTGCCCATTTAAAACACTGATAAATTTTATTTCTCACGTTGAACACGGCGCGTTTCTTAGTCAAGAAATACGGTAATTCCAAGTAGGAAGATCCTTTCAACGGTTCGTTTTTAGTCATGTGAATTTCGAGTTTCAATACCTCGCCGAACGTCCAATTACTACCTTCATTTTGATAATTCGCGAGAGACATCAACATCTTGTCTTTCATCTTTTTGAAAACGTCCGATAGATCTGAACCTTGAAATACGGGTTCGACGTTAGATCTGAAATATGCATTTTTCACGATGCTCTCGCCGGACTTCACGTCGATTTTATTCATTATGCAATGGAGTATTATCTTAATTTTTAATCCCAAGTTCGTGTATTCACGAAACAAATTCAATACTTTTTTCTTCACCCGTTCCATGAACAATTTCGGATCGACTTTCTTCGACGAGGGAAACACGTCAAAAGTTTTAAAAATGTCTTCGATCACACTCTCTCGTTCTACGGGTTTCGATTGGAATAGTTCCACAACGAGTCGTCTTACATATCATTCTCCTTTCTCTTCGTCGATTGCTCGTTGAATTTCGCTCGATATATCTCGTTTGTCTCGAATCTGAAGTGCATCACTCGTTTTCGTTTTAGTTTTTCTTTTCTTTTCTTTGGAAACTTGATGTTTTTCAACGGCTTTTTGTTTAGTCGTCTTCTTATTTTTCACAACCGACGCATCTTTTGACGTCGTTGCTATCGACATTTCATTTGCCTTTCTAGCATTTCGCAAATATTCTTGTATGACTTCAATTTTTTTTGCTTTAGTTCTATGCTTTCTGAAATCTGAAATTTGTAATAGACTACAAATCTCGTTTAACTGAGGTACGGTTTTCTCATTTAAATTTACCATTGTTTTATCTGTTTGCTTCATTTGTAAGAATATTTTTTTTTTTTTGGAATTTTGTATTAAATAATTTGTTTAAAAAGTTTTGTTTTTTTACTCTATATATATAATAGAAAAAAAAAAAAGTTAAATTTTAAATTCAATTTTTTTTTCTTTAATGTGTTTTTATTCAAAAACAATTTAAGACCGCTTTTATTTCTCACTCGCAAACTGAACACGTTTTCTCGTCTTCGGAATGACATTCTCTACAGTAACGCAGGTGTGCGCACGGTAGAAACAAGACGTTTGCGACACCTTTGCAGACCAGACACTTGGAGGTGGACGTTTTACTCAGTTTGTTTTCGACGAGTGACGATAACTTGTCCACTTCCGCCATGAATTTGATGAGATGTTCTAAAGTTATGAATTGAGACAGGGTCTTGTTCGCGATGTTTAACGCATCGTACAATTGTTCCTTGGTGTATCCGAGTTGTAACATATCTATCAATAATTTTTGGTTTTTATCTCTATCCCTCTCTTCGTCTTGGATTTTGATCAATCCCAACGTTAGGATCTTGTTCAAATAATCGCATTCGTCTTTTTCAATATTACTTATGTGTTCTAGTAAAGGTACGTCGTGAGGTTCCCAATTCATCAAATGTATGTCACAACAAAAACATTTGACTTTGTCACCTCTACCCACGTAAACGAAACCCGCAGTGGCTAAATCTTCGGGTTTTTGAGCAAGATGCAAAGGCCAATTTTTAAACGTTTGAAGTCTTGCACGTTCTAGACTATAATTCGGATGTTTGGACTTGATCATTGTTTTTACCTCAAAATTGAGTTTGTAAGAATTTTTTTTTAACTTTTATTTATATATATATAAAGAGAAATAAAGAGAAACTTTTTTTAACAAATTATTATTTAAATACAAAATTTAAAATATACATTATTTGTAAGAATTCATAAAAAACCAAATAATCGATCATGACAACAACATCACCTAAAAGATGTGGATTGAAATTGAAACGAGACGAAGGGTATGAGAATTTCAGTTTTAATATCTATACATTACAACCACACGATCCCATCTAATTGAATGAGGTCGAGATGGTGGACTTAGAGCGCTACTACCACAAATATCGAATGTGTTTGAAAGTGGATGAAGCCGCGCTCGATTTGTTTTACGAGTACCAAAGCGAACTGTTGATTAATATCATCATCACCGAAGACAGAGAATTTGACAGGGGTGATTTATTGTTGTCCTATGGAAGTTACATATATCCAATAATCTCACCCGAACTCGTGAAGAAATCGGGTGGTGAGAGCGCATTCGCCTATGAAAAAAAACTCAAAAGAGTAAAGATGAACATTCACACCATTTTCGTATGTGGAAAAATGATGAATGTCAACTTGCTAATAACGGACTTGGAAATATAAACAATAGAGAGATTGAAATTAAAAAAATTTAAACTTTTTATATATATATAAAGAGAAAAAAAAACTTTTACTAAAAAAAATTTTACATTAAAGAAAATTAAAAATTAAAAAAACAACTTTTTTATCTATATAAAGAGCAAAAAAAAATAACAACCTTTTTTTAACAAATTATTATTTAAATACAAAATTTAAAATATACATTATTGCAAGAATTCGTAAAAATAAAAAAACAAATAATCGATCATGAAGACAACAACACCTAAAAGATGCGAATTGAAATTGAAACGAGTCGAAACGTATAAGAAATTCGGTCATAAAATCTATAGATTACAACGACATGATCCCATCGAATTGAACGATGTCGAGACGAAGGGCTTAGAGCACAAATACAAGAAATTTAAGATGCCTCTGAAATTGAACGAAGCCGCGCTAGATTTGATTTACGAGTACCAAAGCGATCTGCAGAACATCGTCATCGCCGAAGATAGAGAATTCGACAAGGACGATTTGTCGTTGCCCTATGGAAATTACATATTTTCAAACATCTCATTCGAACTCGTGAAGAAATTAGGTGGTGAGAGCGAGTTGACTGATGTAAAAAAAACTCAAAAGAGTAAAGATAAACATTCAACATGTTTTAGAAAAAGCAGTAGACACTAGCGTCAACATGCTAATAACGGACTTGGAAATATAAACAATAGAGCGATTGATTTTTAGCGAAGAAAAAATGAAAAAAAAAAAAAAAGTAAATGAGATCTCATTTACTTTTTTTTTTTTTTTTTTTTTTTTTGTTTTCCTTCTTCTTCACTATCATCATGATATATTATAATAACGTTTCCTTTTCTCTCAAATTTCTGCGTCGATTCTTCTTCTTTTTCTTTTTTTCTTTTTCTCTGTGATGTGATACGTTCATGGTAACATTTTTGTTTATCCGAATCATAATTATGAACGAATGTTGTGCATCTCTTGGTAACACTCGCTTCAGAAGGTAGTGATGACCGTGGAAAGCATCGTCTCATTCCCAACCGTATATCCCGTGCTTTATCTATCTCTTTCCTTAGATATCCATCATTAGCGTCTAACCATTTTTTTATTTCTTCGCTCTCTGGCTCGCGATGTTCGTCATTATCGTCAAATTCATTCAGGTGATAAATTTGTTTCTCCACCTCTTCACCCATTTTAAATATATATTATTTTATACTTTCTATGATTTTAGATATTTTATATAATTTTATATTTTATAATAACATATTCAAAATTGGTATGTTCTTAAATGGTGAATTGTCACCGAGCAACAAACCCTTGCCGTATCGCTTGACGTTCTGTCCACTCTTCAGAAAGAGACCATTTCCTCTCAAAGAGTTGCCACCTCTAACAGGTTCTAGATACAATCCTTTACCGCTATCGTCTACGTGAACGCGACACACGGCTCCTCCCTTCTTCAAAAACAGTCCGTTGCCACCCATTAACTTCTCAACTCCCAAACTAGCGAGTCCTGTGAGAGCTCCCACGCCGAGAGTCTTTCCGAGAAAGGGTAGCACCTTTGCGGCGAAGGGTAATGCTTTTGCGGCGATTCCTGCCAATAGCGGTAGGAAACCGCCTTTCATTCTCAAATTGTATCTCAATTGAGTGGGACTCAATCTCACCGCCAACCCTCTTCCATCGCGAATCGCTTTCTCCATCCTTTTGATTTGACTTCTAGTCCAGGCGATCGAATCCTGTCCGCCTCTCGTCAGATCTTCGTGAGTGAATTTGAATCTCACCACCTCGCCTCGAGTTGTTCAAGCTCTCTTAAGTTTCTTCTTCTGTCCTGCAGATATGTTCACGTTTTTAACCACGTATTGTGTCATAGTTCTGTTTTGTTTGTTTTTTTAAATATATTTACTTCAACTTTTTCTTGTTTAATAATTATATTAAAATAATTTTGTAAAAAAATTAATATTACCGTTTATTTTATTTTTGTTATCTATATATATATAATATTTATTTTTTTTTTTTTTTTTTTTTTTGCTTTTTATATTTCTCTTATGTGAAATTGTATCGTCACTCTCTCTCCGTGAAGATCTAACAGTTCACCATTTTGATCCGTCAATGTGGTTTTGAGACTATACAACGTGTCTAAAATCACTGGTAGATAAACTAAATTTCGAGGTCGCTCCACGATCTTATAACCCGGCGACACGTTTGGAAAGAAGGAATAGATCGTCGGCTGAGCGCTACCATTCACGTAGCTTCCGGCAATCACGTCCACATTCACCAGAATGCTATTGACAGTGAGAATGTCGACCGTATTTTCAGATGCCGCGTGGCCTCGAAACATCTTTCGATCGAATCCCAACATCTTGCCTATAGAATCGTCAATGTTGAAATCCACACGAAAATTATCTTCCAAATCCAACATCGTCTGTAATGTATTAGGATTGGGAGCGAGTCTGATCTTGTTGCTTCCCTTTCCATCCGTCTTCATTCGCGTCTGAATGTAATGGTTCAAATCGTCTATGTCGTAACTCCCTTTGGGAATTTTAATCTCCAACCAATCCACTCCATCGGAATACTTGAACGAGTTATTCTTTTCGGTGACGTTGGGAAAGGAATAATAAGTCTCCAGATTCACCAACGCCATCTCGTAACTTTTCTCTCTGTTCAATTCGATGGAAGGTTCGAATTTCGTAGCGAATCGAGTCGAATCGCCACTCTCCACAATTTGAATGGATTGTTTCGCAGCCATATTCTCAGCTATCCGTTCTAACAATTCTCCATGTTGGAACATTATATCTTAATTTTATTTTATTTTTTTATTCAAAACTAATTATTTGAAGATTTATTTATTTTTCTAATTTTTTTTATTTTTTCACGCTCTATCTTATTATTATCATCACCATCGGGAACATAAAACTTATCGAATCCGCACCGATATTTTCCGTGATTAAATTCGCTCATCAAATCGATCACGACGAAATTGTAAAGTCCACCATCCCAAACCCTCTTGCAGAATCTCCTGAATTCGATAGCGCTCATGTCGTTCGCGACGTGATCGCCGTAGATGTGATTGAGATTCTTGAGATCTTGGCGAAAGAGACAAAGAAAATTAGCGTTCTCCCTTATCGTCTGTCTGGGCAACCGAAAATAATTCTGCGACAGGTAGAAACAGTCCACATTGCTGTGTCGACCCCTAACGTAATACGATTCGCAACGGTTCTGTCTCTCCAAAAGCAGATCGTCGAAAATCATGAGATTCTTATCTTCCGATTTCAGTTCTCTAGGATCCGGAACGTCGCTAGCTTTCTCGTAAAATCGACACTCGACGTTCGAAGATGCATTTCTCTTCGTCAGCTCCGTCGCCGCGCCGTCCAAAATGATCGAGAGCGGAGCTTCGCTCTTGTTGAATTCCTCCCTGCTGTCAAAGATTCTGGCTATGACGTGCTTGGGCAATCTGCGATCCATGCACTCTCGAAGCAATCTGTATTCGGGTTGAAACAAGCTCTCACCAAACACGAACAATCTGTCATAATCCAACCAGTCGGGTCGGGACAACAGATTCATCAACAGATTGGTCTTTCCACAATTCGATTTTCCCACTATCAAGCCTCTTATGCTCTTGGGAAAGAACTCGTTATTCGACCTCTTGGTCGCGACGTCGTTCCAAAACATATCTTTAATGTTCATCTTTTTGTTTTATTTTTTTTTTATTTGTCTGTTATTTTAGATTCTTTTCAAACACAAATTTTTTATGTTTTTTTTTCAAACTCTGTTTTTAATGTTGTTATTATTATTATTTTGTTTATATCGCACCGTCGCGAGTTCTCTTCAATCCGGATCCACTCGTCATTTTGGCTAAATCTTGTATGGGCACCACGGCATCCTTAAAATCTATCCAACTTTTTGACGTTCGCTCTAACGTAGCTCGCTTCGCCGGCGGACTGATCAACTTGTCGATCAACGTGTCGGCTGCCCTCTTGCCAGCCACAGAAGCTATCCTACCACTGGCTTTGGAAGCGGCTTTCTTACCAGCATCCAAAGCCGTCTTCTTACCGACCTCAAACGCGGTCGATGCGAGTTTTCTACCCGCATTGCTCGTGAACGCTCGCAGTATAGAATCGACGATGCCAGAACTGCGTTAAACGTAAGTCCTGACGTATCCCCTGTTCTTTATCACCAACATATTTTATTTTTTATGATATATTTTATGTTTTTTTTTTCACTGGTAAATCTTTTTGTCGTTTTTAAATACTTTTATTATTCTAGTGTAAGAATTTACTGTTTTATTTTTGTTTGTTTGTTTTGTTTGTTTGTTTGTTTCTCTCTCTCTACTTATTATTATATTCACATCAATCCTTCAATTCGTTCATCAGCCTTTTATACTGATTTTTATTCAAAACCTTCTGTCTCAACAATTCGTCAGATATGGCAACTATCTGATTATCTAATCCCGTGTTACCAGCCCGTCTGCTCCCCATCAACAAACTCAATCTCTGAGACAGAGCGTCGGGATCGCTTGGAAGAAAAGTAGTGGTTTTCACCCCTTTGCCAGTCATCGATTCGATGAACTTCTTGTTCGCATTCCATATGGGCTTCACTATTTTCGTCCACTTGTAACCTCTGTTGGCTTTGGGTCTCGTCTCTCTGGCATCGTTATTTCTATTCATGGCGTGAGTTTGAACTAGAATGTCTCCGTAATTGTGGAAATCCTGTTCCGTATAATCTCCGGGCTTATCGAAAAGGAGCAATCTCTGCAGACCATCGGTTACTTTATACTTATTCGAACCTACGATCAATTCATCATCGTCCATTTCCACTTCAGTGTCGCCCACGAATTTCCTACCGCTCGAATCCTCGCGAATTCCATACAACAGATCTCTCTTACCGCCACCATCATCATCGGACGATGCGATGCTATCAGTGGTGATAGTCGAAGCCGTATCATCGCTCTCACTCACGTCGGTTTCGATTCTCGTGGGAACGTAATCCGGTGTAGATTGAACGGAATACCGATTTCCAAAACTAGAAGGCAACGAACCCATTCTCAAAGAACTCTCCTTTATGGGTCTCAATTCTTCGACTATCTCCTTCCTGCTTCGCTCTTGACCCTCCGTCACGGGTTTCAATATTTTTGTAGCTTCGCGTGTGAGTTCCATCTCACCGAGACGTCTGCTCCTATCAGCTGCCTGAATCGCCTTCTTAGCATGTAAATGCCTGTCTAAAATTCGATCTCGGCGTCTTGGATCCATCTGGAAAAACGTCATCTTTCGTTTTAATTGTTTTTATTTATTTTTCAAAATTAAATGTTTAATTATATTTTTTTTATATTTTATGTTTTAAGTATTAAAATCTCTTTCCGTCTTAATATAATATCTGAAAAAATATTCACATCTCAAACTCACTGTGTTAATTGAAGTTAAAAAAAAATACATTTTAAACAGTACATGACAAACTGGTTTCTGATGTAACGCATTTTGACAGCGGTGTTTACATTTTGTCAAAAGATTTCATTCATTCACACATCAATTCATCGAGTGTCGAATTAACAGAAAATCATTTTTTGATGACTGTTAGACAGTTTTAACACACAATGGAAAACTGATTTTTAACAAATCTCTCTCTCCGATTGCTATCGTGAATATATTAAAAATTTTACCACTCGAAACCTAACTGAGCGGAAAATGCGTTTTAAACATTCTGATAAGTGTTTCTTGACTTTATTCAAGGAACGCTTAACAGTCAACCTCATTTCTCATAGTGGAGGAAATTCTCAAAAAAAGCCCAAAACTCAATTTTTATCCATCCCATCACCGGAAAACATCAATGTCTATAACACAGGCTATATATTCACAATCGACTCTGTTTGAACAAAACACCTCAATTACGATAACGTGTGTTAGTTGCTTACTTCAGGAAAGACGTGACTGGGTTTGCAAATTTCCAAACACACAGACACTCTTCGTTCAGATCGAGTTTTTATTACGAGATTCGATCGCTCGATCAGCTGAGTGGTTTTTTTTTAGAATTTTCTCATAGTGGAGGAATTCTCAAAAAAAAACCCCAAAACTCAATTTTTATCCATCCCATCACCAGAAAACATCAATGTCTATAATACAGGCTATATATTCACAATCGACTCTGTTTGAACAAAACACCTCAATTACGATAACGTGTGTTAGTTGCTTACTTCAGGAAAGACGTGACTGGGTTTGCAAATTTCCAAACACACAGACACTCTTCTTTCAGATCGAGTTTTTATTACGAGATTCGATCGCTCGATCAGCTGAGTGGTTTTTTTTTTTTTTTAAATTTTCTCATAGTGGAGGAATTCTCCAAAAAACCTCAAAACTCAATTTTTATCCATCCCATCACCGGAAAACATCAGTGTCTATAATACAGGCTACATATTCACAATCGACTCTGTTTGAACAAAAAAAACCACCACCGCCTCAAAAACGAGGGAGAGTTCTAAATCATCTGTACCAAAGCAATTGAGAGTTCTAAATCATCTGTACCAAAGCAATTGAGAGTTCTAAATCACTGATTTAGAATTCCCAAAGCTGTTTTTTGATGATGAACCAGAATCTTATGCTTTCGCTCGCGTTCGCCGACGATTGATCGGTGGGTCTGATCTGCGATGCGAACGTAGACCAAAAATCACGTACACGATACAACTGAAGATGTACAACACACGCACACGATGCGTTCACCATGAGTATTTGAACGCTAAAAGCGCGATCTAGGAGTCACTGACTGTACATGAGGGATTCTAAATCACTGTACAGTTTTTGTGAACAAGCGTGTGATTTAACACTGAATTCCACGTTGGTGAACGCATCGTGTGCGTGTTTTGTACACGTACATGTACAAGTGATTTGGAACTCTCAATTTATACCTACTGGTATTCAATCTTCATTTCAACACAAACCCTTGTGATTTAATGATTGAATATGGCAAATGCAAATGTAAGAAGACATTTGTCTGAAGCAGAAATGTGCCGGGCTGTAGGGATGGTGGAGCAAGGCGCTACCCATCGTCAGGTTGGTGAAGCCCTTGGTGTGCACCATACGGTGATCACCAGATCATGGGCAAGATGTCAGCAGTATGGCACACCAGTAAGACGGCATGGTGGTGGCAGAGACAGGGCAACATCTGCAGCTGAAGACCGGTTTTCGATCATTCAGGCCCGTAGGAACCGCTTTGCCACAGCAACCCGGCCTCGCAGTGACCTTCAGAATAGATCCAGGGTAAATGTTTCGACGCAGACTATCCGGGCAAGGTTGCACGAATGTGGTCTCCGATCGAGAAGACCATGTATTCGCATTCCGCTGTCCCAAAACCACCGTCAGGCACGATATGAATGGGTCATGTACCACGTTGGATGGACCAGAGAAGATTGGCGACCTGTCCTTTTTACAGGTGAGTCACGGTACTGCCTAGACTACACAGATAGGCGTTCTAGGGTATGGAGAAGACCAGGAGAGCGATTCTATGCAGCCAACATTGCTGAGCATGACCGCTATGGTGGAGGGTCAATCATTGTCTGGGCGGCATTAACAGGGATGGACGTACAGAGCTCTGTGTCATTGAACGTGGTACATTGACTGCACAGCGGCATATTGATGAGATCCTGGATGTCCACGTCAGATTGTATGCAGGTGCAGTGGGTGATAGATTCATTCTGATGGACGATAAAACCCGTCCTCATGATCCCCATGCTGTCGGGGAGTTCCGATAGAGGGAGGGGATTGAGCGTGTGGACTGGCCAGCAAGATCCCCTGACCTCAACCCAATCGAACATGTCTGGAATGAGTTGCAGCTTGCAATTTCAGCCCGTCCAGTCCAACCAAGAAGTGTACAAGAGGTTGGTGCCATGTTGGTCCAAGAATGGAACAACATCCCACAAAGGACCACCAGGAACCTGATTGGGAGCATGAGAAGGCGTTGTCAAGCTGTAATTAACAGTAATGGGTCTCATACTCGATATTGAACCCATACCAGTTCGCTCCGTCAACGTTTTGGCAAATTGAAAAATTTCCTCTTTTTCCTATAATATCCATTTTCCATGGCTATCGTATTCAAAAGCTAAAAAATGTCAAACACAAACAAAATCTTAATTTCTGTGCTTAAATCATTAAAGATATAATTAAATAAAAAATATATACACTTTTCATTACAATATTTCAACTAAAACGTAAAACAGGTAGTTGGATATACTTGGTCCTTAGCAAACTTTGAGTAGTATAATTATATTCAACCGCTTGGTTCGTGTTCCATTTGTCTAAACTGCAGTACCTATAAGTATTCCAAGAACAGAAATAAGCGTCCTATGTGATCCCTAAGAACTCGTCCTCATTAACTCAGCATGTCTAATTTATTAAGCGCATGTGTATATTGGGTTGATAATTGCGCCAGATTATGTGGTACTGAAGTTTCTGGTCGATTCAGTTGACTTGGAAAACAATGAAAAATGGAATCGTATACATACGGGCTCCACTAATATACGGAATTCGTTATTTAACTGGGATTTACCGTATTCAGTGTTATCAATATTCATGTTGTGTTATGCCACCTCCAAACTTAGAAGTACTTTTTAAAACTATTTTTGTTACGATACATCCGCCCTGGATTATATTATATGAGATGTCTGCGTGAATATTTCCCCCCAATCCGCGATATGTCCGAAGCCTACATTTAAGCATTCTGCTTTGTTTATTTGTGTGCAGGGGTGGGTAGTTTTCCGGGTTTTTTTTCGAATGGAGATCTTAACCCCCAAAGTGTAGTCAATCCACCCCCCCCCCCCCCCCCCCCCATCAGTCACAATGCTTTGAGATGTGGTTTTCACCTTTTTTTAGTGAGAGAGATTCAACTTTGTTCACAAAATGTTTCTTGTTTATGTTCAAATACGAAGAGATTGCATGGTATATGCACAAAATACGAATGTTTCATTGATATTTTCTCGCGCGCGCAAAATGTTCTCTTGTTGAACATTGTTTTAGAAAGGTTGGACGTTTCATGCTCGTGGGGGCCGGAAGTATCAAAGGAAGTGGGAGTGTTTCTCTTACGATTATTGGTGTCGCATTGAAGAGGAAAGCGAAACTGACAAGTGATCATTATACGAAATTTATCTGTCTTGAGATAAAAAATGAAAAAGTGGTTTTCACTTCACCGATCCCGCGAGGAAACGTTTTTCACATGAGATCATAATTATTTTGCAGTCCTCGGGCTGTTAGGAAATTGTTCAATCGTTTATCGACTACGCTCTATAAAACGTGATTTTGTGACATAAATTCAACATTGTAAACAGGCGCAATGGGAGATCTGCGTAATATCTGCGCACTTTGGAGGCGAATGCACAAATACGACACAAATTAGTAGCTGGTTTGCACGCAAAACAAACAAGGAATATGTTTTTAATTTGACCATCTTGTTTCGAATTTCTGAAGCTCACATCTCTGACTTATCTCGTCATTTCACATCGACTTTCGATAAAGTTATCTTTTTTAGAATTGTTAGAATGGGGAGAAAGGTCCAATTAAGAAGCATGCAATTGTTCAGAAAACTCCTATGACATCAGTAGAAAATAAAGCGAAGTTGCCTTTTGCAACTTTTAATGAACGAAAACAACAGGCAGCTCACAGAGCTGTCTATTTCGCGAATATGTTTTTACAGTAATTTGTAAGTTTTTATTCTTCCCGGGAAACAAAATAGCAAATCTTACCTTCTAAACTTTTATATTAACCCTTTACCTAACGAATCGCCCGCATCCGGCCGCGTAATTTGCAAACTGAGCAGTCGAAAAAATAAATTTTAAAAAATATTTCAACAAAACCATATCATGTGACCCCTCATTGGAACGAGCTCGATGAGCTCGTTCCAATGAGGGGTCACATGTTATGGTTTTGTCAAAAAAAAAATTGAAAAAATTTAAAAAATAGTAATTAAAATAATGAATTTTGATATTCTCTGCGTTGGGTAAAGAGTTCTGTATTATTTGTCAAAAAGCGCCCACTGTTGATATAATAAACATAAATAAACAGCTGCGCCATGAGCGCATGATACGCTCGTTATTAATTACAATAGGGAAGCACACAATTCCTTCCATCAACATATACTTGCCACCAAAAAATCATGAAAATTGCTCAAAGCATTTTCAAGTTATTGTCCGACATGTGGAAAATTGCCTATATTTTGACGAATAAAGTCCCATAACTCTGGAATGACAAATCGGACAGCGACACAAATCGAAAGGGAGTTTCCTTCCATCAACATATACTTTCCACCAAAAAATCACAAAAATTTCTCGAAGCGTTTTCGAGTTATTGTACGGCGTGTGGATGGATGGACGGACGGACAGCGATATACCATAATACGACCGTTTTTTATCAAAACGGGCGTATAAAAAGGTTAGAGAACATGAAAATATGGTGAAAGCGCCGTTTTTTAATTTTTAAATGAGTCTTAACCGAGAATAATAGTCAAACGTTCAAACAGATTGGGGAAAAGTTGTGAAAAGCCAGCTTCTGTATTTTTATACTCCTCTACATGAAAATGCTGAAAGTTTGTGAAATGATGCACACATCGACGATACAACTTCGATAACATTTCAAAATTTCAATTTTTATATGAAATTCCCATACCTTTTGTGTTAAATCTACTGACAACTTCAGACAATTACTTACTGGTCCTCTTCGCTACCTCTGGAGCTTAAGGTCTCGACAAGATGCCTCCATCCAACACGGTCTTTTGCTTTGGCCTCTGCCTCATTCCAGGTGGTTCCCATCTCTCTAAGTTCTGACTCCGCTGTTCTGCGTCAGTGTTTTTTTTGCTTCTTGGACTCTTTCCTTGTGGGGGTCCTTGTCAGAGCAATCTTTGCTATGTTTGATATTGGCATCCTTAGCACATGACCTAACCATCTCATCCGTCTCTGCTTGACTTCTTCCACGATACAGGTGGCTTGGCTGAGCTCAAGGAGGTCTTTGTTTGAAATCTTGTTTGGCCAGAACTTTCTGTTGATCTTCCAAAGGCACCCATGGTGGAAACTAGACATTGTTTCCATATCAGTCTCGGTGACCCTCCAAGACTTACTTCCAAAGAAGTGTTATACAGTACTTGGAGAGTGGATTGTAACTAAATCTCCCGCAGAGTGGAGTTATCACCCAAACTATAACTTTCAAATTTTGTAGATATCGACAAAAAATACAAGCACTGTTTCAGCCAATGGACCTCCGGGTTTAACCCGGAGGTCCATTGGCTGAAACTTTGCTTGTGTTTGTTATGCCTTGCAACAAATTTGCAATTATTACTTGGGTGGAATCTCCACTCTGCGGGTGATGTAGTGATAATACACTCTTCACGTACTGTAAGTGTGGATCTTGGTCTTCTGGTTGTATAGTTTAGATTTCCATATGAACTTTAGCTGCTGATATGTTCTTCTCGCCAGTGCCAATCTGTTTCTGATGTCCTTTTTGGCAGCATCTTCTGTGCTAATGACTGATCACACGTAGATGAATTCACTCACCCGTTTGATGTTAGTCCCTTGAGTATTGATGTCGACATTGTTGGTGGTATTTATACGCATCTCTTGGGTGTTGGCGGTGTTAATATGTAGCCCAATCTGACTAGCATAATGATTCAGTCTGTTTGACTTGGACTTGGATATGGTCGTATTTGAAGAATAGAAGGGCAATGTCGTCGGTAAAATCCAGATCTTTTAAAGATGAGAATAAGGTCCACTAACTTTTCCGTAAATCTCTTTCAATGACGGAAATTGTCAGCCATGACTCGATCTACAGTACATTTGTCATAAAGTTGTCATTTTCACGATCTGATTACGACCATTGATACCAATGGGTCGAGGTTTTTGTAAATAAAATGTGGCGAAACCAAGACTGCATCAAGAAATACATACGAATATAACATCTGAGATTCAAATGTTCCCTCATTTACTTTTAGGCACGTGAGATTGTAGGTTACTCTGACAGACTTTCGTCTGTAAATGTTTGATGTGTGGGATTATCACACTTCTCTTCGGAACAATCGCGGCCGGGTGAGCGAGAAGACCCCGGCGCGAGAGAAGGAGCTCAACCAGATATGCAGATACACAGGGATACTCTCTCGGGCTGGGGGGATCTGTCTAGACTGCGACGGGCGTGTGAAGGAATCCGAAGTACTCGGAGAGAAACACACACTATAAATGGGTAAGTTTTAACCCTTTGAGCCCTCATTTCCTGGAATGGTATAGCCTTTGCGTACACTTACAGTGAGATGGGCCAGTCCAGTATCAATATACAAGGATGATAATATAATAACTACGGTCTGCAGCCGTCTGGCTGCAGACTGCAGTTATTATTTTATCATCAATGGCCCGTAAAAAGACCTCTTATAATAAGACAAAATGGGATGAAATTATGTCTTGGACCGAAAAATCGGTCTTATGAGTTCAAAGGGTTAAGCACAAAATCCAAGTGATATTATCAAAACGTTTAGCGCCGCTGATAATACGAGCAGACACATTCTGGATTCTTTGTACCTGCCGGAACAAGGAGTGCGACACAAGGACACAATAAATGCAAGAATCAGATTTAATTTAATCTTATTTGTTTTACAAGTTATGCAACTTATATTAACGCCTCTCCTTGTCCCAATGGCTCAGGTGTGTGGGAAGACCTTCATAGCGGCAACTTCGTGGCCTAGCTCTTCTCGAGTACTAGGAAGGGATCTTTCGCCTGCACGGAGTGTGTCTCTCTCCGTACAGAGGACAGCCATTTTACGTCCCCACCCGATAGGACGGTACGCTGTGACAGCATCAACCCCACAATTGATGCTGACAGAGAGTGTTCGGACACCACGAGAACTTTCCCCGGCCGGGGATCGATCCCGGGACCACTGGCATGAGAGACCAGCGCACTTATCCGCTCGGCAACCACTCTCAAGAATCAGATGCGAGGTTATGAACCGTAACGGACGCAGCCGAAATGTCTAGAAGTACAAGTACAAGAAGAACAGTTTTCCCTTCAGCCAGGCAATCTATGATAGTATTATACACCCGTATAGCTGTACTGTGATTGGACATAAATGATGATTGTTAAGGTTGCAACAGATTGTTTCAGTCAGATGCCTCTTTAGTTATTTTGACTGCGGTCTTTTCCGTGAGTTTGGAAACGATGGCCACATTCGACACTGACTCATAGTTCTTCAAGTATCTGGAGTCGAATAAAGGCTTTTTTAATGACTGGCGACACAATAGCTAATTATATATCTTTAGGAATGAGGCATTCAGAGTGCTATGCATAAATAATTTTGTCATAATTGGAATGAGAGAGCCAAAAATATTGATTGACCCACTGTCCGTTAACCCTAGCATGAAAGGCAGACGGCACTTGCAAACCAAATTCTTGAATAGCAAATTTGTTTCATTGTTTGCGCCCAAAACATAGCTTATGACCCCCTCATTGGAGCGAGCTAAACGAGCTCGTTCCAATGAGGGGTGATAACCTATGTTTTTGAGACAAAAAGTGACAAACAATGAAAATCGAACGGCAATTTTTGTGAAATCCGCCAGCCAGTTTTGGCCACTACGTTGGGTAAAGAGTTAACCACCCTACGCACTGATTTTAAAATACCGGAGTTTCAAGCAACATTTTTTAAAAATTCAACTTGGAATGTAACCAATTCTATGTGGTTTGACAGAGCTCTTTCAAAATAAGATTGAATTGGCAAAATTCGTACTTGAATTATGGGGAAAATTTTGATAATTGTAACACGGGTCAATTGTAACATGGCTGATATATCTCCTCTGGTAAGTGGAGATAACGTCGTATGATATTCCGCCGGAGTGTTGCCACGATTAAAAACTTTCGGACTATTTTAGAAGGAAAAAACTTTTTTTCAACCTGTCGAGTAAACTTTTGCACTTTTGTTAGAAACGTGAGAGCCATCAGAAAGACGTATGATATACTATTCAAAAAAAGTAGAGGATATTTTGATAAAAGTGAGATATACGAAGAAATATATTTATATTTTCATCAAAAGGACAGTTCAGGCATTGCACTGTGACACCTGGTGAATAATTTCAGCGATAGTTGGGGTGTCTGAGAAGCACACGTTCCAGGCACTGAGCTGTGGAAGACATGGACGGTCACTCAGAGAATTTACCACATTCAGTCCAAAACCTCAGTACCTTGTAAATCCTCCTCGGTTCGCGAGACAAGCGCGGATCCGACGTGGCATACTCCTCACCAAACGTTCAATATCAGCTTGACTGATATTATTTCATTCTTCCTGCAGTGCAGCGGCGAGTTCCTGGACATTGGTAGAGGGCTGATGGCGTTGTCGTAGGCGCCTGCCATGCATATCCCAGACGTGCTCGATTGCTGAAAGGTCTGGACTTAGTGCTGGCCAAGGCAGTGTAGTGATGATCTGCTCCTGGATGAACTCTGTAGCGACATGGGCCTCTGTAGCGACATGACAGTGCATGTCATCTTGGAAAATGAATCGACGGCCGTGACGTCGCGCATATGTCACAGCGCGAGCTGCTAACATGTCGTCACTGTAGTACTGCCCTGTGACACGCCCTTGGAAGACATGTAATGCTGTTCTGCTTGTCATGGTTATGCCTCCCCACACCATAACCGATCCACCATCAAAACGATCGTGCCGCTTAACGGTCACGTCATAGTATAGTTCGTTCCGCCACCGCCACACTCTGTTTCGCCTGTCGTGGAAGTCGAGTGTGAACCTCGATTCATCAGAAAACATGACGTTGCTCCACCGACGATTGTCCCAGCGCTGTCGTGCTACACACCAATTACGCCTTGCTGCGATGTGACGTTCAGTCAAACGTGGAATTATTCGAGGTCGTCGAGCGTACAAATTCCAGCTGTGCAGGCGATTTCGGATAGTCTGACCACTGACTCTCACATATGTCGCTCGGTGCAGCTGCTGTCCAATTTCTGAGGCACTTTGATGGCGGTTACGTAATGCTGTGGTTCGGAAGAAATGATCCTGGTTAGCAGTTGTCGCCCTTGGACGACCTGACCGACGTCTATCATCAACATTGCCTATCTGACGGTAGCGTGACCACAACCTGCTAATCACCGATTGAGTAACGTTGAGAATTTGAGCCACTGCAGTCTTCTGTTGCCAGCTTCCAACATGCCAGCGACACGTAAAAGTTCGTCACATGTCAGTCTTCGCACCCTCGAAAGTTACGTTTCGACCAGAAAGTATTGATGAACGAGTTAAAACCAAGAAAATAACGATGAGACCTCCGAAAAAGTCCGTCCAGTACAAATGAAAATTTCAAAACGTACCCCACAGACATTAACGCTGACTCCTGCGAAAACCCTGCACGAAGTTTTCGTGGGCCGGTGACATTCATGATCCACACTAAAATTGATAACATATTGATGTGTCCAATCACGCGTATCCCATACTATTTTCCGAAAATATCAACATCAGTTTGGATATCCCCTACTTTTTTTAATAGTATGATAGAGGTTGAACTAGAGAAACAGAATTTACTGCACCCAGTAAATTCAAGTCTGTGTGAAAAGGGTTAAAGAATCAGGAATAAACTATACAGAAAGAGAATTTATGGAGGCTTATTTTCAAGAGTAAAATATTTTTAAACAAATCAGAAGTGGGTTTTAGTTAACAGTATTTACAGATATTCATACTGGAATCAGAACAGTTATTTATAAGAAACCAGAAAAGGCATACATGTGAACAGCATTCAAAGGGTTCGATACTCGAATCAGAAATGGACATTTTTGGCTCTGCCCACTAATTTGAGTGATGAAATACGTTCATAAACTTTAGAAATGCATGAATAATACGCACTTGATGACTTTGGTGACCTCTTTCAGGCAGACCCCTAGGTGACCTTCATGACGTTGACCCATATTTTGAATTTCCATCAAGTGTCGACTCATTTGGTGTTAGTTCTAGGTCCAGTCATCATACCACGATTGAGATATGAGCATGACCCACTTTCAAAAATGTTGGCTACGCCCACATTTTTAACATAAAAATGCATGTAAGGACCTCAGGAATTCTTTGGGGGTGGGGGGGGGTCAAAAAATGTGATTTCCAGCAATTATGAAAAATGCACTTAATGACCCCTAGATGACCTCCTTGACCCTGACCCATATTTCGAATCTCCATCAAGTGTCGACTCATTTGGTGTTGATCCCAGGTCCGTAGGTCATACCACGCTTGAGATATGGGCGTGACCCACTTTCAAAAATTTTGGCCACGCCCACTTTTTTTACGTCAAAATGAATGTGTGTACGTCAGAAATAGTTTAGGGGCAAAAAATGTGATTTCCAGCAATTCTGAAAAATGCACTCAATGACCTCCGTGACCTTGACCCATATTTTGAATCTCCATGAAATGTCGACTCATTTGGTGTTGATCCCAGGTCCATACGTCATACCGCGCCTGAGGTATGGGCGTGACCCACTTTCAAAAATTTTGGCCACACCCTCTTTTTTTACGTCACAAAGCATGTGTGTACGTCAGGAATACTTTAGGGGGTCAAAAAATGTGATTTCCAGCAATTCTGAAAAATGCACTCAATGACCCCTAGTTGACCTCCATGACCTTGACCCATATTTTGAACCTCCTTCGGGTGTCAACTCATTTGGTGTTGGTCCCAGGTCCGTGGGTCATACCACGCTTGAGATATGGGCGTGACCCACTTTCGAAAAATTTGGCCACGCCCATTTTTTACGTCAAAATGCATGTATGTACGTCAGGAATACTTTAGGGGGTCGAAAAATGTGATTTTCAGCAATTTTGAAAAATGCACTCAATGACCCCTAAGTGACCTCTGTGACCTTGACCCATATTTTGAATCTCCATCAAGTGTTGCCTCATTTCGTGTTGATCCCAGGTCCATGCGTCATACCACACCTGAGATATGGGCGTGACCCACTTTCAAACTTTTTGGCCACGCCCACTTTTTTTTACGTCAAAATGCATGTGTGTTCGTCAGGAATACTTTAGGGGGTGAAAAAATGTGATTTCCAGCAATTCTGAAAAATGCACTCAATGACCCCTAGGTGATCTCCGTGACCTTGACCCATATTTTGAATCTCCATCAAGTGTCGACTCATTTCATGTTGGTCACAGGTCCATACGTTATACTACGCCTGAGATATGGGCGTGACCCACTTTCAAAAATTTTGGCCACGCCCACTTTGTTTACGTCAAAATGCATGTGTGTACATCAGGAATACTTTAGGGGGTCAAAAAATGTGATTTCCAGCAATTCTGAAAAATGCACTCAATGACCCCTAGATGACCTCCGTGACCTTGACCCATATTTTGAACGTCCATTGAGTGTCGACTCATTTGGTGTTGGTCCCAGGTCCCTAGGTCATACCACGCCTGAGATATGGGCGTGACCCACTTTCAAAACACCCCCACGGAGAACCCTAATGCCCCAGGAATCTGAAAAATATTCAGTGCCGAGAACTTGTGGCTGTCTATCAGCATGCCAAAAATCAACGAGATAGGGCAATTCGTTTTCGAGTTATCTTGCGGACAAAAAAGTGATGAGAAGACAGAAGAAGAAGAAGAAGAAGAAGAAGAAGAAGAAGAAGAAGAAGAAGAAGAAAAAAAGAAGAAAAAAAAGAAAAAGAATCCGTGCAAAAACAATAGTCTGTGTGTTTCACACAGACTAATTACATTTTCGAAACATGCATTTCTCTTTCAAGTGGAAGCATGCGTTTTAAATATATTTTCCCTGCAAATATTCTGCAAATGTTTTCGTTACTTGGCCATGCAGTGGGGTCGGTTGTAACAAACACTGCGGGACAGAAGCAACATATTACGACCTACTCTCCTGCTGTTAAATTGGTGTGGAGTTTATATGGACAATACATAGATAAATATGTACCGCGAGAGGCGTGGACGCGTTGTAGTGTACAAAACCCCAGTAATTTGTTTTTTCTTTTTGTTTGTTTTTGGAGGTTTTCTGTCTTTTTTCACCGTGACATTTTCGTCACATGTTGCTGCATTGCTGAAGACTTGAACCTCAAGGTGCTAACTCGACAAGCTGATTTATTTTGCTCAAGTGCTGTAATGGATTGAAGTTTTCAGGATGAAAATCAAATCCTGTCTCTTTTTGTTAAGCCATCATCAATACTGTTAATGCTTTTCCCTGCCAGTGTTACAAGTGGGCACGACACGAGGACAGTTGTAACAGAGACGGTGGCCATAGAAAGTGACGTGTTCGTCATAGCCTGTGATTTCTTCGTAAATAACAATTTCATAATAGTTTAGCAGGAAGGTCAAGTGAGTACAACACGCAGACGTTCTCTTCATTTACCTCGTGATTACATGGTAATCTTGGAAAATCCACAAACTGTTACAGTTGTCCATGATCTCCCCTAATCGTCTCGACCAGGTAGGTGCGCATAAAATGTTACAGGAAGGACAATGACGAGGATGCGACAGAGTAAACATCCCCAATCCTTTTCGTCGTTCGAAATCACTCTCGAGAAAGTTAAGTCTTGTTTTTTTGCCATCAGATCTACAAGTCGACAATCAACACAAAAACACTTTGCCAGTTCTACAATGAGCAAGAACGGAACAAGATTTCCAATTTGAAAAGTTGAAATGGACTGTTGAATGCAAACCCTTTAATCGATGAAATAATTCTTATTTAAGACAATCACACTTTGTAGTTACACAAACGAAATCAATGAAAGAACTAAACTGGATGTGATCCATTAAGCTTTCATGTGATTGATGTGAACGCATTGATGGGAGTCTGCTAATCTATTTTAAATCACTTGAAAGGACAATCTCATCTGTAGGTTTATTTCAGAAATAGACCTATTGGCAGACTGTTACAAAAATTAAGAGAAATGAGCATACACCCCCCCCCCCCCCCCCCCGCAACACGTTTTTTAATGCTGTTATACGGACGATAGGGACCTCGGTTGAGCATTGTCTAGAGTACTGCACTTTAAAGCTTAGGGTCGACGGTTGGATCCTGCTGCGCCAGTTGTGTTGTATCCCTGGAAAAAAACACATAAAACCGATTGCTTTGGGGTGGGTGTGCGCTGTATACTAAAGCGGACTGCACGGTTATGGTGTATTTGCTTTCAGCCGCTGCAAACTCTGCTTGTGCCTGGTTGGTAAGTTGAGGAGTCTGACAGTTGCTAGCTGCTGTGTGTTGGTTTTTCCGGATTCCTCCGCCCATAAAACTGTCCGACACGATATGACTCTGGCTATCGAAGGTGTCGTAAAAACCGAATAAACAAACAAACACAGGTGATAAGTCATATATGATATAATGAGGGAAAACATGGAGGATTTACTTTTTATTACAAGCCTGTTCTATGTAATCGCCGTCTACAGCAACACTAAACCATGCGGAAAATTAAAATCTGTTCCGCTCATATGTGCGGAACGGAAATCGTTGACAGACTATTTTGAAATAAGGCATATGGACCACCAATGATATATATCAGAGTATACACCATTATGCGGCCGTGCTCCCGCCCCCACCCCCTCCCCAGCCCCCCTCCCCCCCCCCCTCCTCACACACACAGAGTTCGTATCGTAATGCTTACCGTGGTTACATTCCGAATTTTCCATACTCTTGGTGTTGAATTCACTGGCAGATGTCGCAATTTAGAGGGAGAAAAAATCCTCGCAAGTCAATCTGAATGACGAATATATTTGGCTTTGCCACAACAAATTAGTGATGTGGAGATCCTAAGGGGAGTCGGGGGCATCACTTAGCGATAATTGGGTGAGGAACTGTCTGAGCGTTGCTCAACAACGTTCGGAGTTGGGTCAACACTGTCGTGGTGATTATTGTCATTGTAAATTCCATATGGTATTGGGGGTAAGGTTGGCAACGGCTGGCGGATTTGGGTGTCTTTCGGAACGTCGTCTGAGGAATCATCATCAGTGATTGAAATGGATCGTTTATCTGAATGGACTTTGAAACAGTCTGATCGCTTTAATTTGTATAGGGCACTACGAAGTTGGGATCCTGTGAATTTGCGCAAACTGCACCATCCGCTATCAAGTTCGATCACCAAGTAACGCTCACGTGGTTTGTGTTTATCGCGATCTAATTAGATATAGACCAAGTCGCCAACAGCGAACTGAATGTCCGGTTGAAGCTGTCCTGAAGGGGTCTTAGAAAATTCACTTGAAGGGTGATTCATGTGTCTTTGAGCTTGTTGTAGAAGGATTAGATCCCTATCGCTTACAGATAACTGTTCACCAGTAAATTGTTCACGCTGTGTCCACGTTTCGTGGGCAGAGCGTCCGCGTGATCGAATACGTGAATTTAATCGGGCTATAACAGCTGCCAATTGTACGGCAGTGAGGGTTTCGGGACAGCTGCTTTGACGTGACAACTCAACTTCCACCTCTTGAATGGCCCTCTCCGCGAGTGGATTTTTGTTTTGTTCACATTTTTGGATCTGCCCAATTCAATAGTGATTTGGTGAGTAAACTGTCATTACAAATTGATTTGAAGCCAGAAGCTGGATCGGTTCGTATAGTAGTCGTGCCTCCGCCAAACGGTTTCATCATAACAGGCAACTGTAAAATAGCCTTTCGCAACGATTCAGCGCGCTCGTTGTCAAAAAGAATAGCGTCTGTATACGAAGTGACAGTCTCTCGTAGAACAAAAACAAACTGGCGGTTACGGCGCATAACGTCAGCTGCAAAGGCAGAACCAATGCACTCCGGCGGAGGGCTACTGGTTTCCGGTTGAAGCGTACGTGGACCCGAACGAAGTGAAGCACACATATGACATTGAGCTGTGACAGATTCAATGGTTTGATCCAAATCCAATGCGAAAAAGTATCTGTGCATCACCAGTTTCAGTTGGTGAGCAGACGGGTGGTCAAGTTTAATATGCAAAGCTGACGAAATACCATCTATGAGACTGCGAGGAACAAAGATACGGTCGCGGTCATGAGCTAATGCTTGTTCGTGTTTGCCAACGAGGAGATCGCCTTTTGCAGCAGTTACGGCATTGAGATAACGTTTAACATCACGAATGTTTGTTGCCTTCTTGGAAGGTCATGTGCCTTTAGTTAGGTGTGCATGTCTTCTGTGAAGATCTGAGCGTTCTGATTGAGCTTGGAGCCATGTAGCTCTACTAACAAACGGAAATCGAATGCTTCCTGAAAGCACGTCTTGTACACTAGTGTGACGCACAACTGAATCGGAAATAAGTTTGTTGTAGAAACAGACAGTTACGACAGTCGGGATTGTAGCATTCAGGTGCATTTCGGCTCGGAAAGTCGGGCATAAGATTCTCACTACCAGGTAAGGGACGAACAGATATTTGATATCTTCTAACTACAAAAAAGAAACGTTGATACACGTGGACTAGCCGAGAATTCACCTAGACATTGCTTTTCATATGCCTGCACACAAGGTTTGCTGTCAGCAGACAGACAGATTGAATGGTTGGGCTGAACAATATAAGGACAATAATGCTTGATAGATGCTGCAATACTCAGAGCCTCAATTTCACACGGGAGCCACGTACCTGAGACTTTCGCGATTTTGCATTAAAAACCCACAAGCTTTAACACTCTTTTTCGCAGAACATACAGAGGTGCACCAATACCGTGTTGTTTCACAGAACTGTCAGCCACGATCCACACAGAATCGTCTCTCCGTGGGAGCACTATTGACTGATGCGAAGAAACATGTTGTTGAGCGTTTTGGAACGTCGTACGTTGATCATCAGACTAGTTGATGCTTTCTTGAGAGAGATGACCAGCAATCATATTGTCGGGCGGCGCAAGAACATGTGAACATTGTGGGAGAATACGCGATAACACTTTGTAGGCTCAAATGAATGATTTTAATCATTTTACTGTGGAGGGCTGTGCACAGGTAGAAAGTGGTGAAATTTTATGTGTGCGAAATTTGCATCTAACGATAATGTTGCACTGAGTGACCCATTTGTCCATACCCAACCACCAATCGAAGCTCTGTGGAGCGATGACTGATTTTGAAGCAGACAATCGCAAGTCGCATTTGTTGAACGCCTGAAGAACGCATTTCCAGTTTAATAACTCGTTGAGAGAATTTCCTCCGCAGTACAGGTCGTCGGCTAACTTAACAACTATGCCTTCCAACAAGAGGTTACCGAGAACCTGCGAGAGTAGTTCCTCTAATGTCTCTGATCCAGGCATCCCAATAGCAGATCGTCTATAAACTCGAACACCACGAAAAGGCGTTACGACGCCATAATATTGTGATGACTCACGGGACAGAGGAATTTGATAGAACGAGGACGTCAAATCAGACATTGCAATGCATTTCCATTGGCCGATAGATCGTAATGTTGTGTCAATGTCTGCCATTAATGAGGGTTGGAGTTTAAAAAAAAACGTCCCACATCTGCGAAAGCTTTAACAAGTCGAAAATTGCCCTTGTTTTTTTTTACAAGGAAAGAAGGATTGAGGCATTCAGCAACGACACCTGCGTCTTCAGGACACTGAAAAACTCCCATCTCTTCGAGGTCATCAAACTTTTGCTGAAACTCAATCAGCTTGTCGCGAGAATATTGAGGTACGCGACCTTTTCTTTGTAGGGGTTGTACAGGGCCCATGTTTACAACTGCTTCAAATGGCCCACAAGCACCGTTGTAACCAGGAACATTGTGTCAAACACCTTTTCGTAATCAGAAAGCAATCCCCGAAAGTCATTTTTGATGTTTGAAGGCATAATGTTATCAGGATCCAGCTGCACTGCATCAGATGATGATTTCGGCATGTTAGTTCCAGCCCCCGAGTCAAGAACGAGAGATAACTGATGATGTCTGAAATAAACATTGAGATAAGGAGACTTTCGTACTTGAACGCGACGTCTTGCTCTTCACTTACTTTCGGGAACAGAATTAACATGTACACTGTGAGATTAACAATCTCCTCCTTGTCAGAATGATCATGATCAGAATGAGAACAGATCAAGCTCTTGTCATGAATTTTTTGTCTCGCGCTGGTAGGTAAGTACACATACTTAAATAATGCTGAAAGTCAGCGCGGCCTGCTTGTTGACACAGTGGGCAGTATATTTGTCGATTTCCAGAAGAATTTTGCAGTGGAGGCTTGACGGAGCGAAGGCCCTTCTGATTACTTGAAGAGACGAACTGCGCATTACTTTGGTCTCTTCGGTGGAAATCACTTCATCGATTAATGAGTCCAAGGCCAGAGATATTTCTGGTTTTATAGAGGCAAGACACCGAGGTCAAAGTTCGGTACCATAACGTTGTTTTATTAACGTTGGCAAGTCACGATGGAGCAACTGCAACCATATTAACACGATTAGGTTTTCTAATGTAGGTGTGAGCTCTTCATCTTCCTCTGGTTTTATGCCATAAGGAGATATGCCTCCATCACGTTTCAGTATACTGTCATCAATGAAAGCCGACAGCCGCTGAAAGAGGTCTTCAAAGTCAAGGAAATGGCTACATGTAGACTGAAAACCGAAATGTTGACGTATAGCCTGCCACACACTTTCCAATGACGTTGTTTTTTTTCACGATAGTCTTCCGAGCTATAGTCGGGCAGAAATTGACGATTTGTCCTAACCTTTAAATCAAGCAAAGAAACTTTCTGTGCCACTGTTCGACGATTTACTTCAGGTACGGCATCTCCGTCGTCCGAAAACCACGGTGCGGAGCGACGCGGGTCTTTTTCCCATGTTACACCATCACTCAGAAAGGGAGCGAAATTTGCATCTAACGATAAAGTGTATTGTAAGTTGGACTCCCAAATTTCACACGATGTCACTGTTTCATTTTTTGTTAAACACCATTGCTTCCGTACACGACACGACATGGCCATTGTCCCAGAAAATCGTCAAACACGACACTTTGGTCGCGAACTCAGTTTGTCACACGAATGCTTTATTTTTGAAACAACCTTCGTTGCCGGTTCATTTCAAACTGTGGATCCGTTGAACGTCTGCCACCACTCCACAACTAGGAAGTGGTTGTGTATTGTTGTTATACATAAGAACTCTGAATTTAACATATTTATTGAGAGACACACGTACCATTGGAAACAGCGAAAAACATAAACAAGAAGGACATGTTCCATTAGTCCTCTCTGGAACAAACTCAGCAAACAGGAATGGAAATATATAAATGGACGTTTAGTCATAACAAAATGCACACTCTGGTGGAGGGTCCTATGGGACGTCACTATATTCAAAACGAAAAAGGGATGACACCACTGATGACCCAATATACCAGTTTCTGCTTCCCCCAGGTATGATCCCCCAATAAGAAACGAGATTTGTATATCACATTATGGATGGATGTTTATTTGGCATTAGCCCAAATATGAATAAATGAAGGAAGTATGGCAAATAATTTACAGATAAAAAAGAAACAGGATAAGCCAAAATATGAGAGCAAGTAGTTTTGCGAAAATGTTTCACATTGCTACGTGGTTTACCATAAAATACCTAATCAAAGTACTGGTGAAATTGTTCCTTCTTTGTATATTGGCTAAGGGTAAAGATTACCAGAAAGACCTGATCTGTCAATGAATGAATGGTTTCGCGCGCCGAATGCGCGCAGGGACGGTTTGCGGCAAGCCCCTTTCGACCATTCTTTGACGTTTTGGATTGAAGTTTACCGCAGATCACTACCATTCGTTGAGACAGCAGAGGAGGAAACGCTGAGGGAGAAGGCTTTGACGTTCTTCTTGATATTCTAGTTGAGGTTATTTCCCTCGGGTGAGGACCAGTGTGAGAGGGTGTCCTCTCGACAAAGGTGCTACCTGATGGGATATGGTCTTCAGGCAAGTATAATCTGCCATTTATTTTTGTTTCTAGGGCCATCATTGGCAGGTATAGTCTGCCTCTGGCAATTCATGGAGAAGAAGAGCTGTTTTTGGCTTCGACAGTCAAGCAACTTTGATAACCAACGGCCCCTTTCGGGGTGCCATCCAAAGAAAGACTCGAACTTCACTGGTTCGAGAGCAGGTCTGCATGTTAACCTATTTGGCCGGGGTCTTAATGCGCACTAGTGGCGTTTGTAAAAAGGACAATTAGAGGGACGCAGGACTAATGCTCGCCTCCGCGGAAATGGGTACCACCACTGGGGACGGAGGGAAGGACGATCAGATTCCATACATCTCGTGATTAGGAATAGATACTCCAAGTGGTGTTAATATGAGGAAAACTACAACACAAACGTAAGGATAACCTTCCACTAATACAACGATCTAAGAATGCATCAAGGGAGACAATTGGCTACTATTACACTCCTCCCACCTCAGACTGAATTTTCTACAATTCATGAATGTGATGATAAAAACATTGAAAGAAAATTAAGTTCATAGTGATATCATGAACATTTCCCCTGTGTGGCTTCTTGGAACCACAGAGTGCAGCTTGAGTCCATTTAGGATTCCGTTTAAGTTCTATGTGTCCATGAACAATATTTACAGTCTGCCCTCTGGGGCCAAAATAGCATCATCAGTAGGTTCTAGATTTCCCTGTTTCTCTAATTCTGGCGCGTCCCCTCTTGCTTGATCGACACGTTGTTCCAGGGCAATGATTTCATCACGACTGCGTCCAGGACATACAGCATCACCAGGATCTATGAATTTATAATTCCTTTCAACAGTGTGTGTCCGATAGATCCCATGTTGCTTTTCTGCTTCGGCAGTAAGTTTGTGAAAAGTACAGAGATAGCGATGGCAAGTCTCTCACAAACATAGGAAATCAACTGGATAGTGTCGCTATACTGCTTTTTCCAGTGGTTTTAGAAGGTGGCATAGGATGAATAGAGATGGTCTATTGCATCAACCACAACAGGACAAGGAAATGGAGCATTTGGCCAAATCGGATGTTGGCGGAAGCTTGGTAAACGTTCTCTATTATCAACAGGCATAATGTCTGAATCTATAACCACCAACTCATCATCTGGTACCATTAACCCTTTACCTAACGAATTGCCCGCATCCGCCCGCGTAATATGCAAATTCAGCAGTTGAAAAAGTATTATTTTTGAAAAACGTTTAACAAAACCATATCATGTGACCCCTCGTTGGAACGAGCTCGTCGAGATCGTTCCAACGAGGGGTCACGTGATACGGTTCTGTTGAAATATTTTGAAAAATTTGAAAAAATGTTATTAAAAATAATAAATTTTGCTATCGTCTGAGTTGGGTAAAGGGTTAACTGTAGGGCATTCGCAATCTAGAATTGGAGAGCAAGTATATTAGGATTAAAGCAGTAAATACCCCAAGATAATTCCTCAGGGGTAACTTTGTTAATAAAGTAGTTTAACAACCCTCCCAATCCTGGTTCGAGGAGGAGTAGGGAGCTCCCCTATTACAAAATCCCCAGGATCGTGATCAACCCCCTTTTGAAAGTACGTTCGGTTCTGAGGCTCTATTTTACTTTCACATTCTAATTGAGGATCATCAAACTTGGAATCAAAGACTAGAGTTAAACCAGGGTCAAAAATCACACCCTCGTAAGCTTTTAAATGATTAACTGGTACAAAAACCTCTATTCCATCTGAAACCTTTTATTATCTGGCAAAGGAGTATGGTGGCTCAGTAGGTGGAGATGCAGGCTGCAAGCGGAGCGGGAGAGGTCCTCGGTTCGAATCCCACCTGCAGCAAAAAAAAATATGGCGTCCTCGTCATGATGTATTCATTTTCTTGGGAATACTGGGCAGATGAACCATAATATCAATGGCAACAGAATCGAAAGGAGCACCAACGTGACTTTGAATTTCTGACGGTGTTCCTTTACCTCGGGCTGGTTTCGATTGGGCACGAATATCACACTCTGAACACCATCTAGAGATATCAGAAGACATATGGAGAAAAAACATCTCAGTCTAATGGCATGAACTGTTCGGACTCTACCCAGGTGACTGGCAATCTGATTACAGTGGAGCTGAATAAACAAATCATACTGAAGTTGTTGAGGAGTGACGAAGAAACATTTATTGTTTTCAACGAAATATAGAAGATCATCACGGACATCCAGAGATTCCCAACGGGTTCATAAACTTTACGATAATAATTCATGACAGGTGGGGGGCGTTGTGCAATGCTCACGAGTGTTTTACAATATAGTCTCTCGCTTCGAACGAATTATGTCACGTAACCAGTCCAGTCAAGCGATTACTCTGTTTATTACTTTTCATTATTAACGATAATTATATTATTTAACCCTTTACCTAACGTAACAGCCAGCGCTATTCTCAAAACTCGGCAATTAATTTTCATAATTTTTTTAATTTTTTGTCTCTAAAACATAGGTTATGACCTCTCATTGGAACGAGCTTGTCGAGCTCGTTCCAATGAGAGGTCATAACCTATGTCTTTGAGACAAAAAATGAAAATAATAGCTATTCAAGAATTTCTTTTGCAAGTGTCTTCTGCTTTTCTGCTTTTCATATTAGGTGATGGTTAAAAAAACAAAAAACAATGACGTCCCCATTACATCCACGGCAAAGCATCTTCGTTTGCGCGCACGGATACATGACACAATCGTTGATTGCATAATACACTTGTGAAGTTATCGTTTATAATCAAACCGGGAAATGCCAGTAAATCACACTTTGGAAAGAAATAAAATTTCTTACTATTTTTTATTGTGTTATTTCAGAATGAAATTGTATGGATATAATTTATAGGCAAGGGGAGCATGTGACTTCATCAGTTAGAATACATGCTTATTTTTATTTATTTTTTAAAATAAAATGTATTTAATTTTCTGCCATACGCAGTGATAAATAGTCTTTAATTTCTTTGGTTTGACTGGTGATAAATCACAGACAAGAACTACTTAATTTAATTTGAGAGAGGATTAGTATGCAGTTAATCTTTCAGGATTAATCTTTTAGGAAGAGGATGTGGTAGAAAGAAACTGAGTGTTTGAGCCGATGGATGTTGCTTTCTCATTTACTAATTCATTTTAACTAAGTTTATATACCAATTTTCGTGCTTACTATTGCAGCATTAAATGATGGGACATCATTTTCTGAACAGGGGGAGCATGTGGCAGGTGTGATTTTATCTATTTTAATTAGCTCACACATTAATACTTTTAGTGGTTGTTTAAATTGCCAGATCCTGTCAGGTTGTAAAATAGAGACACATGATTAAAAGTTCCACAGTCTCGAGATTATTGGTTGTTCATACGGGCAGGCATACTATAGTTTACATACAATTTGAAAGGTGTTTGATTTCGCGGCTTCCAGGTCACATGACACAAACAATTTACACGAATTTATTGGCTGACATACTGATCGAGAAATTAACATTTACTCACATTCCTAGACGGTTGATTTGGTTAGCATTTACAGGTCATTCATATACATCGGTTTGTCATTTTTTATAGTTGCCCGTGAGTTCGCTTTGATCTTCAGTCGTTGTGTATTAATGTCGTCTTGTTTCATTGTATTGCACAGTTGTCATTGTCGGATTATTGGGTCGTGAATCGTGATATTCATTACTTGCACTGTTTGACAATTGCATGTATGGTTATGGGTTATATTTACAAAACTAACCTGCACAACACTGTGTGATTGACATGGTTGATGGCATGACAGGATGGTACTGGTTGTTACTGGTGATGGAGCGAGCGTATGGTACTGGTCGATTTGATATTATTCAGGGGGAATTGGATCCACAATCTTGTATGAATTGTATTCATTAAGTAAGTGTAAGTATATGCGATGGACCATGGAAATATGCAAATATCTGTGTTTTATTCTACTCTGTGTGCAGTGATGAAATGGCATGTAATAATCATCAATACCATTTAGTATTTACTTCTGAGAAATGTGTATCTTAGTACATAAGTTTGGCTTTTATATATCCATTGCCCATGAGAAGTAATAGGTATGTGTTGGCTACTGCTTACCAGCTTCTAGTAATTGGTATGAGTAAAGTATTTATATATAGCATTTAACACAACGTTTTATCTGCTTAGGGGATTTATTGGGGTATTGATGAGGATAAATTATAAATATTATATTATTATGGGTATTATTTATGATAAAGAATATTATTGAATTGACTTATGTTACAGCATACAGTAGGATAATTGTATACAAATTGTACATCAGAACATTGTTATATATTTTCAGACCCCTGTCTGCATAGTATTTTCATTTGCTGATTCTAGAATAAAATGTGTAGTTAAAATGTGACTTGGTTGTGGCAAGTCCTGCTGGACATTGCTTCTTCCTGATACTCCAAAGTATGGCGTGTTGCAATGGCGCCCAATGTAAAATGATGAACTGGTATACCATAGGAAATACTTCAATGAGCATGTCTGATTTATTCAACGATGACCAGAGAACTACTTTTATAGACATTTGCAGCATTCCTCATAAATTATGTTCAGCTATATCTTCTTGTTTGTGACATTCATAACTACAAACAGTTACATATTGGTAATATTAGTGCGCATACATGAAATCTGTACTGTGGAGCAGTGAAGTGTGTGTGCTTAGAGTGAGTTAGATAGACTTTTTATTACTTTGGCCACATTTTTGCATAAATATTTAAGAATACTGCTAATTTATTGTGACGTCACACTGGGTTGACTGCTTAATCCGGTTCTTTCATTGGCTGTCAGAGTAAATAGGTTAGCAAATATTTGCATAAATTAATATTTACAGGTGTTTGTGTCAGCCAGTTACTTCCGTAAATAAACCTAGTATTGTTTTGATTTCAGACAGAAATTTTTATGTTGATAAAACTTAACCAAATTAAAAGATTTTAATTCTGATTTCCATTTTCAGATTCTTGAAAGAGTTATATTTAGTCTTGTGTGCAGTGATGAAATGACATGTAATAATCATCAATACCATTTAGTATTTACTTCTGAAAAAGAAATGTGTATCTTAGTACATAAGTTTGGCTTTTATATATCCAATGCCTGTGAGAAGTAATATGTATGTGTTGGCTGCTGCTTACCAGCTCCTAGTAACTGGTATGAGTAAAGCATTTATATACAGCATGTAACACAGTGTGTTGTCTGCTTATAGGATTTGTTGGGGTACTGATGTGGATAAATTATAAATATTATATTATTATGGGTATTATTTATGATAATGATATTATTGAATTGACTTATGTTGTAGCATACAGAGGGATAATTGGATACAAATTGTATATCAGAACATTGTTATGTATTTTCCCACTCATGTCTGCATAATATTTTCATTTGCTGATGCTGGAATAAAATGTGTAGTTAAAGATGTGAATGATTTAGTTGTGGCACAGTCCTGCTGGACATCTTCTATTCTCTTTTGACCTGATAGTAGCAAATGGTTCCTATGAAGGGTTCTTTCTCTGCCATCTGATGATCATATCTTTAAAACCGGTATGTCTAATTAGGGTTGCTCTATGACTGTAGATTCTTCTTCCTCAAACTTGTCAGCAATCTTATGTTTTCCTTTGTGACTACGTATTTTAACTAACACTTTATTTCCAACCTCAATCTTTCCTGCTTTTGACTTTCTGTCATAATACATTTTCTGTCTCTCTTTAGCTTTACCAACATGGGCTTCTACTGTGTCGTTTGCAAATTTTAATCATTTCTTTAACTGTTCAATATATTCATCCATATTCATGTCTACTCTGTTCCCTGATACTGTTTCAAACTTCGCATCTATTGGTAATTTTGCTTTCCGACCAAACATTAATTCAAAGGGAGAGAAATTGGTGGTTTCATGTTTTGTGTTGTTATATGCATAAACTAATGAAGGGATACATTTCTTCCGATCAGGTTTCTTGTCCGGCTCTAATGTTCCTAGTAAATTTAGAAGTGTATGATTGAATCATTCTGGACTTCCATTGCCACTTCGGTGAAAAGGAGTAGTTCTTGATTTGTCCATTCCAAACAATTCACGAAGTTCCTTAAAAACAGTAGATTGAAACTTTCGGCCTTGGTTGGAATGAAGTCGTGTGGGTATACCATAAAGAAGGATGAAATGTTCATATAATGCTTCTGCTGTTGTCTTTGCAGTTTGGTTCTTAGAAGGAATGGCTAAAGCTAGCTTTGTGAAATGATCAGTGATGATAAGTACACTTCCCACATCTCTACTCGGTTCTAGCATTAAAAAGTCCATGCAAACCAACTCTAATGGGTATGTTATTTTGACATTAACTAGCGGACCTCTTGTGTTGGTATTATTAGTTACCCCGTGTCTGATCACGTGGTACGGGTTTTTACCTACCCGAAGCCAGTCGTATCCCATGAGGCCTTTGGCCTCATGGGATACGGCTGGCTTTGGGTAGGTAAAAACCTGTACCACCTGATCAGACACAGGGTAACGAATTTATCTACTGACTTTCCATTTTAGAAGTACAATCTATTTCATGTGTGAACACACACAGCATGAGATATTTTATCTTCCATTGTTGATCCATACAGGCTTTTGTGGAATTTTTGTGCAAAAAAGTTTTTGTGAAAATATGCCGATATAACTAGTATAAAAAAATTATTGAATTTCTTTTTTTCTTTTTTGTCTCAAAAACATAGCTTATGAACCCCACATTGGAGGGTACTCGACAAGCTCATTCCAATAAGGGGTCAGGAGCTATATTTTGGAGATAAAAAATTAAAATATAATACATGTACACTGTAAAAATGGAATGACGCATCTTCTATGGGGTACGGACAATTTGTAGATTTTGGAACGAGGCTTCCACTGGTTATGGGAAATTTGTCAGTGGCTGGGCAGACGTATCGTGGGTTTCAATGAAAATGGTTTCATACCACGTATCTATCAACCAATCAAATCAAAAAATCCACTTTAGTCAATAGATAATTGATTTTCTTCTCAAGCAGCAGCCACACTTTTTAATCCAATTATCACTGTCTGATGACATTCCAGTCTGAAAGAAAGAAACTTTCCCTAAATAAAGATAGTGTTCAGTCCCTACCTCGATGTACCACTTTATTATGTAGACCCATTAATGCTGTTTTTCTGTACACTAATGGTAATACCAATTGTAAAAATTTTTGTCATTCTCTACTACTTCCCTATATATTGTACCTCTGATGACACTAAAATTATTAAACTGTTTCTTCATAATCACCTTTGTCATAATATGCTTTTGGCAATTTTTTATCAATCTTTGATTTCAACCATTTAGCTATAGTATAATCTTCTCGTTGCTGTTTTCTAATTTCTCTCAGTTCTATTTGTGCTAACTGGGTTGATATTTCAGTTGCTTCAATAATATTAATGGATGCTGATTGTAAAATATCTATATACTGGGGGACTTGTGATGAGGTACAAGTAGACTTTACCGTGCTATTGCCTATCTTAAGAAATTTGGTATTGTTATCTGTAATTTTATGATATGGGTACCTTGATATACCATCTGCATCACCATTCTGAAGTCCAGATCTGTAGAGGATGTCAAAATCATAAGAAGCCAAAGTGGATACCCATCTCTGTCCTGTGGCATATAGTTTTTCTGTTATCAGCACATATGTAAGTGGATTGTTGTCTGTATACCAAGAACTTGTTCCCAGTTAGATAGTCACTAAATTTGTCGGTGATGGTCCATTTTAGACAAAAAAACTCTAGCTTAAAGGCAGGATAGTTCTTCGACAACTTGGATATGCTCCTGCTTGCATATGCAGTGACCCTCTTCTGTGATTCCTGCTCTTGATACAATACCACCTAGCATTGATGTGTAGTTCAAAGGGTCAACTAAAATCAGGATATGCCAATATTGGTGGATCTCTTTAAGCTTGTCAAAGGTATCCTGTTCAACGTGGGTCCATTTCCAATCTGTTTCCTGTTGATTTCTATTCTTTTTAAGTGTCGATGGTGGGAGAAGTTCATTCAATAGTCTTACAATTTTAGGGACATTTTTCATAAATCTTCTATAGTAACCAGCAAAGATAAAAAGGATTGAAGCTTATCGGAATTGGAAGGAGTTGGCCAGTTTTTTACTTTCTCTATTTTCTCAGGATTTGTCTCAATGCCGTTCTCACTTACAATATGACCCAAACACTTGACATGACATAGTTTCTCCAGGAAAAAACAATTCTCAGCTGCTAATTTTAAATAACATTAGTGGATTCTTGTCAGTACCATGTTTAATCGGTCTAAGTACTGTTCAAAAGTATCTGAAAATATAATGAGGTTGTCTAGGTATATCACGCAGATCTTCATATTCATGTTTCCCATATATTCCTCCATTCATCGTTGGTATGTAGCAGGGCTATTAGACAAGCCATAGGGGATCTTCTCATATTCGTAAAATCCTAGAGGTCCAACATTGAAAGATGACCTTTTTTATGCATCTATTCCATTTCCACTTGTTGATAGCCATTCTTCATGTTGATAGCGCTAAAAAACTTGCTATTACTCAAACAATCAACAACCTCTCTTATTCTCAGTATGGCATAAGTATCCTTGATGGTATGGCTATTCAACATTCTGTAGTCCACACACATCTGTAACTTACCATTCTTCTTAAATACCAAGACAATATTAGATGCCCAAGGAGATTTGCCTTTTTATGATTCCTATGGCAAGTAATTGCTCAAGATGCTGCCTCACCTTATCAATCATCATGGGGAGTATACCTCAATTTCTTTGCTTGAAATGAATGCCATCCAGTAGGTCTATTCTGTGCTTAATTAAAGCACATTTCCCTATATTCTCATCACTCTTTAAAAATGTGTGCTCGTGTTTCTTCAGATGAGCTGTCAACTTGGACTTTTATTCAGCATTGAGATATGTTTCTATATGAATTGGTTTTAAAGAATCTACTTCTCTATTTCTTTCTCTATCTTCTGAACACCTGTTTCATCTATAGCTACTGACTGTACCTCACAGATGACAGCTTTGGGTGAAATGGCTATGGACTGAGGATTGATGTTGGAAATATTTACAAGTGCATTACCATTTTTCTTGTTTTATTTTATATCTGTTGGTGGTGCGATGTCTATAAAATTCGGCAAGTTGGATGCTTCGGTTTCTTGTATTATGACAGTAGGTGTGTGATAGTTGAGTTATCTCTTGCAGGAACAGTTGATATTGACTGACTGATTTGGACCTATTATGACCTTTGTAGGTTCTGCAGATCTCCAAATGGCAATCTTCTTCAAATTCTTTTTCTCACAGTGTTATGCACCTGAATGCAAGATACCAAAGAGTGTGGAAACTTGCTCATTGTAAGTAGATGTTGCCAATTTGTTTTCTTGCAATCTGATACAAGTTCATCTAGTATGTTGGTTCCATGTAGCACCAGTGTTCATGAACTGGAATTGGTTTCCTGTGTTATCAAAAAGAGACAGTCTTTTCCTTGACATTCAGGGATACCATTGGTTAAAAATGTTGCTGTTAAATAACCAGGATGTGGCAGTTCACTTCCATCTGCACATTCAAAGTTTAACATCTCCTACAAAGGTTGGATTGGAGTTGTCTTCAAATCTTCTTCACAAAATGGCTTTGAAATCATACTAATGCAACTACTACTATCAATTAATGCCATCGTCTTCACACCATTAATCTCTACTTCTGCTTATGTTGAGCTGCTAGCTAATTTGGGGTCTTGTCTGTTTTCAAATTTAGAGCCATGGTTCAACCCCCAGCTGAGGCACTTACTAGTTTGGGCAGTCTCAGATCTTATGCTGTCCACTACCACAACATTATGGTTTGAAAGTGCTTCCTGTAATTGGTCTGCTTGGCATATAAGTACCTCCACCTCTATCATGGCAATCTCCCATGTAACCTCTACTATATCCTCTGTGATAATATGGAGAAGCTGAACTTCCTTCATCATTCTTTGCTTCTTCACTCTCTTTTTCAGTCTTATCTAATCTGTCACTTGGCTTCTGTAATAAATCTTTAACTTGACCATGCTCACTCTTCTCTTCCATCTTCAATGCTGCTTTTCATTTAGTTTTCATTTCTGTTGCTATATCTTCTTCCAACTGACTCTCAATCCTCCTAATCCCCACCTTAAATTTGTCATAGTCTGTGGCAGTGTCATATTTGTATGCCACCAACTAATGTAAGTGTGGCTTCAGGACTTGATATATACAGAATATCATGATAATGTGCATGTCCTGTGATTTGTATCAAATTTGAGGTGGTGTCCAGAATGGGATCTCAATGAGGCAGCTTTGCCGGTGAGTTGTGATCCCATTCTGGACACTACCGAGAATCTGATGCAAATCACAGGACATGCACATTATCATGACAATTCATTTATGTAACAATTCTGTCACAAAAATAGATTAAATCTTAAATTTTAATACAGTTTTGGGACATGATGTTGGCGAGAAAAAGTTTTTTAAAAAAAACATATCTTATGGAACAGTATTTTGTGCACTTTAACAAACAATGAGTAACATGGTCACTGCAAATTTTCAAAGTTACGTTGTAAAATTATTCACTCTCAATGTCACTTCTCATGATGATATGCTTGAATTTACAAGTGTGTAATATTTAATTGTGCATTTGCTATTTATTTGGGGGTGGTGGGGTGGTTGGCTATTAATAGTTCTGTCACTAATTGTAAGGAATTTTGTAAGCAATCAGCTGAGTTGATCACTGAAATGCAAATAGAATGTATTCATGTGCCTAATATGACAGCCTGTTGCATTCCCGGAAATGAGACGTCTATATAATACAGAATCAGAATGAGTTGTCTATATGATACGGAAAGTCGAACACATTATGTGATATATACCATTTTCTCGTGGTTTTCAAGCCAAAATGTATATGACTGTTAGATAAAATACATTTCTCAATATGCCTTCCTGTGTTGGTGCCAGTGCCTGTAACTCTACAGCTTGGGAAAATATGTCTTCCACTCGTGCAGCATATGTTACTATGGTTTCATTCCAATCTTGACTGCAGGCATAAACTCTCCCTAGTATCGATTCTCCAGTTTCAAGCATAGAGTATGTGGAATTGAACTTCTTCATAATATCTACTAAGTTTGCTTTAACTCCATTCTCTGTAAAATATCTCCAGCCTTTCCCTTACATGACTTGTGGATTCCAGCCAACAACTGTTCCTCTTTATAATTTCCTTGAGATGCTAAACATTCTACTTCATGCTTCCAGGTCAAATAATTTATTTCTAATTTATTCAGTTCTCCAACAAATAAGGGTATTTTGGGGCAAGGGTATTTATATTTATCACCCTCTGCACAGACCTGTCTATCTCATGAACATACCGTTTCATGTACAGTTCAAACTGTTCAGGATTCTCACATTTAGGTAGTGGTATTTTCAATCCCTTCATCACTTCTATAATTTTCAGATCATCGTCTGTTATACTTTCTCTTGTGACTGACATTGTCTTTCTTTCTCAAGTACAATTTCAATTTAAATAGTTTACAGTACAATTAATCTCTCAGTCTCTGTGCACTTTTATCACCTAAGTGCAAAAGGCAGTTATTTCACTGCAGGATTTACTATCAAATACCAAAGAGACATTACAGGTGGGAGTCACAGCTTCGGTATAGTTAAGTGTCAATGCTAAGAAACACAAAACAGGATTTCCAAATGAAGTTAGCAAAATTGGTAGAAAAATATTTACAACTATTTTAGTGTTTCCATAGTAATACACCTATTTTGCTAGAGGGTTAACAGTTGTAGCTGGTAGTGTTTACAATTTACACGTATGTACAACTGCAGTCATCTATGCTTAACTAAGTACAATTTGTACTTGGTAGTGAATATGGTTAATAAAATACAAGTCTGTTGTTGTTTAGGAGTTAAACTTACCGAAGTCCAATGGCAGTATTTTGGTTAATAAATAATAATGTTTTCATTTTTCGGTATTCAATATTACAAATAACTGAAGTTGTCCTTTCTGCTATTTAGTATTGATAACTCAAACTATGGGGTAATATCTATGGAGTTACTCTAGCTATATTGAGGGTTAACACTTATTTCAATAATATATTTGCTATGTTATGCAAAAAAAGTATACATCAGTGTCATATTTCAGTAATCAGATTCAAGCAGCTATGTGAAGGGGTAACATCACTAAATGACTATATTGTTAGTCTATGTTTCAGTAATTAGTTTCTATCTGTGTCAAAGGGTTAACACTCAAATGACTATTATTGCAGATTCCAATTTTGGTAATTAGCTTCTAGCTGTGTTAACCCTTTGCCCAATGTAATGGTCAAAGCCAGCCAGCACTATTCACAAAAATCGCCAATTAATTTTCATTATTTTTTCCATTTTTGTCTCACAAATATAGGTTATGACCCCTCTTTGGAACGACCTCGTCGAGCTCGTTCCAACGAGGGGTCATAACCTATGTTTTTGAAACAAAAAATGAAACAAATATTAGTTATACAAGAATTTTGTTTGCAAGTGTTGTCTGCTTTTCATGTTAGGTGAAGTGTTAAGGGTTAACACTCATCAATATATAACAGATTTGAATTCTGGCAAATAGACTCCTATCCCTTGAAAATAATTCACAAACCTGCATGCATAAATAAATAAACAATTTTATATGAACTCACATATCCTGAAATTGTTATCTTGAAAAGAATGACAATCTTTATCCTGGCAAAGTACATGCATATCAATATGAATTCGAGTAAAGTTCAATCTCTGTTCTGGCAAAGCACAAGTATACACCAGTCCTATCAAGGAAATCAATATGAAAATTCAAAATGAAATAAAAATAATTAGCAAAGACTAAATATTACTTTTTCAAGAATCTGAAACTGGAAATCAGAATTAAAATCTTTTAAATCAGTTAAGTTGTATCAACATAAAACTTTCTGTCTGAAATCAAAACAATACTAGGTTTATTTGCAGAAGTAACTGGCTGACACAAACACATGTAAATATTAATTTACGCAAATTTCCTAACCTATTTACTATGACAGCCATTGAAAGAACAAGATTAAGCAGTGAACTCAGTGTGACGTCACAATAAATTAACAGTATTCTTAAATATTTATGCAAATATGTGGCCAAAGTAATAAAAAGTCTATCTAACTCACTCTAAGCACACATGCCTCACTGCTCCACAGTACAGATTTTATGTATGCACACTAATATTACCAATATGTAACGTTTTTAGTTATGAATGTCACTAATAAGAAGATATCACTAAACACAATTTATGATGAAAGCTGCAAATGTCTATAAAAGCAGTTCTCTGGTCATCGTCGAATCAATCAGAGATGCTCATTGAATTATGTCCTACGGTATACCAGTTCCTCATTTTCCATTGGGCGCCATTGCAACATGCCATACTTTTGAGCATCAGAAAGAAGCAATGTCCAACAGGACTTGCAACAACTAACTCAGTCACATTTTAACTACACATTTTATTCCAGCATCAGCAAACTAAAATACTATGCAGACAGGTGTCTGAAAATACATAACAATGTTCTGATGTACAATTTGTATACAATTATCCTACTGTATGCTGTAACATAAGTCAATTCAATAATATCATTATCATAAATAATACCCATAATAATATAATATCTATAATTTATCCACATCAATACCCCAATAAATCCTCTAAACAGCTAAAACATTGTGTTAAATGCTATATATAAATGATTTACTCATACCAATTACTGGGAGCTGGTAAGTAGCAGCCAAGACATACAACTTACTTCTCACAGGCAGTGGATATATAAAAGCCAAACATATGTACTAAGATACACATTTCCCATAAGTAAATACTAAATGGTATTGCTGATTATTACATGTCATTTCATCGCTGCATACAGAGTAGAATAAAACGCAGATATTTACATATTACCATGGTCCCATACATATATTTACACTAACTTAGTGAATATAATTCTTACCAGATTGTGGATCCAATTCCCTCTCAATCATATCACTTCAACCAGTACCATATGATCACTCCATCACCAGTAACAACTAGTAACATCCAGTTATGCCACCATACCATGTCAATCATACAGTGTTGTGCATATTAGATGTAAATCTAACAAAATACCATATTCAACTGTCAGACAGTGCAATTAATGAATATTACAACCCAATAATCCAACAGCAGCCACGGTCAATATAACAAAAGAAGGTGACATAAATACATCATGACTGAATATTGAAGCGAACTCACAGACAACTATAAAAAATGACAAACTGATGTATATGACTCACACTAAATAAACAGACCTGATAAATACTAACCAAATCAATCATCTAGAGCAGATACATATATTTATAACAAGAAGTGTGAGCAAATGTTATTTTCTTCATCAAGTACCTCAGCCATTAAATTTAAGAAAATTTGTTGTGTCATGTGACCTAAAACCCACGAAATCAAACATCTTTTTAATTGCCTGGAAACAATAGTACCTGTAGGAACAACCAATAGTCTTGACTCTATGGAACTTTAATCAAGTGCCTCTATTTTACAACCTGACAGGACCTGGCAATTTAAACAGCTAAAAGTATCAATATTTGAGTTAATTAAAACAGATAAAATCACATTGGCCACAGACTGATGGGAACCTTTTCTGTATTCACTATGAAAATCATAAGCCTCCAAGACAGAGATTCATCTTGCTATCATACCATCAGCGCCTTTGAAGTGTTTCAACCAAATCAGAGATGAATGATCTGTCCATATGAGAAACCATCTACCAAGCAAAAAGTGTCTGAAATATTTAAAACTTAACAACGACCAACAGTTCTTGATAAGTAGTGCAGTAATTTTGTTGGTGCCTGTTCAAGGATTTACTTGCATATGCTATGACACGTTCATCATTATCTTGAATCTGTGAGATAACTACTCCAATTCCTTATGAGCTACCATCTGTATCAAAATTATACTCAACCTCCTGATGAGGATGTGACAAAACTTGAGAGGAAGTTAGAGCCAGTTTCAATTGGTTGAGGCCACCTTCACATTTAGAATCCCATTTGAAATGGGCATTCTTTCTGGTCAGATTTAGGAGAGGACTGGCCAAAGTGGTGAAATTTGGAACAAACGTTCTATAGTAGCTGGCAAAACCTACAAACCTTCTCACTTCAGATAAGTTAAGGGGAGTTGGCTATTCCATAACTGAAGCAATTTTTGTATGATCACATTTAACAGGTTGGTGAGTTACCACGTGTCCACGGAAAGATACACTTTCCTGAAATATTTTACACTTCTAAGGTTTTAACTTTACTTTTGAAATCTTAAGAATGCTTCTTTCAGATTAGCAGGAACAATATCGAAATCAGGTCCAAAGGTAATGACATCATTGATATAGCACAAACAGCATTGCATGCCAGAAATAAAAACTTCTCCAAGCTGTTCAAAAATCGCCGGAGCACTGCAAAGTCCATGTGGTAAAACCTTAAAATGGTACAGGCCTCGAGGAGTTGTAAACGCTGTTTTAGGCCTATCTTTCTTCTTGATCCCAATCTGAGAATAGCCATTGGCCATGTCAACTGTAGAAAACCAAACCGACCCAGACATAGTTTCCAAACATCCATCTATCCTAGGCAAAGGATAAGTGTCTTTCTTTGTAACTGCATTAACCCTGTGATAATTGACACAAAAAGGGTACTACCATCAGGCTTGGTGACCAAAAGAATGGGTGAAGTCCAAGGGCTACTACTGGGTTCAATTATGTCATCTGCCATTGTTGCCAAATAGGCTTACTGTTCCCTGTATCGATCACATGTTTTGCAAGGCTAGTTCTCCCTATTTTACCACCAGGACTCAAAAATATATCTTCAAAATCTATGAGCAACCTCTTAATTTTCTGTCTTTGAGTGCCAGTAAACTTGTCAGAACAAGAGTCAATCAAAGGTTGCAGGTACTCCCCTGGGTGTTGATGACAGATCCTATAAAATCAACAATGTTCCTTTGAGCAGTTCCAACAGACTCACCAAACGTTTTCCTTTTGGATATATCAAATCCTCAGGGAGTGAGAAATTCTGACATGGTTCAAGAGATACTGAAGCAACCTGACCAAGAAACACATTTTCCTTAGTTTGATGAACTGGTCAGTTAAATTCATTATGGAAACTGTCAGTAAACTTCATTCAGAATTAATTAGAATCCTTGGTAGGAAACAACCTCTTTTCATGAAAAAATCATAAGGTTCAAACATAACATCTCCTGAGGAATTATTGCAATTCTTTACAAAACTACAGACAAGAACTTCAGAGTTGAATGAAACCGTCAAAGGGCTAGGTATGAACAGCTACGATTGCTCCTTTTGGAACAATTTCACCTTAGAAACCTTTTGCCCTAAGAATTTTTGAAAGCAGAATCTGAGATTCATTTACAGTCAGAAAGTCTTTCCCGAAAATACCAGCAACAACTTCAATGTTAGCGGCAATAAACAAACTCATGGTCAACAGCAACTCCGCGCATGAGAAAAGTTTATTTTTCCAGTCACCACAAGAGGGGTCCCAACAGTAGTATTATAGCTTACTGATACATCAGAGGGTCTCAGTTTGGCATTTCACAATAATGCAAATAACTTTGAGGACAATGACCTACCAGGCGCACCAGTATCAATTAAGACTTCTGTGAGTATCCCTTGCATAATACACTTTGCAAAGAGGCAAACTCAGTCCCATCAAGTTTTCCTGCTGTTGTAACATTCTCTCTTTGTAATCTCACAGCACTTGCACCTTGGGGCAATTCTTAACATGATAACCTGTCTTCTCACAAAAGACAGAAGTGATCTTGCATTCGAACCTCTAGATCTGTTTGGATTTCTCCTATCTTTGAACGGTTTCTGGAAGTCAGAATCAAACTTTCTACCAAACGAATCTGGCTTATTGCATTCTGAATTTTCAGGCTCCAAAGCAAAGTGAACTTCATCATCTATCCCCGGTCGAGTAATTTCACTTCAGAAATTAAGATGGTCTACACACAAAGGCTTTATATTCCTCTGCATGACTACTAGCAGCCTCAAGAGTGACAGGGTGATGGAACTGTATATGTTTCTTCAAATCTAATGATTCAAGGCCATCTATGAACCAATCCATGACATAAATCTCCCTGGAAGTGAAGAACAACTGGGTTGAACAAAGCCTTTGAAGTGAGTAACTAAAGTCTTCAATTGACTCACGTGCCTGGCGTTTTCGTGACCGAAATTGAATCCTATAGACTGGTTTCCTTTTTGGTGAATTGAAACACTGTGCTAAAAGATTCTTGAAGACTCTATAATTCCAAGTTTGACCCAGTCCAAAATCACCAACCATTTTCTGTGCAGCGCCTCTCAATGACATAGTAAATTGCTGTGCCATTTCCTAATTAGTCCAACCATTCCATTGGGCTACTTGCTGGGACTGCAGAATATAATCCTTCCGTTCAATGCTTTTACCATCAAACCTATCAGACTCTTTCAGGTATCAGAACTTGTTAAAACCATACAACTTGGGGTTACACCCAGAAGGGTGATAAGATCTTTCTTGGAATATATCTCCAGAAGGATTATAGTCTTGAAACTGTTCAGAGAATGGAGGTGAGAACGGGAGATAAATCTGTTTCCTATTCAAGGAATCATAACCAAACTTTGGACTATACCTAGCTGGCTCAAAATCAGAAACACCCTCTAAGAATCTGTTTTGAGACCGTTTTAGATGCACATTACCTGACCTTTGAGAAGAAAATATTTTTTTCCTCTGGCGCCCCAAGGGTTGACAAATGGAATTTAAATGATTATCAAAAGCTGTTGGAAAAACAGATTGCTTATGAGTGTCTTCTGACAGCAGCTTACTAGTCATTACAGAATTTGGATGTGTTCCACAATACAATGATGGGACAACTTTATGTGGGTTATCTGAAACCTCTACATCTCCACATGCAAATGGACCCCTGACCCTTTTGTTGGAACTGAATTCGGAAGATCACAATTGTTAACAACATCTCGAACATTAACTTCCTTATGGGAAGTGTTGGCATTTTGTTGACCATAAAAAGAACTCTCCTTTAAGATAGGACCTTCATTTTCTCTGGCAATTCTAGGCTAAGAAGCATATGGATGTTCAATTTGAAATCCTTTTTCAAAACGCTCACGTTCCCTACCCTGTGGTTCACTTGTGTTCACGCTGGTACTATGGAGTGGATCACTGTGTATGCCTAGTCGTCCTAGGCCATGTACCAAGTAGCCATCAATGTACCCATATTTAAGCACAGTCCCTGAAAGTGGGGTTTTAGGGCAGGCCCCCCAAACCATCATGATCCAACAAAAAATAGCAGTCTGGCTCCTTTCAATCTCGCTGTTCAGATAACATGCACTTCATTCTATGAGGGGATTCGAAGGGATCAGAAATGATCTCCACAAAAGCAGACAACTTAACTCTTGGCGTAACTCTACTTTCAACAACATAAAATCTCTCATCAGTGGCTTTGATTTTTGGCAAACCTTTCATTGTTTCCCTCTTTTGGGACTACAAATGTGGCCATACTTAAAAAGCAAAAACATATAAAATTTATTAAACAACAGCGAATCAAATTACAAAATCAAGTCACGTGAGGGATCGGGGATGAGCTCCTATGGGACATCACTACATTCTATATGAAAAGGGGGGGGGGGGCACCACTGACGACCTAGTATACCCGTCCCTACTTCCCCTGGGTATGATCCCCCAAAAGGAAGCGAGATTTGTATATCACATTTTGAGTGGACATTAGTCCTAAAATAAAGGAATAATGGTAGCCTGAGGAGGAAGTATGGCAAACAATTTAAAGATAAATCAAGAAACAGGATAATACAAAAAAATATGGTGAAGTAGTTTCGCTAAAATGTTTTACATTGCTACATGGTTTACCATAAAATACCTAATCAAAATATTGGTGAAATTATTCCACCTTTGTATATTGGCTGAAAGGAAGGATTACAAAATCTGATGAAATTCTGAGACCTCTTGATTAGGAATAGAAACACTCCACGCGGTGTTAAAATGAGCAAGACTACTACAAAAACGTGTGGATTAACACCAATAAAACGAACTAAGAATGCATCAAGGGAGACAATTGGCTACTGTTACAAAGGCGCCGATATTCACAGCCTTTAAAACGACATTAGGAGACCGATCGCCTTCACATTACAGACAGTTGGAGTATTAATTCAAATGTATCGTGACACTTGCTTGAAATTTCTAGAATTACGAAATCGGTTCCCGTTATAAATTGGGGAGGAAGCAGAGTATTACGGTTGCAGACTTTCAGGAACCGTGAAGGCATTCATTATTTATTTTTTGGTGTGTAAGGTCACATATTTCTGCACAATAGTCAGTCGAGACCACGACAGGAATATAAAGTTAAGTCCAACCAATAGTTTATAACCATGTTGCTATTTTAGAGGCCTTTCACCCCAAGCATTGGTGGTCGGGACCTATTCAGCAAGTAAAACAGAGCTTGTTTACCACAGTGAAAAAGTACTGCTTCACTTCCCGGGGTTTCTATGGGACCGTGAATGCATGCTATCAATTATGTGTGCTGCACTACATGTCCTGTACAACACAGCCTTCATTTTGCTGTATAATTTGTGTTTATTTATTTGGATGGTATGGAACTTCTGACTTGGGAGTTTCAAAGTGCATTTGTTTCCCTTTACTAAGCACCTTGGTGTCGCGCTCACACATGCAGTCACGTCAGAGTGGATAGGGATAGGCAACAGCAACGGGCAGCATAAACTCTGTTCACCGCACTCACCCCCATAACAGATGCCAACAGGGATACTGGGTGATGCTCGTAGTTTGACCCCTTGCCGACAGACTCAATCTCTAATAAGGCATGTTTAAATCTTGTACAGCCAGAGAGTCTCATGTGTGGATTTCAGGCTATAAAAATATTATTATTAAATTATTATTATTATAGTGAGAGGACAGTTATACCAAGCAGGCGCGTGGCTAGGACTGTATAATAGGTCAGATACACTGGTCAGATTTGGGGGAGGGCATTATCTTTGGAAGGGCGTTGCGGGGGATTTCAACCCTCCGATCGTCACCCTGCCTCCCACTTCCCTTCGGAACGAATCTGAGGCATTTGTAGAGTGTGTAGTCCTATATTGGAGACTATTTTGGTGCTCTATGGACTGAACCTTTTTCCAATCTCAGGAGGGCATTAGCCCCCACCCCCTCCCGATTTTCAAAACGACAGGCCTCGGGGCCGTATAATTCATAAGGCTGACTAGGCTAAAGCCTAGGGACCCGCAGCGACAGGGGACCCGCAATTATTATTTTTTCCGCTGAGGCTCTGTTACCAGCGCTTTGGGGCTCTAATGGTTAAAGGCAGTTTGCACTCTGCGCCGCAGCGATACATGTACATATGTATTTGGAGACACGCAAAATGGATATAGGGCTATGTACTGCCGCATAGTGCCTACCGTACCAGGTTCAGGCTGTCAGCTGTAGTGGGGTGAAAGATTGAAGAGGGGGCCCCGAAGTGCCTAAAAGCCAAGGGTCCCCGCCATGGGTTAATAAGGCACTGACAGGCCTATAGAATAGCAGCATTACAAATTAAGGCTTCAAGTTCCAAGGCATTCACTGGTTCTAGATACAAAAAAGTGTTGATGTTATTTCTCTCAGTTTTACCATTACAAATCGCACAAACTGTTCAATGTAGCGGTTATAAACTGTGCAAACTATTAAGGTTACAGTTGTACAGATTAGAATGGCCGACAGCACTCCTCTTTTATATTAAAAGTCGCGGGTAAAACGAATGGAATTATCCCAAGAGAACCGCTTTTTAAGTGTAATAAGTCGCCAGGATTCTGAAGTCGACAATTACACCAGGTAAAATGAAGAAATATAATTTCCTTTATTTGTTAAAAACGACTGTTATCTGGAAGTAATCAGTGAATTATCTGTGAAAAAAACTGATGTTGAACTGTAATCAATCATTGATGGCACTATCTTGAAAACATGTCTCATTCTAATCACTCCAGCCATTGTTAAATCATATCTGTTGTGGTGCAGAGAATGCTGGATAAAGTACCTTTCTCTCAGAACATGAGGCCCACTTGTGCAGTGCGCTTGAGAGGCAGATGAAAGACACAGCGCGTAGATTAAATTGCATCGTGGGTAGGGTACGATGACCTATTAAGGCAGGTGTAAACCTGATTTGTCACGACTGTTTCATGTTCCAATTACATCATCAAGACTTGCCTTCGTCGAAGGCATGCCTTGGTGATGTTGGAATATCAGTCAGTCGGGATTCTTGTTAAAAAAACACCAGACATCTTTCAAATTTATTAGTAAATAAGTACACGTGATGCAACACCTTATTGAAGTAATCCGTAACGTGCCAATATTCCACATTGGTTATGTCATGCCCCCCCCCCCCCCCCCCCCCCCAAATCCCGAATCAGGCACTACAGATCTCCGTTTGTATGACCGACTGTGTGTGTGGCACAAGAACAAGAATCAAATCGAATCTTTAAAGAAACACCATCATGATACAAGCTTGGGTGAATCGATATCCAATCCGGACGAAAATGTCCCGGCGAGCAGGGGCACACTGGGCGAAGAAAAGTTACCGGGAAATGCACAAAGGGGACGGGGGGTGGACCCAGGGAAATTTTGATTTCTCGAACTGAACTGATGCTGCTTCCTTGCATCTGAGCGACCAATGGCAGTCCACGTAAAGCACATTTCGATGGTATTTTTGTATCATCTTCATCGCTCTTTCGGCAAAAATGGTTGTGCCGGGGGAGGGCCCATCGGGAAGACCATAGTTCATTTCAGTAGGAGAAAACTTTGATTTTTGAAACTGAAAGAATGCTGTTTCCTTGCATCTGAGCGATCAATGGCAGGCTATACTGCTGGTACATCAAAAGATCCTATATGTTGTTCACATAGAGAACATTTTGATATGCCGGCAGTCTATGTAATCAGATCCATTTCGCGTTTTAGACATTTTCATGAAATTTCATGAACCAACAGGTGTTGAGATGCCTTAATTTTGGGTGCCCTCAGGGTGCACACAATAGAGGGGGACACCGGGAATTTTCATACGGCCAGTTCGCCTCCGCCGACGGGCAAAATTATGTTGGGGTGGGGGCTCTCACCCCACCCTTAACGACGCCCCTGATTGTGGGGTTTCAAAACACCCAACCACATGAAATTATATATATATATATACTATGCAGGCTTAACGTATTCATATCTTATCTAGTTTAGGAACAACAGAAAATGAGAATAATTTATACGTTCAAGGGAGTGATTTTTTAATCGGTGCCGATTATGACTATTTCACGGTCTGTATTATGGTGTTTTGCATGTTCTGGCATGCGCAGTTTAACTCTTACCATCTGATAAATTGCAGGAAAAAGGCCCAAAGGCGAAAGAAAACAACTTTCCAACAATTAATCAGATGATTCAGTTTCAAAAGTGTTATCAATTGTGTTAGACCTCCTCACATACAGACATATATGTAGGTTCTCCATATATGATGAAAGTGGGCGTGGCATTATAAGCTAGAATGTCGGTCAGGAGGTGCCCCCCACTCCCCCCCCCCTAAAAAAAACGTAAAAGGCCGCTCGGCCACATGTCCCCCGAAAAAACAAGTCAAAAAGGGGCATAACTCTAGTAAAAATAATCGGTCCGAACCCATATTCGAACTTGACCTGTATTATTACCCCAGAAAGTCACATACCAAACTTCTTTCCAATCAAATAATCCTTACTGGAGTTATCATCCGGACACCGCAAATCTTGAAATTTCTAAGTCGAAAAAGGGGTATAACTCTAATAAAAATAATCTGGCCGAACTCATATTGGAACTTGACCTGTGGATTGGGCTAAGGTCACATACCAAAATTGGTTCCAATCAAATGATCCAAACTGGAGTTATCATGGGGACACCAAGTGGGACGGACGCAGACGGACGGGCTGACGCACGCAGTGATGCACGGACGGACGGACACCGCTGATTTCTATAGTCCCCCGAAAATTTTTTCGGGGGACAATAATATATTCCAGCCGGAACATTTTCATCTGGTTTAATGTCTTAAGAGATATCCATTTCCTTCTGCTAGTGTTGATGTACTCTTTAACAAGACTGGATTTGACGTTTGAACTCAAGTTGGAACTATCAAATATTTTGTAAACGTCTATTCCACAAAATTGCGAAATCCAGTTTTAATTTTGACATTTGTTTTCAAAAACCTAACCCTAATGCACCACCCCAATACCAGTTGAATCATGGGCGAGGAAATTATCATGAATGCACCGTCCTTGGGAGTACCCGGCGCGTACCCCAAGTTTTGTAACTCAATGTTTTTCACGAACACCGAGACTAGGGAGGAAAGTATTATCAGCATTAACACATGGACATGTTCAAGTGTTACCACGTGCAATATCTTATTCCATGCATGCCGTTCCCTCAGAAAGGCCCCAAACCTTGCCGACGAAAATGAAAATGGGAGACACCCGCTCTCGTATTCTCCCTAACACAACTTCTCATCAATATCCATGACTGGAATGTGCCCCCCCCCCCCCCCCCCAACACACACACACACGCACACAAACTCAGAATCCTGGAGCCGCCACTCTGCAGGCCTTTATATTATCCCAAATTCAATGCGGTAAAGGCTGTGCCCAAATTAGGAGATGGGTACCAACAGCTTGTTGTAACATTCTAAAATACAGACTTTGTGTCCGCCGAGTTCCAATGTGTTCTTTGTGCCAGTAGGTACATAGAACACATTGAAACTCAGATCATGATTTGTTAAGAAAATACTTTTGCATGATTCAAAATAGGTCTTAGAAAGCCCTGTATCATATTCTATTTATATGTCTATTGACTAATAATATAGTTTCTCATATTTTGGTCACATTTTTCACTTGAATCTGATGTGCCCAAATTAGGTGAATATATAGGCCTGCCACTCTGCACGATACATTCTTTACAATAGAATGGCATGCTACACCATGGTATTGTGATAAAATACCCCGGTAATACTTAGCTCCATAATCTTCAAAACTGCGCAACAACAGGTGTATGATGTTTCAATCATATTCTAGATCTTTTTTACAATGGAATAGCATGCTACCCCTATGGCATTGTGATAAAATACCCTAGCAACACTTGTCCCATAATCTTCAAAACTGCATAACAACAGGTGTATGGTGTTGCAATGAAATTCTAGGGGTTTTTTTTACAATGGAATAGCATGCTACACACCAAGGTATTGTGATAAAATACCCTGGTAACACTTGCCCCCATAATTTTCAAAACTGCATAACATCAGGTGTATGGTGTTGCAATGAGATTCTAGATCTTTTTGCTGATGCCATTTGAGAAGTCTTCGCCTTTAACCCTTTACCTAACGAATCGGCCGCATCCGCCCACTTAATTTATAAATCGAGCAATTGAAACAACATATATTTTTCCAACAACTTTAACTGGCGTATATGAAGCACCAAACCTCTAGTCCCAGAAAAGAAATGATTCGATCGTCATTCTCCATCATGTGTCACATATCTGGTTCTAAGTTCATTCATTTAGTCAAAGTCTGTTTGCAATCACCCCATCTTCCAGGGGGTGGCAGGTAGACAGCCAATCTGGCTATGCCACTTCCCACGGTATACTACTCATTACATTTGTGGAATATGATTATTTGTAACCATTTTACATGTATGTGTACCGTGAATAAAGAATCTGAATCTAACAGAACCATATCATGTGACTCCTCATTGGAACGAGCTCATTACACTTACACCTTTCAACACAGTTTGAAATAGGTAACCCCATACAGAAGAAATCTATGGCACAACCGTTTACAATTGTTGTGTGCCCGGTCAATTCTACTGGTTCTGAGGATGCTTCGTACCAAACAATTCTCTGGTCCACGCAGTTTTGGAAATGCTTCTCCTTGGACAATTTATAGTATACCCCTCAAAAGAAAGCAAAATACTGCATATCAACTTATTCCATGAAACGGATCACAAGAATTTCTTTTTTTCAATTTGGAGCAATTTTCCTCCATTCCCTCCCCATGGTGGTTAACTCTTAACCCACCAAGTAGTTTTAAACTATTTTTTATCAAATCTAGTCATGGCTGCTATTAAGCAGCCATGGCTAGATTTGATGAAAAAAACTCAAGAAAATTTCACTCAAGAGAACATTGGCCAAAAAGTCTATGCAATTCACAGAGGGAACTTTCGTTACGTATCTCAAGATTTTACTTATTTTAATGACAAGAGATTTCATGTCCTGGGCAAGAATATCTGCCAGCTGCATGCAAGGTGTCAAGCACATTGATTTTAACAAAGGTGAAGTAGCTTACCCCAACCATAAGAGCCCACCAAATCTCAGTCCATATCATGAAATATTATTGAAGTTGGCCACGCAATTTGAGAGAAGACTCAAAACCACTTTTATGATGGATGGATGGATGGATGAAAGGACAACACATGAAGTGTGATCAGTATAGCCCACCATGGCTTTCGGTCAAAAGAACTAAAAATGAAAGATACATCTGCATTTGGAATGGATAAAGGATTAAATGTGAGGCTATAAACATTATATTCTGTAACCAAGGTTTTATTGTTCAATATAATTTTATTATAATAGAATTAAATTTTACCAACATTTTTCTAAAGTATTTTAGGAGAAGTACTTAAAGATTTCTAAAATGTAGTAATATTCTATATATATTAAAACAAAACTTCAACAAAGATGACCATGAAATGTACAGTCCCTATATGTACAGCATCCAAATTAAACTGAAGTTATCACACAAGCTTATGTAATTTTTTCCACTAAAATCTATTGACACCACCAATCAAAAAAAAAGCTGCAAGAAAACAGCTAGAAAATTAATTTTCATATTATTTTGCATTTTTGTAATGCATCTATCGTTGATTTTTTTTATGTTGTGGCATTGGACTTCAAACCAAAAGGTACACAGTGATCTCTAGCAGGAGTAACTGCGTTGTTTCCTTGGGCAAGGCACTTAATCCCAATTGCCCATGTGGGGGCACCATGATGTTGTGTACTAAGGCATACTGCACGTCGATGGTGCACTTGTCTTCAACCAATTCTACCCCTGCTTGTGTGGAGTTCGTGCACTGGAGAGTCTGAAAGTTGCTCGCCACTGCTTGATGGGCCTCTCCAGCTTGCTCCACCTGTACGACTGTCCAGCACGAGGTAACCCGGCTGTCAAAGGTGTTGTTAATCCTTTGAACACTCGTTTAATGGAATGGCATCGTCTTTGTGCTCACTTACAATGAAATAGGTCAGTCCAATATAAATATACAGGGAGGATAAACTAATAACTGCAGTCTGCAGCCATCCGGCTGCAGAGTGCAGTTATTATTTTATCATCAATGTCCTGTGTATAGGCCTCTCATAATAAGACAAAAATGGGACGAAATTATGCCCCGAACTGCAAAATTGGTCTTGCGGTTTCAATGGGGTAAACCCCATTACAAAAAAAAAATGATTTACACCTGTGCTAAACACTTTAGAACACTTACACCCAGACATTGGTTACCAGGTCCTATTTTACTATAAAAACTTGTTTACCACTGAAAACAAGCTTGGCACCACTTCCCAGGCTATCCAAAGGACTTTTCTGTTGATGATACCAGCCATGCTTTGATTCTTTGTAAGTGCTTAACTGGTAGAGTGCTAGAAACTCATATTTCAGCTTTAATCTGAAGTGCAGGTACTGCAACTTAAAGGCTTCAAATTCAGTGGCTGTGCTTCATGTTATCTTTGAAGTGATATTATTTAGTCTGTTAGGATTTTCCTTGCAACAATTTATGGGAGAGTGCCCACACTCTCCTACAAATTGTAACAAGGCAAAGACATGTGAACATATTTTGATGTCTAAAAATAATTCATCACTCTACCAGTTACGGAGAGCTGGTAGCTATACTAAAGAAACAGCAAGGAAGAGAGTTTTCTCACGACTCTTCACTCCATTTTTTTCTCAGCTGGTTATTTGTTTATTTATTTATTTATAGGTGTTTAAGGTCACATACTTATGAACAATGGCTAATCAAGACCGTGACAGTTTTACAGGTGAAGGAAGCCGGAGTACCCTGAGAGAACCACCGAGCATCTATGAGCAACTGTCAGCTCCTCAACATTCTAACTCTGTCCAAACTCTGCTCAAGCAGGGTTACAGTGGTTGAAGACTTGTGCACCACTGACGTGCAGTAGCCTTAGTACACAGCATCATCATGCCCTCTGTAGGCAACCAGGATAAAGTGCCTTGCCCAAAGACACAATACAGGTCGTCCCAGATGGAAATCGAACTCACGACCTCTAGCACAGAAGTCGAACAGTCTACCACTGAGCCACCGTGCCCCGTCCCTGGTGGTTCATTAGATTCATATATCTTTAGAGTGTGATGTCATTCAGTCATATGATCAGGTTGGTAAACTTGGTACCCCTCTTTATAGCAAAAAGATGTTTGTGAGCGTAGATGCTGGCATTCCTGGGGTATGTACAGTAAATATCTTTATCTATATTGTGTTGTGAGAATGATATATATAATCTGCCCAACTCCCTTACTTAGGTTGTTCAAATATTGAAGGTAAAACCTCTCATTGTGAGCATCCATCCAACAAGTACATTTATTTGCATGCTGGTTTTAATCCCAAGTCTATTAACCCTCTAAGGTCATAATATCTCAATTTCAATCTGCAGATATTTCCATAAGCAAGGAGAAATTTAACCAATAGTGCAACACACTCTTATTTGACCGAGTTTCACTTGGATAAATTCCTAGATGAATGATCATTTATTCATACCTAGAAATAAATAGCTTACATCATAACATGTTAGCGGGTTACACAATATAATGCCATGGTAACCTACAGGAAAAAACGTGTTTGATACTTTTCTGCCCCTTTTGTTTTTACTACACCAGCCATGCTGTTTATGTTTTAACTGAGTTTCCACAAAGATACATAGCAACAACTAACACGTGATCTCGCTTTGGCGAGATCACGTGTCAGTTGTTGTTATTTATTATGGAAGAAATGCTCTTAAGATGTGACTGGCATTCCTAAGGCTGCATGATATTCGAAACTGAATACCGGTATCGGTATTCAAAAAAATACTATGGTATATGTGCATATCGAAAACTGTTTAGATATATGAACATAAGTACCACAATCGAGACTTGAGGCATCACGGTCAGAACGAATTAGCATGCCTTGGTGATGCAGTTTGAAAAACCTTTACCCAATGCAATATCAAAATTAATTATTTTAAAAATTAGTTTATCAGATTTTCCCAAAAAATTTCTACAAAACATTATCATGTGACCCCTCATTCAAACGAGCTCATTCCAATGAGGGGTCACATGATATAGTTCAGTTGAAATTTTTGAAAATTATTTTTTCAACTGCTGAATTTGTATATTACATGGGCACATGCACATAATTCCTTGGGTAAAGGGATAATATTATTCATTCGAGGCTACAGTTAAAAAACTCACGACATCTTGAAAATTAAATTGTTTGTAAATAAATAATGACGATAAACCAATATTTTTGTAATTACACTGGTATTCAATCAATATTGGATTGAATACCAGTATATATCGGTTTATCGATATACCGTGCAGCCCTAGGCATTCCACCATATTCATATGTGGGTGCAATGTGCAACCTTTGAGTCGAGTTAGTTCAGAAAGATTGTAAAGTCTGTGGTAAACTACAGGGAAAAAAAAAGTGTGTGATACTTTTCTGCCTTTCCTGTTCTACTACACCAGCCATGCTGCTTACGTTTTAACTGAATTTCTGCAAGATAAAATAGCAACATCTAACAGGTGATCTCACCATTTATTTTGGCCGAAATGCTCTTAAATGGGGGATTGCTGAATTATTTATTAAAAGTGATTTGTCACATGACTATTTTTTTAATGATTCTATTGCTACCAGCAATGGGAGCCTTGATTTAGCCAAATTTTGTTCATAAATAAATGATTTGTTACAATTTATTGGAGTGTGCCTGTTGGTACTCTCCAATAAATTGCAACAAAATAATTTCACCTAGACATTTTTTGTTCTTCTACTGAACAAACACTTTTCTACAGAGTCATGATAGTGGCTTCTAGCACTCTACCACTCTACCAGTTAAGAGGTAAATAGCATTCCACTCTATTCATATGTGGATGCAATGCGCAACTTCTGTGTCGAGTCAGTTCAGAAAGATTGTCAAGCCTGACTGTCAAAAACTGTGGGATTAGGAATGTAATTTATCTTCTACACTACAAATTTAATTAATGGAGCACCTTCGTTAAGTAAAGTTTTGATCATTATTCCTATAATTAGTGTTTGGAATTTAATATTATTGCATCCATGGATATTGCCCAACCATGGAAAATGATCAGTGCATAGCAGCCGTACTGTATTATTTTTGTTGTAACCAGTGTTTGTTCTGACTGACATAACCCTCACGTAACCTCAAAGATCATTCGCAGGATATTTCCATGCCTGTTTCTTTTTCAGACCATACGCATAGAATAAATTTTGCAAGTTTTGAAGCCATTCCATCTTTAGTCATGACAAATCTGCTGATATGCAGGTAATATAGGCAGTGTACAGTTCATGGAGTCATATGAAACACACACAACAATTTTATCACATAAATGCTTAAAAAATAAAAATCTGTAAAATTTTATTGAGCAGCTTTCTGGTTTGTTACCCAATTGCATTTCATAATAATTTTGTATGCTTTTTTACCACCCACCTCTTGAAAAATGTCTGTCCTAATATAATGGCTACAGTTTAATAAACATGGTATGTCATCTGTATTTAAATGAGCTACCGCTCCATTTAGACTGAATTAGAGATGGGGTTGGTTTTGGGGTTTGGAGGTTTGAGAGAAGATGGGTTGCTATTGCCACTGGTCAATAACAGGTAGAATCTGATTTTTGCCTTAGTTCAGTTTACATGTATATTTTACTGTATCTTGTAATTTATTTATTTATTGGTGTCTAACGTCATATATTTCTGCACAATACTAATTGTGACAGCGATATGGATATAAAGTCAAGTCAAGCCAATCATTTATACCCATGTTGCCCATTTTAGAGGGCTTCCACCACAGGCATTGGTTACCAGGTCCTATTTTACTAGTAAAACAGAGCTTGTACTGCTTCAAATCTCAGGTTTCCCACAGGAATTGTTTTCTCATAAAGCAGAGTATAAATCACATTATTATCACAGCTGATGTCCGTGTGAATAACTTAAAATAATAAAAGGATTCCTACTTATTTCTGAAGAAGAAAATCCATGACTTTCAATACCTTTCTTTGGAATTTTCAAGACCTCTGCCTAAGTTTATTTAGGCCTAAAAAAATTAAAAATCTATTTCTCAGGCCCTCCTGCAAGGTCCTTTTTGGCTGTCGCATGGTCTCTTTTTATAACCAATATAAACTTAAAAAAAAAAAAAAAATTAAATGTTTATGTCTGATATTTTACCCAAGTTAAAAAAATTGATAAATTTGTCCCTTGAGTGCAAGAAGGCTTTGCAATGCTTTAGCACTACAAAGCCTTCTTGCTCTCAAGGGGTGAAATACACCACTACCCATGCTATTCCGTAGGTTATGAGGCCTAAAACATAAACTAAGAACATGAACTTTTTTGATGGCAAAGAAAAAATTCACAGGAATAAAAAAAAAATTAAAAAATGCTCACCCGCAAGCATTTTTACAGATAATGGCCGGAGAAAAATTATTTTTGGTCATCAAAATTTATTCACATTTATTTGCCTTATTGCAATTTTGGGACAGTGCCAACAAGTACTCTCCCATAAATTGTAATAAGGACAATGCAAAACATGAGCCACTGACCCCAACCCATAGGTATGTTTTAAGTAGCCTTAAAGGTAGTGTGGGACAGAATAATTTTCTAAGACAAAAGACTGAAAACAGAAAATTCCAAAAAAGTGAAAAAGGGCCACAGCTCTGGGTAAAATTATTGGACGGAACCCATTTCTTGTGCATATCTATCAGCATGCCAAAGGCCATCCAACTCTGACCAATGGCTTTGAAATTACAATGCAAAATATTTGTATGGACAGACAGATGGACAGACATACAGTTAAAACTAGAAGTCCTGTCACAAATAGTGCACTTATCTAGGCTTAATTGCGTGTAGGAATTGCAAGCAATTGCCATATCGAATGGCATCCAAAGCACGGCAGATTCTCCTGGTTACTCATAGCAAACACATGCAATGTTTCTGCCAATGGACCTCTGGGTTACCTGGAGGTCCATTGGCTGAAACATTGCTTGTGCACAGGCCATATGTACAGAATTTCATAGCTTTACTTAGGCCATAACGCGTACATTAACGCGCATATCAACACGCTATCTGTGCGCATTTCATGACAGGACTTCTAGTTTTAACTGTATGGATAGACGGAGGGCTTCACTAGATCCCCCTGAATCCTCCTTTGGAGGTTGGGGGCATACCATGGCAAATCCTCACAGACTACATAATATGACATTAAGATATAAAGTACATCCACAGAGTATGAAGGTGCCATATTGTGATACCTATACTTCAGTATAAAGCCAAAATATGGGCTTCCAGAACTCTACCAGTTAATAGGCCTTATCAACAAGAAATTGGCATGGGTTATTTAAAACGAAAAAAAGACACTTTGCTGGCCAAACTCTACATACAATTCAACACAGAGGTATTTCATTTACATGTACTAACGTCTAGTCAGTTATATCATTCCATTGATTAAATTTAATTGAATCTCGCCCAGTACCAACAGTCATTTCTCGAACATAGTGAGTGTTCTCCCAGCCTCTCTTCACCTGTCGCTTCAAAGCCGAAAAAGGCATATGTGTTTTTGGAACGGATGGACTGTGAATAAAATCATATGCCACATCATATTCATCATGGATGTAAGGTCTCAAACTTCTGTATGTTGATAATGCAGTCTGTGGTCGTCTCTTATTGCTGGGTGGGATGTGGTTACTCACTGAATGTCGAAGTGGGAAACTCCGTGCAGGTTCCAAAAGTTTTGGTTCTGGAATGAGAAAAATAAAATTATTGCTCCTAAAGAATCTCCATGTACAGCCCATAGGAATATGCCAATCTAAAATTGTTTTGTGCTGGCAGTGTTTTTTGCCAAGGTACTTTTCCAACAGTTATAATTTTTTTTGTATGTTTTTAAATGTTAGTGAACTTGAATGCATTCCTAAAATCAAATAAATTACAATTAATTAGTGGAGGGCTAAATATTTTTTTTAAAGTGAATTGTAAGGCCCCCACAAAGTAGATCTTGTTTCTCAGGCCATTTGTGTAAAATTGCATGTGGGCGGGTGGTTTTTTATTTTAATTTTTTATTTTTGTAATTATTTCTTTGCCATCAAAAGTTGATGTTGTTTTATATTTTAGGCCTCATAATCTACAGAACAGCATGGGTGGTGGCATATTTCGGCCTTGAGTGCAACAAGGCTTTGCAATGCAAAAGCATTGCAAAGCCTTGTTGCACTCAAGGGAGAAATTTATCAATTTTATTAAGTTAGGTAAAATATCAGATATAAAGCATTTACTTTTATTTTTATAAGTTTGCATTGGTTATAAAAAGAAAGCATGTGGGAGCCAAAGGGACCATGGAGAAGGGCCTGAGAAAGAGATTTTTAGCTTCTTTAGGCCTAACATTAATATTTTTTCCAAAGATACCACATTACAACAAGGGGAGCTTTAATTTATCAAGATTTTCTTCATAAATAATTGTTCTGTTAAAAATTTAGTGAAGAGTGCCTGCTGGCACTCTAATAGGTTGTAATAAAACAATTTTATGGATTTCTTTTTTGTTTTAATGGGATTTTATAATACTTTCAACAACCAGGTTCACCTTGTGTCACACAGCTTTATGGGTGGAAGCTAGAGAACCCAGAGACAGTCACCGATCAGCAGAGTGCAACTGTCAGACTCCACAACCTACTACCTCCGCTTAAGCAGGGTTAACATTGGCTGAAGACAAGTGCACCATCAATGTGCAGTACACCATACAGTTAAAACTAGAAGTCCTGTCACGAATAGTGTGCTTATCTAGGCTTAATTGCGCGTTGGAATTGCCATATCGAATGGCATCCAAAGCACGGCAGGTTCTCCTGGTAACTCATAGCAAACACATACAATGTTTCTGCCAATGGACCTCCGGGTTACCCGGAAATCCATTGGCTGAAACATTGCTTGTGCACAGGCCATAGGTACAGAATTTGATAGCTTTACTTGGGCCATAACGCGTACATTAACGCGCATGTCAGCGTGCTATTTGTGCGCATTTCATGACAGGACATCTAGTTTTAACTGTAGTACACAGCATCACCATTCCCCCACGTTTAGTCGAGATTAAATGCCTTGCCCAAGGACACAATGTGGTTGGGGGGCATCAAAGTAGGATCTTTTGGTTTGAAGTCCAATGCTGTAACCACTGAGTGACAGCACTCCCAATATTATAGAAATATTTACTTTCTACTGATGAGTTACTAACAACCTAAGAGATAAAAGGTAAAGACACTAAAGTGGCTTTCAGCATTTCTCAGCCATTGACTTCGAGCACTCAACCAGTTAACAAAAACAAATATTGAGATTAGTCAGTGATGTTTTTATGTCATATTTAATTTAATCCTTACCTAACACGAAATGCAGACGACACAAACAAAATTCTTGAATAACTAAATTTTTCAGTTTTTGTATCAAAAACATAGCTTATGACACCTCATTGGAATGAGTTCAAGATATAATGGATTAAATGCCTGTGTTGATTGTACTGAGGCCAAATAGGTCTATAAAGAAAGGAAAACTGGGGAGAGTCAGTGTAATTTCTCGACAGGTTACACAATTTTTTAGTCAATTAACAGGAGTTTACACTATAACATCTTTTCAATTAACAGGTCAAATTTGTACTGGAGGCAGAGACCAGCCTAGAGGGGAATTTTAGGGAGACTTCAAGTCTCCCTCCAGAAAAAATAGGGAGACTGCAGAGTCATGTAGGGACACTTCATAGGCAAGTGAGGAAAATTAAGAATATTCATGTACCACTCCTGCCGCCCCTTCATATTTTCAATTTGTGGTCCTCCATTAACATCCAAATAATCCAGGTCCAGTTATCTATGATGCATCTGTGCCAGGTTAAAAAATCACTAAGTAATTATTGATTAAAAATCCCCTCACTGCTACCCTCTCCTTCATGACCCCTCCCCTCTTCTTCCTGCTAATCCCCCAGCACCCTCCTGTGGTTGCCTTTCACCAAAGTCTACTAAGCTAATAATTTCCTGAGTCTGAAAGTGTGAACAGGACCAGATGTAAGAAGGTTGCTTGGGAGGTACTTTGTTAGTTAATAAACAAAATACATTCTGGGGTCGAGAATTTTGTTAAAGAAATGTCATTCCGCATCATTTTTATGACATTTCGGTGTCATTCCGCATCATTTCGTGTCATTCCGGTGTTTAGGAGGACCCTTTTTCAAGATCGTCCACATGCACACTTGTGTCCTGTACAAAGCTTTTCTTGTCATCACTAAAGCCTTTTTTCATGTGTTTCAATTCCATTTGTGTTTTTCTGGGAATAGACAGCCCAACAGTTAATAGTTGTCAGCAAAACGAAACGAAAATACTGTGTTATAAAATACGTCCGTTGTGTATACATTTTCGGCATCCTAAGCGACGTAACCTACTTTCAAACTGGGTTATTTTGTTGAGTCGCGTGAGTCACCTATTTTTGTTTCGACACTTGAAGCTCCGATGGAAACGCAATAGAAATAAAAAAAATCCGCCAAAAGCAACAATGGACAATTGATTGTCGTGTGATTTCAAATAAATGGACGTTTATTTGTCGAATTAAAATGCCAATTTATCACACTCGAGCACATTCGATTTTTGAAAATAATCGTTTTCATGTAAACCTCGCATCACTCAGTTCAGCCTTTCCTCATTTTGGCCAATTTTTAGAGGGCGACTTGTAATCGCCCCAACCATTTTTCTAGGCGACTTTGGGCTTAGAAGGGCGACATAATCGCCCTAGTCGCCCTCACGGCTGGTCCCTGACTGGAGGTATGGTAAATCTTTTCGTTAGTCATGAACCAATTATCAAAACTTGCTATGAACCGTTTACTGATTATTTTTTTGCCGATTGTGCCGATTTTGAAGCCGGACCAAGAAGAAAATCTGTTAGAGCCTGTTATACTGCAGAATTTCATTGATAAATCACCAATTACGAAAGCTAAATACCACATAAGTTCTCAGAGTATGCAAGTTTAGTGCTGGGCAATATTAGTCAAAATAATATTTGCATTTTTGGTAGTTAGGGAGGGGGGAAGATCGTTGTAAATGACAAAATCACACAATATTGTTCTCTTGTGAAGATTGTGATTTATTCTGGTAAATAGTGTTAATACGGTTTTGTATAAGAATATAATACACTTGGCTATATTAACCAGGAAGATGCTGAGCACATATAATTTGAGTCTTGATTGAATAATAACTTTGATGTGTGTTGTGAAGTTGTTTGGTGCCTTGTTTACAAAAACTCACATGACATCAGAATATATTATTTAATGTTCATTGTTCAACTAGTTACCTCCCTTGATGTGTTTCTTCAGTGTTAAAAAATGAACTTGACAAACTGAAAATGGGTTTGTGACAGTCATGCGACTTATACATGTATGTTGCATAACAAACAAAAAGAGTGTTTTTTCGTTTTTCTCCAATTTTAATTTCTTATTGTATTGTGATGCTTGCATCAAGAAGTACTACAGACAAGCAGCTGAACACATTTTATTTATACATGTACTCAAAGCAACGTTGTACAGCACCATGATTGAAGACCGGTGACTTCGATCAGCTGGGAATAGTGGCGATCTCATACCGATTGCAGATGGTAAATTCCGTAATATCTCTGCTCTGCAAATCCCTAAATATTCTGATAGGCACTCCACACGTTTTTAATAGGGAAACTTTATTGAAAAGGCCAGATTTCAAACAGATTTTAACTGGTAGAGTGCTGGAAGCCCATATTTGGGCTTTACACTAAAGAGCAGGTGTCACAAGTTAAAGGCTTCATAATCTGTTGATATGCTTCACATTATGTTTGAAGTGAAATTATTTGGTCTGTATAGTTTTGCAATGTTACAATTTATGGGAGAGTGCCTGTTGGCACTCTCCCATAAATTGTAACAGGGCAAAGACACATGAACAAATTTTGATGACCAAAAATAATTCAGCACTTTACCAGTTAATAGTCAGTGTTAAATATAGAATAACTGGAAACTGCCGGTTTTTAACTGCCGGTTGTCATAATCGGCCGATGCCCCAAAACCGGTCGGTTCCGATTGCCGATTCCGATTATCAGTTCATCACTAGTTTTTGTGTTGGGAAATTATATACAATTAACAGGTTATTCAGTTAAGAGATATCCAATTAAGTAGGCTCCACTGCAATAAAACAAGAAGATTTTTTTTATATATAACTAGGAGACAGGTTAGGCCTAGTTGGTTCATGCAGAGCTGACTTAAGATGGTTGAACATTTTCCCAATGACATTCATTCCATTTGTCGCAAACAATACAAGTATTTTGTGGGTTGCACCCTGAACAGACAATGGATGATATGTGATTATCATACCTAGACTTAATGATAATGCAGTTCCAGCAAAATTTTGCCATATATCGCATTTTTCTGTTGCTCAAAAATAGGAGTTAAATAAAATAGAATACCAAAAAAATTATGGTAGTTTTTAGGCAGCAATCATATTGCATTTATATGGTTAGTTTAGGGTTAATTATCCACAGATCTCTGTCTTTTTGTCATCCTTCAGTTATTTCAATGACCTCACTGTCAAGTCAGATTGGGTTGTTTTGCATGAATTAATTATAATAGCACTCCGGACATGTGTGCTTGATTTCTCGCTGTGTATTTGTAATCAGTCAGTCTGTGAATTACAATGAAGCAACTGGGTCAGGTGGTGAATTTTCAATCAAAATTCCACATGCCTCCCCTACCCATACCTTCGTAAATTCATTGCACTGGTATAGCTTGTCAAGTGTCCTCACTTATGGGTACAATTTAGGTTGTTTTTTCATATATGTGATAACAATAATGTAAAATAATTACCATAGATGAGCAATAATTGTGGTAAAGTATAGATGAAAGAGGAGAGAGGTGTTATAAATAAATAAAAAAAAAACCTCATCAAAACATTCAGAAACAGTACAACTGCTGGATGTCGGTTACCAATATGTAAACACCTGTTAATGATATGGTATGGATAAGTAGAATATCTGTAACTTATCCAAATGTAAAATGAAAAGTATTCAAGAGGAAATTCTGTTGAAATGCCTTTTTCAAGGTCCAACCTAATGACACTTAACACTATTACATATTAACTCTTTTGTAGTGTTCAACCGATGACTGGAATTGGACATCATAATTGGCCGATGGTGGGTAATCGGATGACAATGGCAACGGCTCCTGGAACATCGGTTTAACCGATTGTTGCCAAGCATTTTGTGAAGGTTCATAAATCGCATTTTATTATTTTCTGCAATTGTAAAATGATGTCAATGATACCATTCAATAAAGCCGAAAAACCACCACAAAGTGTATTCTTAATCTCTTTAGACGCCCCCTTTATGGGATACAAAAGTTAAACGACATGTAAGGCTTACAATGGAGCGTACTTGCGGCAATCGCCAGTTCATACCGGAAAAGTGAAGGTTGTACTCCATGGACTCAGGTCATAGTAAAAATTACCAGTTCCACACACTTGGGTGGTAAAAGTGGCCCTCAGAGCCACGTTTACCACCCAAGTGTGCATGACTGGTAATTTTACTGGACCTGAGTGAATGGAGTTTAACACCGTGAAATATGTACAGTTTAAAATAGTTCTTTTGAGTCTTGACTTATCTAGTACTGAGCAGACTGTAAACACTGTAAAATATGTTCAATTTAATGTAGTTCTTTGCGAGCCTCAACTTGTCTAGTAGTGCACGGTATTACAATCAAAATCTGCATCGGAATCTTGTCTAGTAGTGCACGGTATAACAATCAGAATCTGCATTGGAATCGGCCGATTGTGAGCTCAAATAACCAGTAATCGGTCAGTGGACATTTTTGGTAATCGGTAGAACACTACTATTTTGTCAATAAGCTTAAGGTCACGACATAGCGATTATACAAGGGCCACCTATCGAGATGAAGCAATAATATATAATAAGAAATTTGTTTTTAATCGCCTTATTACACCCTTTGTGATGAATTGAGCATTAGATTGCTTATAACAACTCATTACAAGTACATCTATGGGCACACAGGTAGTTGTAATCTAGTCAGCACTCCATGAAATGTTTTGAAAAAAAAGAAGTTTGAGTTACGACACAAAGTGTCTGTACGGACAAACAATTTCAATAAATTTCCAAGTCTGTAACTCTGGCAAGAACAAGTGCACATGCACAACGGTATGTGGATAGACTTTACCTAAAGCAAGCCTTTGATTCACCCAGAGGGTGAATTTGGTGATGCTACCCTGCACAGCAGCATAGCATTACAAAATTTATCCTCTGTGAACCTCAGTCTGAATCAAGGTCTCAAGCAAAAACAGAAAGATGTACCTAGAGGATAAATTGGCCCACTGTATGGGATAGTATCAGCAAATTCCCTCATTTTTCAAATGACAGGTTGAATATATTCAGGCTTGCATGTTGCCCATTTTAGGTGACTTCCACCCCAATGCACTGGTGAATGGGTCCTATTTTACTAGTAAAACAAAGCTTGTTTACCCCAGTAAACAAGCACTGCTTCACTTCTCTGGGTTCCCACAGGGAAATGAATATCTAAATCAATAGATAAAGGTTTCAAGAATGTGTGCCTAAATACTTGGTAGAGCCCTTTGAGGCCTGAAAATTTGATTTCATTCAAAATTATCCCTATAATTTGATCGATTCGAGTCATGCTGATTCAGAAATTTTTAAATCATGGAGATGTTTTAAAAATCTTACCAAGAGTCTACTCTTGAATGCTTCTTTTATCATCAGGTCTCCTGTAGAGGAGACCTGATGATAAAAGAAGAGTTAAAGTTTATTCCGCTTCCCAAACATTGGTTTCTCTCTGCTTTTTCGACTAAATTGCTCAAGCAGACAAGTTGCCATTGGATACACAACTTCAGTGGACACTGGAAATTTTTACTGTTGTAAGAAGTTGAAATATTTACACTTGTGAATTTATTTACTGGTGTTTAACCCTTTACCTAACATGAAAAGAAGATGACACTTGCAAACACAATTCTTGAATAACTAATTTTTTTCACTTTTTGTCTCAAAAACATAGGTTATGATCCCTCATTGGAACAAGCTCAACGAGCTCATTCCAAAGAGGGGTTATAACCTATGTTTTTGAGACAAAAATGAAAAAATAATGAAAAATAATTCTGTGAATAGTGCTGGCCGATTTTGTCTGTTACATTAGGTAATGGGTTAAAGTCATATATTTCAACACAATGGCTAATCATGACAGCAACACGGAGATAAAGTCAATTTTAGTCAATCATTTATACCCATACTGCCCGGGCCATTTTAGAGGGCTTCCAGTAAAAGCATTGGTGACTGGGTCCTATTTTACCAGTAAAACAGAGCTTGTTTACCACTGTGAGCAAGCAAGGCTTCACATCCCAGGGATGCCATGGGAAATTTATAAAAATGGAGAACTGAAATATTCAACTTGAAATTTGATTTTGATTCAAGATTCTCAGACTGATTTGATTTGACCCAAAATTTGAGATTCGCAGGATACTTGGATAGGTCGATTCCATTTTGCATTATACTCACGTGAAAATTTATCCTCTGGAGAAAATCTGTCTTCAAATGGAATTACTTCCTTATTGGAAACAATATTCTCAAGACTTATATCCCCTGAAATAAAAAGGGACAGTTTGTTAATTTGCTAATTGGGGTTTACCAAGCCTTTGAACAAACGGAATCACATTGTGTCACAAAAAAAGGAAAGGTACAGCTGGGAAAAATTTTACAAAAATTTCTTTGAACCACTAAAAATGTAGTTTAGGACCCTCATGGAAACAAGCTCAACAAACTCGTTCAAATCAAGGGACAGAAGCTTTGTTCTGGAGACAAGAATTGAACAAAGGCCTGGATGGGCACAAACTAATTCACCATGTTGTGACAAGCCCATTTCTTTTGCTTTGCAGTGGTTTATGGCCAAGATTTGGTTGCCTGAACTGTGTGTGTGTGGATGGGTGGGAGTTGGGTTGAGGGGTGGAATCCAAATTATTGTTTATTTTGCTTTTTATGACTATGATGAGAAGAGATTAATGAAGATTCTGTGATTAATACACTGGAACCCTGTTGCCACATTTCCTGTGAAAAATATTCCATTAATAGGAGTATTCACTTCACAAGATGGGATGGCTTTGTCCTGCATTGTGGTGATAAGCTGAGTACAGTACATGGAGAGTGGGTTGTAACTAAATCACCCACAGCGTGGGGTTATCACCCAAACTATAACTTTCAAATTTTGTACATGTGGACAAAAAACACAAGCAATGTTTCAGCCAATGGACCTGCAGGTTTAACCCGAAGGTCCATTGGTTGAAACTTTGCCTGTGCTTGTTATGCTTTCCAACAAATCTGCAATTATTTCCTGTGTGATTTAGTGATAATACACTCTCCACGTAGTGTATTTATTTATTATAACTTGTCTGACAGAGCTTATGAAGCTCTGTCAAACAAGATATAATAAAAAAGAAGCTTCTACTCAAAGTACTAAGGCCAAAGAGGTCTTTAAAACTGGGATATTGGGTGATTAACCCCTTAACAAATGCAGATGATATCAAAATTTATTATTTTTAATAACTATTATTTTTTCACACTTTTCAAAAAATTTCACCCAAACCATGTCACGTAATCCCTTCACTGGAATGACCTCGATGAGCTCATTCCAATGCAGGGTCACATGATATGTTTCTGTAGAAATATTTCAAAAAATAATTTTTTTCAACTGCTGAATTTGTTTATTACACTCACAGATGCAGCAGATTCATTAGATACAGGGTTAAATCACAATATATTTATTCTTTATTGGTGCTTAAGGTAACTTTCAGCATCTATGCCTATATCATGACCACAGCACTTGGCCTGGCATTGAGTGATTAGCTCTCCTCAGGGTAAAAAAAAAAGCTAAAAGTGGCAAAATGAATTAAGTTTTACTATTAATGAATTCTGTCTAGAGGGCATTGTGCATTTTATTTGGTGCTGCTAATAAGCTAGTTTCTGTGAGATGGCTACACTGCCCCTCCTGGGAGGGGTAAAGTGGTCATCTTACAGAGACCACTAACATATCAGAGATCTGAAAAGATGTGGGTTTTAGGAATTGGCTGTTATGGTAATCATTATTTTCTAAGGCCAGGAGGGCTAGTTTTTGCCCTCCTTAATTTTTTTAAGGAGAGCAGAAGGCGAATAAATCACTCTCCTGAAACTGACAGGCCTGCAGCACAAGTAAGAAGTCAGGCTTAGGCAATTGTTTATATCTATGCAGATCTAGAAAACTTCCAACCACAGGTCCTACATGTATTATACCAGTATAGTAAAACTTGTTTATTACAGTAAATAAGTAATGCTCCACCTTCCAGGGTACCCACAAGAACATAGCTCACAATATTTTTCATTCCATTAGGCCTCACAAAGCAGATCTTCTGTTTCTTTCGTACAGCATTGCAAAGCCTTGTTGCTCTCAAGGAAAAATTTATCAATTTTATTAACTTGGGTAAAATATCAGACATATTTAATTTTTGTTTTTTTAAGTTTGCATTGGTTATAAAAACAGAGCATGTGGCAGACAAAAGGATCATGTGGGAGGGCCTGAGAAACCGGTTTTTAACTTTTTCAGTCCTTAACTCTGAAGTCAACACTCGTGATACCAAAATTTGTCATTTTAATTAATTTTTCCCATATTTTTCATATAAATTTCGAGAAACCATATCATGTGCCCCCCACCCCTCACCCACTGGAGCAAGATTGTCAAATTCACTGTAAAGAAGTCCACATAATGTATTTTGTTGTAATTATTCAAATAATTATTTTTTTGTTCAACTGCTCAATTGGACAATTATATGAGCAGATGTTGCCAATTTGTTAAGTAAAGGGTCTACACGGATACACTTTATAGCTGATTTTCAAATGGTATGTCAAATTTGTGGTAAATGGCTTGGTGTTTGAAAATTATATTTAACCAACAAACAAAACCTGGCATAACTTAGAAGTAAGAGGTGATGTTCATGTATTACTTGACCTTTTTCTAGAGAAATTAGAGACCGTCAAATCGAGAAGATAAGCCACTTGAAAAGCATAGAATATTTCGAAAATCCAAATCAGAAACTGAAAAACGTTTAGTTAGATGAAATAATAACTGAACCATAATACTCTATCTGCATTATTATAGGGGTAATATAGATGTACCAAATTAGGCTCCACAAAGTAGATCTTCTGTTTTGTAAAATTGCATGTGGGTGGGTGCTTTTTCATTTTTGTAATTATTTTTTTGCCATCAAAAGTTCATGTTCTTGATTTGTTTTATGTTTTTGGCCTCATAATCTACACAATGGCATGGTTGATGATGTATTTTGTCACTTGAGGGGATGAAGCCTTTGCAATGCTAAAGCACTGCAAAGCCTTGTTGCATTCTAGGGACAAATTGATAAATAGAGATTATTACCATCATGTGGATGTACAAAATATGTATCCGAGTCAAGCTCCGGGTTCTATGGGTCTATCACGATGAGTCGAAAACGAGTCATGATCTACCCTTAGAACTCGGAGCGAGACTCGGATACATATTTTGTACATCCACATAATGGTAATAATCATTTTATCTTACAATATATTGGGGATAAGTCAAGAATGTAGACGAATATATAACAAACTATTTATTCGTACGGATGAACAAAAAAGGAAAAAAATGGAACTCACGCAAAAGGAACGTGCTTGTATCTGACCCCCTGATACAAACATCTGTATCAGGGGGTCAGATACACGACAGTTGTGGAGTTGATACAGACAAAATACATGTTGATTGTAAGATAAATTTTATTATGTTGGGTAAAATATCAGACATAAACCATTTAATTTTTATTTTTTCAAGTTTGCATTGATTATAAAAAGAGAGCAAAAGGACCATGCAGGGAGGTCTGAGAAAGATATTTTAAACTTTGTTAGGCCTTACTTTGCTTTTTCCATAGAGAAACAAGAGCAATGCAAAGGGTGGCAGATGCCCCTGATGGTGGCATAAAAGGATAGGTAAATCTCTCTCGGGCATAACCAAATCAAAAGGAAGCTTCCTGTAGACACCAATAATGCATCCCCCCCCAAAAATTGATTTGAGTCAGCATTCATTAGTTATTGGATGGAAAACAAATCCAATATGACCACAATGGCGGTCATATTGAATTGGTTAGCTGATTCAAAATCAAAAGGAAGCTTCCTCTGGTCACAAATGATGCATAAACAAAAACTGAAATTGATTTGAGTCAGTATTCATTAGTCATTTAACGGAAACCAAATTCAAGATGGCTGCCATGGAAGCCATAATGAATTGGCCACTAGTGGCCATCTTGGTTCAGCTGACTGGTCCAAAATCTAAAGAAATTGAATTGGATAGATGAACCAAAATCAAAATGAAGCTTCCTCTAGACACCAAATACTGGAATTGATTCGAGTTAGTATTCATTAGTTATTTAACATAAACCAAATTCAAGATGGCCACCATGGAAGCCATAATGAATTGGCTATTGGTGGCCATCTTGGATCAGCTGACTGGTCCAAAATCGAAAGGAAGCTTCCTATATACACCAACAATGCATAATTAAAAAAATTAAAATGATTTGAGTCAGCATTCACTTGTTATTGGACAGAAACCAAATTCAATATAGCTGCCATAGTGGCCATATTGAATTGGATAGCTGGACCAAAATCGAAAGGAAGCATTTTCTAGTCATCCACAAGTTACCCCTAAAATTATGATATGATCAAATAAGCAGTTATTTAGTTATTTGATGAAAACCAAAAGTTAAGAGACAGCCGCTGGCCATCGGACGAACATGGTGAAAACATAATGTCCCGAGAGGTTCTTGGGGGCATAAAAGATCGTCAGATCAGGAAGAAAAGCCACTAGAAAATCATAGAACACTTTGAAAATTCAAATTAAAAATTGAACAAATATTAGATGAAATAAGAACGGAATCATAAAATTCTACTTGCATAATTAGTGTTAATATACTTGACCCAAATTTAAACACGAATGGATGATCATTTTGCGAGTATGTCATGGGTATTCATTTATTGGTGCTTAATACCACATCAGCATCTAAGGCTGTATCTATATGAATCAGTGCATGGAATATACATGAGGACAGAATCTAGTTTAGAAGAATAAAAACAATTTAAAATTTATTTAAAAGGTTGATTTTTTTTAGAAATGACAAAAGGTTATTCATGATGATACTATAAAAGAGATCTCTGAGTGATGCTATATTAAAATAATGCTGTCGGACATGATTAAAATCCAAACAGTTTACAAGAAAGAACTGAACTGTCAACATATGCTGGCATGGCACACATTCTGGTCTCATACTACCAGTCAACAAAACAGCCTTGTATGACCAATATTATATCACAGACCTAGCATTACATACATACATACATGTACTTGTCCACAACTTTGCTTTATAGATAAATAGATAGATAAACAGCATTATTCCACAAGGAACTATTCAATTAAGTGGATACAATGTGCAAGTCAGGCTTGCCAAAATACAGTCAGTTTCAAAGATTTCATTACCAGTATGTTACAGGAGGTTTCACTGTAGTACCGGTATGATACTTAGGTGACAAAATTAAACATGCCATGGACCTAGTATTCTAGGTATGTTTTAATTCCATTATCATATACTTATAACAAGCACTTTCACACAAAAGTTATTTGACACAGAATTTTGCAGAATGAAAATTGAGGTTTTCCCAAATGGTCAACTTTTGTCCATATTCTTGGCTTTCAGAGAAAATGTTGGCATTAGCAACGAACAATTTTCCCAACTGACAACAAAAAATTCTGCCAAACACAAGCATTGGGCTGGTGTAGTCATGGAAGTACCTCAGGTTATGTTTTTACGGTGTCTAACATGAAGTGAGTTGGTAGGGCTGCTTTGATCCTTAAAGGATGCTTTTCCAGTCAAGGAACATGAGACACCATAATTTCACCAAGAATGATGACTGGTCAGTGAATGTGAGGGGGAGCGAATATTGACTCTTCCAATTTCTACCACTGAACTGTCTTTGAAGACACCATAAGGATATAAAGTATTAAGAACATCATTTCCTTTGACTTCAAAAGATCTTGGGTGCCTGACAAATTGTCAAGAACCACTGACCTACAGTTAAAACTAGAAGTCCTGTCATGAAATGCGCACAAATAGCACGTTGATATGTGCGTTAATGTATGCGTTATGGCCCAAGTAAAGCTATCAAATTCTGTACATATGGCCTGTGCACAAGCAATGTTTCAGCCAATGGACCTCCGGGTAACCCGGAGGTCCATTGGCAGAAACATTGCATGTGTTTGCTATGAGTAACCAGGAGAACCTGCCGTGCTTTGGATGCCATTCGATATGGAAATTGCACACAATTCCAACGCGCAATTAAGCCTAAATAAGCGCACTATTCGTGACAGGACTTCTAGTTTTAACTGTACTTTAGTTTGCGTGAACCTAAAAGGCTATGGAAAGTCTTCTTGAACCTCACCCCCCAAAAAGGCCCCTCCTAATTTCCATCAATGAAACCCTGCAAATTATACAGGCCTGAAACAGTAAATGATCTTAGGAACTTACTGTGAGATCGGAAGAGTGTTTCATCAACATATGGATCATCTGGAGAATCGACTACCGATTGATACCTGTCATACAAACTGAAATTAAAAAAGAAACTATTTCATAAATACACTACTATTTATTCATTGGTGTTTAAGGTCACATATTTATGTACAATGGTTAATCGTGACCACAACATGGATATAAAGACCAAGTGGTGTTCATGGTTCAGTATAGTTTCACTAGGCAGTTGGTGCTAAAGGAAACTCTCTGTGTGAGTTTGAACCACCACCATTGTACACAAAACCGGCATCCTAGATTCTATGGCAAGTGAAAATTTGAAAAAGAGAAGTTCTCGCTGACTTCCTTGCAGTGCAGTCTCTAAAATTGATGCAATTACGTGATGAATAACTATAAAGACAAGTCCAGCCAATCGTTTATACCCATGTTGTCCAGTTTAGTGCTTGAGCTCATTCCAATGAAGGGTCACATGATATGGTTTTGTTGAAATTGTTAGAAAAATTTTAAAAAATGATATTTAAAACAATAAATTTTGATATCGTCTGTGTTGGATAAAGGGTTAACAAAGAAGTTGACTAATCGTTGGTAGCTTATTATCATCAGTAGCTTATAGTTGATTTTCTTCTGGGTCCCATTTCAACCATCGGAATAGGCAGCGAAATCGGCATAATCGGCAGAGAAATAATCGATAATTGGTTCATAGCATGTTTTGATAATCGGTTCATCACTAATTTTATGGAATCAAACCACTTCTTTTCAAATAAGTTATTTCAGTTGCATTCATCGAATTTGAGGTGCATGTTTAGAGAAGCATGCCTTAGTCTTAAGAGGGCACCTTACACATTTTTCTGTGCACCTAACTGTCATGATGTTCAACTGCTTTGTCAATTCTGTACTGAACCAAGTGACATCAAATCTTAGATCACAAATCCTCAATGAAAAGAAAGTGACATTGTTTTGTCAGTTAACAGTGAATACATAATCCTCACAGGCACACATGCAAATTATTGAACCATAGAGACAAAAATAAAACCACGTGTGTGTTTCCAGTTACTCAACCAACCCTATTATAAACTTGCAACCCTATAAAAAAGTTTTCATTACCTTGATGTAGAAATGGTAGGTAAAATTCATCTGCAGTCATTGATACAGATGATCAAGAACAGGGCCACCAAATGGGACGTGTCGGTTGATGATACTCCATTTATGCTAATTTGTATGCAAGTCAGTTTGAGGCGTTTGGTTAAAATTTGGGCAGGCCAACAGGCTGTGGGTGTCAAAAAGGTATGTGTTCAAACACAGCTATTAATCATAATTATTAATATACTGACTCAAAAAAGAAAGTATAATAAACTTTGAGGAGCAATTCTTTTAGTATTATCGACTTTAATCCCAAACAAATTATTTTAAGTTCATATTTCGAGTCTAGCTGTATGAATTTGCATAATTTCATGTTCGTACTGTTGTCAGCGTCACATCAGGACGTCGCAATTCAGACATGGGGTGAAATGAAAAGTTCACACATGCAGTCAATAGCGTGTATGTCCACCGTTTGCCTCTTGGATGGCAAGACATCGATGGCACATGGACCTGATAAGTCTCTGGATGTCACCCTGTGGTACTGCATTCCACTCTGTCTTAGAACATTACGTAAATTGCCTAGCATCTGAAGATCATTAAGTCGTACCCGACGGTCCAATTGATCCCAAAGATGCTCGATTGGCGACAAATCTGGCAAAAGTGGGGGCCATGGAAGAAGTTTGATGCTCTGCTCCTCAAGAAAGTCATGACAGATAAGCGCCACGCGACATCGGGCATTGTTTTGCTGGAATAACTGCAATCCGACATTAGCGTTGAACAACGGAACAACAACAGCATTAAGAATTTCATCCCTATATCGATGTCCATTCAGATTACCATCGATGAAGATCAACTGTGTTTGATGGTGCAAGGAAATTCCTGCCTAAACCATTACACTACCCTCGCCAAAACGTGCATTCCCACATGCAAGCATCAGAAAACTGTTCTCCTCGTGGGCGATACACTCTTGCCCTACCATCAGTGCGCCATAGACAAAATCGTGATTCATCACTAAAAAGAACTGTGCTCCAGTGCTGCAGGGGCTGGCGAACACGCTGACGTACCCATTCAATTCTGATGGTATGATGATGTTGGGTAAGGATTGGTCTGTGGTATGGACACCTACTGCAGATGCAGTGTTCAGCGAGTCTGTTGCGAACAATTTGTGCACCGATTCTATTGTTAGTTCTACCAGGAGTAATTGCTGCTGTCTTCGTCGCCGGAAGGAGGCGATCCCGCAATTGAGACGTCCTGATGTGTCAGTCTTCTGCAGGGGTCATAACTCTTGGTCGACCCAAACACGGCCAGTTGGCAGTAGATCCAGTGGTTCTATACCTTAAAATGAGATGGTAAGTAGTGGCCTCAGTGACTCCGAATTCAGCAGCGAGCTCATCTGGAGGTATCCCAGCCTCATGCATACCAAGGGCACGCAACCTGATTTTCAGTTAACCTTGGAATTTTTTAAAATGTCGGAAGACATAAATTAGCGTGTGTTCTCAATAACCCAGGCTCCCTAGCACAACATAACACAAAGAAAATCGTCAGTCACCCATTCAATTTGACATTCTCGGGTAGCACATGCTATTTTGAAATCCGTAGCAAAATTGTATACAGTTGGGTAGACAACAACAACAAGTCATTAAACTCTTTGTACGACTTCTTGCCCACAAACATGCAACATTAGAACTATTATATGTCATCCTTTATGTTATTTTTTCACATTTGTTTTTATTATACTTTCTTTTTTGACTCAGTATATAACAATGAACCTATGTGCTGTGTACAGAGGTAAGTCATTTTAGATATGCCTTTCAGTCAGAATAACCTTCTAACAAATTAAAAAAAAAAATAAACCTTCTGCCCCTATTTTGACTTCACTGGTAGAATCGGACAAATCACATCTCCACCGTACTCCAGAAACCCTCCATCCTCATTTATGATACATTATTGCATAGTTTATCTGCTGTATGTATGTAATAGGTCAATTCCGATTTACATCTTCAGTTTTATTAAACAATCTGATGTTGCTAGATTTTGGCTTGTCTTACTAAATTGAATTAAAAAAATTGTGATGTCCACCTGTTTCCCATGCCACTGATCTCTTGAAGTTAAACAGCTTATTGTCTCTTTCAACACTTTATGTCATAAAAATCAAAAGGTGACAGAAAGCAACTGAACCACAATGGATTACTAGACTTATTTACGCCAATGGTTTGAGAGTTCCTAAATAAAATACTTTAAAATCAAGATTAAATTTAGGGCTGTCACGATTTTTTCATTTAGGAATTGATTAATCGTCACAAATAATCGATAATAATTAATTAAGTGAGTTGACCTACCACAAGTAAACAACGAAGACGATCCTCTTTTAGGTACATTCAAAGCTTTGATGTTCTGAACTTTTAAACCGTCAGTGTAATAATCAAGACCAGATGGCAGTTGTGAACTATGCAAGTTCACAACTGCCGACTGGTCTTGATTATTACACTGACGGTTCAAAAGTTCAGAACATCAAAGCTTTGAATTTTCCAAAAAGACAAATGCTTCTAATGGCTTCTTGAGGTTTAACGTCGACGTTCTTGACCTTTTACCTTTAGAAACAATAGTTTTTCATCATTTTTTTAAATTATTAAACTTCTAAAACGGATTGAAATTTACCGATTCTTCGACAATGAAAAATACTAATCGATTTCAGTGTGACTGATCGACAATTGATTTATCGTGACAGCCCTAATTAAATTAGGAAAATCAACTGAAAATAGACCCCATAGTGCAATGGGTTTTTTTCTGACAGGTGAGATTCTAGTGTGTTCTAAGCCTGAAAAGCAAACAGATAATTTTGACCAGATTGGGACCGAGGTGCAATCCAGATGAAATTTATTGTCTGAATTTGTCATGAAAGTACTGTATGGAATTGTTGAAATTAGGGTCCAGCGAATGTTTGAGATTCGATTCGCTATCGATATCATATGTCTGCTTCGAGATCGATTCCTAATCAGTCTCAAGATTTAATTTTTTTTAATCTTTCATGCTTAGTGCAATTTGTCACATTTCCAATGAAAATTGGATAAAATTGATATTAGACAATTCATTCAAGTACGCTCAATTCATATTTAATTGAGTAAATAACAATGTTTAATTGTTAGGTTAGTAGTATAGACTATAGAACATCCATGGGTCGTGCCCGATGTGCAGTTAATTTTTCGGACCTACTTATCAATGAATAATGATCTTCGGTTGGGAAAGAGTTCAGAATATCAAGTTTGATACAACTAATTGTGAAATTTGTGGTGATAGTAACACATTAACACTGCAAACCATGCAATCCCGCCTGCAAAAATAGACTCAAAATTAAGACAGGCAGTGTCATTGACCATAATCAACAGCATTAACAAAGTGACGAGTAACAAAGATCATTGTCGGGAACAACGGACTAATAGGGTGTTGGATCTTTTCGTTCCTTTACCAGTTAATCCCCCCCCCCCCTCGAGTCATTCTGTTACTTTACCATTTTGTACTGAGTCACTTTACACTGAGTCATTTCATACTCCTCATACAAACAGACTGGAGTAAGATTTGACCCCAAAATACTTTGCTTATAGTGAGTAGTATTAGACCAAAATGGTTCTGTTCAGTCAGTCTTATAGCAGTCATCACAGCGGTTCATAACTTATGTTTGGTGAAGTACCAAATAACTTGACTATTAAGATTTGATTCGAGATTCCATTCGAAATCGATATCAGAGACACGATTCGATTAAAAAAAAATTTTGATTCACAGATCCCTGGTTGAAAGATGATTAAGTGCAGTGGAACCCTGTTAATTGGATAACCACATTGCCAGGGACAATTATTCAATTAACAGGAGTATTCCATTAACAGGGATATTCTATTATATCTAGCCGCAAGGCTGCACATTGAAAATATTGATTGGTCTTTCCCAAGTAATGATTAAAGACTCGACCAGTTGATGGCTCTAAACTGGCATGGAATATACCATTGGTGTTCAAAGGGTTAAGAACACCAATGGCAGGGATCAGACCATGGACCTGTCAGTTTGAAGTTCAATGCCGTAACCAATGAGCCACCATGTGCCCTCCAAATCTATTATAGCAGCAATAACTGTTCACCATCTAAACTGAATTTAGGCTTTGAGAGTCATGCACATTTCCTTGACCTATCTCTAACTGAAGTTTCCTTTGAAGTGTCACTGTCATTTCTGGCCTGGCATTTTGAAAAATGTTGTGGCCTACCAATAGGCCTTGTAGAATACACTTCGGAGCATACGTTGATGCCATCGGGCCTATTTTAGTTAAACTTAATGGTAAAATGTAGTTTCCTTGGGGCCTACTGACAGACATCAGAAAAATATTTTTACAGCTGACCTCTGGGCCTTTCAAAATGCAAATCCTGGCATTTCCATCAGAAGCGGAAAATTGGCCGACATCAAACTGACTATTGTTATCTTAGCCAGCATATAAAAAATTATGTTTTCCAAATATACCAGTTGTTTAAAGAGGGGTCATAAGTTATATTTTTCAGGCAAAATAATGATATCTTTTTAGTTATTCAAGAAAGTTAAAAAATTTATAGTAATTTATATATTTTTTATACTTACCAATGACCCAGACTTAGCTGGTGCTAACTCTAACAAAAACCAGGGCCAAACACAAATTTTGCCCCCCAATCCCCAAAATTTGCATCCAAAACAAAAAGAAATCATGTCCTAAAGGACCTCCATACTACGTCTCTACTGCGCATGCGCAGTGACGCAGTCGTCCCGAAATTGGCGCCAATTATCATTCTTACTGGCAGTGCCTGGTCAGCGCTATGTACTCAGCGGGGAGGCAAGAGTTCCCAACTCCAGGGAGGGCCATCCCCGTCTGGGTCATTGGTAAGTATAAAAAATATATAAATTACTATAAATTTTTTAGCATTTTTATACTGTACCAATGACCCAGACTTAGCTGAATAGTAAACAGGCTGGAGGGCCTAGGACATAGAGGAAAATCCAATAAGCTCAACTATATAGTAAAGAGGTAACCCCTTAAGGAGAAAAGGAGTATTAGGCTTTACATGTATCTTTCTTATTTAATATTAAATTAGAAAGATACACTACCCTTAATAATTGAGCACAATAACATTCATGTTCTCTATTAACATCCAGTATAACCCTTATACTAATTATTTTTAAAGCAAGCCAATAAATAAAGTAGTCCAGAGAATTGAGACTCTTTATAGTCATTTAAAAGTGTCCGAGTATTGTATATTAAAGCCCGTTTGACACTTGACATATACAAATGCTTCACACCGAGCTACACTTTAAAAATAAGACATGAATGAATTTAAACATTAATATTACACTTTAAAACCATCCCGGAAGCGACTCAGAAATACTGACTTGGAGGAGGCATTCCCTTGCTTTTCACTATAAAGCAGGTGACCTAAGGGAACACCCGCCCCCCCCCCCCTTCCCCTTGCCCTGGGTCAAATAGCCCAGAGCGAAGAGGGCAGCCGGACGGAGTCACTGCCGGAACAGAAAGCCTGCATAACTATAGTTACAACTGTTTAGTGGACGACATTCTGAGCGACAGATAACGGACCTAAACAATGCAGGTCTCCAGAAATGGACTCAATATTTCTGAGATAAAAATTCGTAAATGTGGATGGCTGAGACCAATAAGCAGCCTTTATTAAATCTGTAATAGCAACACTATTAGCATAAGCCCAGGAAGTAGAAAGAGCTCTTACTTCATGAGCAGAAATCTTAAGCACAGACTGCTGAGAAGAAGATAAGTCTTCATAAGCAGTACGGATAGTTAACTGAATCCATCTAGCAATAGAATGGACTGAAATGTCCTTTCTATTAGGCATCAAAGACAGAAAGAAACGTTTCCGTCCCTTTCTGATAAACTGAGATCTCTGTTTATAGATACGTAGTGCTCTAACAGGACAAAGTAAAGGCCTATGCCCGTCTGAAGACGGAAGAGCCTTAATAACAATAGGTTCCGGATATTTATTAGGAGCCTGATTCTTAGCTAAAAAACCCACATTAGTAGTGAAGGTGATAGTGTTCCCAACACTACGATAATGAGAATCATCCACCGATAGTGCATGAAGCTCACTGACTCTTCTGGCAGAAGAGAAAGCTAAGAGAAAAGCTGTCTTATAAGATAAGAATTTGAAATCTACTGTCCCAAGAGGTTCAAATGGCTTTTCCTTCAATTTAAGGAGAACCCAAGCTAAATTCCACTTAGGAATTAATCTAAGAGTTCTGGGTCTATTTATCGAAAAGTTTCTAACCAACTTCGATAAAGAGACATTAGATCCAATTTGTAAACTATCATGATGTGCATAGGTATCAGATAACATAGATCTATAACCCTTTATAGTAACAGGCTGCAGTTTGATTTCGTCAAACAAGTATACTAGAAAGTTTGCAATGTCTGGTATAGAGGGATCAAATATATCTACAGAATGATCCCTACACCAACGACGCAAAAACCTTCCACTTAGCCGCATAGTTTAGCGAAGAGGAGGTCCTCCTACAGTTAGAAATCGCGTCCACTGCTCGTCCTGTAAAGTGCTTGCCATGCAAGAAGGACCGCACAACGGAAAAACGTGAAGGTTGAGACCTTGCGGGTTGTGATGGAGTTGGCGCGATTTCCCCTGCGAAAGAAGATCCTCCCGTGGAGGAAGCTTCCGCGGTAGGTCCCACAACAGACACCTGAGTAGATTTATCCACAGTCTCTGTGGCGACAGAGATGCTACCAATAGAATCTTGCATTGAGATTGTTGTATCTTTAGCAATACTTGTTGAATTAACGGTGCTGGAGGATACGCATATCCTATCATTCCGTCCCAAGGGATCGACAGAGCGTCTACTGCAAATGCTCTTGGATCCGGACACGGAGACACATACGTCTGCAACTGATTGTTGAGATGTGTCGCAAATAAGTCTATCATTGGCCGTTCCCATTGGTAGCAAATCTGATTGAATACTTGTTTGTTGAGAGTCCACTCCGACGGCAACAAACGACCCTTTCGCGAAAGGGAGTCTGCTAGCACATTCAGACGACCCGGTATGTGACGGACCGAAAGAAGAACGTGATGTTCTAACGCAAACAGAAGGATTCTTTCCGTTAGATTGAACAACGGAACTGAATGAGTGCCTCCCTGATTCTGTATATACGCCACTACTGTCGTATTGTCGGATAGGATTTGGACATGAGCATCGTGAATAATGTCCATCCAGTGACGTAACGCAAGCCAAATTGACATCATTTCCTTGATGTTTATGTGCTTGCACAGGAATTGCGGATTCCAAAGACCCTGGCATCTCGAATCCGTTGGGATTAATGATGCACCCCAACCTGTTTGACTGGCATCCGTCATAACGGTAAAACTCGGATCCGGCAACTGCAGCGGAACTCCTTGAGTTAACCACTGAATGTTTGCCCAAGTCTGAATCTCTTGTTTCACTTGATCTGACAAGAGAACGTCTACATCGAGCGAATGAATTTTCACACTCCAATTCTGAGTCAGGAAAATTTGAAGAGGACGTGTGCGTAACCGCCCCATCGAAATGAGATCTGCGGCGGCTCCGCACAGACCTATCAGTCTCATAAATTCTCTCGCCGTGACTTTGTCTACGTGCAGACAATAGCGAGCGTAACAACTGACTAATTTCGCTCTGGTTAACGGCAGACGAACGAGATTGTTGTGCGTCTCGAAGCTCATTCCCAGATGAGTGAATGACTTGGACGGCACCAGATCCGACTTCTCCTCGTTTACTATAAAACCGAGACGTCGGAGCAATAGAAGAAGATTCTGAACATCGTTCTGAAGCGTTAACTCGTTGCCGTACCTCTGAAGAATGTCGTCCAGGTAGGCCGACGTTACCGCAGACGAATGAGCTCGGAAGTAGATCATTACCGAGTTCATTACCCGAGTGAAAGCCCAGGGTGCTAGATTCAATCCGAAGCACATCGCCCAGAATTGATACACCACTCCAAGGACTGCGAAGCGTAGATACTTTCGGAATGTCGGATGTACCATGACGTGAAAGTACGCATCTTTGAGATCTATGCTCGTTGCATAATCGTTCACCCGAATACTCGCTCTGACCGATCGAATCGTCTCCATATAAAACTTTGGAGCGACGATCAGCTTGTTTATCCAGCTCAAATCTATGACTGGACGGAACGAGCCGTCTGGTTTCGGAACCAGAAACAGATGGCTGTAGAATCCCGGAGATTCCTGGTTTTCTACAACCTCTACCGCGTTCTTCATTAAAAGAGACTGCACTTCTGATAACAGAGCGTCTCTTTTCTGTGGATTTGACGGAAGATGAGTCCACTTTGGACTTCGAGTTAATGGAGGCTTTCGTTTGAAGGATATCTTTAGACCTTCCGAAGTCACTCCTCTCACCCAAGGGTCGTCCGTAATCGACGCCCACTCTTGTGAAAAGCTCGACAACCTTCCGCCAACCGGAACGCGATAGAGGTTTAAGCCATCACCTCCTGGACCTGCGAGGCCTGCGGTAGGAGAAACCACGTCTTCCACGACCCGCACCTCGGCTCGTCGACCTCGGGGCGTCCGACCGATTGTCCCGGCCTGAAGGACGTCCCGAACGAGAGTCGCTATCCTGACAGTCTCTCGAATAAGACCAAGAGGACGCACCGGAACCTCTATAGGAACCTCTCTTGGGCACATTAGACCCAGAAGTGCCTGTCTTATTCGTGTCTGCTGTATCCGACTTCTTAGGAGCAGATCTGAACAACAGAGAATCATTAGCTTTCTTTTTAATTTTATCATAAATAGCGGAAAGCTTGCCGTCAAAGAGAAGTTCTCCTGAGACCGAAGCGACTCTAAGAGAGTTCTTCACCTTAGAATCCACTAGTGTGGATGTAGCTAGGGCTGCGTCACGTCTAACCAACTCCAGATTTGCCACTGAAAGGGCGGAGTTACCTGTGGAATAAGCTACTGCCCTTGAAAGAAGTCTTAAAGAGGATTGTATATCCTGAAACTCTTCCCCTTGAAGGCGCAGTGATAACGCCTTAGTAAGGTGATCTGCGTAAGATAAGGCATCTAAATTGGCTCTGTTAGACGCAATAGCTGTTTCCAACACCGCGGTTGGAATAGAAGCTGACGACGGTAATGATAGCTCTAAGTCTTCCGCCTCGTCGTCCATATGCAGAGGAACTCTCGGTATACCCTGTCCTGCCGTATCGAATTTATTCCTTGCATTAATGAAAGGCAGGTTGAGAGTATTAGCGGACAAGAAACCTGCTTTCCCCGTCCTGGAAGCAAGTTTAAATATAGCGTCGTTCAATAATTCAAATGTTCTAGCAACATTATTGGACTGCGACGGAAACTCGGGAGCGATGTCCCTGAACCGCTCAAAAAATTCAGAGTCCAATGACGCTATAATTCTCTTGTCCGGAAGCGCAGCAGTCTGGCCCGACGGAACAACTTGAGGGAGAAAGTGCCGGATGAAGTCCACGGCAGCTTTATGTTGTTCCGAAAGGGATAGCTCCAAGTCATCCGTATCCCTTTCACCATCCGGTCGGACCTCATGATGATCCCGGTCGTCCGCCCCCGATGCTTCGGCGGAGCGTACCGTCCCAGCGCCGTCGGATAATTCTCGATCCGACACCGTTTCTGTCGGCTGCTGGGATGCTGCGATAAGCTGTGCTATCTGCACAAGAATGTCCGGCGTCGAAACCTGCGGAGGCGCAGTCTTTTGCTACTTCGCCGAGGGCAGCTCCGCATCAGATGGCTCCCGCATACTTTTCCTATGCGAACGTCCGGAGTCCATCGGTCTCGAATCCCTGGCTGCCGGATGGTGTGACCTGGTCGCCGAAGAATCCTTCATCGGCGAAGCTGGTAATATATCGGCGGTCACGCAGCCAAGGTGCGGTCGTGTGCGCTGACGAGAAGAGGAAGCCTTAACAGTCTCTGCGGACTGCTTATACAACAGAGCGTCCCGAGCGACGGACGTATGCTCCGCTAAAGACACATTTTGTACCACAACATCTGGTCCCAGATGTTGTTGTACGAGAGAGGGACCTCTCTCGCTCGCGGCCCGGCTGGACCTGGACGAGCTAGGAACCGGACTAAAAGGCTTCCTCCGTTCTCGCTTACTATCCGCCGTCACTGGGTGTGCATCTATTATGTTTATAGTGCTCGCATCACCCAAAATTTCCTCTTGGACCGCATCGGACGAACCCGGCTGCCGAACCATTCGGTGAATGGACGCTACACCGGGCGAGCTAGCGGACGACATTTGTCTAATCTCCATGAGCACTTTTGCCGCTAGCTCTGAATTCATTTGTGACGACGGACACACACTTGAAGAAGATAACATGGAAACATCACCCTGTTCTGGTTCCTCTGAAATAGAAACTGAGAGAGTAGAGTGACCTTGCGGAGAAAGAGCCGGCATCGCTCTTTCTCCAGAAACAACATATCGTGACACACGTTTCCAATGTTTCTCATCCCAATGTTCACATATAGGACAGGGATTAATGCGAGAACACTGACTACAATTAATACAATGATCATGAAAGTCAGAGGAAGATTTCTTCCTATTACAATTTGAACAACGTCCCTTCATTGTGAAAGAACAACAATAAGTCCTAGTTACTCGCAAAAACCCCTGACACAAAGATACTTAATGACATGATCCATTAATAAATGAAAAAACAATTGCAAAACAAAATAATTTTGAAAAAATATTTTTTCAGCGAAGCCCAAGTTGCTGAAAAGTAATGTTGAGCCCCGATGGATCCGATGGCAAAGTGTGGTCAAAAATTTTAAATTTACATTAAATAATTAATGAGACACTTTCGGATAATATAAATGTATCTTATAGTGAGATAAACTACAGCAAAGGCAAACAGCCCCCCTCAAAAAAGGCTGTTGCCAATGAAAACAAACAGTGTAAAAACACCAGAAAACAAGACTCCAGGCACTGAAAAACTGGCCCGGAATCAGTCATCAATTACACTCTATCTGATGCAAAACAGAGACTCCCAGGGGAGAATCTGCAGAACATCAGATGGAAGATGCAGAACACAAATGTTATACACCCATGGGTGAAAACGTAACTATGGGGAAAATAACAGAAAACATTCTGTAACCAAGCAACTCTCCCAGGAAATTTTAGAAATGAAATTTCTCAAAAATATGCCAAAAGCATGGGAGAATTGCAAGGGGGGACTTTAGAAGGCTAGGGGAGAGGAAACACTGAATAAGCAGTGCAACAATTAGCAAGAATGACAACAAGAGGCCCATGCCTCGAAAATAGGCAACTTAACATAATTTCATCAAAAATTTTTAAGTACAGCCCTGATTATTTTTTGTCACTTCTTTTTCCTCTCCTCCTTCTATCCTCCTTAGAATCACATTTTCTCCAAAAATTACGTGTCTGGCATCCTTTAAACTGAGATTTACAAGCACAAAGATCAGTGAGATGTTGACTGATGAAGGGCCAAACAGAGAATGATAATTGGCGCCAATTTCGGGACGACTGCGTCACTGCGCATGCGCAGTAGAGGCGTAGTATGGAGGTCCTTTAGGACATGATTTCTTTTTGTTTTGGATGCAAATTTTGGGGATTGGGGGGCAAAATTTGTGTTTGGCCCTGGTTTTTGTTAGAGTTAGCACCAGCTAAGTCTGGGTCATTGGTACAGTATAAAAATACAATTTGTTATGGTCATCCTCTTGTACTTGGTAAAGAGCTGAGAGGTTTTACATGACTTACAGGTGAGCTACCAGGAGGTGTTTACCCTAACCTATCACTGGTTGAATACTACTTTACAATATAATAATTTTCCTTTAAAAAGTCAAATTCTTCTTCAAAACTCAAGCTTGTAAACCCTTCATGGAGCAGTCTTTCAATTTTGAAAATGGGAGGCATGCTGTATACTGCTCACTATGATTTGAAGTACTATTATTATTTAATAAGGTTTTAATGACACTTTAACAGCCAAGGTCATATTGTGTTGGTGAGAGTTTTATGAGTGGAGGAAGCCAGAGTACCTGGAGAGAACCACCGAGCAACGACGAGCAGCTGCCAGCTTGCCAGCTTCCCAACATCGTGACTCCGTACTGCAGCTCAGGCAGGGTTAGATTGGTTAAGAAATGTGCACCATCGATGTGCAGTACGCCTTAGTACACGGTATCATCCAGCCCACATGTGGACAATCTGGGTTAAGTGACTTGCCCAAGGACACGATGTGGGAGTCCAAATCGATTGCTCAGACAGTCACCCATCAAAGGACTAACCGGGCTCGATGTTGCTTAACTTTGGTGAACTGACGAGAACCGGTTACGGTAACACCACCGTGCTCCCATGATTTGAAGTAAAGTCTGCTACTGCTGAGTCACAGGATTTGGAAAATGTTTAAAAGAAAAACCTCAACAAACTTCTACACACTATTCACTCCACTGGCAGGGACATGGCTAGAGGTTTCCGATTGGGGGGTGTATGGTAGTGAATTTCCAACTAGGGAGAGGGACTGGGAGGGGAAAACCCCTTTCCTGGTCCCTCCCCATAGTTGGAAATTCACCACCGAGAAACATTTTGAAAATGAAGCCAGGAAAGGGGGTACAAATTTGATTCTAGTAACTGAAATGTCAACACATTTATGATAGAATTATCAGGTTTTTATTATTATTTGGTATTATTCCAGGAATTGAATATGTGCTAAACAAATGCTCAAGCTGAGAAATTTGAGCAATTCACACTGTCCAAACATTAAATCAGATCTTATGCAGGAATGATTAGTTTTCGATGTTTCATCATTTTGGAACAGTGAATGATGGAATTAACTAGGATAACGATTTTACATGATGAGATTTTCTTGAAGTGCATTTTGAGGATTTTTTTTTATTACGATAAGTAATGTACTATAGAAATCTCATACCGATTGACATTATGCATACTTATGAAGCTTGCTACTGTGTACACTGTACATGTAAATAGTAACAGTTGGAATTTTTGCTGATTTGAAACCGAGTTGGAATTTTGGAAGCAAAGGAGACATCAGCATCACCAAAGTAGCTCTAAAATCCAAATAGATGGAGTTTCCAACTACTCATGACTTGCCCTCCGAATTACCAACTGTAGGAAATTTTGGCCAGGATTCACATTCATGTCCACTGGGGAATGAATGGTAAATAGGGATTCCAAAAATGTTACCCAATTTTTTAAATAAGCTTTTTGCAGCAATAATAAATTTTAGTTCAGTATAATACATGAAATGCAAACTTCAATGGAGCAATTGTAAATTAACTGGTAGAGTGCTAAATTATTTTTGGTCAGCAAAATTTGTTCACATTTTTTTGTCTTGTTACAATTTATGGGAGAGTGCCTGTGGGCACTCTCCCATAAATTGTAACAAGACAAATCCAGACTGACAAAATAATTCCATTTCACAAATAATATGAAGCACATCCACAGAGTATGGAGCCTTTAAGTTGCAGCACCTGCACTTCCAAATAAAGCCCAAATGTGGGCTTCCATCAATCTACCAGTTAATCAGGCGATTCTCCATGAAATGCATGAGCAAGAGGACAGTCAGTAGCATTACTGGCCTTTGAAGTTGTTTGATTGTTGAATTATGTTTCTGTATTAATTATCAGGAATTAATCCATGTTGTATTGTTCACATTTTCGTGCACACATTGTATTATTGGACCTATTTCTGCGCAAACCAATTTTAACCCTTTACAGAAAATACATATCAAAATTTTGTTATTTCAATTTTTTCCCCCAATTTTTAAAAAAATGTGAACAAAACCATATCTGTAGTCCCCTCATTGTAATGAGCTTGATCAGCTTGTTCCAATGCGAGGTCACAAAATAAGGTATTACTGAACTTTTAAAAAAAATTTCTACCACACAAATTATACACTACGTGGCAGATGCTTCTGATTTATAAGGTTAATCATTGGCGAGGTGGAACCAATGCACGCTTTTGTCTACTCACAAAAAGTAAAAATTGCAAGTGTGATGTTGTGCAAGAGTGACAGCTCACCTTAAAATCAAAAGACAGATGGTGTAAACTTGCCTACCTCATTCCAGTAAGAGGGTGACTGTTTTCGTTTTGAAATAAAAAATTATAGAAATAACAAATTACGATGATTGTGGGCTGCTATACCAGCTGAAATTGGCCTCTGCATGCAAAAACTTGTATTCTGTCAAATGCTTGAGAAACACATGCAAAGCTCCTTCCAATGATCTATGAGCTGAACACAAAGGATCGAGAGCAGAAACTATACTTGTGATTCTTATGAAAATTCACAAAATTTCCAAGTTATTGCATGGATGAAAACTTCACTCTGTTGGTATGCTGATAGTAATCCACTCCCCACATACTGTAGGTGAAGAGGTAAGGAGTCCCATCAAGCATATGACTGTTGAAAACACAAAAATTATGCTTCAGTCAAATATGAGCAAAGGGAAACAACTTGATAATTTTTAAAGGAGAGTTTTTTTCAAATTAGTCCCTTTCAGAATGGATATTTTTTAAAACATTTTCGCCATAGTTTGCAGGCATTAAAATTCATCCCAATTCACAAGAATTAGTTCTGCTTCTCATGAACTCCTGCCATCAAAATCAATTTTCAGTTCTAAATTTAGAATTAATATTTGAGAGTACTGTTATACCCCTGTCCTTGTGAGTGTGACCAGTTCATAATCCATAATAAAAAACAAACCTCATACAGTGGAGCCCACTTAATTGGATATCTCTTAATTGTATATCCCTGTTAATTGAATATAATTTCCCAAAACAAAACCATTTACCATATCTCCAGTACAAATTTGACCTGTTAATTGAATATAGGTTATTGAGTAAACTCCTGTTAACTGAATAAAAAATCTTGTAACATGTCAAGAAATTACCCCGACTCTGCCCAGTTTTCCTTTGTTTACAGACCTATTTGGCCTCAGTATATCCAATACAGGCATTTAATCTATTATATCTTGTTTGACAGAGCTCATGGAGCTCTGTCAAACAAGATATAATAGAATAAATGCTAAGTTTATCTCTAGAATACAGGAAAGTGACACAATCCCTGTTAATCGAATACTCTTGTTAATTGAATAATTTCTACTGGTAATGTGGCTATTCAATTAACAGGGTTCCACTGTATTTATATATTTATTACAGTTTAACCCTTAAGAGACTAGTTGCAATTTTTGTAAGTTTCTTGTCTTGTATGTACATGTATAACACATATTCCGACATACAGGCTTTTGGTGGTCTTGCAGATGGAAGTTACAGTGCCTTGACAGTGGCATCTATTCTAGTCTTGGCTGCCTGAAAAGGCAACCAATTAAGAGACTTCACTAGACACAACTGCCAAATTAATGTGTATCTTATTATGATGGAACAAAACATATGTAGAATTCTTCAGACTTTTAACCCTTAAGGGCTTGGACAAGTGTCCTGGATTCCCGCAGCCTCTATACATCTAGTGGCTTAGCAGTGATTTCTTGTCAAGTCTTGGATGCCTTAAATGGCAGCCAAGACTTGACTAGAAACCACTGCCTACCTAATTTGTCTGTTATCAACAGGACCTCCTCGTGATGGCATGTTAAGGGCACATGGTCTGAGGTCATAAACGTCGGAAATGGGCCTTTACAAGTTAATTATAAGGACATGTTAGAATCTATGACGAGAAGCAAAAACACATCTTGCAAAAATCAAAGCTGATTGTCATTGTTTTCCTTACGAGAATCATCTGTAAAAATCGATTCTGATTCTCGTATAAATTTTAAGCCCTGCTTTCAAAGTCTACATCTTGTGGGAATGCAGTTGCTTCTGATTTTTGCATGAATTTTAAGCCCTGCTTTGAGAGTCTACATCTTGTGGGATTGCAATTGTTTCTCACTTTTGCATGAATTTTAAGCCCTGCTTTTAGAGTCTACATCTTGTGGAATTGCAGTTGCTTCTGACTTTTGCATGAATTTTAAGCCCTGCTTTGAGAGTCTACATCTTGTGGGTTTGCAATTGCTTCTGATTTTTGCATGAGTTTTAAGCCCTGCTTTTAGAGTCTACATCTTGTGGGATTGCAGTTGCTTCTGATTTTTGCATGAATTTTAAGCCCTACTTTGAGAGTCTACATTTTGTGGGATTGCAGTTGCTTCTGATTTTTGCATGAATTTTAAGCCTTGCTTTGAGAGTCTACATCTTGTGGGATTGCAGTTGCTTCTGATTTTTGCATGAATTTTAAGCCCTGCTTTGAGAATCTACATCTTGTGGGATTGCAGTTGCTTCTGATTTCTTGCATGAATTTTAAGCCCTGCTTTGTGAGTGTACATCTTGTGGGACTGCAATTGCTTCTGATTTTTGCATGAATTTTAAGCCCTACTTTGAGATTCTACAACTTGTGGGATTGCAGTTGCTTCTGATTTTTGCATGAGAGTCAACATCTTGTGGGTTTGCAGTTGCAGGCAAGATTTACTCAGTAGTAATGGCAAATGTACTTAGAATGTAACCTGCAAGGTTACCCAAAGACTTCATGCTAGGGCACCAACTTTAGATACTCAACAATAAATTGTAATAAAACATTATGCATACTTATGAAGCTTGCTACTGTGTACACTGTATTTTGACATAATTTTGCATAGTAATTGCGTGAAATATCTGAGGAATGGCAGATGCTCCTGGTTATCAATGGAAAGCACAAATAATGTTTCAGCCAATGAACCTCTGGGTTAAACCTTGAGGTCCACTGGATGAAACAAGGCATATGTCCAGAATTTGATAGACTTACTATCGTCATAACACGAAAATCAATTCGCAGAGTGATGTGCTATTTGCAGGCAATTCATAAAAGGAGTTCTAGTTGTAACTGTAATGTTTTGTTTTTTGTTTTTTTTTGGTTTTTTTTTTGGGGGGGGGGGGGGGGTTATTAGGGTTTAACGACACATTAACAGCCAGGGTCATATCATGACGGTGACAGTTTTATGGGTGGAGGAAGCCGGAGTACCCGGAGATAACCACCGAGCAATGGAGAGCAGCTGTCAGCTCTCCAACATCGTAACTCTGCAGGGTTAGATTGGTTGAAGACATGTGCACCAGCAACATGCAGTACGCCTTAGTACACAGCATCATTGTGCCCCCATGTTGGCAATTGGGATGAAGTGCCTTGCCCAAGGACACAACGCAGGAGTGCGAATCAGTCACTGAAATAGTCACCCATAAAACTACTAACCACGCTCGATGTTGCTTAACTTTGGTGATCTGGCTAGAACCGGTTTACCGCGATGCCACCACGCCCCCTAACTGTAATGTACTTACATGCAGGAATAGACACCAAAAAATTTATTCTCCATATTTCAGTACAGTACAAATCAGTCAAAACTGCCACCATCCTCAGGAGTTGGCTCAGAGAGGCTTTCATTTTTGACTACTCTCAATTTTGTTAGGGAGTGCCATATCAAAAGATAAAAAAGTAAGTAACTCACCATCTTGTGATTGGTATAAATCTCAGCTGACTCGCTCTTACAAATATCCCATGCTTGTCCATACATTGAAAATATCTCCTCCCGTGATATAAACCACAGTGCATACCAACTGAAAATAAATTAATTTTATTTTTCAGATACACGCAATCAAATTCTACATGAACAACTGTATTAGCTGTATCATGTATATATCCTTCTCTAAAAGGATGGTAAAGTTTAGGGCTGCACGATATTCCAAACTGAATACCATAATCAGGATTAAAAAAATACTGTGGTATACTGGTATATTGAAAGACTGTTCAGATATCTGAATATATGTACCACAATTGGGACTTGTGCCATCACAGTGGAACAAATTCTCATGCCTTGATGATGCAGTTTGAATAAACCTTTACCCGACAGACGTTATCATATTTATTATTTTTAATATTAGTTTAGCAAATTTTTCCAAACATTTCAACATAACAAAATCATGTGAATTGGGTTCAGTCTGTCAAATTGTGGCTGAGTTATTGCCCTTTATCCATTTTTTTCGACTCTAGTAAATTAAATTTTGTGAGACTGACACCTTGCATCAGGTTTTGATTTTAACAAGGCCACTGCCAGGTGTGAGCTATGTCCCCAGACAGCAAGTTCTTACATTGGACACATTTTCAGACAACAAATTTTCAGTCAGAAAAAATGGATAAAGGGCAATAACTCATCCACAATTTGACGGACTGAACCCAATTCAAACTCGACATGCGAACAAACCTATGCACAAAATTTGGTGTCGATTCAATAACTGAAACTGAAGTTATCATCCGGACACCAAATTTACAAAGTTGCAAAACTGGGCAGAAAAGCATCGAAAAAGGGGCATAACTAACAAAAATCATTGGAACCAGCAGATATTGGAAATTCAACTAATCCCTGGGGCAATGGACATATACCACAAATTTGGTTTTGATTTAGTTATCACTCCAGATGCAAGGATGGACAGATGGACGGACACATGCACGGACGCAGCTGATTTCAATAGTCTTCCGACAAAATGTCTTTGTCAGGAGACACTTGAAGGACCCAGGAAAGTATCCATGATTTTGGGGGGACACCTGTTTTGGGCCTATGATATGCCGTAGGTATATCCCGATGGAAGCAGGCATAACCCAAAGGCCGCAGGCCTGAGATGAGAGGGGGAGGGTAAGGTGGGGGTTCCTCCTCTAATAGGCTGGGGCCTGGGGGAGCCTCCCCAAGAAAATGTTTGAAAATATAGTGCAATGAGAGTGAGAGACTCTGATAAAAATAAAGCTCAACTGATTTAATTGGAGTAATATATTTTCCACAGTGTAAGACTATAGTAAAGGTGGGAACCATCAATTACATACACCTGGGACTCAATTAAGCACCCCTTTCAGATGGCCAAAAGTGATTGTTTGCAGAAAGATGGGTCTATTGACAAATGAAAGACAACACAATTATGAAAATATGCTGTATTTTAATGGCGCTAATTACACATATCTGTCACTAATGTTTTTGATGGAAAAATGTCCTCGCGGCAAGTATGGTGTTGAAACAATGCCAGTAATTACTGACAAAAAATGTAACTTGTGATCTCCTGAACACAACAGCAGTGTCTGACGTCAGTAGCGAGTGTATCCACCACATGCCTGGATGACAGCCTGAACCCTCCACCTAATACTACCTGTGAGCCTTCTGATACGGTCCAGAGGCAACTGCTGCCACTCCTCATGCAATGTACCTTCCAAATTCTGTACAGGCGGATTGCTTGCTTGCACATGATGTCCCTGAAAGTCCACGATGTGTTCTAAGGGATTCAAATTGGGGCTCACTGCAGGCCAAGGTGGTGTTGTAATAGCGTTGTTCTGAAGGAATGCTCTCACAGCATATGGGAATGATGTGGCCTTGCATTGTCATCCATGAATACAGGTTGAGTAGCCAACAGGTGGTTGTCAAGATGAGGCACGACAACTGGATTGAGAATGTCCCAGATGTACTGATGACCAATGAGATTCCCACGTACAGTCACCATATCAAGTTTACAATCATGAGAAAGGCATCCCCAGATCATTACTGATCCTCCACCATAAAGAACAGTAGGTCTGATGTTCGTGTGCACATAAGCAGTATTTCTATGCCTCACACTCTCATGTGACCATCTGTGACGTGAGGCAGGAACCTACTCTCGTCTGACCAATGGACTCTCCTCCACGTCCTGAGATTCCAATGTTGTTGTGCCACACACCACTCCAAATGTCATCTTTGATGCTGATCGGACAGAGCTGGACATTTGGTGACCCTTCTGGACCTCATACCCAGTGCTTTGAGACGGTTTCGGACAGTTCTGTTGCACAAACACCTGCTGGGGGGCCAAAGGCATTTCAAAACCCAAACTGAAGCAAAGGGTTCACACCTAACAAGGCGTTCCAGTCTCCTATCCTCCAGAGATGTCTTTTCGGGTTGTCCAGGACTTAATAGGTCCATAACATCATTGGTTTGTTGATGTTTTCGGACAAGTCTGCTGATGACAGAATAACTATAGCCAAGTTGCCTTCCAAAAGCTTTGAATGACATGCCCACCAACGATTTGCCATCTTAGTGCCTCTGACAGTCTCCTCTTGCCAAGTCAACATTTAATGATAAAAGAAAGTAACAAATTTTCTTGTTTTATATCCAGATATTGCATGTGGATGATAGTGATTTTTCTGATATTCATGGGATGCTTTCTTTACGTAGATGAGGGGGTCCTGTGGAAATGATTCGAGAGGAGACGAATTGAGAAGCCGGAATTGAATCAAACCGAATATCAACATAAGATTCAAAACTGAACCGAATATCGAAGCTTTGCATGGCCCTATTTGCTATGCTACAAAGGTAAAACTAAGGACTCCATTAATTAATATATAAAGGATATCAAGTGTTTTTGAGTGGCTACCAAAAATTATCTCATGAGTGACCGAGACAAATGTTTATTTTTTGCAAGCACTTGCTCAAGCGAAATTGACCATTATTCTCAGTCACGAGTGAGATAATTTTTGGTATCCACTCAAAAACACTAGATTTTCTTTTTACTGTATGCTTTTTATAAGAAACTGATCATTCCTATTGATAATTCCACTCGTTTCAACTTTGAATTGATGCATGAAAGTAAACAGCGCATATTGATACGTGGAAGTGATTTGATCGATACTCGGAACAGGTAGCGTCTTGTGATCTGATTCAGCTGGCGGGTTTCATGCATCAACTCAAGATGAATAGGTGTTGAATTACTGCTGGAAATGATCAGCATCCACTCAAAAACACTAGATTTTCTTTTCATTATACGTTTTAGAACAAACTGATCATTTCCAATGGTAATTTGACTCTTATTCACCTTGAAGTAATGCTTTGAAGGCAGCCATTTTGCTTGATACCGTGAAAGTGAAAAGTTCTATATCTTCACAGTAGGTGGGCAGGGATAACTTTTGACCCCAAACAAACTGCAACAGAAACTAATGCAGTGGCGTTTGGTTGGACATGATTTAGGGTTGATCATATCCAAAATAGGCCAAAATTGGCCCAGGCAAAATACCCTAATTAACATAATTTCAAAATGGCGGCCATCGTCAGCTGTGGAATGCAATATCTCAGAAACGGCTCATCCTAACACCCATAAATGTATTACTAACATACAGGAAAGTGGTACAGGAATCCATAAATGATTCTCCCATCGACCTATGATGTCATAAATCATGTAGTTCACCGTCAGGGGCGATTTTTGTCTGCATTACTTTCTGTTGCAATTTGTTTGGGGTAAAAAGTTATCCCTATCTGCCTAATGGTGGTTACCCTGATATCCAACACTCATGTTATCTTGTACAAATTTATTTAGCTTTACCTTGAAATCGTTGTCAAATTTGTTCCCTTCTTGTGGACGATAACCTTTCTTTAGAAGTTCAACTCTGGCCTGTTCGTGATATGGCGAACAGAAAGATTCTGGGATTGACTGTCGAAGGACCTTGTCATCGAGCAGACACTTATGCGAACCATGAACGTTACTGGAGGTCTTGTGCATGGTAGAGGTGTTATGAATGAGAAACAATGAAATAAGTGGCTGTTGTCATTACCTGTGTGCGCGACAATGAATCGATGCAAGAACTCACTAACCGGACTTTCGCCACCAGTGAACAACATAAAGAGTTAGCTTCAGCAAGAGTAAAACGTGATAACAAAGATTCCTCAAATGTTTTAGACTTTCTACGCGAGAGAATAACCCATTCGAGCCTACACCAGACCAGCAGAGTATCACCAGTGGCATTACCGCTGATCCATCTGTCAATGCTCAGAGTGCAAAAGACGTCAGTGAGAAGATCTTAAAGATGTACGGCACAAAAACATTCGATTTTTCCTTCTCTACAAAAGATATTGCTGTTGTATTGGGTCAGGCAAAGCAACTTCACATTGATGGAGAAAAAATCAACATCGATCCTCATCTGCTGTTCCAACGATTGCTGGCCATTGGCAATGCACACACAGATGAGAAGGATTTAGAGCAGTTATTTCAATATGAACTATCAACACACCCAACTGCTTTATTTGACAAATATGGAATGATTAGAGACACCACAAAGTCACAACTAGCCGATGCTATTGGACAAAGATATCAGACTCAAGGTTCTGAAACAATGGTTGCGGTTGCACAGCAGTTTTCAGTGTTCGATGGTGGTTCTTTATTGGACACAATTCAGTGGAAAAAGGATACTTCGTTTGATAGTATATGTACTAAATATGTAGATCGAGTTCAAGCAGAGCTCAGGTCCTTTTGTTGTGTTTGATGGCTATCTACAGGGCCCTTCTACGAAAGAGAGCACCCATCAGCGATGAACAAAAGGGTGCAAAAGGTCAGTGGTTTTACCGGAAACAAACTACTGAAGACCAAGAAGGAAAAATCCCTTAGTAATGAAATTAACAAATGTAACTCCACCAATCTGATGAAGCAACACTTTGCATCAAATGGAATAGGCACAAAACAGGCAACAGGTGATAGAGAATTTTTAATAGCAGAAACTGGAGTACAATTAGCAGCCATCAGTCCGACCTGTGTTGTTGGTGAGGACACAGACTTGCTTGTAATTTTATGCCATCACGCAAATCGCCTCAAAATACCACCAGGACAGTTGTTCTTCAAAACCGAAAGGAAGAATGCAAAGCATAGTTTGTGGGACATTGGGCAAATCTGTGGGGTTCTAGGTCAAGATACCTGTTCGAGTTTGCCATCCATTCATGCCATCGACGGATGTAACACCACGTCTTGACTTTTTGGTATAGGAAAAGCAACACCATTGAAGAAGATGTACAGTAGGATCTTCAGGGAACAAGTGGCAGTCTTCTGAGTCACTGACTTACCATGTACTAGTGAGATAACTGAAGCCGGTGAAAAAACACTGGTGTGTCTGTACGGAGGAAAAACAGGAGAAAATCTGAATGCACTGAGTGAGAAAGTTTAAAGAGAAGGTGGTGACAGGTATTACAGCAATCGATGTGAAAACATTGCCACCGACATCTGACGCTGCAATGTATCATTCCTTGTGGGTATTTCTTCAAGTCTGTACGTGGATGGGTGATGGAGAGGATATGAATCCTACTGAATGGGGATGGGAAGTGCAAAATGGTGAGTAGTAGTGTATGTTCCCCTTCACCCCAATTCGGCAGGTCCCTGGTGCAGGACCCCGGAAGTGACGTCATGTCACGTGACCTAGTGGCACCATGTTGTGTTGTCATGGTAACCTGCGTGAGCGGCCATCTTGTGACATCATCTCCATAATCACTCAAATGAGCAAATGCTCGTTGGCTCATTTGCTCGATGGGATTCGAGTTGTTCGAGCAATATGCCGAGTCACTCGGTCGAGCAATTACTCTAAAGCTCATTTGCTCGATGGGATTCGAGTCATTCGAGCAATGGTTTATCAGTAACTGCTCGATTGCTTATTGGGTTTGGGAATGGTTTTGAAATACACAAGGGAGATAACTGCATTATGGGAAATGAAGCACTGGTAATTATAAGACTTGGACGAGAGAACTAGAGATAGTTTGGACTGGATAGACTGTTAGTGATAGAGAAACATATGCAATAGGCATTAAAAATGGGATTCTGGGAAAATCAGGCCCTGTACTCCTATTCAATAGAACATACCCCCTGGACCCCTTGGTACTATAGCATAACGTGTTATTTTTATATGCCCAAAATGGGGCTTCACATGTCCGTTTGGGTGGTTTGGTGGAGATTTTGGTGGTCTGTAAAGGTGGTCGGGTCTATTTGAGTAATTCTTCAATAATTCTGGGAGAATTGTAAGTCAGAAAAATACTCTAGTTCAATCGAACACACCCCCAGGGGACCCCTCGGTACTATAGCACTAAGTACTACTATTACAAGCCAAAAGAATGGCGGTCCTAAATAGGATTCTGAAAGAATTCGAAATAGTAAAACTTGTCGGGTTGTTTGTGGTAATTAGATTTACTCCTGTACAAAGGAACATACCCTCCAAACATACCCTGTCCTATTGCAGAAAAATTGGGTAACATAGCAATCACGTGCTACCATAGAAACCAAGATGGCGGCCTCCAGTATACAAAATGGACGACTGAAACACGTATCACCCTAACAACACGCGCTGCGCATGCGCACTCACACCACGTATCACTATGGAGATGATGTCACAAGATGGTCACTCACGTGGGTTACCATGACAACACAACATGGCGCCACTAGGTCACGTGACATGACATCACTTCCGGGGTCCTGCACCTGGGTCCTGCCGAATTGGGGTGAAGGGGAACATACACTACTACTATGGTGCTCTTCACCCAAAGAAAATGGATGCACCAGTAGCTCCTCAGCATCTTTTGAAAGTAATTCGGTGCAGGTGCAAAGGGGATTGTGCTACCAAAAAGTGTTCTTGTCACTGTGTTCTTGTCATACGAATGCTTGTGGATATTGCAATGGGGAGACCTGCTCAAACTCGCCATGCCCAGTGATTCTCGACAAAGAGGAGACTGAAGAAACAGACTGGCTTGACATTTGAATGATGGCTATTGATAGAGATTAGACTGTTTTCCCCATGAAACAATTCCTGGATCTGTCCCCGACTTTTCATATTTTATGATGTCATAACTGGGGTATGATGTATATTATGATATCATAAGTAAGTTAGACATCAGTGGTAGTGTCGTTTTTTTTATTTTCGAGTGCGCGAAATGCACGACAAAAATCGTTCCCTACGGCGAACTACATGATTTATGACATCATAGCTGGGTTATGACATCACAATGACATCATAGGTCGATGGGAGTATCATTTATGGATTTCTGGGTACCACTTTCATGTGTTAGTAATACATTTATGGGTGTTAGGATGAGCCATTTGCCAGATATTGCATTCCACAGCTGGTGATTGTTGCCATACTGAAATTATGTTAATTAGGGCCAATTTTGGCCTATTTTGAATATGATCAACCCTGATGCATGTCCAACCAAATGCCACTATGTTAGTTTCTGTTGCAATTTGTTAGAGGTCCCTTTTTTATATTAGCAGTGCCCGCCTACAGTGGGGGATACGATTTCTATCTTCCCGCTAATTTTTTGATAATCTATCGTTTAGCATATAATAAATAGTCTTAGTTTAACTGTAAACATTTATTGTAGACTCAAAGTAATATTCAGTAACAAAAGCCAAGACAAGCTTTTAATCATAAGAGTATTCAACAAATTGCAACTGGCTATAGATGAGTTGCATAATTTGGCTGTGGTGTTTCGCTAAAAACCACCTGACAATTTTGACGATGATGTTTCAAATGTTGGGAGGGATATATGAAGGACATGTTTGTGTTTGTAAGCAGGGTTTCACATATTTGTAATTTCTGGGTCCCGCAAATATATTTTGCTGAACCCATTTCCAACATGTGTCTTAATCACACAAATTATGCTTATTTATCTTCAGATACGTAGATTGTTCAACCACCATATCAAAGGCTATTGCAGTAAGCATGTTTATAGAAATGAATCTAATTTTATTAAATTTTTGAATCAGTGTCTCTGATAGACTGAAATCCCCATCCCAGAGCAATTTTCCTCTTCACCATTGAGAATGAAAGAAACGCAGTGCTGTCGATTTGAGGAGCGCTATAGTACTTGCACTTCTAAACTGGAAACAAGAAGCACTGTTTTTCACCCTTCTCTAATTTTCAAGAAGCTAGATTAAATTACCGGACGAGGATTCGAGATTCCATTACACTGCTTAAAACACACAAATGACGCATGAACAGTACACATGTACCTTCAAACTGTTGTGTCATTTTAATTAAAGCTGACAGCGAAGACCATCTACAAAAGTCCATGCTTTTTCAACACGTTTTGGGGTAAATGTTGCAGTAATAAGATTGGTCAGAAAACAAACCGTCACATAATGATATTTATTACTGAATGAAGTTTTACAACTCGCATTAAATAGTGCACATACTGACCAAACAAATCACACTATTTGGTCATGTGATGCATTTAATATTCGATGAGGCTATTGTTTATAGTTTGTCTAGATTTTCATTGGGGTGTTGATTATGTTATGCAGGTCATGAACAGTCGTGTCATCAGAGTACATTTACCCTGTTTTCTGATTTCAAAGTTTTAGCACAATATTTATTTATTTATTGGTGTTTAAGGTCATGTATTTAGCACAATAACAGTGTGCAGAAATTTCTTAGACCACAATATACAAGGGAATATTGGGGAGAAAGTTTGATTCTGCTTTATTTCTATATGATAAACACTTTTCCTTAATGACAATTCACACCTTTGAACACTGCTGCCATGTGCAATTCCATACAGTAATGCTTATATTTTTGGTGGGAACGGTAAATGAGTCTCCTTAACAAGCATTTCCGAGAATGTCACGAGAATGTAACAACTGTTCTCGCAATTTGAAAAAACCCTGTGTAAGCACTGATCTGTTCATAGAGCTGCATGGTATACCGGTAAAATCAATATTCACCAGTTTTTAAAATGATGCCGAGCCAATACCTGAATACCACAAATTATGGTATTGTAGCAAATAATTGATGCTGAAAACAATATATCAATAATAACTGAAGAAATGTCGAATGTCACTCCCATCACACCATTCAATATTCTATCATCGGTAAGGCCTAAAAAAAATAAAAATCTGTTTCTCAGGCCTTCCCACATGGTCCTTTTGACTGCCGCATGCTTTCTTTTTATAACCTATCCAAACTTGAAAAAATCAAAATCGAATGGATTATGTCTGATATTTTACCCAAGTTAATAAAATTGTCCCTTGAGTGCAAGAAGGCTTTCTTGCACTCAAGGGACGTAACACACCACCACCACCCATGTTATTCTGTAGATTTTGGGGCCTAAAACATAAAACAAAACAAGAACATGAACTTTTTAATGGCAAAGAAATAATTACAAAAATATAAAATAAAATAAAAAGCCGTCCGCACACATGCAATTTTACAAAAAATGGCCTGAGAAACAGAGGATCCACTTTGTGAGGCCAAATATTTCAAATTTCAAGAGTGTGTTGAAAATTTGAATTAACCCTTTAACCAACGTATCGGTCAAAACCGGCCAGTGCTATTCTCAAAAATCGCCTATTAATTTTCAAAATTTTTTTATGTTTTGTCTCAAAAACATAGATTATGACCCCTTGTAGGAACGAGCTCATCGAGCTCGTTCCAACGAGGGGTCATAACCTATGTTTTTGAGACGAAAAATGAAAAAAATTAGTTATTCAAGAATTGGTTTTGCAAGTGTCGTCTGCTTTTCATGTTAGGTAAAGGGTTAATACTTTCATATACTCAACTCATGAAACATGAACTATTTCCAAATTACCCAGATTTAATCACTCACCACAAAATATATTACAATTATATTTGCAAACTGTAAATTTCAGCTTAAGACTATTATTTATTAAAAGAATTGTTACAAAAACATGTTTGCTTTTTTTGTTTTGTCATTGACCTTTGATGAGTTACATGTACACATCATGTGAGTTTTTTAATGTTGCATTGGTGTCTGTCAAATCTGGAAAGAAATCGTGTGGCATTCCGGCTTTGAAAGGAACATTTTCGGAGATTTTGTTATTTACTTTGACTTTGATGGTTCTGTCAGTCAGGAATGGGGACAGTACTCTAATGATTTTGTTTGGTGTCCCAATATGTGGAGTTTGTACCTAATGACATTGTGCCACACTGAGTCGAATGTCTTTTTGACATCAAGGAAGATGGCTGTGCGTCTATCTTGCAGCAAGATTGCCATTTTGATGTGTTCTACTACTCTGTAGACATGTTCAATACCTTGCTTGTTGCTTCGATAACCTCTTTTCCATTTGTTAAAGAAGTTTTTCAATTTGAGGTAGTCTTTTAATCAGTTATTTAGGGTTCGTTCATACAGCTTACCTATGCAAAAACTGGTTTTGAGGGGTCACACCCAGGGCTAAGGTTATTGTGTTAGTTGTGTTTTTTGCATGCTGTATCAAGTTTTTCAACCAAATCGATGGTGGAGTCAGTTAAGTTTTCAAAAGTTGAAAAATTTATAGTAATTTATATATTTTTTATACTTACCAATGACCCAGACATAGCTGACCCAGACATAGCTGGTGCTAACTCTTAAAATATAGGGCCAAACACAAATTTTGCCCCCCAATCCCCAAAATTTGCATCTAAAACTAAAGAAAACATGTCCTGAAAGGCCCTCCACACTTCGCCCCTACTGCGCATGCGCAGTGTCAAGGACGTTCCGAAATTGGCGCCATTTATCATTCTAATAACCAGTGCCTGGTAAGCACTATGTACTCAGCGGGGAGGCAAGAGTTCCCAACTCCTGGGAGGGCCATCCCCGTCTGGGTCATTGGTAAGTATAAAAAATATATAAATTACTATAAATTTTTTAACATTTTTATACTGTACCAATGACCCAGACATAGCTGAATAGTAAAAAGGCTGGAGGGCCAAGGACATAGAGCAAAATGGAATACGCTCAATAAAATAAAATAGAGTCATCCCCTGTAGGGAAAAGAAGTAATAGGCCTTACATGTATCTTTCTTATTTATGATAAATTAGAAAGATACAACACTTCCAAAAATTGAGCTTCATACATCCATGTACTCTATTAATATCCAATAATCCTTATACTAATAATTTTTAAAGTAAGCCAATAATAAAGTAAGTCTAGAGAATAGAGACTCTTATACTCCTAAAAGTGTGTGAGAATTGCATAATCATGTCCGTTGACATATGCAATATTCAAAAGCTATACTTTAAAAACTAAGACTTGAATGAATTTTATAAACTTAAACTTCTCACTAAACAACCATCCCAATAACAGCTCAGAATTACTAACTCCGGAGGAGGTATCCCCTTGTTTTCATAGTAAAAACAGGTGACCCAAGGGAACACCCTCCCCCCCCCCCCCCCCCTTTTTCTTGCCCTGGGTCAAATAGCCCAGAGCGAAGAGGGCAGCCGAACGGAGACACTGCCGAAACAGACAGCCTACCTAGCTATAGTAGCAACTGTTAAGTGAATGACATTCTGAGCAGTAGATAATAGACCTAACAATAGAGGCCTCCAGAAATGGACTCGATATTTCTGAGATAAAATTCATGAATGGATGGCTGAGCGCAATGAGCAGCCTTCAAAAATCTATAATAGCAACACTATTAATGTAAGCCCAAGAAGTAGAAGAACTCTTACTTCATGAGCCAAAATCTTAAGCACAACTGCTAAGCCAATGATATACCATAAGCAGTACGCTAGTTAATAGAATCCATTAACAATAAAATGGAGCGTAACGTCCTTCTACTAGACATCAAAGACAGAAGAAGCTTACGCCCTTGTAATAAACAGATATCTGTTTATAAATACATAAACTGTACCCGGAAAGAGTAAAGGCCTATGCCCATACGAAGACGGAAGGACCTTAAAATAATAGGTTCCGGATAATAGGAGCCTAACTCTTATGCAACAATCCAACCTAAATAGTAACGGAAGTATTGATTCCGAAACTATGAAAGTGAAAATCATCCATCGATAGTGCATGAAACTCACTGACTCTACAGTAAAAGAGAAACCAACAGAATTACTGTCTAAAAGGTCAGAATTTGAAAACTACTGTTTCCAGAGGCTCAAATGATTACTTAGCTAAATAAGAACCTGAAGTTAAAATCCGTATAGGAATTTAATCTAAAGATTCTAAGTCTATTTATCAAAAAGTTACTAACTGACTTAGATAAAGAGACAAAAGACTCAATTGTAAACTATCGTAGAGTGCATAGGTATGAGGTAACATAAACCTATAACCTAAATAACAACAGGCTGCAGTAGATCTTGTGAAACAAGTATACTAAAAAATAGCAATGAGTAGTATGGAGGGATCAACCATATGAACATAATGATCCCTACACCACGACGGAAGAGCCTCCACTTTAGTCGCATAGAATAGCGAAGAAGAGGATCTCCTATAGTAAGAAATCGCGTCCAAAGCTCATCCAGTACAGTGCTTACAATGCAATACGGACCACACAACGGAATACATGAAGGTTGCGACCTTGCTGGTTGTGATAAAGATGACACGATTTACCCAGTGAAAAAAGATCCTCACATAGAGGAAGATTTCACGTTAAGATCCACAGTAGACAAGAGAGTAAAATACTCATGATCTCTGTGAAGATAGAGATGCTATCAACAGAAATGTATTGTGGTTGTTTATCTTAGCAATACCTGCTAAAACAACAGCGCCGGAGGATACGCGTATCCTATCATACCGTCCTATAGATCAATAGAGCGTTAACAGTATTAGCTCAGAGATCTGGACAAGCCAACACATACGTCTGCAATTGATTAGCAAGCTGTGTCAAAAATAAAACATCATTGGGCGCTCCCATAGATAGCAAATCTGATTGAATACTTGTTTGTTGAGAGTCCATTCTGACAGCAACAAGCGACCCGTAAGAGAACGGGAGTGCGATAAAACAATCAGACGACCCAGAATATGACGGACCAAAACTGAACTTGGTGTACTATAACCAACAGACGGATTCTTTCCATTAAATTGAATAACGGAAACGAAAGAGTGCCTCCCTGGTTCCGGAGATACGCCACTACTGTCGAATTAAAGGACAGGAATTTGGGCATGCGTTTCTGAATAATGTTCATGCAATGACATAAAGCAAGCCTAAAAAACATTATTCCGCGGAAGTTAAACTGATAGCTAAAAGACTGCGGAACCCAAAGACCCTGGCACTTCGAATCCGTAGGGATCAGTATATATCCCAATCTGTTTGACTGGCAACCGTCATAACAGCCACACTCGGGTCCGGCAACTGCGGCGGCACTCTCTGAGTCAACCACCGAATGTTTGCCCCAGTCTGAATCTCTTGTAACACTAGATAGACAAGAGAATGTATAAATCAAGCAATTCATGGATTGCCGGAAAGTTGCCGTCGAAGAGAAGCTCCTCTGAGAACGAAGCGACTCTGAGAGAGTTCTTAACCTACTATCCACGCGTGGATGTAGCTAGGGCTGCATCACGTCTAACCAACTCCAATCAGCCACTGAAGGGCGGAGTTATACGTGAACAAACTACTGCCCTCAAAAGAAATTACATTGAGAATAATATCCCGTAAATCTTTTCTTGAAGACGTAAAGATAACGCCTCAGTAAGGCGGATTACGTATAATAAAGCGTCTAAGTTAAGTCTACTATACATAATGTCGTTCCCAACATTGAAATTGGAAAAGACATAAACGGCGAAAAAGAATATATGCAGTCTTTAATCACACCGTCTAGACGCATATGAACTCTCGGTATGCCCTGCTCTGCCAAAATAAACTATATGTAAAAAAGATAAAATGGCAGAAATGAGCCACGCGGACAAGAAACTAAACTATCATGCTTAGTAGCAGGCTTGTATATATATATAAATATATATAGCGTCGAAAAATAAAACACATGTTGTAATGACAATATTGGACTGCGTCGGTAAGTCAGGGACAAAGTCCCTGTACCGATCGAAAAATCTGAGTCCAATGACGCTATAAGTCTCTTATCCAAGATCGCAGCAATGAAGTCCGAAAAATAATCACTGGAAGAAATGCCATAAGATATGAAAGGCATCTTCCGATACTACTAAAGGGAAAACTCGAAATCTTTCGAATCCCTTTCGCCATCCTGTCGGACCCTATAAAGCGTTCGGTCGTCCGTAGCTTGATGCAACCGCGGACCGCACCGACCCAGCGCCGTCGGATAATTCCTGATTCGACCGAGAAACCGTCAATTGCTGGGATGCTGCGAAACAACTGTGCTAACTCGGATAGCACGTCCGTCACTGAGGCCTGAGGAGCAGCGGTCTTACGATGCATTGCCGCAGGAAGCTCCGAGATCGTTACCCCGTGCATACTTCCAATATGCGAGCGAACGGAGTGTATAGGCCTCGTGTCCCTTGGCTACCGGATGGCGCGACCTATTCGCTGTGGAATCACTGAATGCCGAAACTGATCGGATACTCGAGGTCACGTAGCTAATGTGCGGTCGTGTGCCCTGCTGTGAGGATGAGGAAGCATTAAAGACAGTCTCTCGGACTGTCAATATAACGGAGCGTCCCGAGCAACGGACATATGCTCCGAATGTAAAATATCTGAACCACAACATGCGGTCCCCTATGTTGTTGGCTTCCTCCGATCTGTCCTCAATCTGCCGTCACTGGGTGAGTACTAAAGTAATTAAAGTGCTCGCATCACCCAAATCTCCTTCCTAGACCGCAACGGACGAACCCGGCAGCCGAACCATTCGATGAATGTACGCTACACCGGGTGAGCTAGCGAATGTCACTCCGTAAGCGATAGACATATTCCATGAGCACTTATTGCCGCTAACTCTTCATTAACTATGACGACAGAGGCACACTTTTGAAAGACATCTCCATAACTCTTCGAACAAGAAACCAGAAATGCTTGGATAGCAAGCATAAAATAATAATATATATAGCGTCGTTCAATAATTCGAAAGTTTGTGTGACATTATTGGACTATGTCGGAACTGAGGGACGATGTCCCTGAACCGAACCAAAAATTTCTAAGTCCACCGACGCTATCAGTTTCTTATCCGGCATCGCAGCATATGTTGTTCCGAAAGGGAAAGCTTGAAATCCACCGAATCCCTTTCGGTATCCCGTCGGACCGGATGAAACTTTCGGACGTCCGTACCCGCTTGCGCGGAGCGTCCCGACCCAGCATCGTCGGATAAAATATATGCGACAGATTCAGTTGATGCTGGGATGCTGCGATAAACTGTGCTATTAAGGAAAGCACGTCCGTTCCCGAGGCCTGTGCAGTAGCGGACTTACGATGCATTGCCGCTGGAAGCTCCGTGTACGTTGACTCCCGCACACTTCCTATGCGAACGTCCGGAGTCTGCAGGCCTCGAGTCCCCGGCTACCGACCCAGCGCTGTCGGATAATTCTCGATCCGACACCGTTTCTATCGGCTGCTGGGATGCTGCGATAAGCTGTGCTATGTGCACAAGAATGTCCAGCGTCGAGACCTGCGGAGGCGCAGTCTATCGCTGCTTCGCCGAGGGCAGCTCCGCATCAGATGGCTCCCGCATACTTTTCCTATGCGAACGTCCGGAGTCCATCGGTCTCGAATCCCTGGCTGCCGGATGGTGTGACCTGGTCGCCGAAGAATCCTTGATCGGCGAAGCTGGTAATATATCGGCGGTCACGCAGCCAAGGTGCGGTCGTGTGCGCTGACGAGAAGAGGAAGCCTTAGCAGTCTCAGCGGACTGCCTATACAACGGAGCGTCCCGAGCGACGGACGTATGCTCCGCTAACGACACATTTGTACCACAACATCTGGGGCCAGATGTTGTTGAACGAGAGAGGGGCCTCTCTCGCTTGCCGTCCGGATGGACCGGAACGAGCTATGAACCGGACTAAAAGGCTTCCTCCGTTCTCCCTCCGATCCGCCGTCACTGGGTGTGCATTAAGTTAATTTTATAGTGCTCGCATCACCCCAAAATTCCTTCTAGACCGCAACGGACGAACCCGGCTGCCGAACCATTCGGTGAATGGACGCTACACCGGGCGAGCTAGCGGACGTCAAAGGCCGTCGAACCTACTAGGGTCCTCTTAGGCAATTGGCGTATTACATGAGCACTTTTCCGCTAGCCCTTCATTAATTGTGACGACGGAGGCACACTGTTGGAAGACATCACAGATACATCACCCTAATCTTGATCGTCTGAAATAGAAATTGATAAAGTAGAGTGACCCTGCGGGGAAAGGACCGGAGTGTCCAAATCCCCAACAACATACCGTGACATACGCTTCCCATATTGTCATCGAAATCATACGATACAGAACAGGAGTTAATGCGAGTACACTGACCACATATAGAATGATAATAAGGTCAGAGGAAGACTTCCTCTTAAAACAATTGATCAATATCCTTTCAACGTGAAAAGAAAACAAGTCCTGGTACTCGCACTAACCCCTGGCAATCAAAATACATAATAATAATATGATCCATTAATATAGAAAAAATAATTGAAATCAAAATATTTTGAAAAAATATTTTTTCAGAACAGCCCAAGTTTCTGAAAAGTAACGTTGAGCCCCAATGGATCCCAAGCCTAAGTGTGGACAAAAATTTTAAAAATATTTTAAACAATTTATTCAACACTTACGAACAATAATAATGTATCTAGTTATGATATTAAAATAACATAAAGATATTATTATTTAGAAATCCCCCCCTCACACAGAGGGCTGTTGTAAATGTAAACAATGAGTGTAAAAACACTAAAATAAGACTCCAGGCACCCAGGCCCGAAATCAGTTACCAAAAATACACCATCTGATGCAAAACAGAGACTTCCAGGGAAGAAACTGCAGAACATCAGATGGTAGATGCAGAACACAACGCCTAACCACCCGTAGGTGAAGACGTAAACATGGGGAAAGAACAGAATTCATTCTGTTATTCAGCTAAAACTCCCAAGAAATTTTAGTAATAATAATTACAGAAATTATGCCAAAAGCATGGGAGAATAGCAAGGGGGAACTTAAAGGACAGGGAGAGAGGAAAAACACTTGAAAAAACAGTGTAACTAAATAATCAGAATGACAACAAAATGGCTGCTGCCTTGAAAATAGGTAACTTAACATAATTTCATTAAAAAATTTTAAGTTACAGCCCTGATAATATTCTGTCACACATTCTTTTCCTCTCCTCCTTTTCTATCCTCCTTAGAATCACCATTTCACTAATATTTATGTGTCTGGCATCATTTAAACTGAGATTTAAAAGCACAAAGATCAGTCAGATGTTAACTGATGAAGGGCCAAACTTAGAATGATAAATGGCACCAATTTCGGAACGTCCTTGACACTGCGCATGCGCAGTAGGGGCGAAGTGTGGAGGGCCTTTCAGGACATGTTTTCTTTAGTTTTAGATGCAAATTTTGGGGATTGGGGGGCAAAATTTGTGTTTGGCCCTATATTTTAAGAGTTAGCACCAGCTATGTCTGGGTCAGCTATGTCTGGGTCATTGGTACAGTATAAAAATATTATTTTCCTGAAAGCGTTCCATGTCCAGTTCATTTTGGAAAAATCGCATTTTTGTTTATCTGGGTACTTTTCCGGTCCTCATGGGGTTTTAAAAATAATGTGCACTGGGATATGGTCATTACCTATTGTGTCCCATGTATAGAAGTTATTTTTTTGCTTCTGGAGCATTTTAGTGCAGAAAGCTTGATCGAGAAGTTCACTGTAACTGTTCCTATTATTAGGCCAAAATGTCAGGTAGTCATGTTTATTGATAAGGTGCAAGTTTAGGTTTTCATTGATGTCGAATAGGACATCGCCACTATTGCTGGTCCCTCTGCACCCGGTAAATGGTTTGTTGTTTGGAAGTTACTGATATAGCCTAGCCTATTAATAGGATTACTCAATTAAAAGTCATTCAATTAAATGTGATCCACTCTATTACTGTGCTGGAATATTCAACAGAAATATGTCAATTTTTGAGTGGAATAATTAACTGAGTGAAAATTACAATACCTGGACGGTCTAGTTCCACTCCAACCCAATCACCCTTCTTCATGACAACCTGACCCTTGTATCTAACAGTTCCTCTCAGTACAAAGGCATTGTCAACTTTTACTTCCACTCTTTGATTCAGGTTGACATTGGTAAACAACACCATGTTCAGCTGTTAAGACTGATATGAAATTAACTTCTCTGTTTAGGTGAGAAAAAGACCTGAAAAAAAAGTATAAATTCAGCATTGCTACTATACAATACACTAGAATCCTGTCAATGGTATTTATTTATTGGTGTTTAAGGTCACATATTACTGTACTATGGCTAATCATGACCATTGTTATTGATAATAATTGGAAATGTCAAATTTAAGTTAAGAATGGGCATGTTGTTTAGAGGTGAGAGTTCGGTCTCTCCCCTTAAACCCTACCTGAACTGAAAATAAGTAGAGTGGTAAACCTCAACAAATCCTTAGGCTCTCAAATACATTTATTTATTTATTTATTTATTTATTTATTTATTTATTTATTTATTTATTTATTTATTTATTTATTTATTTAGACAAGTGTATCGTTGATGTTCCATATGCCGTAGTACACAGTGCCACCATAGCCCCATGTGGGCAAATGGGGTGAAGTGCCCTGCCCAAGGACACAATGCAGTTAGCCATAATGAAGATCGAACCGTGTACCTTTCGGTTTGAAGTTCAATGCCATAAACACTGAGCTACTATGCTCCCTCTCAAATATATAGAGGTGCAAAAAATAGCATCTCTCAATAGGATGAGGACTGCTATTTCTCTAGTCATAATTAGTACCCTCTAGTCATTACCTTCTCCTTCCACTTCCCTTACCCCAAGAAACATGGGAGGGTCCTACTCATGACAACTAGTTCAAGAAACTAACATGAGAAAAATTCTTGTAGACAAATTGGTTGGTAATCACTGTTGGGTGATTTCCAGTCCACAGAAGTGGTCATTCAAGTTCAATGGAACTTTATTTGGTTGGTAAGTGAATACTAGTACAGTGATAGAGGTGCGAAGAGAATGGACATTCCTATAAATTTACAGGGCTTAAATTCTGATGAGAATACAAGAATCGATTCATGCAACAAAACCAGTGAGAATCCATGTATGTTCTCGCTGCACCGCTGACAGGATTTGTGTGAAAAGAATTGAATCAATTTAAACCATATAGTTTACCTAACATAACGGATGCAAATTAACCAAAACAAGGCTAACATGACCGGAAATATCCGGACACTTTGTTTATAAAATTGTACAAATATGGCTGCCAGTGGAACTGGCTCAATGAGCCACTTCCAACAACATCAATATTTGTAAGGTTTTATTGGAAAATATTGTTTATTTTAATATTTTTTTAAAATTATTAAATTTAGCTTTTTTAAAAATTAAAAAGCTGCATTGGGTAATGTGTTAACATGTGTTATCAGTATACAACATGGGTTTAACCATGGTAGCAGGTATGGATTCTTGCAATCATTTTAAGCGAGAATTCAAATGGATTCTCCCAATTTTAAATGAAATATAAGCCTTGATTTATCTCATACCATTGTGTACTTAAGAGATGGTTAACTGTTCCAGTGTGAAAATAGCTGTTTCAGCATACTCATCCAAAGTGTTGACTCTTCTGAAACATCTTCATGTGTACATGTTTGCGGATGACAGGGATGAAGATAGTTACAGGTTTACAATCCCCCCCCCCCCCCACCTTTAGCTCGTGTTTGTCTCGCATGTAGGGTGTAGCCAGGATTTTCATTTGGGGACAATACATGAACTGAAGAAAAAACATACAACGACATTTATTTCCTCCATCAACATTCGCTATGGAAAACAAATATACCGTTGAAATTATGCAAAATATATCTACTGGTCGCCTTCAATTATAGCGTCACCGACACAGCATGATTTTGAGGTGTTACATGCCCCTAGCCTCAGGTACCACATGGCTATGCCAATTATGGGTCAGGATCTTAATTGGCATAGTCATGGGGTACCTAAGCCTAGAGGGCTGACTGCTGAGAACTTTCAAACGCTGGCAGATCACAATGTTCTCCTGAGGTTAAGTCAGTTATAACTGTAAACAGTGTGTCCAAAATACAATATTATGGTAAACGGATCTGAAGAGCATATTTCAAATTGTCTAATTCTGTCTTGAACGTAAGACAGAATTTTAAATTCTGAAACTTGCTGTCTAAAAAGTGTTAATTAGCCGTTCAAAAATTCAAGAGGATTTCCACCCCAGAAGCCACCAGAATGCCCCATTTGGTCGTTCATTTCCAAAAAATTTCTGGGGGGGAGAACCACCCCAGACCCCCCTACAAAACCTCGTGCCTACAGCACTCTCGGCAGATGCCTTCGGCATCTGCACGATTCGCCCCCCTTTTGAGAATTCCTGTATCCGCCACTGCAGGTTTAGCAGTTGAACTTTGGTCACTTTCTTCAAAGTTTTATGAATCGGAAGCCATGAACAATGACATCTGATGAGTTGGTATTTTATTGGCGAAGTGATCAACCATCACACCAGTGTACAGATGTACTATTCAGAAGGAATGAGTAATGCTCATTTTCACACACCCGGAAATTGAGTAAGGTGTGCTGGCTCGACTGCACATCTCAGACTCAACACACCAAACCCACTGAGAATGATATAATCTCAAACTAAAATATTCTAAAATCTGCATTCAAACAATATATCTAATGGAGGAAATCATAGTGTCTTTTTACCTCTGAAGGGGATGAGTATACACTTTCTACTACACCACACTTACTGAGTCCAGGGACTTAGGGTTATTTCTAGCGAAGTTTAGAAGCTACTGACAAGGTAATTTGACTACTGTCCACATGACCTCTTCTTGATTGTTTGTTAATGCAGTAATATGTTTATGTTTCGGAATAAATACATATTACAAAAGTATTTGATTATTTTTGCTATAAAATCAATTATTAGGTTTTTATGATTAAAGTCACCTGTGAGAAAAAGAACCTGAAAATATGAAGGTTTCAAAATCAGTGACCATTGCTAATTTGCTGCGGTGGTTCCAATCCGAGATAAATTAAAAATGTCTGTTGTTTTGTTTTTTTAAAAAGGGAGTATATACGTTGTTATATTTATATATCAATTAACAGTGTGCAAAATTTCAAAAAAGACTCTAACCGACTGACGGTCCACGTGGGCTAGAGATGGGTAACCGAGCACTCGGCTGTGTAAAAATTCTAGGGAAACTGCCTTTTTTATCATTAACAAGTTTTTATATATTGCATGGAATTGAAATATAAAAGTCTAAAAATCTATCAGGGCACAAGAAAGGCTTCTTAACTGGTAGAGTGATAGAAGCCCATATTTGGGCTTTGTTCTGAACTGCATGTATCTAAAGTTAAAGACTTCATGTTCGGTGGATGTCCTTCATATTATCTTGTAAGTAAAATTACTTCATCTCCACTGATTTGCGTTGTTACAAGGCACTCTCCCATGAATTGTAACAAGACAAAAATGTGTGAACAAATCTTGAGGATGAGAAAAAATTTAGCACGCTACCAGTTAAGTAACTCAGACTTTACCATTCAAGATGCAACTTTTTGCTAACCGGTCATCCGTTCGCATAGATTTAAATTTGCGTAACCACCATGTGAATGAAATGAGGGTTCTCGGCAAATTTTTGACACTGAATTAAGATTTGGAGGGGAGAGGTTTGATGGAAATGGTGATGAAATAATTTTTCTCAGAGTTCTGGGCTAGAAATTGGCAAATGAGCAGTTCATGCCTATTTGCAAACGCCTGCCCCTAGGCATGCAAACCAAGACCCACAATGACCAGATCACTCTCCTGGAGGACATGAAACATCTGGAAACCTTAGCAACAACTTGGGATATGAGGTTCAGTGGAAAAAATACTACATCCTGAGCATAAAAAAACAAACTGATACACATCTACAGCGTAAACAACACAACACCACAGCAGGTACCCAACAACCCATACATAGTAAAACAACTCTCTGAAGACCTCTACATGTACATGATGTGGACTCAGAGGAGCAGCCATGCAGATCAGCAACAACACAAATAAAGCAAACTCTACCCCAGGCTTCTTCTTATGTCCTGTGACATGTAAATGCAGTGCCTACATGTCCCTGGTTGGATCCATCCTTGAAAATATATGGTGCTGTAGTTTGGAACCGAAGCCAAAAGAAGGACAACGACAAAATTGAGCGCTTCAGTAATCAGCAGCTTTCTTCATGATACAAGACAACAAATCAAGAGATAAAGGATGTGTCATCAGAGAATGCTTAGGCAAAGACATCAATATGGTGCCGAAAGAAGAAAGGACAGTGACAAAATAGAGCACTTCATAATCAGCAGAGAGCAACAAACCAAGATATAAAGGATGTGTCATCAGAGAATGCTCCAGTAAAGACGCCAATATGGTGTCGAAAGAAGGACAATGACAAAATTGAGCGCTTCAATAATCAGCAGCTTTCTTCATGACACAATACAACAAATCAAGAGATAAAGGATGTGTCTTCAGAAAATGCTCAAGTAAAGATATCAACACATGTGACTACACTATTAGTATAAAGTTGATATACATGTAGGCATTACCACCTAAACAATTCCTCAAGCAATACAAGCAAGGACAACAAGTCATAGTTACCTGAGTATTCAACTATATAACAGATAACAAAGCTGAGCAGTCAGCAACAAATAGCTCCAGAAATCACACACAAAGTAAGACCAGCGAAAACTGACTAATAAAAAAAACTCCTTCATAACTTAACCCTTTACCCAATGCAGACGATATCAAAATTTATCATTTTAAATATCATTTTTTTTAAATTTTTCAAAAAATTTCAACAAAACCACATCATGTGACCCCCCAATGGAATGAGCTCAATGAGCTCATTCCAATGAGGGGTCACATGATATGGTTTTGTTGAAATATTTTGAAAAATTTAATTTTTTCAATTTCTTAATTTGCATATTATGCAGGCGGATGCAGATGATTCGTTAGGTAAAGGGTTAAGGTGCTATATACAGTACAGTTGCCATGGAGGGGTTATAATCCATCTGTGAGCAGTGTTGTCAATGCATGCATCTACATGTACCAGGTAATAAAAAAACATCAGCAGCAAAAGTTTAATTAATGAAACACTGGGTTGTACCCGGTGCTTCATTAATTCCAGGCCCTTAAATTCATTTATTTTGGGCAAATCTGCTTGCTCTAATTTGGGCACATTAATTTCAAGCCAGAAGTAACAGTCTTATCCTGTTATGTTCTATTGCCATGCCTTTCATTGTGTTTTTATGATTATATGTTGATGAAAGTTAGTCTCAAATGTTGACGAGGCTCAGAAAATTGATATATTTTTCTTGATGTCTATACACCTTCTCGACTTTGGGCTCACCTGTAAACGGTGTGAAATTGGGGTAATCTAAAGGCCTGTTAAACTGTTAATTAAAACTTTTATGCTAAATCGTATAAGTGTTTGCAATATAATATTACTGCATCTGTGGAAATATTGCCCACCGTGTGGAAAGTGACCAGTCCATAGATACCGTACTGTAAGAGAAATTTGTTTACTTTGAAGTTGCAAACCTCTGATATTACATGATTCAAATTAAATATACACAAATTATACATCCAAATGAAGGCTGCATTTGTGGAAAGGAGAACATTGTCTGCAGTTTTAATTGAATATGGATTCCATGACCGACAGACATGCACATCAAGCAATACCACAAATTTTCATTGAAAAACAATCACGTAATGCTAAGAAATTCAAACAGGTGTCATGATACCTTGCAAGTGATATGACAAGTTGACAACTGTGCAGTCTCCATATAATAATAGTGTGTATGTAAGTGATCTTTCTCATTATTTGATTTTAGATGGTTCTGTATACTGATGCATTAATGGCCCAGATGAGTACGAACTTGTCCAAAATGTAAACACACAATTAAAACATAGCTACAAGTTTTGGATTTTACCGCCACACAGCACTGTTGCTGTGTTTTGAAGAATTTTGATTGCCTAGCTCTGTTCTTGGATTTATGGCGCACATTTAGACATAGTTGTTCTGAAATATTATTTTGTTATCAGTTCTGGTTTGAATTTGGTAGCATACTACCAGGAGCCATTGATCGTGTCACAACCTTTGTTTTAATGTATAATTTGTGTATATTTAATTTGTATTTATGGAACAGCAGAAGTGGGTCAAAGTAAACAAAGTTCTCTTATTTATATAGAACCTTAAGATTCTATATAATTAAGGGAAATTTGTTTACTCTGAAATTCCCACCTCTGATATTCCATCAATTCAAATCAAATATACACAAATTATACATCAAAATGAAAGTTGTGATGTATACAGTTAAAACTAGAAGTCTTGTCACGAATAGTGCGCTTATCTAGGCTTAATTGCGCGTTGGAATTGCGCGCAATTGCCATATCGAATGGCATCCAAATCACGGCAGGTTCTCCTGGTTACTCATGGCAAACACATGCAATGTTTCTGCCAATGGACCTCCGGGTTACCCGGAGGTCCATTGGCTGAAACATTGCTTGTGCACAGGCCATATGTACAGAATTTGATAGCTTTACTATGGCCATAACGCGTACATTAACGCACAGATCAACGTGCTATTTGTGCACATTTCATGACAGGACTTCTAGTTTTAACTGTAGAACATGAAAAATATATGCAATCAACTCACAAAGTTGACAACAGTCACCAACAGTTCCTGGAATTCTGCTGCCATATTCCTACCAGAACTGATAACAAAATAATATTTCAGGAGAACAACCTGTGGCCAAGTGTACTTCAGATATCCAAGAACAAAACTGGGCATTCAAAACACTTTACCATGCAACAACAGGACTGCATTTGGGGAAAGGAAAACATGGTCTGCACTGGTCTGCATACCATTCGATATCACACAGGTGTTGATTTAATTTCTAAACTAGAGGGCTGCCACATCCACGGGGCAGCTGATCCCCCCGAAAAAAGTGTGGTCATCATAAGATTTTCTAAGTTGAAAAGGGGCATAACTCTGGTAAAATTAATCAGGACAAACCCATTTTCGAACTTGACCCGTATTTTGATATGTTTGCACCACATATCAAGTTTGGTTACAATCAAACTATCTTGAGGGAAGTTACCATCCGGAAACCAAAAATCATAAGATTTTCTAAATTAAAAAGGGGCAAAACTCTGGTAATATTAATCAGGATGAACCCGGATTCGAACTTGACCTGTATTTTTATATGTTTAAGCCACATATCAAGTTTGGTTTGGTTACAATCAAACTATTTCAAGGGAAGTTATCATCCGGAAACGAAATGTAAACGGACGGACGGACAAAAAAAAAACGCGTGACGATTATATCCCCCGAAATTTTTTTTCGGGGGGATAATAAAAATGAATAGTAGTTTTCTAACTTGGACAAATTTTGATTAGCATTTCCTATTATTTATGTTTTTTATCATGTGAAATTCATTAGCTATAGTTGAAAATTAATTAAAAAATCTCTTGACGAATCCAGTTTAAGCGAGCCCTGATACCATGGATTTTTATCATAAACAACTGCGTAATTCTTGTTAAATTCAAACAGGTGTCATGACACCTTGCAAGTAATATGGCAACTGTGCAGATTCCATGTAATATATAACAGTGTGTAGTATGAAGGCGATTGTTCTCATTATTTGATTTTAAAAGGCGTTGTACAGTACGTGGAGAGTGAATTGTAAATAAATCACCCGTGGAGTGGAGTTATCACTCAAGCTATAACTTTCAAATTTTGTACACATCGACAAAAAACACAAGCAATGTTTCAGCCAATGGACCTCTGGGTTTAACCCGGAGGTCCATTGGCTGAAATTTTGCTTGTACCGGTTATGCTTTGCAACAAATTTGCTTGGGTGGAACCTCCACTCTGTGGGTGATTTAGTGATAATACACTCTCCACGTACTGTATATCGATTCTTTTTCAGCCCAGATGACGTTGACCAAACTGCAAACAAACATTCAACAAAAACAAAGCCAAGTTTTGAAATATATCTCCACACAGCTCTGTCGCTAATTTTGAAGAATTTTGATATCCTAGCTTTCTTGTTAGACATGTAACAGAACGAGAGAGAAGTGTGAGAGCTGAGGCTCGAACTGTCAACCTCCAGCACAAAAAGCAACCGATTTATCATGTGACTACATGTAAGAGATCCAGGTTGGTTGAAAATAGCCAATATACCTACATGTAGACCGCTACATTACTCTCACATTTCTTTGCAATTCAACCCCAGTGAATTGCACCCCAGATTCCACCTCAGAGTGGTTGAAACATCCACCATGCTTCACCACAGCACTCACAATGCCACCTTCTGCTGAGGGCTGGTCAACGGCACCAATGTAACAGATCGAGAGAGAAGTGCAGGAGTCAATGCTCGAACCGTCGATCCCTAGCACACAGAGTGACTGATTTGCTATGAGACTAAGAGATCCAGACCAAACAGGCTGGTTGGTAAATGGCTCATATACCTCATCAACTGCTACACCACTCTCACGTTCTTTGAGATTCACCCACAGTGAATCTCACCCCAGCTTCCACCTTAGCGCAGTTAGAATGAGAATAAACGACCACCATGCTTCACCAAGGCATTACAATGCCACCAACTGCTGAAAAAAGCACACAAAGCGACCAATTCCCCATGAGACTAAGAGATCCAGACCTACCAGGCTAGTTGGTAAATGACCCCTATACCTCGACTGCTACAGATATATGAAGCACATTTGGACACAAGTTGTTCTCCTGAAATATTTGTTATCAGTTCTGGTACAAAAGTGATAAAAGTGATGACAGACTTTCTGGAACCATTGGTGCAAGCTGTCAACTCTGTGAGTTAGCTGCATATATGTTTCATGTTCTATACATCACATCCTTCAATTGGTGTATAATTTGTGTATATTTAATTCATATTTAAAGCTGAACAATAAACCGATATTTCAATACGATGCAAAATTATTTTTTTATCAATAAAATATCACTAATCTTTAAAAATTACCGATATATCGAAACTCTCAATATTGGGAGCAAAGTGGACGATAATTTTAATCTTGAACTTTTATTCACATGCAATCTTTATCGAGAAGGTTAACTCATCTCTGAATATCTTGTTATATCCTCTAACATAACCATAAAACAGAGAGTAAGTGGCAAGAGCATTTTTCAATGATCTCTCGGTTTCATACAACTTGAATTCTCACAACACACTACCTAAGAACAGGACATTATACTTGGATTACTAAAAGCTTCCAAGGGTATGATGCTAAAAGATGTTATCAAATATAATGATATTTTAAAAAATATCGCCGATATTTCAAAATCCGAATATCGACCAGTTGTATTCCTATTTATGGAGCATCAGAGATGGAAATTGCAAAATAAACAAATTTCCCTTACTTATATAGCATCTTAAGGTGCTATATAAGTAAGGGAAATTTGTTTACTTTAAAGTTCCCATCTCTGATATTCCATAAACTCAAATTAAATGTACACACATTATACATGTACATCAAAATGAAGGTAGTGATGTATAGAATATGGAAAATGCAATCAACTCTCCGACACGATGTGACCCTGGCTATCGAAAGCGTTGTTAAACCCTGATAATAAACACAATCAACTCACAGAGTTGACAGCAGACACTAATGGTTCCTGAAAGACTGCTACCGTTTTTGTACCAGAAATGGTAATAAAATAATATTTTCGGAGAACAACTCAAGGCTAAATGTGCTTCAAATATCAAAGAACAAAGCTAGACATTCAAAACATTTTCAGTTTGCCTGAAATATTATTTCATCATCAGTTCTGGTACGAATATGGTAGCAGACTTCCAGGAACCATTGGTGCCTGCTGTCAATGCCGTGAGTTGATTTCATATATTTGTCATGTTCCAAACATCTCAACCTTCATTTTGATGTATAATTTTTGCATATTTAATTTTACTTGATGGAATATCAGAGACCTGTGGGAATTTCAAAGTAAACAAATTTCTCTTACTTATATGCAGGGTTTCCGCTAGGGGAAAGGGAATGAGGCCATTAATGTGGCGACCAATGGTCGTCGGTACCATGGTTCGGTCCGTGGTAGGAAAATTTCGAATTCCGGAATCCCAAAACCCCCATTTCCTTGCATCTGAGAGGGTATTTTGCATCTTTTCACAGAGATATTTCTGTCCGATTTTACACATTGACAGCCAGTAATTTCCAATGAATAAGACGTAAATAAGAGAAAATGGTTGCTCAACCAAAAAAATAATTTGTAGTTTACATGACTTTCTATTTGCCCAGGGCGTTTCGTCCCAATAAAACTGTCAAGCCTTGGCATTTTCATTGGGACTAAACATCCAGGGCAAATAGAAAGTGTGAGTAGGAAGATCCGATTCTCCCATAATTTAAAAATTCAATTTTAAATTAGGGGGTTAAACGAATCGACGCTTGAGGCATATTTTAGCAGACACAAGCACTGCGCAAAAATCTCATTGCACGTATATGGTAGAAATTTTGATGCTTGCAGGCACTGTGAAAACGAATACTTGATATTGCTATTCTTTGATGTCTTTGATGTTGAAAAACGCTTTGAAATCAATTACTCTCCAGGTGCTGCGACAGAATGGTATAAAGAATATACACAAATTATACATTAAAATGAAGGTTGAGATGTATAGAACACGAAACACACATGTAAACAACTCATAGAGTTGACTGCAGGCACCACTGGTTCCTGGAAGTCTGCTATCATATTCGTACCAGAATTGATAACAAATTAATATTTCGCGAGAACAATTTGTGGCTAATAATGTGCTTCCGATATTCAATAACAAAGCTAAATATTTAAAACACTTTCGAATGCAGCTATAGAACTCAATGGGAATACATTCTGGAAAAGGACAACAATGTCTGCATTTTGGGGGTTCTAGTATTTAGGAGAAAAATACTAAATACCAGAACTCTCCAGACAAAGGCAACTTTCAGAATGAATTTTCTTTCCTATACACTGCGTGTACACTCCATACGAAAAAAATATCCAAAAATCGACTGAGTGTGTTATGTGTAATTACATAATGTCAGACATCCACTCGCTAATCAGTGTTGATTGGACTGTATTGGGAAAAGATTCATCAATTAACATATTAATTTCTGTTCACTAAATCTTATTTTTGTACCGATACATTTTGTTTGGGAATTTTGTATATCAAATAAAATCTTTAAAGGTGAAAATCGGTTCGGTAAATCCCGTTATTTTGTGTGATAAATTTGACCCAAAAAATGAGAATTTCGCCGATCACTTGCAACAGTGTGGCTCTTCCGTCAAATGGATCTACATTGCATGAAATATTCTGAAGTCACTGAAGACCGGCGAACAAACTCAGTATTCAGTCTGTTTTTCAACAGACATGAAAAGTTATATATTGCTTATACTTTTCTATTTTTGAACATCAAGGGAATTTACCTGCTTTTGCCAGGGGAATAACAACATAATTCACCCAAATATCAAATTATAACACAATTTTTGTGACATACAGTTACAACTAAAGGTCCTGTCCTGAGATGCGCACATATAGCACGCTGATCTGCGCATTAATCTACACGTTATGACCATAGTAAGGCTATCAAATTGTGTACATGCGGCCTGTGCACAAGCAATGTTTCAGCCAATGGACCTCCGGGTAACCCAGAGGTCCATTGGCAGAAACATTGCCTGTGTTTGCTATGAGTAACCAGGAGAACCTGCCGTGCTTTGGATGTCATTCGATTTGGCTATTGCGCGCAATTCCTACGTGCAATTAAGCCTAGATAAGCGCACATTTTGTGACAGGACTTATAGTTTTAACTGTTCTGGTAGCTATTTACAGACTCGGAAATTCAGTGAAGTGGATTGTTGTCGAAACAGATCAGATCCACCCGCACGTGCCCTTTTCCGGAGCTATTTTAAAACACGGCATCCAAATTCAACTCAGGACCGTTCTGATCGATAAAGCGTGTCCCCACGAAAACTAAATGACGCCATACCAGGAATACATTACTTGAATTTATTAAATCACCGGGTTTGCAATGTTCGGGCATAGTATAGAATCCATAATCCTGTGCAGGCCTCGACAATTCAGGCGAACGATCGTTCTGTAGCCCTAGAGGTTACGCAAACAAAATTGAGGTGAACGGACTATCGGTTGACCACAAGGATCTGTCGGTTTACCAACTTGTTTACGATAGGCATATTAGATGCCTGAAGAGAAAGTAGTACACATACAAATATTAAATTTGTGCTTATTATTCAGCTGTAAGCATAGTCAAAACATGGCCTGAAAATCTGCAATATAATTTTTTGGTTTGGTACGTCCATGAAAGGACGTACCAAACCAAACAATTATATTAGAGACTTTCAGGCCATGTTTGGACTACTGTAAGCATACATGTACTTAGAAATATGTTATTACAGTTTAACAGTTTATGGAAATTGAAATGCACTGGAGCCTGATGTATGATGGGGCCACAACCAAATCAATTCTGGACCTATTCACAGCTATATCCAATGATGCCAATAGAAGAACTCTTGTATGCAATGCTGCCAACAGAAGAGGCACAACTCTATATTTCTAGTGATTGCGTATTTGTGTTTCATTGATATTTTTATTGTCTGAAGTCATCACATGTTGGGAGCATAACTTCACATTTCGCTCCCAAACCTTCCCATCAGCGCAGGCCTATGGCTTTCGGGATATGCCTGAGGGCATATCGTGATTGGATTTTTGGTTAATCAACAGGTTAATGAAACAAATTTACTTAACTTTCAGAATAGGTTAATGAAAAACTAAATGGGTAAACTGTTAATGGGTTAAACAAAATATGGAATTGTCAAGGCCTGCTGTGTCGGAAAAGCTATTGCCACAGCGAAATGCCAGCATGTATCGCCAATATTGTCACATTGTTGTTTCAAAAACACTGTCCCCCCTGAACACATTTTATTCACTGAAATACCCATTCTATTCCATAATTTCATTTAAAAAATACAGATGAACTGCTACGAGAATGAATGAGGACAAGATCATTTCAACGGAGACAATCGGGGGAGGAGGGAATCCAAATCAAAAACAAGCAAAAATTTTATTTTAATATGAAAGCAAATCAAAAATCTCACAAATTAACAAATGGATTTTTTCAATTCATGTATTAAACCGCAGTTCAGAGTTCTGGAAATGAAAGATATGACATTTGTACCTGAATATTTTATTAAATGTAGGTTTTAGAAATTTTCTGACTGAACAATATAATTGCTAATCAGGGACAGTCTCTGAAAAATTTTTCTCGCGAAACATTAATTGGTTATGTAATCCTTCTCATGTGACCGCACTAAAACAGCTTTTCATACCCGGTCGTTTCTACACAAACGGCAGGGTATTAACAAGTGTGTTTCTGTATGCAATTATTTATTTATTTATTATTTATTAAGGTTTTAACAACATTTTAACAGCCAGGGTCATATTATGTCGGTGACAGTTTTACGGGCGGAAGAAGCCAGAGTATGCAGAGAGAACTACCGAGCAACGACAAGCAGCTGTCAGCTCTCCAACATTGTACCTCTGAACTCTGCACCGAAGCAGAGGCATGGTTAGATTGGTTGAAGACATGCGCACCATCGACGTGCAGTACGCCTTGGTACACAGCGTCATCGTGCACCCATACAGGCAATCGGGGTTAAGTGCCTTGCCCAAGGACACAATGTGGGAGTGCGAATCAGTCGCTGAAATGGTCACCCATCCAACTAGTAAATGCACTCGATGTTGCTTAACTTCGGTGATATGACGAGAACCGGTTACTGTGATGCCAATGCGCCCCCTTTTGTATGCAATGTACACGTAATGAACGATTATTACATAAAATAAACATATTTCATCGCAAAACACTGCGCAAATGTAATTTAGAGGGGGTTCTGTGCTGTTCTGGATGGTTCTGGTATTTAGGATAACCGGTCTCAACCTCCATTTTGATGTATACTTTGTGTATATTTAATTTGAATTTAAGGTTTATAGGAACCGGCGAATTTTCCCAAATTGACAAAAACAAATGGTTCCAAAACACGATAATTAAACAAGTTTCATACAAGCAATGACAGGCAATGGCACTGTTTTGATCTAAAGAATATTTGGAGTGCTGAAGTTTCAAACTAAAAAGTGATTTTATTGTTGAAAATCAACTTTTAAATTGCAAATTGCACTAACAACAGAACTAAAAATTCACAATTGGAACACTTAAATTACTGAAACCAAAATTAATCTGAACCATGTATCTACAGCACTTTACCGTCAAATGAACTTTGATGTGCTTTTTGAATTATTTAAAACAGATTTTTAATCTCCAACCTGAAAGATGTTTTTAGTATCAATATTAAGATGTGTGGCCTTAAGAATGCATGCTCAGGATTCACTGGAGCTGCACACTTTTCATTAGTTATGTTTACCATCAACTGAACAGGGATTGTCTATCTAGTGTTAGAGACAAAATAATTAGTGTATTTATCATTGACCAGTCAGCTGTATCATGTACTGCCATTTCATAAGAAGGTTCAACATTGTACAACTCTGTCAGTGTTGGATGTTTGGATTTAGCAAGCAATGTCAACAAACATCCATGCATATCTGTACCAAATACATCAGCCAAGTGTTATGTACATCTTGCATGTGCCATTTGTCTCTTAAGGTGTCACGTCTTGATGTCATTACTGGAAAAATATTTTGGAATGGACATTAAAAACATGTTTTAATTAATTTTAAAATCACCTCAGAGTTCATTTCTCGGTAAAGTGCTATAGATATATGCTTTGGATTAATTTTGGTTTCATTAATGTAAGAGTTGCGTGTGTGAATTTTCCGTTCTGTTGTTAGTGCGATCTACATTTTAAAAGTTGATTTTCAATAATAAAAATATTTTTTAGTTTACAACTTCAGCAAACAAAATATTCTTCATATCAAAGCGGTATCATTGATTGCCCCCATTTCGGCATTTGTACGAAAATCGTTTTAGTTGTTTTATAACTCTTTTGTTTTTGACCATTTGGGGAAATTCGCCTGTTCCTATAGACCTTAAGGAATATCAGAGGTGGGAATTTAAAAATAAACAAAATTCTATTACTTATAGTTATAATATAGCACCTTGTGATTCAAGACTGTCAAGAGACTAATTGCCTACCTCGAAGTTAGAGTACTTTCCACACAAAACCCTTCTGAGGGTTTTTTTGCCGTGTGGGGATACTACATGTATGTCATTTAAATCACATATAAAAAAGAATACGTTAGTCACCAAGATTTGAATTGGAATTTATTACCAAGTCTTCGACTGAAGGTGAAATTTGATGCAATATTTTGTTGTCAAACGTAACCATGCCAAGTATCGATTGCTAATACAAAATTGGAAAGACGATCACCTGTCTATTAAACGAAACGAGCCCCAGTCCGAATACGGGTAGACTTGAAGAGGTTACAAATCCAACATTCCAAGTCTTTTTCGTACAGAGTCGTTTCGCCCTGTGTCGTTTTTTGAACGTAAAAAGAAGAAAGCGACCCGAGCATATTTTGCTATCTTTGCTGTTCCAGTTTTACAATTCCTATCATAAGTTTCAAGTATTTTTTCTATGTAAAAAAATAGATCAACATATTTTTTTGAAAAATTGAAAAAAATAAATGTCCATTGTGCTCATTTGTGAACAGTAACAGATACCTTCATTCCTGACAACTTGAAAAGGCCACAGCACCCACCCAATAATGAAACCCATACATATTACCATTCTTGGTATTGAAAAGTTACTAAACAAGATCAACCCCCATAAAGCACCAGGACCGGACCAGATACATGGAAGTATCCATAAAGAATGTAAACAATACATTGCCTCGATAGTATACACCTGGAACTTAATTAAGCACCCTCTGCAATGTTTCACGAGAGTGAAGTTGCTGTTTCTGCTTATTATGTTTTAATGGTTGCTATGTCTTGTAGTACATGTCATCTAGTGAAACATGATGTTTCTGGTTCATAGTGTACCCCAAACACATCCCCTCGTCCACATGAAGCATGCTTCCCACAACTGTCACAAAAAAACAATATCATCCATATGCAATATCAGGGTATAAAACAAGAAAACTTTTTACTTCTTTTATCACTAAATGTTGACACGGCAAGGGGGAGACTGTCAGAGACTCTAAGATGGCAAATCGTTGGCATGCATGCAACAGGCTTGTCATTCAAAGCGATTGGGAGACAACTTGGCAATAATCCTTCTTGTCATCCGCAGGTTTGTCTGAAAACATCAACAAACCAACGATATTAAGGACCGACCAAGGCCTGTACAACCCCAAAAGACTTCTCCTCGGGAAGATCGGAGTCTGACCTTAGGCGTGAACCCTTTGCTTCAATGGGTGTTTTGAAACGCGTTTTGCCCCGCCCCCTCCCCCAATAGTAGGTTGGGGGGGGGGGGCACGACAACTCAGGCCAAAGACAACCCGGACCATGACAAGTCGGACCACTTTTGAAGACAACTCGGACCACTTTTGAAGACAACTCGGACTAACTTTAAAGACAACTCGGACCAACTTTGAAGACAAGTCCGCCCAACTTTCAAGACAACTCGGACCAACGTTGAAGACAAGTCGGCCCAGCTTTCAAGACAGCACGGACAACTTTTGAAGACAACTCGGACCAACTTTCAAGACAAGTTGTAACGACTATAGGACAGGTTGAACCAACTGTGAAGAAAAGAATGATGTCGAAAATAATTAAATGTGATCGCAAAGAACTCAATAGACGCGACGGGACGCTTTTCAGTGCAGTTTGTGTTCTCTTTGAAGTTATTCTGTAAAATGAAAATTCTTCTCATCACAAACTTTTACATGTGAAACAATTAGCGTGTCATTTATTAACTGGGTTTCTTTTTATTGCTCGTTGTCTCAGGTTTATCCATTTACTCAAAGGTTATTGTTATTATAAGTAATTTCACAAAAGAAGTGTCAAAGGGGCTTGGAAGAATTATAATCATAATTGTAAGAGGATAAGTTAACTTTTACCTTTATACACGGAAATTGCTTTTCAAACATTTTTTCATTTTTTTTTGTTTCCAAAAACATAGATTATGATCCCTCATTGGAACGAGCGACACACGTCCGTTCTAATGAGGTTTCATAACCTGTATTTATGAAGCAAGCAAAATTAGTAACGCGTGTTACGAGTGTCGTCTGCTACAAGCGTTAGGTAAAGGGTTAATGTATATATATCATTCAGATAATAATACAGATGTTCATACGTTTTAAATTTGAAGAATTGTGACTTTAAATATCAATATATATATACTGTACATATAGTTTGATAAAATAGGTGTTGAACATTGTTTTTTATGTGAAAACTTTTATTCATTCATTTATTGATGTCTTTGATTGCCATGCCTCAGTTTTTAATAAATCGTTTAAACCGTGATCGGTTGATCTGTGACTTTCCCCACTAATCCCGAATGTTCGTTTGTCCACTATTCAGGTCCGAATCATTCACCGAGTCAGTCCAAGTTGCCTAGAAAGTTGGTCCGACTTGTCTTGAAACTTGGGTCGACTTTTTCAAAAGTTGGGCCGAGTTGTCTTGAAAGTTGGTCCGAGTTGTCTTCAAAAGTGGTCCGAGTTGTCCTGAAAGTTGGGCCGACTTGTCTTCAAAGTTGGTCCGAGTTCTCTTAAAATTGGTCCGAGTTGTCTTCAAACCTGGTCCGAGTTGTCTTCAAAGTTCGTCCAAGTTGTCTTCAAAAGTGGTCCGAGCTGTCTTGGTTCGAGTTGTATTTTGTTCGAGTTATCTGTAATTAGTAGGTTGGTAGGTACCTGCTTTACATCATAGATGGTCGCACGAGAGTGTGGGGACATAGAAATACTGCTTACGTACACAGGAACGTCAGATCTTCTGTTCCATATGGTGGAGGATCAGTAATGATCTGAGGGTGCATCTCTTATGATTGTAAACTTGTTATGTTGACTGTACGTGGGAATCTCAGTGGTCATTAATACGTCCGGGACATTCTCGATCCTGTTGTCGTACCTCAACCACCCGTTGGCTAATCGCCCTGTTTTTATGGGCGACAATGCAAGGCAACACCGTTCCCACATTGTGAGAGCATTTCTTCAGAACAACGCTTTTACAGCACTACCTTGGCCTGCAATGAACTCCGATTTGAATCCCTTAGAACACATCTGGGACTTTCTTGGACGTCATGTACAAGCAAGGAATCCACCTGTACTGAATTTGGCCGATTTGGAAGCTGCATCGCACGAGGATTGGCAGCAGTTGCCTCTGTAAGGTATGAGAAGGCTCGCTGGTAGCATGAGGTGGGTTCAGGCTGTCATCCTAGCACGTGTTGGATACACTCGCATAATCCCGACGTCAGGTACCGACTGTTATTGTGTTCAGGAGATCACAAATTACACTTTTTGCCAGTAATTATCGGCATTGTTTGATCATGGACCGTTCGAACACCACACTTGTCAAGAGAACATTTTTCCATCAAAATCATCAGTGACAGGGGTGTGTAATTACCACCATACGGCATATTTTCATCATTGTGTTGTCTTTCATTTGTCAATATACCATTCATTCCGCAACCAATCACTTTTGGCTATCTGAAAGATAACATGAAAGTGATGACAGCTTCTATTAACACCACTGCAAAAAAAAACAGGAGGAGGTTAATTAACTTTCAGGTGTACATACATAGTTCTTCCAAGGAACTTGGCCTCGTCGCGAATCTTAATTTTGGTATTATATAGGTATAGGTCGATGGGTGGCACTTTGAGGTTTTCACTTATAAGTTCTGGGGTTTTATTAAAATTGAGCTTGATGCGCCATTTTGTGCCCCTGTCTTCTAGGACTTCTTGTTAGCCCTGTAGTCGAGATTCGATGATGTCGCGAGATCTACTAATGGTATAGATTCCCTTCCATTGGCGAACTGAGACATTTCGACCTGAGTTTCACCCACTTTGTGAAGGTCGTTATCAAAACTTATAAGAAAAGAGATGGGCTGAGAACCGTGCCGAGGGGCTTACCGGTCAGGGTGGGTAGTATAGGGACCAGGCGACCACATTACCCTGACTTTTGTCGGTGCAGCTGGTGTTGAATTGCCATAGGAAGCGGAGTTTTGCCTGTGCAAACTTTTCCGGTGCAAACTTTCGGCTCCATCCCTCTAGATCCGGCAAGTGGTACACGTACTACATATATAGTGTGCTATGGTATGTGTAGTGATCTATGTACAACCATGGCTCTGGGTATATATGGGTAAGTGATAGAAACGTGGTTAGCTGAGTTTTCTTGAAAGTTTTCCCAGCGAAAGGGTTGGGGATTGTAATGACGTCGCGGCGTCATGATGCGCGCGCGGCATCATAGAAAAGTTTGACCGCTGTTGTTCTTCATCTATAATCCGACATTACATTGTTCGGGTCAAGGTGTGTCGAGCTTCTTGTACTGGACTGATATGGTAATATTGTATGAAAGTTATACAACGATAGAGGTCGCCCATTACCTATTGGTGCTACTAACTCACTTAATGCTATATACTGTTCTATGACTTGTATATGTAGTGCGTAATGCTAGGCCAAGTGGTATTCCGAGGAGAAACATAGCTAGCATCTATATTGGTCTACTGTTTGCTCTTAGTACTTTGGATCCACTGGATGTGTAATACTATAGTTGGTATAGGTGGTACGTAATGCTAGATCGAGTGGTATTGTGGGGGTTGGGTGAGGAATGTATAAGGTGTACCCCTGTAGGTCCCCTGTAGGTCCCCAGATAGCCCATGGTACTGTCCATCTCCTCATGGCTTTACATATATATATGGCTTTTCCTATAGTCGGTATGGGTAGTGAGAACGTAATGGTAGGTATTGTGGTGTTATGCTTGTGTGTCTGACACAGTAGTGTAGTTTTTGTACCCCGTAGGTCTCCTGTTACTTCTTAGTACCACTACCCACATAAGGCGTCGTGCTGTCCCACAGTGGTATAGGTAGTATGTAATAGTAGGGCAAGCGGTATTGTAGAGTGGGGGGAAATGTGTGGTTGTTAGTATGGTAGTATAGCATGTACAGTCTCTACCAATATTTTGTTGTCTACTGTTAGCTCTCAGTACCATCAATCCACCTAAGGCGCTTTTCTGTCCTACAATTGGTATTGGTGGTGTGTAATGCAAGATCATGCAGCGTTATGCTCCGTTGTCGGGTACATTAGTATAGAATGAACTGTCTGTACCCCGAGGGTCTACTGCTAACCTTTAGTACTGCAACATACCTAAGGCGTTGTACTGTCCCACAGTTGGTATAGGTAGCGTGTAATGCTAAATCATGCAGAGTTGTGTGTGTGCAGGTCACACAGTGTTGTAATTTAGGCATGCTTGACTAGTACGATACTATAGGGCGTACTTGTACAACCTGATGTTCTATTGGTCTTGCGGGGCGGTGGGGTATATTTAGTTGTATAAGAAGGTAGTATACCGTGCATTATATTTAACCCTTCCGGTCTACTATTAGCTCTTAATTCTACAAATCCACCTAATGCTTTGTACTGTCATAAGGCTACTTCGGAATGCTAGATCATGAGATTATGGCGTGTGTGTTTGATATCTAGTGTGAAAGTAGAGTATAGATTGCCTTATGGACATAAACTTGACCGATGGTAGAGGTCGTGAACTGAGATAGCCAGCAAACCTGTAGTAGTGTAACAAGTGAATAGTAATAGTACAAGGCTGTACGGTTGCTGAAGACTATTGCTTTGGGCGACTACAGAAGAAGTATACAACAGGATAAATGGTTGTGACTATGGACAAGTCAGCAGAAGTGGTCTAGACGTCACAGGACAAACAGGTGCTTGGAGCCATAACTATCGTCCAAAGGTATCATCTAAAAATATCCCTCAAAAGCATCCTCCAATAGTACATCGCAATATCGTAGATATCTTCCAATACCCCACATGAGGATAAGAGGGATTTCCTCATGGTCCTTGTGGCCTCACACGATGGACAAAGGTGTCGAATGCCAGTCGTTTGTTAGTTAGTAGTGCTGGAAGTGGGGTTTCCACGGGAAGTGGTCGCTCAATAACCAGATGAGGATAACAGTCGTAACAGGAGTCACTCGGTCGAGTAATTACTCGACGGCTTATTTGCTCGATAAGATTCGAGTCGTTCGGTCAATCCCTGTCCGATTGCCTCTTTGCCTTAGGAATCATATTAGACTTCGTTATACACATGGAGATAACTCGGTGTGGGTATGTACAGAGTTATCTTCCCTGTGTAAATAACATAAGCAGATTGACAGTACCAAGGGCTAACTGTAAATACTGTATACGTTATACAACTACACTGGACAACCATACAACCCACCTGACAGTACCGCTTGGCCTACATTATGTACTACCTATACCAACTTTAGTATAACGCATCGAGTGGATCAATAGTATTAGGAGCTAACAATTTATTTATTTATTGGTGTTTAAGGTCACATATTTATGCACAATGGCTTACCATGACCGCGACAGTTTTACGGGTGGAGGAAGCCGGAGTACCCGGAGAGAACCACCGAGCAACGGCGAGCAACTGTCAGCTCCTCAACATACTAACTCCACACAAGCGGGGTTAGCATTGGTTGAAGACAAGTGCACCATCGACGTGCCGCATGCATCAGTACACAACGCCACCGTGCCCCCACGGGGCCAATGGAGATGAAGTGTCTTACCCAAGGACACAACGCGGCTGTCGTAGGTGGGATTCGAACTGAGCCTGCACCTCTACCTACTGAGCCACCGCGCTCCCCGAGCTAACAATATACCAACATGGGTGAAGACCGTACACCCAATACCACTACAATGGACAACCATGCAATCATAGGATAACATAAAGCATTAGGTGGGTTAGTAGTACCAAGGACGAAGGGGATAGTTCAGTATGAGAAGCTCGACACACCCTGACCCGAACGACCTGTACAATAGGCAACAACAGCGGTCAAACTTTCTATGGCACCGCGTGCGTATCATGACGTGACGACATTATTAGCAACCGTTTCGTGTTGAAAACTTTCAGGAAAATACAACTTCCTCGCCAAGTGTCCAACACATACCCACAGACCCAGGGCCATGATTGAATATAAAACACTACACATACCATAACATACTATATATGCAGTACGTGTACCACTTGCCGGGTCTAGCTGGATGGAGCCGCACGCAATTTTGCTCCGGAAAAAGTTACACAGGTAAAAGTCCGGTTCCCATGGGTATTTAACAATAGCTGCACCGGCAAAAGTCCGGGTAATGGGGGTCGACTGGGCTTGCCTATACTACTCCAACCGAGAGCACCACCTCTACTGATTTTTCGCGGGTAACCCTAACTTTAATTTTCCGATCGATAATATAATTCGAAGTGTTTTATTTGGGAGGTCCATTTTAGTCAGTTTGTATCTCATACAATTAGGGGGCTCGGTGGCTCAGTAGGTATAGGTGCAGGCTGCAAGCCGAGAGGTCCTCGGTTCGAATCCCACCTGCGGTAACCGCGTTGTGTCCTTGGGCAAGACACTTCACCCCCATTGCCAATGTGGGCGCACGGTGACGCTGTGTACTGAGGCGTATTGCATGTTGATGGTGGGCCTGCCACCCCATTGCCAACGTGGGCGCACGGCGACGTTGTGTACTAAGGCGTATTGCATGTTGATGGTGGGCCTATCTTCAACCAATGCTAACACTGCTTGTGTGTAGTTGGTATGTTGGGGAGTTGACAGTTGCTCGTGGTTCTCTCCGGGTACTCCGGCTTCCTCCACCCGTAAAACTCCCACGGTCATGGTTAGCTATTGTGGAGAAATATGTGACCTTAAAACACCAATAAATAAATAAATATCTCATACAATTGTGCCAAACTGGAACGTTTTTCGGCGTCGCGGAGGACTGCCTTCCCAATTTCATTTTGGTACAGGGAGGTCTTCATGTTGTCAATCATCTGGTACATATGCTATATGACATCTTTGAAGTTAGGTAGGCTCCCGGTCATTTCGACCCCTGAGTTCCAATGTATTCTACGTGCCTGCTGGCACGTAGAACACATTAAACTCAGGGAACGATTTGTCTAAAAAGTTAATTGATTCCGATACGTTATGATCACGTTAGTTCACATAATATTTCAGTCAAGATTGGATCTCGTTGATCCATGTCATATTTTAGTCAAATTGCACACTCTTTTTAGAAGCAAAGTCTGCCATATTCCAACTCAAACTGAGCACCGGTAAATTTGAATACGATCCCGGACAATGTTTTCTCTCAATCTCATGAAAAACCAACTGACAGTTTTCTGATTTTCATTATTACAGTACAGCCGCCGTGGACTGGTCGTAATCCACGCATGGGAAGTGATGACCACGAATGTGTTTACCAGGTAATTAAAATAATCATCAACAAAATCTTAATTAATGAAGCACTGGGTTGTACCCGGTGCTTCATTAACTAAAATTTTGATGATTATTTCTATAATTAGTGTTTGGAATCTAATATTATTGTACATGGAAATACAATGGAAAGCGACCAGTCCACGTCGGCCGAACAATGTTTCTGGATGTTTTGTATCCGGACGTTTTGTACCAGGACGTTCTGCACCCAGTTGAACGTTTTGTATCCAAATCGCTGGACGTTTTGTACCCAAACTGCTAGACATTTTGTACACATCATTGGACGTTTTGTACCCAAATGTTAGAGGTTTTGTACCTGTCATTGGACGTTTTGTACCCAACCAGGTATGTTTGCTGATGGATATTATTTTATAAAATTATAAAATGATGTGTTATGGAGAAGTATATAAGAGGATTTGTGTATAAATATGGTAACTTTATTAAAACAAATAGATAAGCACATGTAAAAAAAATAAAAAGTACATCATTTTTATAATATTTTTATACATTTATACAAGAGACATGCAGTGCAATATAAACTGTTGTATCTGTAAAGGAGCACTAGCCCACTCCCTCACTGCCCAAATGAGTAAATGTGACTAAGTTTTACGAATACAGTCACATCAATTCTAACATGTGCATTTCAAACATCCATGTGACAGCATAGTAGAAATGTGGTAATGTGTAAGCATTGTACCTCACTGGCCCTTAGCACTAATGTAATATGCATTCTCCATTACCCCAAAATAGTCAGACGTGAATTTTACCTCGCATACATTAACACCCCACTGCATATCGCAGTTCGTTCAAATGTCACCAATCTGACATGAAACTTCACCTCTAGTCCCAAAGCAACTTGCACCACCAGAACTAGCAGCTCACTTGAATCTCGTACATTGCTTGTCGATAGACGGATGTGGTTCCCTTATCACCACTTCTTGTGTATTATCACATCTGTTACTGTGTATTCATTGATTGTTATCCCTTTACCTAACATGAAAAGCAGACGACACTTGCCAAAAAAATTCTTGAATAACTAATTTTTTTCATTTTTTGTCTCAAAAACATAGGTTATGACCCCTCGTTGGAACGAGCTCGACGAGCTCGTTCCAACGAGGGGTCATAACCTATGTTTTTGAGACAAAAAATGAAAATATTTTGAAAATTAATTGGCGATTTTTGAGAATAGCGCTGGCCGGTTTTGGCCGTTACGTTGGGTAAAGGGTTATGCAAGAAGAGGTGCTAAAGCAGGGGTAGGTCGCGCCTAAATGTTTTGAAATAATTCATTTTAAATATCGGCGATGTGTAAAATAAAGTGCTAGTGATAACCCTCCTTGCCACTTTTGTTTGTTTCGCGGGATGAAGGACCCGCGATACCTGAGTGGAACCCTATCAATCGACAAACCATATACTACTAAGTGATATTGTAATCAATAATTCTGTGGTTGATAACTCACCCCCACCCCCAACTACAAGAATATTATGTGGGAGGGGGGGGGATTTTGTGAATGTGAGCCCATGCATATTAACATCAGCACGTACAGCCCGGCATCAGGGCTCGAGGTCGGACTCGATCCCCACAGTTACATATGAAAATCGCCTGGTGGCCCGCTGGTCACATCTTTAACCCCCGGGGCGCTGAGACCCTAGGCTGCTGTGTGATTGGAGTGATTGATATATGTTCCATGCCTATTAGGAACGTACATTTAGCAGAGCCAACTTGTGTGAGCCTCATCCAGAGGGAGTCTGCTGGATGGGCGCCCACGTGTTATCTATGTTCGTGAACAAGGGTCATTCCTGTTTTGGTTAACCAGTGTATAAGTCACCCAGCTGAAGATATCATGATGGGCCTTCAAATATCAGCGAGGTCCTACACCATTCATCACTCTACCACCTGTATGCTAAAAAGTTATCCACGGCAGAAACATACTGGTCAGCTGTCCCATGCAATTCCGTAGGTCAAGATAACAACCCAGTATCATAAATTTGTAGTGATGTTCTTAATTCTCTATTCCTAATTAGAGTTGGCTTTCTACTTCACTCGCATTTTCAATGCCGTCCTATACATACTAAGTCAGGAATATTACACACGTCACTACTGGCTAGGTTGCGGATCCTACTACTGTTATAAACAAGCTACAATGTCAACAATATTATTGCACATCTCATTCAGATAAAGTTAAGGATTTTACTTTTTGTCTACCTCCAATGCTTGAAACAGGAAATGTACAAAGTATATCATATGTTTGTTCTTAAGTTGCAGCCCAAATTAACGTTTGCCGTTTTGTTTATTTTTATTATACAGCTCTATAAACCTTTGTTCTCTCTCCTATTATTTATGCTAGCATATTTCCCCACCCTTTTTCCCCTGACCATTCTAAAACTCTATTATCTGATTCTACACATACAGACCCAGGCAGGACTGACATGTTGCTTTCGTGATACACTGGAGGACTATACCCCACTCTGCTATATTAGAGCCGTGTGATGTCGTCTGACATTCAAACACATAGAATCAGAGTGGGAATGTTCCTCGTCAAAAGTAGGTCTGGAATGCATCGTAAGAAACAAATTGATATCATTACTGTTCATCTAATTATGTTATTTTACCAGTATAATACAAGGGGGTTAACGATAATTATAGTACTGGTGGTTATCCCAAAATTGAGGGAAACCTGATAGCTCACTATTCCGGATCTGTATTCCAGTGAATCGGTATTTACAACAGGTAGTTAGTTGTTAGCGATTGCGTGTCTCACAATAGGAGTAAAGTAACAATCAAGTGGTGTATTCAGCTGTTTTCCTTAAGGATCATACTTGGCTCAGCGGTCTGGCCCTGTGTACTGTATCTTCTTGCCAGTATTGAATAAAATCCAGGCCCAACACGTTCTTCCCACCTCTTATCTACTGACAGTTTAATCTGAAACAGTGACTCTATCTTAATATTCAGAATCTGAAACCTAGAATCGATACAATCTCTTGCGAAGCCCTTTCATCTGACATATGTGCTTTTACCAAGACCTGGCTTGACGATACGGTCAGTAACAACGACATCGAACTTCCAAGCTTCCGTTTACCCGTAAGAAAAGATCGAGGAGCCCGAGGAGGCGGCGTTGCTGTCTATGTAAGAAACAACATGACCTTCAAAAAACGCTGCAACTTGGAAGTTATGGGCCTTGAAACTATATGGCTACAAATTTATACGGAGGAAAGGTCGATTCTTTTTAGAGTGTTTTTATCGTCCTCCCCATTCTGACAGTGACTTATGGCATCTTATTTCACTGTCAATAGAAAAGGCCCTCGATACAAACATCTCGATTCCAATAATTACAGGTGACTTTAATGATGATCAACTACAAGGCCAACCCAGTCATGCCAAACGGCTCCTAAGTCAATATAGCCTAACCCAGATTCTAGTTCAGCCAACCTGTTATACCGAAACCTCGAGCTCCTTAATTGATTTAATTATAGTCAATGATCAAACACTACGGTGTGCTACACGATCTGAAGTGTGTGATCCGTTATACGCGGACCTTGTGCGATACCATTGCCCTGTATCTGTTACATTGAATTTTCCAAAGAATGTGACAACATTTTTGTGTTTTAGGCGACTTATGTGGTCTTATGGACAGGGTGATTATGATGGTCTTAATCAGGCTGTGTCAGAGTGTAACTGGGGGGGGGGGGGGGCACTCTATGATGAATCACCCCTCTTCAGCATAGAAGACAAATTTACCCTTATCCTAGAAACATTAGCCGTGAAATTAATCTCAAACAAAAATATTAGATCCCGTCCGAATCAACCTAAATGGTTTCATAAATCTATTAGACTCTTAATGCGACAAAGACGTCGTCTCTATCGTGAAGCTAAGTTGAAAAATTCCCCGGAAGCATGGGACGCTTACCGTAAAAAGAGAAACCTGACCAATTCCGAAATACTCAAATCAAAAGAACAGTGGTTTTCAAGCGGAGGTTTACCGCCGATGATTGATCAAATTTTCTTCTTTTCCTTGATAACTTTCAATGTATTCTTGTCATATCATTTAACCCCGTGGTGTATTGATTTATGTCCTCGCCTCTTGTATGTCTCTTATTATTCTCATTACTCCACATTCATCTTGGTGAGTTTTTTACTGGGAGTTATATGTCCAGCTGTACATTCTATTGATGTTAGCCTGCACTTTTGCAACGTCATCTTGATCGCTTGAGAATATTTAGTACCATCGGCAAAAATGTATACTATACTGTTAAAGATCGCCTCTAGTTATGTATGTTTATTTATTGGTGTTTAAAGTCACATATTTCTGCACAATAGCTAATCATGACCATGACAGTTTTACGGGTGGAGGAAGTCGGAGTACCTAGAGAAAACCACCGTGCAACGGCGAGCAACTGTCAGCTCCCCAACATACCAACTCCACACAAGCAGGGTTAGCATTGGTTGAAGGCAGGTGCACCATCGACGTGCAGTACGCCTTAGTACACAATGTCACCGTGCCCCCACGTAGGCAATGGGGGTGAAGTGTCTTGCCCAAGGACACACCGCGGTTGCCGCAGGTGGGATTCGAACCGAGGACCTATCGGCTTGCAGTCTGCACCTCTACCTACTGAGCCACCGCGCCCTGATCGCCTCTAGTAGAGTGTAAACAGTATTTGATCCAATAGGTGTACGGAGACCGGGGTGTGGGCGCCACTTAGTTCGATTCGCCAATCTCGTAAATCCTCATCGACTATAAACTTTGCACCTCTATCTAGCATTTCGGGGAGCGCGGTGGCTCTGTTGGTAGAGGTGCAGGTTGCAAACCGAAAGGTCCTCGGTTCGAATCCCACCTGCGGCAACCGCGTTGTGTCCTTGGGCAAGACACTTCATCTCCATTGCCCGCGTGACTGCACGTCGATGGTACGCATGTCTTCAACCAATCTAACCCTGCCTGTGCTGCAGTGCGGAGTTACGCTGTTGGGGGACTGGCAGCTGCTCGTCGTTGCTCGGTGGTTCTCTCCAGGTACTCAGGCTTCCTCCACCCATAAAACTGTCACGGTCATGATTAGCCATTGTGCATAAATATGTGACCTTAAACATAAATAAATAAATAAATCTAGCATTTCATGCCATTTCTTTATGGCTTTTAGGAGTTGTGGAACTGCTGAATAACATCGCTGATAAAAGTATATTGTCCGGAGATAATAGATCTTCCTTCGAGCATTTTACCAGTGAGTTTCGTTTAATGCTTTCCAGTAATTTACATATAACAGGCTTTCAGCTCATTTTTTGTTAAAAATAAGGGCCTTCTGGGAATTGCTCCAAAAAGTTAAGAGTGAACTTTTTACCATTTTAATATAACTGTAAACCGTGACGTGTCTGTTGGCGCACAGAATGCTGGTACGTGGATCATTACCAAAGAAGTTAGCTTCAATGGTCATCATCACATCCATTCAGCAATCACTTTGTGAATAGTTTTAAACAATCGTGTCAATGGTTAACTCTTATCCAACGTAGATGATATCAAAGTTTATTATTTAACCCTTTACCTAACATGAAAACCAGACGACATTTGCAAACAAAATTTTTGAAAAACTACATATTCTCATTTTTGGCATCAAAAACATAGCTTATGACCCTTCATTGGAAAGAGCTCACGAGCACTTTCCAACGGGAGGTCATAAGCTATGTTGTTATGACAAAAAATGAAAAAAATAATGAAAATTGAATGGTGATTTTTGTGAATAGCGCTGGCCGGTTTTGACCGTTATGTTGTTGAAGGGTTAAATATCATTTTTTAAACTTTTCAAAAGCATTCACCAAGACCATATCATGTGACTTCACTGGAACGAGCTCGACTTCTTAGAAAAATAATATTTTTTCAACTGCTGAATTTGCATATCACAAAATTCAATAGATAGATGCTGAATGTATCTCTTTATGACTTTTGCCAAGCTCTCGTAGATCTTTTTCGGTATCTGAAAATACTAAATTAAAGTGACAAGATTGCTAGCTGATTACTATTTATTTATTTATTTATTTATTTATTTATTTATTTATTTATTTATTTATTTATTTATTTATTTAACCAGTGCTAGCCTGTTTGTGCCGGAATACTAACTTGGAAAGTCCGACAGTTACTGACCATTGCTCTGGGGTTCTCTTCGGGTACTCCAGCTTCCTCCACCAATAAAAGTCTCTGATAGGGTATGGCCCAGCCTGCAGTGAGTGGCACCCCCACCCCCCACCCCTCGCCAAAGAACAAATAAACAAACGCAAAATGAACGCTTAAATATGTAACTGAGTAACAGAAGCGATCGCTAGAAAAATGCGAGTAGTGTATATATTCACTCATAATTCACTGTAAAAATATAACTATATAACAGGTAATCAACTCTAAATTAAATTATAAGAATTGGAATAAATTATGTGTTACTTTATCGAAGTATGATTGTAGGGCGAAGCGTGTTCCAGTGGAGGATGCAGGATTATGCCTGGTCATTATTATGTCCCCGACCTCCGAAGGAGGATTCGGAGGTATCTAATGAAGCTGTCCGCCCATCCGTTCGCCCGTCCGTTCGTCTGTCCGCGCAAGTATATAGGAGTGATGAGGGGTTTTTTTTGTGTTCAGAGATGCATTATGAGGTTATCGAAATATTATGAGCTTATTTGATATATTATGAGTTTATTTGCTAAAATATGAGACTTATGTGGCAAATTGCGAATTTAGGGGTTTATATTTATGGTTAGGGTCAGTTCAGGGTTGGAGTTAGGGTTAGGGTCAGTTCAGGGTTAGGGTTAGGGTTAGTAACCCTTTCCATTCCCCTTGAAATTTTCCCCCAAGAATCGAGTTTTGAACCGTTGTCCGAACGTTTGAAAATGGTCAATTTTTCGCAGATTTTTTAAGCTCACAACTCCCATTTTTAAGAACGCCCGTCTGTATGTCTGTCTGTCTGTCCGTCCGTCCGTCTGTCTGTATGTCCGTACAAACGTTTTGCATTGTAATTTCAAAGCCATTGGTTGGACTTGGATCTCCTTTGGTATGCTGATAGATCCGCATAGGGGGCGGATATGCACAAGGAACGGGTTCGGCCAATATTTTTTCCCTGAGTTATGGCCTTTTTCACTCTTTCGACTCAGAAAGTTTTTCTGTTTTCACTCTTTTGACTCTTTTTTTCTGTCCCACAATACCTTTAAGGCTACTTCGAACATGCCACGGGTCGGGGGCTGTGGCCCACACTTTGCGTAGCCTTTGTTATATGCAAATTTGAGGATGCAAATTTCAAACGTGGAAGACTGGAAGTATCTCATTTCCAGCGCGTGTATGGCGAGCTGGGAGCGAGCACGAACGGGGATACCTCACTCTCATCAGCGGGGTCCCCAATTCCCACGGGGGAGAGGGAAATGTGGAAAACGGTAGACTATCGGTAGCTTCTTGGCACTTCAAATTTCTCAAAAAGGAAGCCAATACATAACTGCTTTTTGTAGACTTGCGCAGGAGCTATAGTTTTGCGGAACGAACACCCACTCAAGGCCATGGAATGTCCGAAAGACATTGGCGATGCAATGTTCCGCAGCCAATCTAACTGGCACGGGGCATGCGTTGTAAGTTTCTGTCGGCACTTTTATGGCCACCACCAGAAAAAGCTGTTTATTACACGCCAGTTCTATGAAGTCCTCATCTACAAAAACTCATGCAACGCAATTACAATTTGAATCGCTAGTGATAGCTGAAAATCGTCCCTTGGGTTCCAATGTGTTCTATATGCTAGTAAGCACACAGAACACATTGGAAGTCAGGGGACGAAATAGTAACACTGTTTCATCTCGCAAATTTGATTGATTGGCGATACAATGTGTTGTTCCTGTTGATAGGTGTCAAATGAATTGCTGAGTGTCTTTCTAATAATTGTTTTTGTAGCTGTGAAGGCGTTTTAACCTTCCGCGCTGGCACTCGTGCCATATCGATTAACCCATTCACACGCGTGAGTCGTTCTGTGTATATATACCACTACTCACAAGTACAACTACTAGACCGTTGAATTTCTTCAAGTACCTATTACGCACTTCGTTTGCAACCGAGGTACACATTTTCTCGTGCTCATAAACCATCAACAGTAATTATCGTTCCTGCACCACAACAAAGCACAGAGTCCAAGTATGCCCGCGGAATGGCGTAGCCAATACTGGAAATTGATATATTGAATTGGATGCAACAGTTTCTTTCTATTTAGTAAATTCAACGTGCTGGCTATGCTAACAGGAGCTTAAAATGTACGCAGGCGTAAATGTTTCCCGCTATTAGCATTATTTATTTATTTATTTATTGGTGATTAAGGTCATATTTTGCTACACAATGGCAACTCATGGCCACAACGTGGAGATATAGCCAAGTTTAATCAATCGTTCATACAGATGTTTCCCATTTTTGAGGATGTCGACACCAAGCATTGGTGACTGGGTCCTCTTTTACCAGTAAAACATAGCTTGTTTACCACAGTATACAAGCACTGCTTCACTTCCTGGGGATCTCACGGGGGGTCCATGATTAGTGATTAGCATTCACGATATTTTCATCACGGGACGTCGTATTATAACACAGACTGACAGATGAGCTAATCAGTAAATGTTTTGATCATACATGAAATAAATACATTCGTATGAAGAAAATGACGTACACTTTACAAAGTTTTATACTACTCAAGATGTTCAACGTGTAGCCGATGGCCGCACGTTAAAAATAATGACTGGTCCTCTCTCACTAACGAATACAGACTCTACCATTGTCCAACGCGTTAATAACTTGAGGTTCATTAATTTTTACTGGCCTTGTTTTGGCAGACGTGGAGCACTGAGCTTCGCGGTTTAGAAACTAAGATAGAAAACTTAGAAGATAATATAACAATAACTTGAGTTTGGAGGGCGTTACGGTGTATTATGACTTTACCTAACATAGCGGTCAAAAACGGCCAGGAAATTAACCAGAATAAACCTAACACAGCCTAAAATATCTCGGAAGTTTCTCAACACAACCATCCAAATATGGATATCATTAGAACCAGCTCTTCGAGCTGGTTCTTATGATATCCATATTTGTTCAGGTTTTTTTTTAAATTGTGAAATCTGTTTTCGAAAAATGTGAAATTTAATTTATTTTTAAAAATACTGTGTTAGGTAAAGAGTTAACGGTCCGAGAAGAATGAATAACAGCCCGAAGGTTTATTACGGGCCTGAGATGAAGCCAGAGGGCTGTTTCGTAAGCCGTTAATAAACCGGAACGCCCGACAAAATCATGTTATCATTAATATTACCACGACCGGAAGCGGGTGGCGAGTCATTCATGAATTGTGTTTTCATTAACGACCCACCGGCCGCTTCATGTTGTTTGATACAATGAATTTCGGAGCTTGACTGCCCTACTAAACCCCGCTAACATAACTGAGAATATCCAGTAAAAAGGTAATATTATATATTGGCACAGTCGTGATTCTTCTACTCTTGGATGAAGAGCATGTCTATATATAGTGAAGGATGAATCTGTGTTTAAGTAGAAGTTCAAAGTTAAAGAGAGCCATGAGATACTTTTAACTTTTTTCGAACCTTCCAGAATATTTATTTTGTCACAGATGTCTGTTCCACGGAAAGTCAAGAATCGTCCCCTACATGAAATCGGAGATCCTGTATTCCCTCGTAAAGCAATTGTTCATGTTTTCGCCCCATGGCAGAAAGGCAACAAGTCAGCCCTGTTTGCTTCACGACCACGAATCTCCAATGTTCCGGGCTATTTCGTGGAGTAACAGGTACCCTTGCCGCCCGCAACAGAAAGCAATCGCCGCACTGACCTCGAAAGTTTGACGCCCAAAATTACAATGTTCGTCTCAAATATCGCAGCAAATTACATACGGAATCCTCATACACTTGCATATCAGCAAACGCCATGGCGCCATGGGTGGCATTATTGAAGTGAGTCCATTCCACCTTCACTCCATCACGTTCCAGCCTTTTAGAAAATATAATACCATCGTCGCGAAGTTCATCCATCTCAGCAGTGAATACATATGTTGGTGGCAGTCCGACCAATGTTTGAGCCATAAGTGGGAATGTGTATGGATCACTCAGTTTCTTGGATACTGCTCTTGCTCCGACAGAGTTACTGATTTTGCTACTGGAGACAGCTCTGTATTCTTTTGGTACCAGATATCGAGGAATCAATGTATCTGAAACGTATTTCGAACACAGGTCTTTTAATTGTGGAGTAATGTACCGTTCTGTATCAAAGGCCTCGCACTCCTCTGCAGTTGTGCACAAATAATTGGCTACAAAACTGGGCATTAATTTGTCCATTGGTATTAGGCCGTTCAGGATAGTGTGGATCGGTAAATTATCAGTACACGCTTGCAATAAAGGATAAATGAGAACTTGAGTACGAATTGGAGTTAATGTGTCATCATCTCTAAACTTTAGTGCTATGCCCGCTGCCAAACTCCCGCCAGTGCTGTCACCTGGAAAATAGAATGACGTGCACAATTATAACAGAGTTTCTAATATTAGTAGTGGAAGTTGACAATATAGCCCCAACAATTTACTACGATTCCCCATACCCAAATTTGACGATATAGCTCGAAGATTTAATGCACTGCAGGAATTCCCATAGGAAACTGGATAATAATAGACATGTGGTATAATCTTGGGGCTATAACACTGCCGACCTCTGAGTCTATAATTTCTTATGGGATCGTCCTATAGTACGTAATAGTTACCAACTGAGTTGGAGGTGTTCCTGAATATGAACAACCTGGGCACGAGCGGTGAGTGACACTGAGCGCGAAGCGCGAAGTGTTACAGCTCGTGCCCAGGTTGTTCATATTCAGGAACACCGACAACGAAGTTGGTAACTGACTTACACCCTGGGACAGGGAGAAAATAAAGTTAAATTTTAAATTCATTCCATACAATTTATATGTTGGGGAATGGGGAATTTGAACAGAGGTAAATTTGTTACTGGGCCACACCGAAAAAAATTTCGTTTTTTGTTGTACTGTTTTCGTTCCGACTGTAACGTACAAACTGGCCATGAGATGTTTTCACAATAACGGCAGCATATCAAAACAATGAAACAATAGCCTGGAGTTATCTGCAAATAAAAAGAAAAAATCGTGCTTGTCCACATTAGTGATTTCCCCCAAAGAAGCTCATTATTCAAAATTTTGCATCTCAACACCGAAATGGACGATTACGATTCCGACAATATTTTAAGCCAGGCGCTAGATTTATACGAAGCAACTGAAGAAAATAACATATTTTTGACTCAAAATACATTTTCTGAAGTGCCAGAAGACGAGAAAGACGACATAACAGATATTTTGAAGAAAGCTGTAGATGTGTCGGATATGCTTGCCATAGGTGGACCATCAATGGTTGCTGCTGTGAGACATCAGAAACCTAAAGGTATTATTGGTATGTCTGTCTGTCTGTCTGTCTGTCTGTCTGTCTGTCTGTATGTATGTCTGTCTGACTGTCTGCCTGTCTGTCTGCCTGCCTGCCTGCCCGCCCGCCCGCCCGCCCGCCCGCCCGCACGCCCGCCCGCCCGCCCGCACGCCCGCCCGCCCGCCCGCCCGCCCGCCCGTCCGTCGTTTGCGAGGTAAAATCTTTGTCCAAATCATGTTTACGAGGTATTCGCGGTTTATGGGGTTAACCCCCTAAAAAAATAAACAAAAAGGGCCTGGTAAGTGTAGGGTTAGGATCAGGGGTGGGGTTGGGTTGGGGTTAGGGATAGCCCCAGAGTAGGGCTTAATGCTGTAGTGGGTTAGGTTCCAGTTAGGGTTAGGGTCAGGGTGAGGTATTAGGGTTAGGGTCAGGGTAGAGGTTGGGTTAGGGTTAGGGTGTTTGTTATGGTTGCAGGGGGTGGGGTTGGGGTTAGTTAAAAGTTGGGGTTAGGGTTAGGGTTAGTTTAGGGTAAAGAAAGGTTTTGTCCATCCGTAAATATTTTCAGGTACCACCTAAAGGGGTTTCGTTGGAACGTCAGTCCGTCCGTCCGTCTGTCCGTCTGTCTATGTATGTATGTATATTTTGAAGATAAAAAATCGCACTGGCACAGACATTTCGTACTGAAATGTTTTTTTCTTGTTATGTGTTACACAAATAATGGTTTAAAATAAGTTGTTGAGCCCTGGTGGGTTTCAAACAATACAAGGTAGCTACAAATTTATAGAACTGATTTTAAAGAACTGATTTTAAACTAAGTGTTTAAAAATGGGATTAGGAACTAGTCTTTTAAAATTTTGGCTGCTTCTACATTCATTCTATTGTACGTTAGAGTGAAAGGAATGATGGATCTCCTTTCACCTTGTCCCTCTGACGTATGTATGTATGTATGTATGTGTGTATGTGTATGTATGTGTGTATGTATGTATGTCTGTGTGTATGCATGTATTTCTGTCTGTCTGTCTGTGTGTATGTCTGTCTGTCTGTGTGTCTGTACGTGTGTCTGTCTGCATGTCTGTACGTGTGTCTGTCTGCGTGTCTGTCTGTGTGTCTGTCTGCGTATCTGTGTGTCTGTCTGTCTGTCTGTCCACGTGCCCGTCTGCCTGTCTGCGTGTCTCTCTGCCTGCGTGTCTGTCTATCTCTTTAGCTGTCTGAATGTCTCTGTCTGTCTGCGTGTCTGCGTGTCTGTCTGCCTGCCTGCCTGCCTGCCTGCCTGCCTGCCTGCCTGCCTGCCTGCCTGCCTGCCTGCCTGCCTGCCTGCCTGCCTGTCCTGTCCTGTCCTGTCCTGTCCCTGTCCTGTCCTGTCCTGTCCTGTCCTGTCCTGTCCTGTCCTGTCCTGTCCTGTCCTGTCCTGTCCTGTCCTGTCCTGTCTGTCTGTCCCTGTTTAGTTTCCGTGGATAGAATAGAGCCACGGTCTTCACTGCCTGGAGTAGGAGTCCTCTAAAAGTGGGAGGACTTATAGGTCATCGCTTCAGCTTGATATTATTTCGTTTCTATTGCCCTGATACAACCTTTTGTGTTAAAGGGGCGTTAAACATCAATAAACTGCGGAAAATGTGAACCTGTTTGTCTGTCCCTCTACCTTCAAAAGCCAGCTACATTACAGGATTAGGAAAAACAGGTAGTTGAGGGTAAGTGTGAAATTTGTAGTTGCCATTAGAAAATTGGTAGTTGGGGTGATTTACGCCCCATACATTTGCATTGCTAACAACCAAAAATTAACTATTTGTAAGTCATGAGCAGGTTACATCAGTCGGCAGGGGGTTGGACCGCAATCTCCGAAGATTACCGAGGATACGGGTTCAAACTACCGTTCGGCAAATTCAGTTGTGTCCTCGGGCAGAACACTTCATCCCTGATGGCGGCGTGGTTAGCTAAAGTGTATCCCACATTAGCGGTACACATGCCTTCAAGCAATGCTAACCCGACTGGGTTTGTAAGTTTGAAAGTTGACAGTGACTCGTAGCTACATGGTGATTTTTAGGGTACTCGGGTTTCCTCCTCACGTAACACTGTCACGCGATATGACCCTAGATGTTAAAGTGTCGTAAACACAAAATAAACAAACAACCCTCTTGTAAGTCTGATTCTCTGTCCTCTGTCTGCCTACCTGCCCGCCCTGTCCGCCTGTGATTGTCTGACTGCATTGCGTCTCTCCCCCCCCTCTCTCTCTCTCTCTCTCTCTCTCTCTCTCTCTCTCTCTCTCTCTCTCTCTCTCTCTCTCTCTCTCTCTCTCTCTTAAGAGACAGAGAGAGACTGAAAAAGAGATATTACCTATTCTCGCCCTCCCTCTCGATGGAGAGGGAGAGAGGGGGAGTAATGTAGCCATATAGTCACAGGCGGAATGACAAAGGATTAAGGTTTCCCGACATACAATGAAAATATGACAACGGTAGTAGCCTAACTGCCTGAAAAAAAAAAAAAATTTTGGGCAGGCTCATTGGTGGTCGACTTAGTTTGGACTTCTTTGTCTCTCTACTGCCACAACGTATACCTTACTGTTGAACCTGAATGTAGCCTTAAATGTCGATAGAGCAATTAATAAATCAAAACATTTAAGGACTATGGTACCCCAAAAAACTTTGGGTGTCGACCCCTCTCTATATAGAATAAGAATAAAAAAAAAAAAATCAAAACCACAATCATATATACCAATAAGTAATAAAAGTTGTGTATGTGTATCTGTCTTAGAAACAAAGATGACTTTGAAGGTAAAATTTACCTCTAAACACAGTAAATCGGCGTGCAAGGTACTAAATAGCAGAGCGGATATTTTGCTAAAATAACTAAACCATAATATTCGGAATATACATGTTTAGTGGCAATTACAAAAATATCTGCTTTTAAAATCCATTTTCTAATTTTAAAAGCAAATATTTAATGACTAAGGAACAAGTAATAGTCGAGCATTAGGATGATAGTTGAATTATGACAACCACCTTAAAATGTCATTTATGCATTCACATGTTGTTATGGGATGTGTTAGAACAAATGTACTCTGCAATTGATGTTTGTTGTATTTTGTTTGACGAATTGCAATCACATCATAACCACTGAGAAGAGGAGTATGTGGCCAGTCTAGCCCACTGTCAACAAAGAACATGACCTGCATGCTTTTCTCTTGTTGTGATATACATTTTTGCATCACTGTATAAGGATCGTCATTTATCTAAATATGAGAAACTGGTGAAATTTTTATATGTGTTTTTAAAATTAGAAAATAGATTTTAAAAGCAGATATTTTTGTAATTGCCACTAAACATGTATGTTCCGAGTATTACGGTTTAGTTATTTTAGCAAAATATCCGCTCTGCTATTTAGTACCTCACACGCCGATTTACTATGTTTAGAGGTAAATTTTACCTTCAAAATCATCTTTTTTTCTAAGACAGATACACATATACAACTTTTATTACTTATTGGTATATATGATTGTGGTTTTGATTTTCTTTCTTTATTCTTATTGTATATAGAGAGGGGTCGCCACCCAAGGTTTTTTGGGGTACCATAGTCCTTAACGATCCTAATATTTGTGTTGCAGATGAAATCACTACCAGATTTGTGAATGTTCCAGAACATTTAGTGGACTGTAAAAGTCGACTGTATACTCCACCAAATACCCTACGGAAAAACAAATGGGCAATAAATTTGTTTGAAGAATGGAAGCAAGACTTTTTACAAAACGCGCGTGGCAACGAAGACGGAAGAAAAGATATAGTTAACATTTTAAGAAACTGCGGTGACATTTCTACTTACAGTGATGATAATTTAAATGTTGTCCTCTCGTACTTTTTCCTCTCCATTAGGAAAAGTGATGGGTCGGAATATAAAGGTGACAGTGTGTTTTCCATCGCGTGTGCAATTCAAAGACATATACAGCTCGAATGTGGAAATTTAGGTAGGGTCGTCAACTTCTTTAACGACCCAACGTTCACTAAAGTTCGAACGGTCATTGACAATGTCATGCAGGACAAGTATAAGCAGGGGGTTGGGCTACAAAAGAAGAGGGCTAATATTATCACCCCTGAACAAGAACTTGAACTCTGGAATAAAGGTTTTTTGGGAATGAACAGTCCGGCAGTATTGTTTGATACAGTATTTTGGGTTGTTGGACTAAATTTTGGTTTGAGGGGTGGAGACGAACACAGGCATTTGTCATTTTCAAATTTTGAAATTGGGGTTGACAGTGAAGGGAATAGATACCTCCAGTACACAGAGTCAGTTTCGAAAACATATCGAGGGGGGTTGAAACACCGCAGCATAGAACCACATTCAGCTCGAGCTTATGAAGTTAAAAGTGACCCATCGCGATGTCCTGTAACGATTTTTGAAAATTATAAGCAAAGACTTCCAAAAAATAGGGATCCAAACTTGTTTTATTTTAACCCCTTGACCAAACCCAAATCAGACATTTGGTATTCCCGTCAGGCAGTGGGGCACAACAAACTAGACAATACTGTTAAACGTATAATGGGTAAAGCTGGTATTGATGGCTATTTTACTAATCATTCCCTAAGGGCGTCCACTGCAACCCGCCTATTTCGATCAGGTATTTCCGAACAGCTAATAAAGGAGCAAACTGGACATAGAAGCTTAGCTGTAGAGTCCTACAACCGGACGGCCGATGCCCAAAAACGAAAGGTTTCTTCAGCTTTGAGTGCTGATGTTTCAATTAACTCATCTCCACCGAAGCGCACGCGACAGTCAGACTCAGAACGTGATGTCTTTTCGTACGTACAGTGTCAGTCGGCCAATGTTACCATTAACGTTTATAACCAGCCAGATTCGAAGCAATGAATATATAAAAGACGTGTAAAGTTACAGTTCCTAAACTGTTTTGTGCAGTAGGACCTCTCTTGGGAAACAGATTTTAGAGACAAAAATCCTAAAAGATTAGACTGTGTGCTAAGAGAGGATCTACTGTACCACAAAACCTCCCTAAGAGGTTTTGTGGTACAGTAGATCCTCCCATGACGGGACTTTTTTCTGACAGATAAATGGTCTGAAAATATAGTGATCTCACAAGAGTGGTTTTACTGTATTAAACGCTTTCTGTTTATTTACGAGTACCAAATGGAAGTATTTTCATAATTAACCAATGGTGTTACGTTTAAATGTGTAACCCGCAATAGAATCCGACGATTTCACAAAATGTACAAACATTACTTACGTTTGTTTTTTAAAGTCACAACATATGAGAATGTTGTGGTTTTACTTTGGTTTTCTTTTAGGGGTCAACAGTTTTTACTGTGTATCGCTCGATGTAGTCCGCTGTCATATTGTATGTTCAACTATATAAATGTTTGAGCGGAAAGAAAGAGATCAACGGAAATGTGGGATAAAACTGTGAATTTATTGTAGCAATTAAAGACAAAGAAAGCAATATATATAGTCTTGTCAAATCTTTTATCACTTCACTGGAAGAATTAAGAAAAATGTTGTCTTTACATTGTGCCACAGTGTTCTATATATACTGTGCTAGGTCGCCTTGAAGAGTTCCGCAACTTTGACAGAAGCCTACTGTCCAAAACCCTGCTTTATTGTATCGGCAGGGATAAGTACTATTCCTTCAGCGTTTTTAATGTTTTATATGTATTTCCATTTTTAACTGCAGCGCGCTAAGACGTAACGTATTTTAATCGTAAATTAACCTTCAACCAATGCTCACTTTCCGTCTGAAGGGTTTGTGTATGTTGGAGAATCTGACAGTGTCTCGCCGCGTGTTGTGAAAACCACCAATCAGCGGCTAGTCACTGTCAGACTCTGCAACATATTGAGCCTGTCTGGATAGAGCGAGCCTTGACCGAAGGCATGTGTAGTTATCAACGAAGCGCCTATGGCACATGGCGCTATCGTGCTACCACAGGGACAAGTGGGGTTAAGTGTCTTAAAGGAATAAAATAAAACGTGCCTCGGTCGGATATCAAACTCGGATCCCCAGCAGTCTTTGGATTCCCAGTTCGATACGCTACCTACTGAATTACTCAGGTGCCCGACTCGATACGGACTTCGAAGTTACATGTAACGCGACACCTCTAATTTTTATACAATACACTCGGATCCGTGTAGTGCTTACACAATATAGTGAATTTTATTTTTAAAACACCAATCCAAAACGAACAGCGTTATTATTTTTGCAGAATACTATCTTTATTTTGCTCTTAACTGTAGTAAAGTGAAGATGCTATTGCAAAGAAAGACAGCTGTGTGTTTTGGCTCGATGGTTTTAGAATGAAATCTGTTATGTAATCACTGCACGGACCCGAGTGTAGTGTATAGAAATTAGAGGTGTTCAAGTGACGTCACTTGAACACCCGCTCTTTTGTAAAATCAGGTGTTCAAGTTAGATGAACACCCGATTAAGACAAAGGAACCAGGGTGTAAATCTTGGGGCTATACCGTTAACATTTGGGGTATGAGGAATCCTACAGCAAAATTCTTGGGACCATATCAGAGTAGTCTGCTAGTTAGGTTTCAGAGGGTATATTCAGTATCTCGCCCCTTACCTCGGAAATGACAACATAGTCACTTGACCCAGTTACGTTATGTGGGTTGCCATGGTGGCTCACATAGTTGTCATGTTATGACGTCATTGTCATAGTGGTACGTGATGTCTGTGCGCATGCGCAGCGAGTGATGTTTGGGTGATGCGTGTTTCCGTCGTTCATTTTGTTTACTCAGGCTACCATTTTAGTTTACCTAATGACACGTGGTTACTATGTGACCTAAAGTCCTATAGTAGGGAGGGAGTGTGATCGAATGTTGTTTGGGATTGAATAGGGGTAAATCTAATTACTCAAATGAACCCAATTTCCTCAAACTTCAAAAATCCTTGGATTCTCCCTCCCAAGACACAATATTTGATGGTACGTGGTTGCTATGAGACTGAATGGCGTTTAATAGGATGGTGATGTGTTCGGATGGTATGTTTGATTGGACTGAAGTATCTTAGCTAGACCGGCTTACTTCACTATCCCCTGCTTCTGACTATTCTGGCTGCCATACCCGACCAATGTTATTGTGCTTTCTGTCTCCACACCCCTATATTATTGTTCCGGCGTATACTCCAGTAGTGAAGAAAGTGCCCTTTCAGTTGGAACAGTCAGATTCTTTAGATTCTTTATTTACGGTATACATATATGTAAGATGTTAACAAAAATAACATTATACAAGAGTAGCAAATAGCATACCGTGGGAAGTGGCATAGCCAGATTGGTTGTCTACCTGCCACCCCATAAAGGAAAGAGAACGCGCGAACAGACTGTGACTAGATGGGTAAACATGGAGCGATCTATCTTATCTATGATAGGGATGCCGGTTTTTCCGTTCCTTGTGTCGAAACTATGTTCTAGTGTAAAAAGCCAGGATAATGAGCCAGTGGGAGGGTGGTGTTTCTGTTTAGGCAGAGAGAAACCTGGTTGCCAAATTACCATCATTGCTCCGCGTAAAGTTCAAGAGCCACAATCAGTCAAACCTAGTGGTTAATATCGTTTCAAGTTGAGAAGATCATGACCTTTATAACTGAATGAGGGGTCTATATCGGCGGGCGCACCATGAGGGGCGAATGCCGTAAACTAGCTGACATCATTTAGGTGTGGGCCAGTTTACCGCATTTGACTACCTATGATTAGCCGACCGACTTCCCGAACGCAAATCTTTTCCTCAAGAGTATTGTATACAGCTTCTTAACTGTGTGTGGCGCTACGAGAGGTTAGTGGGGTAACTAGAGGGAAAACGCAGCAGGTTGCATTGGGCGAGGATGCAAGATTGGAGCATATCGAACGACTAGTATGTTTCTACTGCGGATTTGTTTAATTTGCTAATGGTCCACTATGATCAATATTTACTAAGTACAGTCTGGGCAGTAGGGATTATCGCAACGGACATAAGTCGAATATGACGAAATGAATGTTGAGGTCAATGTTTTCTTAAATGTAGCCCTGTTACTGATATTTCGAACTGTGTCGTCTAAAGCGTTCCATAGTTTCAGGGTGGCGTATAGATGAAGTTTATCTAGGATTCGTGTATGTGTTTTTTCTATGTATAGATGTCCCGACTGCCGGGTTGCCCTGCCAAGTGGATTGTCAGTAACCTTGAATGCATCGTTAAAAGAAGCCTGTAATCTGTCATTTTGCCAGTCATGCGCGAACAGTAATGCATGCAGTTTGAACAAATCATCTACTTTGAGTATTTTATTTTCCTTAAATAAGAGGTCTGTATGGGAATTGTATTTTTGTTATTTATTATTCGCAATGGGCGCTTTTGCATGATAACTGGTTTATTAATTGCTCTTGAATTGCCCCATGCTAAAATTCCGTATACCAGATGGCTCTGAAACAGGGAGTAGTACAATGTTTTCAGGACTTTACGTGGGAGAATATGTTTTACTTTGTTGAGGCTATAATTTGCGTGAGCTATTTTCGAGCGTAGCCTAGATATATGAGCTTTGTAGGTTAAGTGTTCATCAATGCTTATTCCCAGAAATTTAAGAGATTTTTCTGTCTCACTTCCCCCGACTTTGCTTATCTTTTGATTATTTATTTTTATCTCTCGACAGAAATTATTATTCTTACTTTTACTTGGGTTAAGTATGATATAAGTGTTTTTTTAGCATTCAACAGCAGTTGGTTTGCCGAGCACCATTCAAATATTTTTTTAACTTCGTTGTTGAAATAGTGTGCTATGGCATTCCCGTCTGAACTGGAGCAGTGTACCGTGGTATCATTCGCAAAAGATAATAAATTGACTGATGTTGAGTTACTAATATCATTGATATATAAAAGAAAGAGTACAGAGCCCAGAATTGAGCCCTGTGGGACACCACAGCTTTGTTTCGCTGAGTCCGATTTGTGTTCTTCGTACTTAACATACTGAAGCCTGTCAGACAGGTAACTTCTGAATCAATTATTTGCGAGGCCTCGGATACCATACTTTTCGAGTTTACCTAATAAAATTTCGTTATTTCTCGTGTCGAAGGCCTTTGACAAATCCATGAACAGTGCTAAAATGCTGTTCTTTTCATGTCTATTGTTTTCTATTGCGGTGCTTTTCAGAAGTTGGAGGATTGGGTGAATGGTGCTGTGGCATTTTCTAAATCCGTACTGGCGGGGGTATATAATATTGATTCTATTTAGAAAATTTGTAAGTCTCGTTTCCATTAGCTTTTCCAATAGTTTCACGTCATGTCGGTCAAAACTTATGGGACTAAGAAAGAGAATGGATATTTTCAAAATGTTGTACAACAGGTCTGTAATTGGTAAATCTATGCTCGTCGCCTGTTTTGAATATAGGTATCACCTTTGCAATCTTCATCCTATCAGGTACTTTGCCATTACGTAACGAATTATTAATAACATGTGTGAGGGGATTCAGTACTTCGTTTATTGTTTGTTTAAGAAGAATGCTAGTTATACCATCGCAGTCTTTTGATAATTTGGGCTTCATTTTATTTACTATTCGGCCGACTTCTGTGGGTACTACACTGAATCTGAACTTATTCGTAATGATGTGACAGTGGTCGGGGTTTAGTTGGGTGGAGTGGTATGACTGGTTAGTTAGCTGTGGTAAAGTGATTTGATTGGATGATCCGGATAGGCGAGTCATGACTCGTGCCGTTAGGAACAAGAATATGAGCACCCGAATAGGGTTAGAACTAGCAACATGAAACCAAACCTGTTTCAACTGAAAGGCTCTTCTACGCTACTGGAGTTACTCCAGAACAATCGAATAAGGATGGGGAGACAGAAAGAATAACATTGGCCAGGAATGGGTAGACTGTGGTAGCCAGAATAGTTAGAAACAAAGGATTCTGAAGTAATCTGATCCAGGTATGATACTCCTGTCCAATCGAGCAAACCCTCCGAACATATACTCGTCCTATTAGAAGCCTTTGGGGCTCATAGCAACCACATGCCACATATGAAAGTGTCAATGGCACTGTAGCTCAACTTGACAAACTTGAACATGCTAAGTTATAAGTGAAATGGCAAAATTAAAAGATAATTGGTTCCAATGTTATTTGGTGAAACTTCAACATAACAGCATTGTGTGAACACAACGTCAGAGCAATCCATGTATTTTTAAATGTAAACTGTAGGGTTGGAAGAATGTTGATACATAAACGCAGTAAGTTTCAAGATCATTGCAAACTGCAACTTTTTTCACAGAAATGAATGCTGATCGGTAGCTCTTATCGATAGCACTCCAAGTTCAAAAACAATCCTATAAGTGCGCTCTGTAGGCCATGTTAAAGAAGATTGTTGATGCACAAATGTACTAAATTCAAAGGTTGTTGCTAACAGCAACAGTTTTCGATGGAAATGAAAAGAAAATCAATAGCTCCTACCTTGGTCACCCTGAATAAGCATACCAAATTTCAAAGCAACCCGATAATGAATGCGCTCTCTGAGGCAAAGGAAAGATGCTAATGCACAAAAGTACTAAGTTTGAAGCTCGTTACTAGTGGTAGTGTTTTTTCTTCTTCTTTTGATGGAAGTGCAGGGAGTGAAAACGAGATAAGTTTCTGCACAAATGCACTAAGTTCAAAGGTTGGTGCTAACGACAATGTTTTTGATGGAAATGCAAGAAAATCAATAGCCCCAATCTAGCGGTCACCCGAACACGCATACCAAGTTTCGAAGCAATTCATTCATAAATGTGCGCTACTGAGCGTGCCAAATGCATCAAGTTCAAGGGCCGTTACTAGGCCAGGTTTGTTTGTTTTTTTTTTGTTTTTTGTTTTTTTTTGGGGGGGGGGGGATGGTTGATGAACTTGAGCCAAGTTTCAAAGCAATCCATTCATAAATGTGCCTTGTAGGGCATGCCAAAGGAATATGCATGCACTGATTTTATTTAAAAGTCATTACTGGCGGCAACTCTTTTTTTTTTTGGATGGAAATGGAAGAAAATCGATAGCTCACATTCAGAGGATACCCCATACATGCATACCAAGTTTCAAACTGAAGAAAAGAAACCTGAGTGACAAAGCGGCAAAGTTGAATGTCGTTGCTAAGGGCAACATATCTTGACGGAAAAGGAAGAAAATCTACAGCTCTCATCCATGAGTCACCCAAAACAAGCATACCATGTTTTGAACCAATTCATTCATAAATGCTCCCCGCAGAGCGTGCCAAAGAAAAATGTTGATGCAAAAACAGCAAAGTTCAAAGATCATTGCTATGTGCTAACAGCAACGTGTCTCGACAGAAGTGAAAGAAAATCAATAGCTCATATCTAAATGTAGCTCCAAATCAGCACACCAAGTTTCCAAGCAAGCAGATCATAAATGTGACCCAAAGGAAACGGCCAACGCACAAAAGAGCAACGTTGAGGGTTGTTGCTAATGGCAACTTTTTTGGCGGAAATGAAAGAAGCTCCCAACTGGAGGTCAACTCAAAAAACTTACCAAGTTTTGAAGCGTTCCATTCATGAATGTACCTTGTAGGGCGTGCCAAGGGAGAATGCTGATGCACAAATGCACAAAGATTGAAGGTCATTGCTAATGGCAACTTTTTTTTTTTGACGAAAATGGAAGAAAATCGATAGTTCCCATCTAGAGGCCACACCAAACAAGCACAGCAAGTTTCAAAGCATGCCGGTCATAATTGTGTCCTGCAGGATGTGCCGAGGGGAAACATTGATGCATAACTGCTCTAAATTCATCAAAAGTCATTGCCAACGGCAACGTTTTTTTACGGAAATGGAAGTAAATCGACAGCGCCCATCTCGAGGAAACCCCAAAATAAGCATATCATGTTTCAAAGCGATCCGATCATAAATGTGCCCTGCAAGGTGTGCCAAAGGGAAATATTGATGCCTAACTAAATCAAGTTTAAAGGTCGTTGCCAACGTCAGTGTGTTTTGACGGAAATGGAACAAAATCGATAGCTCCCATCTGGACGTCACCCCAAATAATCATACCAAGTATCAAAGCAACCCGATCATTAATTCGACCTGTGAGGTTTGCGGAAGAAATATAATGATGCACAAATGCACTTCATTCAAAGGTCGATAATAATGGCATGGTTTTGACGTAAATGGAAGAAACTCGAGACTTTCCATACAGAGGTCCATCCAAACAAGCATACCAAGTTTCAAAACAATCCGATCATAAATGTGCCATGTGCGGCTTTCCGAAGAATATATTGAGGCACAACTGCACTAAGTGCAAAGGTCGTTGCCAACGGAAACATTTTTGACAGAAAATGAAGAAGATCGATAGCTCCTATGCATATGTCATCTTAAACAAGCATACCAAGTTTCAAAGCGATCTGATCATAAATGTAGGGCATGCCAAAGGAATATTTGATGCATAACTAAACTGAGTTCAAAGGTTGTTCCCAATGGCAATGTTTTTAAACGGAAATTGAAGAAAATCGATAGCTCCCATCCAGAGGTCACCACAAACAAGCATACCAGTTTTCAAAGTATATCGATCATAATTGTGTACTGCACGGTGTGCCAAGGGGAAATATTGATGCATAACTGCTCTAAGTTCATCAAAAGTCATTGCCAACGGCAACGTTTTTTGACGGAAATGGACAAAAATCGATGGCCCCATCAAGAGATAACACCAAAAAGGCATTCCAAGTTTCAAAGCGATCCGATCATAAATGCGCCCTGCAAGGTGTGCCAAAAGGAAATATATGCCTATTAAATCAAGTTTAAAGGTCGTCGCCAACAGTACCGTTTTTTGACAGAAATGAAACAAAATCGATAGCTCTCATCTAGAGGTCACCCCAAACAATCATACCAAGTTTCAAAGCGATCTAGTCATACCGTGCCCTACTGGGTGTGCCAAAGGGAAATATTGATGCATGACTGTACGAAGTTCATCAAAAGGTCGTTGCCAATCACAAACGTGCCCTGCAAGGTGTGTTAAAAGGAAATATTGATGCCTAAGTGAATCAAATTTAAAGGTAGATGCCAACGGCAACGTTTTTTGACGGAAATGGAAAGAGGTCGATAGCTACCATCTAGAGCTTACCCCAAATAAGCATACCAAGTTTCAAAGCGATCCGATCATAAAAGTGCCATGAAGGGTGTGCCAAAGGAATACATTGATGCCTGATTAAACTAAGCTCAAAGGTCGTTGCCAACGGCAACATTTTTGGACGGAAATGGAAGAAAATCGATAGCTCCGGTCTTGAGGTCACCCCAAACAAGCATATACGTATTAATGCGATTCGATCATAAATATTCCCTGTGGGGGTGCCAAAAGGAAAAATTTATGCCCAACTAAACTATGTTCAAAGGGCGTTACCAACTGCAAAGTTTTTTGACGGAAAAGGAAGAAAATCGATAGTTCCCGTCTAGAGGTCACCCCAAATAAGCATACCAGATTTCAAAGCCATCAGATCATAAATGTGCCCTATAGGGTCTGGCCAAAGGGAAATAATGATGCCTAACTAAACTAAGTTCAAAGGTCGGTGCTAGCGGCACCGTTTTTTTACGGAAATGGGACGAAAATCAATAATTCCCATCTAGAGGTCACCCCCAAATGAGCACACCTAGTTTCAAAGCGATACGATCATAAAAGCGACCTGTGTGGTGTGCCAAAGGAAACTGTGGACGTACGTACGCCGACTGACGAGAAATGACGGCAATAGCTCGGCTTGACTTCGTCTTGTTGAGCTAAAAGTGGTGGTCCAGATAAGTAGAAAAGAAGGACTTGGAATGTTTGGAGAAATTGTTGGGTCTATTTGGGCAGTTAGGTTTACTCTTATTCAATCGAATACATCCTTCACGCACACCTTCACTCTATCGTAGGAGTTTAGGTCACATTGTAACCACGTGCAACCATATAAACCAAGAGGGTGGCCTCTGCGTATCATGCTAACAATACGCGCTGCGCATGCGCACTGACACCACGTATCACCATGGCAGTGACATCACAACATGGTCGCTTACGGGGCTACCATGACAACCCCACACTACCATGTGGATATGACGACACACACCTGAGGTCCAGGAAATACCCCATGAAACCTCCCTAGCATACTGAACATCAGTTTCCACGACTAATGTTTCGTATTTTAGTTGTAAATGAGACCATAAAAATGAAGGGTCATAAGGAAATTTAATTTGTTTGTTAGTTGGTCTATCCTGTTAACCAATGGCTTGAATGCACCTGCTCCTCCAACAGCCAAATTAAACCGATGGGCAGAACCTCAATTTGTAGTGCAATAGCAGTTCCAGGCCTTTTGGGGGGGGGGGGGGGACGCCCCCCCCCCCGCGCCTCATAGCCTTACGGCCTGCATGATTTTTGTATATTTCGTGTGATTAGTCACCCGCGCCGTTTAACCTTCTTGACGGACTCATGAAGTCGATCGGATCTTATCCAACGTATCGTTAAATGGACACGACAGTATGGACTGGCCGTCGGTAAAATAATCAGAGACAAATAGATCTATTGACTGATCAGTTGTTCAAAAGACATACATAAATGGGTACAAATCGGATTCCAGAAATACCGGTTTCGACTTTCTCGGAAACTGTCCACACTTCCGTTCAATTCATTTTGTACGGGTGAGAGGCTTGACGTGTTCATATCAATTGAATGGACCGATTGGTTTGGGTGTTTTTTGGTTCTTTTTCTCAATTCAAATTTGGTACCACATGCAACGAATCAGAAACGTAAAAATTTGAAGGGAACACGAGCGCATGCTCAGTCTGGCTTTTGAGTTTCCCATGCAGGGAAACTCTAAATAAACACACAAATGTGTCAAAGTTTATTCTCTGAATTCGACGCACTTTGTCATCTGTAATTCAACTCTTAACCCTTTGAACTCTAGTGGCATATTCCAGGCCAGCAATTAGAAGAGTCCATATTCATTATTTGGGGTAGACCAATCAATTATTTTCAACGTGCAGCCTCGTGGCTGCACGTTGAAAATATTGATTGGTCTACCCCACTCATTCACTGGACAGCCATCCTATTTAATGACGTTATGGCGTATCATATTCCTGGCCGGAAAAGCGGCCGCTGGGGTTCAGAGGATTAAATCACCGATGCAGTAAGACAGACTTGCAGAACTGAGATTTATCGAAGTGGTCACTGATTGAGTGTCACCGCGACTCATAGTACACCAGATACATGAAAAAGGGGCTACATGGAACTACCACATCGGACCCCGGCCGGGCGGTAACTTGGAGGAAATTTCACGAGGTTTGCCCTTAATCGTGCGCTTCGTTTTGCGAGCGCCACAGAACGCAAGCGAGATCGCGCACCTTAAAATCGAAGGACTGACTCTTGACCAATAAAACTGCCATATTCCTCTACTGAGCAAATGCAGTTATGTAATTCCCTCTTCGTTCATCGACTGAAGCAATTAATGTGTTCTCTTTATGAGCCGTATGGCGCCAAAATGTGAAAGCCGGGAAATTTTCGTATTTATTTACAAGGTATGTCTTAGTCAATGAATGTTTTTTTACAACGAATAATAAGTTTGGAATTGAGAGAACTGAATATTTTTCATTCCTATAAGAACTGATTTTCAAACTAAAGTTATATTGTATAGGTCATTTATGACAAATATTATTCATGTTGGGTTGGGCGGTCAGGTTTGTCGGAATGAGGCATTTGGAAGAAGTCAAAAAGTTATTGTGCCCGCAATTTGCAACGACAAAAATATGACGCCCTGAAGCGCCTTAACAATGACATTTGCGGGTTGTTAATACCCGAGTATTTAATTCAAGACAAGCTAAAGTCGGTCCATTTAAACGAGATTTATTATTCTGTTTATTGAACCATCTTCAAGTATACATACCTAGATATCAAAACGACTGGCTCATTTGGTTCATGGAACATGTCAAGCTCCCAGAACGCCAGTCTAATTCTGTAAGGAATTCGACACTGTTGTTGTTTACATTTGGAAGAATTTTGATTTGTTTGGAATTATCACCCGCTCCCTCTTGCTCTTTGTCTCTGAGAGGGAGAGAGGAAGAGAAAGAGAAGGCCATCGGGAGGGTCAGAGACGTAGAGTTAATGAGATAGACAGAGAAGTAGAAACAGACAGAAAGAGCTCGAATCGGCCGTGGTTACAGAGATAGGGTTAATATACTGATGGTTTCAATGTGAATTATATACCTTGGATTGGAATATCTATAACTGAAGCACAAAAGAATATCTGTGTAGCTTGGGGAGTGAAGGAACATAATATTACTTCAACAGTAGCCTGCGCGCAAACTCCACGAAAAGTGTGTAATCAAATAGCCTAAAAAAGCGTCGAATTCCCCAAAGAATTAGACTAGTGGTCTCTGTGATTGGTTACATTTATGACATATTGTTCCGAACTAACTATAAAACAAAGAAGGGCACTGTCTGCCTCAACAAAATTTAAGGTGGGGAGGGGGTGGCCTCCTCATTTTTCAAACCGACAGGCCTGCAGTTTCCATGTACCAAAATAATACTTTTGAATTTTATAGGACATTCCCCGTATAAAACAGAAATGATGTCATGGATGGCGTGAAAGGGTATTCTATTTGTCATTTCGCTCACAGTTTCCCAGTCATCACCATTTCACTTTTGGAAGCACCGTAAATTCCGTAATCGCTTCCACTTACCAGCTTTCGAATGTCCAGATTAATGACAAATAAACATACGTTCGTGCAGTTGTCAATAAACGTGTTTACCGAAAGTTAACGTGCTGAAACTGTGTCATAGCTCTATGGCGTGGCAGTAATAAGCCTTCGTGTTGACGTTTCACGCAACACGGACAGCAGACAGCACTTGTAAAATATATTGTTGAACAACTAAACTTTTTCATTTTTTGCCTCAAAAACGTAGCTTTTGAAGACTCATTGGAACGAGCTCGTAGGGCTCGTTCCAATGAGGGGCCAAAAGCTACGTGTTGAGGCAAAAATTGAAAACTTAATACAATTTGAAAAGCGATGTTTGTAAATAGAAGAGGAAGTTTTATGCCGATATGCCAGATGAATAGTTAGGATGTTGGTGGCTAAGTCCTTGACTTGTGTTTATCGAACGTTATACCATAATGTAAAACAGATAGGATATTACCACCATGTGGGTTTCCAAAATGGCGTATTGAAGTCGATATCTCGCCTTTGGGCACAGATCGACGAGTCCGTTAGGACGAGTCGATATATGACCCCTAGGCGAGGTCGAAACTTCAGTTACACCATCTCAGAAAATCACATGGTGGTAATAACCAATTTATTTTACAATATTCCTCCCTTTCGTGACTTGAAGCCACATCGACAGCTGAGGCTACATCGTGGTGATATTGTAGTGAGGCAACGTCAACCCCCCCCCCCCCCCCCCCCCCCCCCCCATCCCACCTGGCGACCCGATCAGTACACAAAATTTATAAAAACTCCACGAAGATGCGGACAACACCGAGTATTAACAGATAATGCATTAAGTAAAATAAAACTTGACTAGAAATCACTTCTCCGATAACTTGACAATTTTCTTGCATACTTTCCCATGATTCCAAGTGGAGAAATTTTCTGACAGGATAGGAATCGAGGCTCTGAAGAATAAAATAAGACCTTGCGACATGTTGACACTTGATTAAAATCAAATCATGCACTGAGAAAGGATATTACTCAACCATCATATTTTTATTCGCGTGGCCAATTTGCTGTAAGGGTTTCGAAAAGTGACGCCCCTTAACACTGGAGAAAGCGACATGTTGTTTACTCCGAAAGCTTCAGAAGACGTTTGTAATAACGTCAACGGTCCCACCCCACATTACACACAACTTAGCTGCCATGGCAGCCATATTAGGTCTGAAGCAGGATGGTGAACAAAAGGAACCTTCTCTTAGTCAACAGTAATACAACAGAAAACTGAGGTCCAGTGTTTATTGGACATCACTGCCTTGGGGTGGATTACGATCAGTTCACGGCGACTGTACTGTATTTTTAAAGGGACAATAGGCCGCGTAATTGAATTTTTTTTTTAAACTATGCCGTAGTGTTTCTTCCTGATCTTCTTACCCTTGGACTAACGGACATTTCCATACAATGACATTTTTCATTTACGTCGAAATTGGGTTTCTCAGAAAGATAAATGTGAAATTCACGCGGGTCTGTAGTAGTATGTAATGTGGTTTTGAGCCCTCATTGCCTCATACGACTAAAAAGGGATTCTCCAAAAGGTATCCTCGATAGGTATCCTCAAATTCGTACAATACTAGGCCATAGGTATCCTCAAATAATGAAATGAGGCTAAGAGGGATAGTAAATTAGGCCTCATTGAGGGATTTTGTCATGGCCATCATGGCCTCAAATGAAATGAGGTTAAGAGGGATAGTAAATTAGACCTCATTGAGGGATTTTCTCATGACCCTCATGGCCTCATACGACAAAAAAGGGATTCTCCAGAAGGTATCGTCGATAGGTATCCTCAAATAATACAATACCAAGTCAAAGGTATCCGAAATGAGGCTAAGAGTCGTATGTGCGAGTCACTCGAACGAGCAATTGTTCGATAGCTTATTTGCTCGGTAGGGTTCGAGTAGTTCGAGCAATGACTTGTCAGTAACTGCTCGATAGATTCTTGGCTAATAGAACAAAAAAATGGGATTGAGGGGGAGGGGGGGTCCGAACCAGAAAAACTACTCTAATTCAATCGGCCTTCTCGGTACCTGGGGGGCCTCTCGGTACCATGGTATGGCGGTCCTAATAGGATTCTTGAAGATTCCGTAGTAAATAAGGTCAATTTCGTTGATTTGGAGGGATTATCGGGTTGCTTGTGGTAATTAGATTTACTCCTATTCAAACACATCCTCTGAACATTCCCTATCCTATAAGAAGGTTTCATGTCACATAGCAACCACATGCTACCATACCAAGATGGCGGCCCCCAGTATACGAAATGGACGACGGAAACACGTATCACCCAAACAACACTCGCTGCGCATGCGCACTAACATCACTATGGGGATGATGTCACAAGATGGCCGCTCACGCGGGCTACCATGACAACACAACATGGCGCCACTGGGTCACGTGGCTATGACGTCACATGAGATTCTGCATGAGATCCTGCCAATGAGTCCTCAAAACCACATTATACGTAATATTGCCAAAATAATGCATAATTGTTGCTTGAGGCAGTCATTTATTCCAAAAATTCCAACAGCAGAAAAGTTAAAATTAGAAACCACGTGTATTCAGAAATGGTGTCAAAGGGATTTGTTTACTTCCAATAACTTTCAGGAAACTTCGTTTTTTCTTCGCAATGTCATGTTTTCTGAAACTTCGCCTGCATTAAAGCCTTTTTAAATGCAAAGTTAAGTAATTTCTCGTTGCTTCTGATGTCTTGCAGTACATTTGCCGTGGACTGGTCGTAATCCGCGTGTAGGCAGTGATGCTCACGCATGCGTTTACCGGGAAATAAAAATCAGATTCAGCAAAATTTAAATTAATGAACCACAGGGTACTACCCAGTGCTTCATTATTTAAATGTTTGATGATTATTCCTATAATAAGTGTATGCAATCTAATATTATTGCGTCCGAGGAAATACGTCCCACCCGAATGTGATCAGACCACGGCGGCTGTACGGTACAGGTTGCATACAGTGGACGTTTACTTGCGCTCTCACATGCGCCGTCACATGCAAGCAAAGTCTGAGACTCAATTTTTTTTTTAAATTAGCGACATATTGCCCCTTTAAATATTGTCATTTTTCTTTTTCCTTTTGTTTTTTTTTCACGAAATATCACAATGTCCTCCTCTTACCCGCTAAACCTATTCTTGTGCGATCAACACCAAATTTGTCAGCATTCTTCAGAAAGTACTTTGTAGCAGTAACACAATCGTCAAATGGAATAGGATATTTGTGTTCTGGTGCAAGACGGTATCTGCAATGTACAAATTTAACTTCCATATAAACAAAAATAATTCTCCATTGAGATGCCGGAACACAAAAAAACTACCAAGATTTAAATGATTGTTCTAAACCACTGATTGTGGCGCTTAGTTCATCTGTTTTAAAAAAAGACCCACTTGAGTATCCCACTCACAGGGGGTATAATCTTTTCTTGTATATATGTTTCAACACCAGATTATATGGTACGCCTGATCCCGGAATTATGGAGAGAGTGGGAAGATGAGTTTGGTACTAAAAGTGAAAGCACAAAGCAAAGATGTGATAAAACATAATTAAACAATAATATTTCATGCTTCGCATATCCAACAACTCAGCTTGGCATTAAAAATCATTCAAAACACGGCGCAAGAGCTGCATGGGGATAAAGTCCAAAACTGATGCCTTTGTTTACATTGAAAATTACTTTCGATTTCCGGTCTACGTCATCGGACAGAAAAAAAGCATCGAAAAATAAAGCCGTCTAAAATCAAATAATGAGAAAGATCGGCGTAATACAGCATACTGTTATTATATAGAGACTGCACAGTTGTCATATTCTATGGAAGGTCCCTCGACAGCTGGTGAAATTTATTAGAATTACGATTTTGTTTTTTGATGGAAATTCGTGGTATCGAGTGATTTGCACATGTCTATCGAACATGGATTCCATCTACAATACAAAATGCAGACAGTGTTGTCCTTTTCCCAGATGCAGTCCTGTAGCTGCATCCTAAAGTGTTTTGAATGCCTAGCTTTGTTCTTGGATATGTGAAGCACATTTGGAAGTTGTTCTCAGGAAATATTATTGTATTATCAGTTCTGGTACGAATACGGTAGCAAACTTCCAGGAACCAGTGGTGCCTGCTGTCCAATCTATGAGTTGATTTCATATATTTTGCGTGTTCTATACCCCCCAACCTTCATCTTGATATATAATTTGTGTATATTTAATTTGAATTTAAGGAATATCAGAGGTAGGAATTTCAAAACAAAACAAAATTCCGTTACTTATATAGCACCTTAAGATCTGACCAATATCAGCTGAGTTATGGACTCGCGTGGACAAAAAATGTCTTTTTGCAACTGAAAAAGCATTAACTCCTGGGTGGAAGGAGCCGGCAGCATATTCTCATATGTGAACAGGCATGTTATGCGGTATATCCAAGTAAAATTACAAGTAAGATCTGAACTCAAACAGCTGAGTTATGGACTCGTATCGACTCATACGAAAGTATAGGTGGACTGATGAAATCCAGTATACCCAACAGTTTTTTAAAGTGGAGGTATAATGAACTATCTTGAAATTTCGACGCCAGTTTTGTTTTTAAACTTTATCAGAGTGTACTTTGGTTACACAAAACAAATGTCTAACATTACATCTTGTTTCTTCGAGAACCTTGATGCATTATTTAACGGGGCCTTAACCCTTTACCCAACCAATCGGAACATCCGCCCGCGTAATATGCAAATTCAGCAGCAGACAAAAATATTATTTTTGAAAAATTTCATCAAAACCATATCAAGTGACCCCTCTTTGAAACGAGCTCGTCGAGCTCGTTCCAATGAGGAGCCACATGATATGGTTTGGTCGAAAGTTTTTGAAAAAAATTAAGAAATGATATTTAAAATAATACCTTTTGATATCGTATGCGTACGTTAAAGGGTTAATGTAGAGAGACAATCAAAGTGTTGCGCTGTTTATTTCAAATTGTGATGAAACGTAACGGTAAGCATGTCCACGAGGTCATTGTCTGCCCTGTTAGCAGATGAATGCTATCGGCGCTTTTCCAGATGCAAGTTTCTCAACTACCACATTTTCAGTTCCATCATAGTATTATGTGGTAAACCTTGCTTTTTATGGGATTTATCGACACCTTTGACAGTCAGGGTCACCTCGTGTCGGATAGTTTTTATGGGTGGAGGAAGCCGAAGTACCCGGAGAAAACCACCGAGCAATAGCGAGCAACTGTCAGACTCCCCAACGTACTAACTCCGCACAAGCAGGGTTAGCATTAGTTGAAGACAAGTCCACAATCCACGTCCAGTACCATCGTGCTCCCACATGGCAAATGTGAGATTGCGTACCCTGTCCAAGGACATAACGCAGTTACCCTTGGTGGGGATCGAACAGTGGACCTTTCGGTTTGAAGTTCAATGCCGTAACCACTGAGTCACTGCGCTCCCGATAAAGTCATTCAAACTAAATGGTAAGTTTTTTTTGTTGAACTGTACTTTTGTCAGATGTTTGTGACATTGCACATAAATTTTTCTACCAAAACAACTTTGTCAGGATATCTTATTTTTTGTGACGTTACAATAACGGAGTTCAAATTCCAATCACGCCGTTAATGTTTGAGGGTGAAATCATTTCAATAATTCAATAATTTGAATATCTATCCTGTTATACTGTGTTATATCTCCACGAAACACGCGGTAGTTCAATAGGTAGAGGTGCAGGCTGCAAGCCGAGGGGTCTTCGGTTCGAAACCCACCTTCGACAACCGCGTTGTATCAGTCGGCAAGACACTTCACCCCCATTGCCCACGTGGGGGCACGGTGACGTTGTGTACTAAGGCGTACTGCACGTCGATGGTAAACTTGTCTTCAACCAATGCTCACCCTGCTTGTGTGGAGATTATGTTGGGGAGCTGACAGTTGCTCGCCGTTGCTCGGTGGTTCTCTCCGGGTACTCCGGCTTTCTCCACCCGTAAAACTGTCGTGATCATGATTAGCCATTCTGCAGAAATATGTGACCTTGAACACCAATAAATAAATAAATAATCTCCATGAAAGTTGATGAAACAATGGTGCAGGACGCACTCAAAAAGCAGCAGGGCATACAGACAAACAGACGACCTTTAACAGAAACAGTTGTCTTTTGCAATAGAAATGGGTAGTAGTTGGTTGATAACGAATGTCGAATAAGAAACTGGGCATAAGTAACGGTTGTCACGTCCCCAGTAGTAAGTATTAATGTGAATGATTTTGAAGCTTTTGATTTGTAAAACCATTCTAGTAGTATGTAATGTGGTTTTCACCTCACATTTGCAGGATCACATGCAGGATCTCATGTGACGTCATAATCATGCGACCCAGTCGCGCCATGTTGTCTTGTCATGGTAACCCGCTTGAGCGACCATCTTGTGACGTCATCCTCTTAGTGATACGTGGTGTTAGTACGCATGCACAGCGCGTTTTGTTATGATGATACGTGTTTCCGTCGTCCATTTTGTATACTGCAGGCCGCCATCATGGTTTCTATGGTAGCAAATGGTTGCTATGTTACCCAAATGCTTCTTACAGGATAAGGGTATGTTCGGAGGGTATGTTCCTTTGTACAAGAGTTAATCTAATTACCACAAACAATCTGACAATCCATTCAAATCACCAAAAACGACTTTATTTGATACGGATTCCCAGTGAATCCTTTTTAGGACCCCCATACCGTAGATTTTAATAATAGCACGTGGTGCTATAGTACTGAGAGGGCCCTCCAAGGGGAAGATCGATTGAATGAGAGTAGTTTTTATGGCTCAGATTCCCCCAGAATCTTTTTTTAGTATATACCATGGCTTTTTCCCCAATAAAAGGTACGTTCCTTTGTATAAGAGTCATTATCCAGAATCCTCTGCTTCTACCTGAAACTATATTTTTTTAGAAATTCCTATGCTCTGTTTTTAGTAACATCCTTGACTGACCCCCTAACTAATTGTTAGGGCCTATATTTAGCAATTTCTTTAAATGACACATCTAACTACATGATTTTAAATAATAAATTTAAGGAGGATCAGGATGTTTGTACACTAAACAATCAGATCGAAGTAAATCGACCAATCAGATTAGTATATTCCCATTGTTTTTCTTTTCCATAGACTTCTATACTAATATTCTAACATTCCCAACGTTAATCTGTAATCAATCCAATAGGAAACAAACACAATCGCCCACCGAGAATGAAAAAGTTGACGAAAAAACGTTGCGACGTCGTGACGTTTTCAAAAACGTCCGTCACGTATAGACGAGTCGATATATGACCCAGAGGCGAGGACTCAACTTCAATACATCATCTCGGAAACCCACATGGTGGTGATAAACTATTTATCTAACAACTGGCTCGGATTCTCCCCCCACCTCCGAATCCTTTCTAGGACCGCCATACCATGTGCCGATATGTGCTTATGTGAAAAGGCGCAATGTGACACATTGTGCACTAGCAAATAGGCACATGCTGGATGTGTCGATATGTGCTTATGTGAAAAGGCACAAGGTGACACATTGTGCACTAGCACATAGGCACATGCTGGATGTGCCGATATGTGCTTGTGTGAAAAGGCACAATGTGATACATTGTGCTCTAGCACATGGGCACATACGACTAGAAACTGCCCATTACTATATAGTCTTCTAATATCCTTGCAGTCTTGTGCCATTATCACATTGTTCCAAAAGTATTCCGACGATCTGTTTATGTCACGTGTACGCATTGCAGGTAGCACATAGGCTAATGTGGATAAGTGGGATTCCACAAGGAGGATGCCAACTTATGGAATGCCACTAATGGAATCCCTTTTTTGGAATCTCTATAGAATCCCTTTTTAGGATATGTCTCTGGTTAAAGAATCCCTTTTTGGTCGTATATGCTAGTTCCCATTGTGTCACATTATGCATTTCCACATAAGTATATGTCGGTACCTCCAGCAAGTGCATATGTGCTACTTGTAATGTGTACACATGACAAACATATCGTCGGAATACTTATGGAACAAGGTAATAATGGCACAAGACTGTAAGGATGTTAGAAAACTATACAGTATTGGATGACTACAATAGAGCCAAATCATACGACATATAGCTGGAGGTATGTGAACTTAAACACCAATAAATAAATATAGCTGAAGATAAGATGGAAGCCATCGGTAAGATTACCTCTATAGGAACTTGGAATCCCACTTATGGAATCCCTTTTTGGAATCCCTATAGAATCCATTTTTTGGGAAAACATCGGTAGTTATAGAATCCCTTTTAGTCGCATGTGCCCATGTGCTAGTGCACAATGTGTCACATCCTGTCTTTTCACATAGGCATATATCGGCACATCCAGTATGTGCCTATGTGCTAGTGCACAATGTGTCACAGTGTGCCTTTTCACATAAGCACATATCGGCACATCCAGCATGTGCCTATGTGCTAGTGTACAATGTGTCACATTGTTCCTTTTCACATAAGCACATATCGGCACATAGTATGGCGGTCCTAGAAATGATTATGGGGAGGGGAGAAATCAGAGCCAATTGTTAGATAAATAGAAGCTGAAGATAAGAAATATCTTGATCCTCATTAAATTTATTATATAAAATCATGTTGTTAGAGGTGTCATTTAAAGAAATTGCTAAATATAGGCCCTAACAATCAGTTAAGGGGTCAGTTAAGGATGTTACTAAAAATACAGCATAGGAATTTATAAAAAAAAAATATAGTTCCTGGTAGAAGCAGAGGATTCTGGGGAATGGCTCTTATACAAAGGAACGTGCCTTTTATTGGGGAAAAAGCCATGGTATATTTAAAAAAGTATTCTGTGGAAATCTGAGCCAGAAAAACTACTCCCATTTAATCGAACGTACCCTCGAAGGCCCTCTCAGTACTTTAGTACTACGTGCTATTATTAAAATCTACGGTGTGGGGTCCGTTTCAAATAAAATCGTTTTTGGTGATTTGGATGGATTGTCGGATTGTTTGTGGTAATTAGATTTACTCTTGTACAAAGGAACATACCCGCTGAAGATACCCCTATCCTTTAAGGAGCATTTTGGGTAACATGGCAACCACCTGCTACCATAGAAACCAAGATGGAGACCTGACATATGTGAAACTGTTATGCTCCTTTTTAAAAAGGGTTTAACAACACAAATAAGTTGGCAACAAAATACACATTTCGATACAATTTTGCTCAAATATTTGCTGATTGACAAACATCTGATGTAAAACTCTTTTTTTAACCCTTTCAACCCGGTGTGCCAAATATTTTTACAGGAAGAAAAAATTGGCTGTGGAGTAAAAAATCAAAAGCGATGCTTGGTAATAATCTAATCCAACAGCTCGACAGAGCTGTTGGATTAAATTATTAAAGAGTCTCCCAACAAACTGGGATGGTTTCGCCCATTTCCACGTTGAGAGTATTGACTGAAATGATACCTTCCATGGAGCCAGGGTTGAAAGGGTTAACTCTTTACCTTACGAATCGGTCGCGTCCACTCGCGTAATATACAAGTTAAACAATTTCAAAAAAATTCAACAAACCCATGTCATGTGATCCCTCACCGGAACGAGCTCATTCCAATAAGGGGGCACATCATATGGTTTTGTTAATATTTCCTGAAAACTCCGCATGGTCCCTTTGGCTGCCACATGCTTTCCTTTTATAACCAATGCAAACTTAAAAAAAAATAATAATTAAATGGTGTATATCTGATATTTTACCCAAGTTAATGAAATTGATAACTTTGCCTTCTTGCACTCAAGGGACTCAGTGGTAGACTGTTGGACTTCTATGCTAGTGGTCCCGAGTTCGATCCCCGTCCGGGACGACACGTGTTGTGTCCTTGGGCAATGCACTTTATTCCGGCTGCCTTCATGGGGGCAGGATGACGCCGTGTACTATGGCGTACTGCACGTCGATGGTGCGCATGTCTTCAACCGATGTAACCCTGCTTGGGTGGAGCTTGAACAGAGAATGTTGAGGAGCTGACAGTTCGTCGATGCTCAGTGGTTCTCTCCGGGTACTTCGGCTTTCTCCATCCGTAAAACTGTCACGGTAACGATTAGCCATGGTGTATAAGTATGTGACCTTAAACACTAATAAATAAATAAATAAATAAATAAATAAATAAATAAATAAATTGTACTCAAGGGAAGAGACCTCAAACATAAAACAAACGAAGAACTTTTCCCTGAGTTTGTGAGAAGGGTACACCTTCTATCCCTTTGCCATGAGCTATCAAAATCAATACTTACTCGACAGAGACCACGACCATGTTGCCGTCTTTCGCTAGGCGCCTTGTGAACTCATCGTACGTATCTGAAAGAAAAGCGGAATCCAAGACTATTTTAGTTTCCAAGATTGTTCATATGATCAGAGCTACACTTAACCCTTTACCTAACCTGAAAAGCAGTCGACGCTTGTAAACAAAATTCTTGAATAACTAATTTTTTTCATTTGTTTTCTCAAAAACATAGGTTGTGACCCCTCATTGGAACGAGCTCGATGAGCTCGTTCCAAAGAGGGGTCATAACCTATGTTTTTGAGACAAAAAATGAAAAAATAATGAAAATTAATTGGCGATTTTTGTGAAAAGCACTGGCCAGTTTTGGCCGCTACGTTTTGTAAAGAGATAAATGCAATATATCAGCCGCTGTGTCCTGTTTGCGAGAACCCGCTTGCAATCCCCTGCAGAGTGATGCAAAAACATTGATGTTTCAAGCAGGACTTTTCCCAGAATGCAAATAGGAATTTAACCAATAAGCCTTTTTCGAAACTGCCATCTTGGCTTTTAATCTATGCAAGGTCAGAGGTCGCAGGGCGTAAACAAAGCGATTTCCATGTTCCTCGCGTTGAGTTCTGTGTCAGCCAAGACAACTAGTTTTGTGAAATATCATCAAGTTTCAATTCGTATTAACTGAAGGGGCAACCTTAGACGACTTTAAACGATGGGATACCGCATGTTTAAAGACTTATTTACGGAAGGAGGACTTGTTTGGAGTGGCAACTAGGAAATACTCGTTGAACGGAGTTTCTCGGCTTGGGGAATCCCCGAAAGTTGCCGAAACATTGCCCACGGCCACAGGCCACAGAGTCATGACACGGCGGGCATTCAACCACCATCTAAGTCGATAGGAACTCAATTCGAAATAATGAAAGTTCTCATACAAGGTTGCCATAGTCTTAAACAAACGGTAACCTTGGCTAAATGTTTTTTTTGAATTCGCACTAATGAACGTAAAGGGGTCCAAGGCACACCATCCGCTCTCTTCTCCCATTGTCTACAACGTGTTTTCTTCAAATGTTTACACCTCGCGACCTGTGACCTTGCATAGATTAAAAACCAAATTGGCAGTTTCGAAAAAGTCGTTTTCAATCTTGTTTGACACGAGTTCAATGAGGTCTGTCAAACAAGACTGAATTGGCTCAACTCCTGGTTGCATTATGGAACCCATTTGTAGGTCGAAATGTTGGTATCTCATCATCAGTATACAGGTGTTAATTTCTATTTCATAACACGTAAAGAAAATAGGGCGAACTTTACGATGTATTGCTAAAGCATGTTAACCCCTTACCTAACATGAAAAGCAGACGACACACAAATAATTCTTGAATAACTTATTTTTTTCATTTTTTGTCTCAAAAACATACGTTATGACCCCTCATTGGAACGACCTCGACGAGCTCGTTCCAAAGAGGGGTCATAACCTATGTTTTTGAGACAAAAAATGAATAAATAATGAAAATTAATTGGCGATTTTTGTGAATAGCGCTGTCCTTTTTTGGCCGTTACGTTGGGTAAAGGGTTACGCCGCGTTTGAAAAGAACCTAATTAAATAAATACGTGAAATTATTGGTTTCGACAATGGGACATCCACTGCAATCTAGAATACTGAATTAATCATAACTTACCTACACTGAGAAAAAACCACCCGCCTCCATGATAGTATATTAAGCCTGGTAACTGTTTGTTGGCTTTCTTCGGCCGGTACACTCTAACAGTTACGTTGTCAAATGTTGTGTCATAAATCTACAAAATAATCAATCAAAAGTCACATACGGTCCAAAACAGAATGGAAATTCCAGTAAGGAGAGGTTGACAATGTAAAGTTGACGATGGACGGCAAGAGACTGCTTAAGCTCAAAATTTGAAGGACGATTTTTAAGCCGCCACCATAAAATGGGCCGGGGAATATAGTGTTACCCCGTGACCGTCATTCCAATACAACAGTTTTCCGGATTTTTCGTCACCATACAATGAGATAATTGGCTGAATTCTGGTATGTGGCTTTGTCGTGGGTACCTACAAATATAGTTTGGTACCGGTCGGAATATTTTTTGCGGAGTTATTCATTCCATCTTTCCGTAATTGGCTGATTTCTGGTATGTGGCCTTGTCACGAATACCTTCAAATCGAATTCGAGCGCGGTCCTGGTGGGATGATTTTTCGAGGACTTATTGACCTTGAGCTTCCGAATTAGCAGCTTTCCGGATTTTCTTCACCATACCTTGAGATAATTGGCTGATTTCTACTTTGTGGACTTGTCATGGATACCTACAAATCAACTTCAAACGTGGTCCCGGTCGGATGGTTTTTCGCGGAGTTATTGACCTTGATCTTTGGAATTAACAGCTTTCCGAACTTTTTTCACCATGCATTGAGATAATTGGCTGATTTTTCTGGTTTTTGGTTTTGCGCCATGGGTACCTACAAATCGAGTTCGTGTTTCGTCCCGGTCGGATGATTTTTCGCGGAATTATTGACCTTGAACCTCCGAAATAATAGTTTTCCGGACTTTTCATTACTATACATTGAGATAATTGGCTGCTTTCTGGTATGTGGCTTTATAATGGTTACCACCAAATCGAGTATGAGTTTGCCCCCGGTCAGATGATTTTTCACAGCGTTAATGCCTTGAACTTAGTTTAAGATGGGAATCAGTTTTCCGGGCTGCCTTTTTTGCTCGCATACGTGTCTTCCTGACAGATCTAGTGTGATAATGCACAGACCTGGGTTTGGGTATTCGTATATGTATTCAATCATGTATGAATATAATTTTTCAAGTATTCGCTTTTCATATAGCCTACAACAGCATATTTTGAATTACAGAACTATGCTGTCGTGTAAAAACCTGTCACGTATGTTAGTCAATGGATTGCGGACAACAAAGTTCACAGCTCATGTCATAACTACAATTTACTATTAACTATAAATATTATTTAAATAACAGCTTGCTTGTAATTTATACATCAAATGCAGACAATAGATGAGTTGAAAGTTCATAACCTGTAGACACGACCAAGTGTGGTTAAAAAAGTTTCAATACATAAACGTGATTAATTATTAAAATAAAACATTATAAATTATTGAATTATTGGATGTAATTTGGATAATATTTTGCAAAAGCAAAAACACTAGAAACGATAAGCCTCAAGCAAAGTGTCAAGATCGATTCGAATTTGTCCGACTTAAGGGTTAATGGTCAGGGATTGTAAATAATTAATTTGATACGTTTGCTTGTAAAAGCCGCAAACAGACACTGGGTACAAATTATTGAAGGCTAATTAATTAACTGCTTGACCAGGTGGCTGTTTATCTCTCGTTGAGAGCACTAATGGTTCCCTCTGCGACGTTTAAAAACTACGACGCAACTTATCTCTGAAAGTCCCTAATAGTAATTCGTTACTGTCTGCCGCAGATGGTGGCCCACGCTATGTGGCCCTCAAATAAGTGTCATCCCCGCAGTTCTAAATGTCGGACTCACGAGCTGACAAAGAGATATCTCATCTATCTTAATAAAGGTGTCCTATATCACAGAGGAACCGACTTAATGATTAATTAGACACGAAAATGATATATAATGAGAGACTGATCGTCGGTAGTCAGTCGACCTTGGATTGAGTCAGTAATCCGTCGAAAAGAGGGTTCGGAGCTCTAGCCATGGGGCTGTCATTTGTAGAAATTAATTGTGGAGAGTAAGCGGGCTCCGTTTAAGTAGGCGAGCGGTTGCTAGGTTAAGTGACGCGACGCATAGGCGAAGTGTAGAGCAGTACAGAGCTGTCGAGAGCTCGAACAATTAACTTAATCGAAGCTATTGAGAGCTCGAACAATTAACTTAATCGAAGCTGTTGAGAGCTCGAACATTTGATATAAGCTAAGGGCTCAGAGTGAGCTTAGTTGAGACAGGCAAATTAGATGCACGAACTTTATTTGTTTAAACGATATACGGAGATTGGGGTAAACTGAGATTGGTGTTGACGGCGAGTTGTTAAATCTGTGGAGTGAAGTGACTATGATATCGAATGTGTAAAATTTAGTTAGACAGAGTTGGTTACAGTTGACTGACAATTTAGCGTATTTGGAGGTTGAGCGGAGTAAAATAGACAATACGTTATGTACGCAATCGCTTGAGAAGTGAAGAGGAAACCCTGGAGTGAGGAACAACCAGAAGCATCCAGACAACAGCATCGAACACGGGGTATCCCGGAAAGAGCTCGAACTTTATGGGGGAAATTCATATGTGCTTTGTTTGTGTATAATGTATATTCTTGGATTGTTCATTGATGCGTATATGTGAGTACATAGTATTATTTTTATTTCCATTAAATTATACTCAAATGATCCACCGTCGATTATCTTTTTAAATACCAAGTCACAGACACCTTAAGATGACGAATCTTCCCCAACAAAAACCACAACACCGTGAGGCCGAGAGACGCATGTTCACTCGAAAGCCCGGCTGTCCTCTCTGAGTACGGCCGAGCTCTAGAGTGATCATAAATCCCACATATCTGCCCCAACGTGTTGTGACACAAGGGGTGTATCCTTTCACAGATTCCTTTTTGTAAGTCATCAACCAACGCCGAGTCCTCTCAGATTTTTCTAGCACGTAGTTCTATAGGGACTGAAATAGAAACCTCCCACACAAACTGCTTATCCGGCTTTCTCAGAAAATACTCGGTTTCTGCCTTTATCGAACCTTACACTGGTTACACTCGACTAGGATTCTATCTTACCCCTAGATACGTCCAAACTCTGCCTTCAATCGGTTCTTGGTAGGCCCAATCAGATTGTCCCATTCATTTTAACTCCGCCAGCTAACACTCTATACGCATATTACCAGAAATTGCAATGACAGTTTACACAAGAATTTCAAACTATCATTTGAATCCTGATTATTTTTGGCATATACAACAACTTGCAAAATATGCATAACATACAGTACGCGTCTTTTTCTCGGCATGCATTTAGCAAATTCGCTTACAAACTCGGTTTTTTGGACAGAAAAAACTTGCCATAAATTGAAATGATTCAAGATCAGTTATTAACCCTTTGAACCCTCGTTTTCTGGAATGGTATCGCCTTTGTGTGCATTTACAGTGAGATGGGTCAGTCCAATATCAATATACAGGGAGGATAAAATAATAACTGCAGTTATCATTTTATCATCAATGTCCCGTGTATAGACCTGTTATAATAAGTCAAAAATGGGCCGAAATTATGCTTTGGATCGAAATATCGGTCTTACGAGTTCAAGTGGTTAAAATTATACGATGATGCATATTGGTAAGTGGAAGAGAACAACGCATTTTGGATTCCGACATCTATTAAAATGGCCGCCATCGGCCATTTTGTTAAATTTGTGCATCCATCCGTCAGTGGACGAAAAACAAAGACCCATCAAACCTCAATTAATTCATGTCCAATGGTTATGAAACTTAATACATTGAAGTTTGTCATTACAAATGGCCGTCGTCTGTCATTTTGGTTCAAAATAATACTTTTTAACCCTTTGAACCCGAGCGGCCGCTTTTTCGGCCAGGAACACGACACGTCATAACGTCATTATACAGGATGGCTGTTCAGTAAATGTATAGGGTAGACCAGTCAATATTTTCAACGTGCAGCAAGGAGGATGCACGTTGAAAATATTGATTGGTCTACCCCAAATAATGAATATGGACTTTACTAATTGGTGCCAATGAACTGTCATGGAAGATACTACTAGAGTTCAAAGGGTTAAGCAAGAACTTGCAAACGGTGATTTAGATTATTTTTGCAGGGTAACAACTTGCTCAATGTACACGAAGTAGTGTACGGGGTTTTAGACTGAGCACATTAACCCTTTATCCAACGTAACGACCAAACCGGCAAGCGCTATTCTAAAAAATCACCAATTAATTTTCAAATTTTTTTCATATTTTGTCTCAAAAACATAAGTTATGACCCCTCGTTGGAACGAGCTCGTTCCAAGGAGGGGTCATAACGTATGTTTTTGAGACTTGAGACAAAAAATGAAAAAAATTAGTTATTCAAGAATTTTTTTTGCAAGTGTCGTCTGCTTTTCATGTTAGATAAAGAGTTAACAGAAATCTTAACCATTTGAACAAGAAAGACCGCTTTCCATTCTGGGATCGTGATACGACCTGAATCATAAATTTGACAGTTGTCCAGTGAATTTGTGTTGTCGACTAATCAAGCCTTCAGGCTGACATTAAGAATATTGATTTGTCTTCGCCCAAGTAACGAATATAGATTCTTGCAGTTGATTGCTCTGAATTGGCATGGAATATACCATCAGGATCTAGAGGGTTAACTTTCTAAAACTGTTCCTCTGAACTGCTTTGAAGACGAAAAACAGAAAATCAATACAATTCAATTCACGGCCAACTGTTAGGAAATTTCACCCTTTCGTACTTTTGTACGTCTTATGACGTATGAAATCAAACAGCGCGTTGATACTTTGTGGTCATTTGTTTTATTATTTTTCGATTTTTTTAAAGTTTTAACCTCAATTCCTATTTTCTCCCGAATAGTGCTCAGTGACAACCGTTGAGCCAAATATTATCGCAGCTTAAAATACTAATAAAATCCTGCTGTCAAGACTTTTTAACTGTTGATAGCTAGAACCCTCCATCGGAGCTTTCAAACAATGAGGATACCAAAGCAAAAGCCAACACTTTCCCTGCTCATATTTCATATTCAGTCAAACGCAAATAATAATTTGTTTATATAAATTTGTTTTATTACAAATTATTTGTTACGTCACGGAATTGTTCTCTGTATTACCCCCCTATTATCTCATTGTAAGAGTCCCATGGATTGCTCATCTTTCCATCTCATCTAGTTGATAATGAACAGGTGTTTGATCTTGAACAGACATTTGTCAAATGTATAATGCACTTTAACTCTTTACCCAACGCAGACGATAGAATTTATTATTTTAAATACAATTTTTTCAAATATTTCAGAAAATTTCAACAAAACCATATCATGTGACCCTTTGTTGGAACGAGCTCGACGAGCTCGTTCCAAAGAGGGGTCACGTGATATGGTTTTGTTGAACTCTTTTGAAAAATAATATTTTTTCAACTGCTGAATTTGCATATTACACGGGAGGATGCGGCCGATTCGTTGGGTAAAGGGTTAAAATAAGTTGGGTTCAAAATCAACCCAAATCAATCGGGCTGAGTGAATATGAACCCAATTGGGTTAATATTCACTCAACCCAATCGATTTGGGTTAATTTTTAACCCAACTTATTTTAGAGTGTGAAAAAATTGCATTTGATCACGAACGCGGAAACAAAAGGATACACCAACACCAACACTTCACAATCCGCCCTGTTAGAGAGGAACGATTGCTCTCCAGCCTTACCTGTTTCCACAGCGGTGTCACGTATTTGACTTCTTCATCACTAACCTCCCGATTGGTATCGTCTCAAATAATCATGGCCAACAATTCTACCGGTATGGGCAAGGGAGTTAACTCGAAATTCTGATGAGAACGCTGAAGGCATCGACTTGTCAACGATTGTTATTATCTTTTCACTGATTGAACTATATATAGCATGAACTTTCGGGAGAATAGAAGGGTTGAAAGGGGCTTGCCTCACAGCGTCTCTGTGCGCCTTCGGCCCTCGAAACCATTTCACCTGCGAGAATAGAAGTGCAGTTCCGCGTAGGATCTCACTTACACAATAATCGCCATTCACTTTTAAATTTTCTTCTTTTTTTTTTAGCTTTCAAAACATGGGTCAAGACCCCTCATTGGAATTAACAGGTCGCTCTCGTTACTACCTCCTCTCTTTTTGTTGGCTCCTTGGGGCCTCCCCAGGGGGAATCTTCATGAGGTGATAGCTTAAACTGGGTAAATTCCCATAGTAATTTTGACAAAAATGCTTTTTGAAGCTGAGCAAATAGAATCACACTGACTGACTTTCAGAATACCGATTTTAGGGACAATTTTGCTAATTTTTGAAAAATATCGTGGGGGGGGGGGGGTAAATACCCTTCTTACCCCCCCCCCCCCCCCGCCCTCCCCCGGTTTCTGCGCCAGTGTTCCTATCACGCTGATCATTTACAGCAAAGTGTGCGAATATAGATTTTATTCAAGGGAGGTCCAATGATAATTTTAATCTCATAGCCCTACGGGGCGGTGAGATTAAATTATTGCTGCCCCCCCCCCCCACCCCCCACACACACACACACCGATTTGTTGTATACTATGCCATCTTATCAAATGCGACTTTCTTTGCGCAAAACGTTATACATAAGGGGCTGAAAGAATTAAAACAGCAAAATACACGCGAAATCTAGTCATTTTCATAAACTTACCTCCAGCACCGGATCTTCAAACGGGAGGGCAGAGGGTAATATTTTCTGGAATGAATAACGCATCAGGACAAGAGTATCTCCACCGCCAAACATGCTCGCAACTCGACACTGAACACATGAAATGGAAAAATGTATGTTGAAATATAATACAGCGTGAAGAGTAATAAGCGGTGCTTGTGCTGCATTTACAGTTACTGGTGATGCTAGTGAAACCAGTGCAAGACATATGGTCTAAAACATCACACACCTGACTTATCTCGTCGTGAATATAGACTCTCAAAAAAGTTATCTCCCCTGAGATTATTAGATGAACGAGGAAGGTCCAATTAACCCTCTGCACTCTGATGTCAAAATGGCAAAGTTATCAGCATCCAATATTTCCCATAATGCAGTTTGATATTTAATCAAATATACTTTGTTTGACAGAGCTCAGTGAGTTCGGTCAAACAAGATATAATTGGTTAAATTCATAGTTAAATTAGACAAAAACTGAGTGATTGGAGAAAATTCTCTTGCATCACCAGAGTGATAGGGGTTAAGAAGCAAGGTTTGTTAAGGAAACGTGTATGACATCAGAAGAAAATAAAGCCAAGTTTCCCTTTGGTACTTTCAAGAAACGAAAACAACAGACAGTTCTGGGAGCTGTCAGTTGTTTTCATAGTCTGAGGTTTGCGGCTCGGTGCGTATGTTCAACCTCGACGCGAAGCGATTGAACGTAAGCTCCGAGCCGCAAACCTCAGACCATGTTACCGTCAATTCATCACAATAAGTTATAAAGTTCAGATGATTACTGTTTGTTATATAGCAAATAAAAATGCAATTAAAAACGTAAGAACTTAGTGGTGGACCATAGGTGTTACTGATCTAAAGTAACTTATATGAAACAGACACTCGTTACATCAGTCGCACAAAACATGCTGCACACTCTTGTCAAATGTTTTTCGTGAGTTGAATGTTTCAGTGGGTACTGGGATCAAAGATGGAAAATATTTCAGAGCTGTTACTGCAGTTTTGTGTTGTAGCATGTCGAACTTGTTAGCACTAGTACTGTACAACTATATTGGTAGCTGTGCATAAATTTACATTTCGTCGCCTGAGTGCTAGAATGTTCTATGTCCCATAGGGGACATAGAACATTCTAGCACTCAGGCGACGACTTGTCATTTCCTTATGTCTGACGTATTTCCATTTTTTTTTCTCCAAAGTATGTTCCAAAATGCTCTTTGGGTGAATAAATTATTTTCCAACTGTTTTTAATAGCATAATTTGATTAAAAAAACGAACTTCCAAACATCAGTGAATGGAAGTGTAATATACGCATGTAGATATTCCAGCTGTATGTTTGTGTGCTGATTTGGAATGGGGTTTGGTTGTTTAGTTAGTCTGTGTGAAACACACAGACTATTGTTTTTGCACGGTTTCTTTTTCTTTTCTTTTTTTTTTCTTCTTTTTTTTCTTCTTACCTACAGACCTGGGACCAACATCAAATGAGTCGACACTCGATGGAGGTTCAAAATTTGGGTCAAGGTCACGGAGGTCATCTAGGGGTCATTGAGTGCATTTTTCAGAATTGCTGGAAATCACATTTTTGGACCCCCTAAAGCATTCCTGACGGACACACATGCATTTTGACGTGAAAAAAGTGGGCGTGGCCAAATTTTTTGAAAGTGGGTCACGCCCATATCTCAGGCATGGCATGACGTATGGACCTGGGACCAACACGAAATGAGTCGACACTTGATGGAGATTCAAAATATGGGTCAAGGTCACAGAGGTCACCTAGGGGTCATTGAGTGCATTTTTCAGAATTGCTGGAAACCATATTTTTTGACCCCCTAAAGCATTCCTGACGTACACACATGCTTTTTGATGTAAAAAAGTAGGCGTGGCCAAATTTTTTGAAAGTGGGTCACGCCCATATCTCAAGCAGGGTATGACCTACGGACCTGGGACCAACACCAAATGAGTCGACACTCGATGTAGGTTCAAAATATAGGTCAAGGTCACGGAGGTCAACTAGGGGTCATTGAGTGCATTTTTCAGAATTGCTGGAAATCAAATTTTTGACCCCCTAAACTATTTCTGACGTACACACATGCATTTTGACGTAAAAAAGTGGGCGTGGCCAAAATTTTTGAAAGTGGGTCATGCCCATATCTCAGGCGTGGTATGACGTATGGACCAACACCAAATGAGTCGACACTTGATGGAGATTCAAAATATGGGTCGAGGTCACAGAGGTCACCTAGGGGTCATTGAGTGCATTTTTCAGAATTGCTGGAAATCACATTTTTTGACCCCTAAAGTATTCCTGACGTACACACATGCATTTTTACATTAAAAAAAGTGGGCGTGGCCAAAATTTTTGAAAGTGGGTCACTCCCATATCTCAGGCATGGTATGACCTACAGACCTGGGACCAACACCAAATGAGTCGACACTCGATGGAGGTTCAAAATATGGGTCAAGGTTTTTTGAAAGTGGGTCACGCCCATATCTCAAGCAGGGTATGACCTACAGACCTGGGACCAACACCAAATGAGTCGACACTCGATGGAGGTTCAAAATATGGGTCAAGGTCACGGAGGTCAACTAGGGGCCATTGAGTGCATTTTTCAGAATTGCTGGAAATCACATTTTTTGACCCCCCTAAACTATTTCTGACGTACACACATGCATTTTGATGTAAAAAAAAGTGGACGTGGCCAAAATTTTTGAAAGTGGGTTATGCCCATATCTCAGGCGTGGTATGACGTGTGGGCCTGGGACCAACACCAAATGAGTTGACACTTGATGGAGATTCAAAATATGGGTCAAGGTCACAGAGGTCACCTAGGGGTCATTGAGTGCATTTTTCAGAATTGCTAGAAATCACATTTTTTGACCCTTAAAGTATTCCTGACATACACACATGCATTTTTACGTAAAAAAGTGGGCGTGGCCAAACTTTTGAACATGGGTCACTCCCATATCTCAGGTACGGTATGACCTACAGACCTGGGACCAACACCAAATGAGTCGATACTCGATGGAGGTTCAAAATATGGGTCAAGGTCACGGAGGTCAACTAGGGGTCATTGAGTGCATTTTTCAGAATTGCTGGAAATCACATTTTTTTCAGTATGGCCCAATAGGCCACAGGGTTTTCACAGCCTCCAATTTCCTGATACAGTAAATTCTCCCCAAGCAATACGATGTTATGTTCACACTGGAGACTATGTAAACACCAGTGGAGTAAGCTGTCAAAATGAAATCTGACCTTGTCATCATTATGGGATGTTAGTTCCTGAAACTAAATTGAGAGAAACCCTTTGCCTTGCAAGGAAATAAATTGTAAATTATTCAGTTCACTGCTCTCTAACCCTCTCCAGACTTCTATGTGGATTGCACATATTTTATTTCAGGCAGAATAAAGTTAACCCTTTCCATAAAACTGTACTGAATAATTGTTGAAACCTATCTTATTCAGTTCAATGCTTTTAACCCCTTTCAAGACTTCAATGTGGATTGCACATATTTTATTTCAGGCAGAATAAAGTTAACCCTTTTAATAAAACTGCACTGAATAATTGTTGAAACCTATCACAAAACTGTCAGGGTGCCGGTAACAATGCAATACTGGCATGGTCGACTGTACTGTTAACTGTGTTAGTGCTATGACTGTTTAAAACTAATTTGTTAGAGGAGTTCTATAGTCTTTCACTGCGCTCATCTCGGCCTCACCGAGAGTGCAGAAACCTTTGGTGTCAAAGTGCCATTAAGAGAATGTCTCTGATTTGTGCCGTTCCATCCCTCCGGAGTGCAAAAGCAGGTACTGTCAGCTGAGAAACTTAATGTTTTTCGCTTTATTTTCTTAACATTTAATTCTATGTGGAATGGGACACCTTTTCAGTGTGCCTTCCAAAGTAAGGGATTCTTAACCCTTTAGCGAACATAACAGCGAAAACCGGTCAACATTATTCACAGAAACGTCTATTCAGTTTTAATTACCTTTTCATTTTTGCTTGAAAAAACATAGCTTATGACCCTTTATTGGATTGGGCTCATTTTTTAAAGGATTATTTATTTATTGGCGTTGAATGTCACATATTTCTGCACAGTGGCTAATAATGACCACGACAGTTTTTTTTAGATGGAGGAAGTCTGAGTACCCGGGAAGAACCACCGGGCAACAACGAGCAACTGTCAGATCCCCCACATACTAACTCCACACAAGCAGGGTTAGCATTGGTTGAAGATGGGTGCACAATCGATGTGCAGTACTCTTTAGAACACATCGCCACCATGCACCCACGTGGGCAATGGAGTGAAGTGGCTTGCCCAAGGACAGAGTGAGGACCTCACGCCTTGCAGCCTGCACCTCTGCCAACTGAGCCAATGCGCCCCCATTTAAAGGATTAAAATGGAATATTTAAAGGGAATATTTTAACCCTCTGAAGATCTTAGTATGGGGACATTATTCAGAAAGACTGGGAAATGCATTTTATTACACCGTAATGCATTTCTAAAGTTTATGAGTGTATTTCATCACTAAAATTAGTGGGCAGAGACAAAAATATCCATTTCTGATTCGTGTATCAAACCCTTTGAATGCTGGTCACATATATGCCATTTCTGGTTTCTTATAAGAATGTTCTGATTCCTGTATGAATATTTTCTATCCCCTTCCTTTTGTCTTGACGATAACTCAAAAACAAATCATCTGTCCTGGGGGCGCGGTGGCTGAGTTGATAGAGGTGCAAGCTGCAAGCCGAGAGGTCCTCGGTTCGAATCCCACCTGCGGCAACCACGTTGTGTCCTTGGGCAAGACAATTCACCCCCATTGCCCACGTGGGGGCACGGTGACGCTGTGTATTAAGGCGTACTGCACGTCGATGGTGCACCTGTCTTCAACCAATGCTAACCCTGCTTGTGTGGAATTAGTATGTTGGGGAACTGACAGTTGCTCGGTGGTTCTCTCCGGGTACTACGGCTTCCCCCACCCGTAAAACTGTCGTGGTCCTGATTAGCCATTATGCAGAAATATGTGACCTTACACACCAATAAATAAATAAATAATCTGTCCTGGGGCTGTTTGGCATACTGGTAGCCTGTCACAATTACTGGCCCAGCTATGTTATCAGGGAACCTTTGGGAGTGGTCCATTGGGCCACAGAGTTTTTTATACCCCCTAATTTGCAACAGAAAAGCATCATAAAGAAATAGCTGTTTATATTTATATACACAAGAGAATAATGTAAACAATCAAATTAGAGAGAAGTTGATATAGCTGACAGCCTGACACATATTTACTCTTATCAGCTGTCAGATCAGAATTAAATTCCATCCCCAAACCAAGTTGAAAAAACCCTTTGAGTGGCAAGAAAATTTGTTTATTATACAGATCTATCTTACAACACTTGATTAATTGTAGTTGAATAAATAACCCTTCACCTTTCATTGCATTTTTTAATTTTTTTTTCATTCTCAATCATAACTCAAGATCAACAGGTTTCGGGCCGAGTGGTAAGCGGCTTTCTCGAAACACTTATCACAATTATGAATTAATGAAATGGAATATTTAAATGGTCTGTCTTTAACCCTCTTCATACTTCACCGCCCTCTTTATACTTCACCGCGAAGATCAAACAACATCATTTAACTTATGACGGTAGAACCTTTTGCACGCTTCCTGCCATATTGCCACTCTTTACGCAAATGCCATGATTCAAGATTCCACCATCTTATTTTATGTATGCCTTGTTTAGGGCACTAGATGTTCTTAAGGGTAGGCCTTTAAACAGGCTATTGGGGCTTTTAAGTTTTTTATGGCACTATCCCCATTATAGAGTCTATGCACCTTTTGTCGGCTCGATAACTCAAATACGAATCGTCCTATCTCTATTCGTTTTGGCATGCTGGTTACCAACAACCAATTTGCACTTATCTTTGTTTTTTCAGCTAGTTTGAGGCCTTGTGTGTGATACAGTAGGCTGACTGCCTAGAGGCTTCTAAATCATAATAAATATTTGCTATCATCGCCCAAAAATGACAGATCTGTAGTTGGTGGAGCCATTTCTTTAAAGTAGATGTATACATGGGACTATACCGACTGATTTAAAAATTGCTGGAGGTTCAATATATGGTCCGCCTGAAAGAGGTCACCAAGGTCATCCAGTGCATATTATTCAGAAAGACTGGGGAATGCATTTCATTACACCTTAATGCATTTCAAAAGTTCATGAACGTATTTCATCAATCAGCTTGGTGGGCAAAGCCAAAAATGTCCACTTCTGATTCGTGTATCGAACCCTTTGAATGCTGGTCACATATATGCCTTTTCTGGTTTCTTATAAAAAATGTTCTGATTGCTGTATGAATATCTGTAAATACTATTAACGAAAATTCATTTCTGATTTGTTTGAAAATAATTTACTCCTGAAAATAAGCCTCCATAAATTCTCCTTCTGTATAGTTTATTCCTGATACTTTAACCCTTTTCACACAGACTTGACTATGCTTTTCTGCAAAAACTCAAGCGAACAATATTTTTTTTTTGTATTGTTCTTGAATAATACGGATCACGTGCGCAGACTATTTAACTATTTCTTTTTTTTTACGTTTTGGTTATTTTTGGCAATAATTTGTGTTTTTAATAATTTTTTAGTATACTGTAGGCGTGCAATAAATACAAAACAATGTTTCAGTGGGTACTGGGATCGCATCCGGATGAATCGCTTTCAGTGGCTTACATAAACAGCGTACATCGTGCGGTTATTTGGGAATTTAAAGAGATTATTGAGTGTTTCTAGAAACTAAATTTGGGCGAAGTGCAGGTGGGGGTGGGCTGACAAATAACAATGTTTATTGCACGACTATGCTTTTCTGCAAAAACTCAAGCGAACAATATTTTTTTTTTTGTATTGTCCTTGAATAATACGGATCACGTGCGCAGACTATTTAACTATTTCTTTTTTTTACGTTTTGGTTATTTTTGGCAATAATTTGTGTTTTTAATAATTTTTTAGTATACTGTAGGCGTACAATAAATACAAAACAATGTTTCAGTGGGTACTGGGATCGCATCCGGATGAATCGCTTTCAGTGGCTTACATAAACAGCGTACATCGTGCTGTTATTTGGGAATTTAAAGAGATTATTGAGTGTTTCTAGAAACTAAATTTGGGCGAAGTGCAGGTGGGGGTGGGCTGACAAATAACAATGTTTATTGCACGACTATGCTTTTCTGCAAAAACTCAAGCGAACAATATTTTTTTTTTGTATTGTCCTTGAATAATACGGATCACGTGCGCAGACTATTTAACTATTTCATTTTTTTACGTTTTGGTTATTTTTGGCAATAATTTGTGTTTTTAATAATTTTTTAATATACTGTAGGCGTGCAATAAATACAAAACAATGTTTCAGTGGGTACTGGGATCGCATCCGGATGAATCGCTTTCAGTGGGTACTGAGAGAAGCTTCGGCTTCTCGTTCAATATTACCCCACACTCCGCCCAAATCGATCTTGTGCGGTAAAAAATGACAATTCGAACGCGAATGCCGTTCTGTCTGTATCCTGTCGGGATATTTTCGTTTGGACTGCACTCTAAGATATCGATTCGCTTTTGCTGGTGGTAATCGTGCACGTTCGGATACAATCTCATAATATTAGATTTGCTACCTGGGCTTATGTCTCACACCCTATCGGTCATACAAATGGAGGTCTGGTGTACCCGGTTCGGGATAATGGGGCCCCAGCATTACCGGTTTGGAGAATGGTACGTGCTAATTGATTACGAAGTTGGGAGGCCCATGTATCACGACTTCGACATATATTTATCCATAGATACATTTCTAAGAACTCTTTACTATTTGAACGATAAATTCCGACTGACTAAAATCCTTAACTATAATTCCGACTGACTAATATTCCAACTGCATCATCAAGGCATACCTCTGATGAACTCATCCCTTGATGATGTTTCTGGAACATTTTATCCGTCGGAAATTCAGCCATCCAATTCGGTTTACACTCCCACCCCAAAATCGAATCGGTCGTCTTCGTTACGCCACTGTGAAGAAACGCCAAGCACTGTCATACTGGTCCCGTCACAACATGGTCACCAAAGCGTGCTGCGATGGCAACCAGTGTAGCATCAAATAATCTGATGAAGGTAACCGCATCCCGATGAATCGCTTCAGATGAGGGTACATGCTTCTGAACAACTAACTTGTGTCGAGATTATTTATGCCCCAAATGCATTTATTTCATTTTAACTCTTTCAACCCGGTGTTCATCAATTTTGGCGTGAAGTAGAAATGGTAGTGGACGAGCAGACGTGAAAAAGAGCAAAAAATCTGAATCGAGGCTGGATTATAATTTAACCCTTTACCCAACGTAACGGCCAAAACCGGCCAGCGCTATTCTCAAAAATCGCCAATTAGTTTTCATTATTTTTTCACTTTTTGTCTCAAAAACATAGGTTATGACCACTCGTTGGAACGAGCTCGTCGAGCTCGTTCCAACGAGGGGTCATAACCTATGTTTTTGAGACAAAAAATGAAAAAAATTAGTTGCTCAAGAATTTTTTTTTGCAAGTGTCGTCTTCTTTCCATGTTAGGTAAAGGTTTAATCGACAGAGCTGTTTGATAAAATTATTACTAATCCCCCCAACAAACCAGAATGGTTTCGCCCATTTCGCCGTTTACAGTATTGACTGAACTGATACCTTCCATGGCGCCAGTGTTGAAAAGGTTAAAAATAGCTGGTACAAATTGATCACAACTTTTGCAATCGGATACTCATGAATAATATGAGATATAATCAGAAATTATTCGTTGAAAACAGGAAGTCACTATTCTGTCAAGTCTTTTCAAATTTTCATCCCGTGAAAAACATCAGAGAATTCAGAAAGTTGGCGTGTCCCTGTTCAAATGAGGTAAAAAGATTAAAAGAATTTTAAATAGGCCAGTTTTTAATAATGTCCTCGCGAAGGTGTATAATGTATTCTTATTGAATTTTAACCAAATAATGAAAGCAACAGAAAATTTTAACAAAACTAACCAAAGTACATTAATTATGTGAAATGAAATGATCAGTAACTTCGTATTTAAAAATAGATGCATCAGCAAAACAATTAATTTTTAATATTAGCATAAAACGGTGGATATAATTTTGTTTATTTGCTCTTTTGTGAAAAAAATGCTTTTAGCATATTTTATGTCAAGTCGTTTTTCAGTAATTAATTCACATTTTCAATACAGTATGTTCGCCGTGAACTGGCCACTTTCCTCGGGTGAGCAGTATTTCCACGGACGCAAAAATTCTGGATTCCAAACATTAATTATAGGAATAATCATAAAAAATTTAATTAATGAAATTAATGATTTATTAATGAAAATTTTGCTGATGATATTTGCTACTTGGTAAACGCATGCGTAGAGACCATTGCCCACGCGTGGATTACGGCTAGTCCACGCCGAGTGTACTGTATTGTTTGTTTATTCATGTTTTACACAAGCAGAGCCAGTTTGGTTACTCTTCTGGGTAGGAAACCGCACAAAGGGTGAAAAGTGGGTGCTAACTTTTTCTCATGATTTTAATTTGTTTTTCACTGTGACAACATTTCTAGAGGGTCTACACAAATATATATCTCATGTGGCATTTTGTACAGTCCAATATGGCCGCCGTCGCATGACGAAATCACTAAAATCTCAATATCATAGCAAGTTATAGCAAGTCATAGCAGTGGGGTGATACAATCTGACTTATTACCAAGGTTTTCAAAGATGGGAAATCGTCTGGAATAGTTTACAAATCAACGTGAACAGCAAAAATGCCAGAAAATCCAAGATGGCCATCACTTTCACCATTGCTCCATCAAAGAAACTCTAAATCACTATGATATAGTGTAATGCTCGGATGACAAATAAATGCATTTCCAGTTGATGATCAAAGGCTTGGTTGCAATGTATAATTCGTTTGAGTAATATCTTGTAGGTTTAGTTTCAGTGAGACTGCTTAATTTCTTTTCAAACCTTTAATGAGATTTTCAGTATGGATATTCCAAAGCACTTGCGAGACAATTCTATATGTATATTCCATTTCGGGGCATTTCACCATACAAAGTCATAACTTCAAACATTAGACAAAAACAATTATTATGTGATTACAGCATACGTGAATGTTTAAAATTATGAATGTGTTACTAACCAAGTGTATATCTGAATTACTGAGTAAGCTAGGTGGGGACTAGGCTCCTTCTCTCGTTTATTTTTGTCACCTTCACCTTCATCAACATCTTCAGAGGACTCCCCCAACTTGACATCAAGTCTGGCTGTCCGAGAATTTGTACAGATATCCCCACTCCACGCGAGGAAAATAAGGTGCAGTCGGTTTTACTACTGCTACTACTACTCCGTGTTTCTGTCAGGCAATGGGGTGACTTGCGATTCGAAAAAGTGGTTTATTCGACTGAAAGGCTAGTTAATCCCAGTGACACTGTAAATGAAATTGTCAAGTTAACAAGTTCGGTGCCATGCCATGATATACTCTCTTATGGGTACATGTAAATTCGCTCCCGTCTGGAGAAGAACTGTCATTATGCCAAAACAATCTCCTCGGTCCGACATCAGAGCGGCCAAAAACCAACGCAGGAAGCCTGAACAGAAATGGTGTTAATCTGAACTCCAGGTCCATATGGGAATGTTTGTTAATCAATGTAATGTTGTAAACGCGGTTGTTCTTCAAGCTAAGAAAAATGTTATTTCCGCAGATGTTGTTAGGGATAACATTGGAAGACTAAATGTTCTAAGGCTTAAAAAAAGTAAAAAATCTGCTTCTCAGGCCCTCCCGCATGGTCCTTTTGGCTTCCGCATGCTCTCTTTTTATAGCCAATGTAAACTTAAATAAAATAAAAATTAAATTGTTTATGTCTGAGATTTACCCAATTTTAAAAAATTGATAAATTTGTCCCTTGAGTGCAAGAAGGATTTGCAATGCCTTAGCATTGCAAAGCCTTCTTGCTCTCAAGGGACGAAATACGCCGCCACTCATGCTATTCTGTAGATTATGAGGCCTAAAATATAAAACAATAATATGAACTGTTGATGAAAAAGAAATAATTACAGAAATACAAAATAAAATAAAAAACCGCTCGCCCGCATGCAATTTTACAAATAATGGCCTGAGAAACAGAAGATCTACTTTGTGGGGCCCAACTGGAGAGGATGTTCTTTCACTGAACTCTTGTCGGCCGTCGATCTGGAAAACGAATTCGCAACGTACTTCGTCGATAGGATTGGCATATTAAGATCCACTTTTACAGATGATCAACCTTTACGCTTTCAAGCTGACTTTCTCCTGGCAATGGGCAACGAACACACCTCATGTTTAGTACTTTTGGACTTTAGTCTTGCGTTTGTTTCGATCGACCAATGATTTTTGTAACAACGATTAGAATATCGGGTCGGAGTTTCAGGAACATCCTTATTGTGCTTCCGTCATATCTCCATGGGCATTCTCAGATACAAGCTCTCTGAAAAGGTGACATTAAGATTTGGTGTCCCTCAGGGGCCGGTGTTAGGACTACTCCTTTAAACAATTTACGTTCTGCACCTTGGTCATAAAATTCGTCGATACGGGAGCACGGACGGTGGCGCTGTTTACTAAGGCGTAATGCACGTCGAAGGTGCACTTGTCTTCAATCCTTGCAAACACTGCTTGTGCAGAGTTAGTACGTTGGGAGCTTGGCAGTTGCAAGCCACCACTCGGTGGTTCTCTCCGGATACTCTGACTCCCTCCATCTCTAAAACTGTCTGACACGAGGTGACCCTGTCTGTTGAAAGTGTCGTTAAAACCCCAATGAAGCAAACATAAGAACAGATGCCATTTGATTTTGAGCTGCTACTGAGGCACGAAACACGATCGACAAAGCCATTAGGGAGTGAGTGATGATTTTGCTGCAGCCAGAATTGTAAAAATACACGAGAACAAAAATATCGACAGCCGGTTCTTTTTGCACGTCGTACTTGGTCTGCTTGGATCGGTCCCTCTATGGTCTCCATCTGTTTATCTGCTACAGGTAAGGATTGGTGCCAGGAAAATGGACATCTGTTGTGATAAGTGGAGACAGTGGACACTCACCTTGCAGTTTGGTGATGATATATATCTGCATCAAATTTGCCACAGATTCAGTGCCTGATCCCAGCATCAGTGTATTGAGAACCAACTTGGCCACAATTCGAACTGTATGCAAAGCTGCTCTGCACATAACAACCTGAACTTCGCCCTATGAGTATTTATTTATTTATTTATTTATTTATTTATTTATTTATTTATTTATTTATTTATTTATTTATTGTTGTTGTTTTAAAGTCACTGCACAATGGCTAATCATGACCACGACAGTTTTACAGGAGGAGGAAGCCGGAGTACCCGGAGAAAACCACCAAGCAACGGCGAGCAACTGTCCGCTCCCCAGCTTACTAACTCCACACAAGTAGGGTTAGCATTGGTTGAAGACAAGTGCACCATTGGTGTGCAGTACGCCTCAGTACACAACGCTACCGTGCACCCCCCTCCCCCCCCCCCCCCCCACGTGTCTTCCCCAAGGACACAACGCGATTGCCGCAGGTGGGATTCGAATCGAGGACCTCTCGGCTTAAAGCCGGGACCTCTATCTACTGAGCCACCAACCTCCCCGCCATATGATTAAGTATTTTAAAAGTTCCGTGATGAGGTTTTCTGTCGTCTTAGTAGCTCCCCAAAGATATCTGTAGGTCAGTTGGTTGTGAACACGTCAGACTTGTAATAACATCGCCAATATGTACAACTGACAAATGCGTTACTCCTAAATTAGGAAGAAATAATCATCTAACTCCTCACCACTGTCGCTAACTGGCTACAATGGCTTAACCATCTCAAACTTGAAACCCATAATGTTGGCAAAACCAGGACTGACAATACCACATTTTCTCCGTGAGAGACTTTTAGTTGCTAAAACGAGGTTTTCCTGCATCTGAAGGATCCTTCTTTTTTCGTAGATCAAACAACTCAACAATATTCCATGATTTGCGCATGTTTTCTAACACACAGCTTCGAATATATCATCTTTTGGATTTGGGGTACTGCTTGAACTGTATTGAATACGGCGGAGAGAGAAGAACGTTGCTCCGCAAGAGTCGTGACAGACGGGGACGTGGCTAGAGGTTTCAGATGGGGGTGGGGGGGGGGGGGGTAGGATAGTGAATTTCCAACTAGGGGGAGGGACCGGGAGGGGGTAACCCTTCCCCTAGTTAGAAATTCACTACCAAGAAAATTTTTAAAAATGAAGCCATGAATGGGGGCATAAAATTGATTCTAGTAACTGAAATGCCAACACATTTATGATAGAATTATCAGGCTATTATTATTGGGTATTATTCAGGGAATTCAATATGTGCTAAACAAATGCTCAAGTTGAGAACTTTGAGCAATTCACACTATCTTGACATTAAATCAGATCTTATGCAGGAATGATTAATTTTGGATGTTTCGTCATTTTATAATTGTGAAGGATGGAATTAACTCGGGATAACGATTTTACATGATGCGATTTTCTTGAAGTGTATTTCGAGGATTTTTTTATTACGATAAGTAAACGTACTATAGAAATCTCGTACCAACTGATAACCTTCATACTTATGAAGCTCGATATTACATACACAGTAGTTGTAAATAGAAACAGTTGGAATTGTTGTCGATTTGAAACCGAGTTGGAATTTAAAAAAAATCCAGATAGATGGAATTTCCAGCTACTGATGACCTACCCTCAGAATTTTCAACTATTGGAGATTTTGGTCAGGATTGGGGGCGGGAGGAGGGGGGTGTCGCCACGTCCCTGGTGACAGCGTATATCAGCAACATGTTAATTCCAAACAGTGCCAAGCGCCATTGCAAGTACAGTATCAGCCGATTTTTCATTTCGTTTATGTTAAATATTGTTGATGAGCCCTTTGTACTCTTGCACATATTTTTCATTACTTCGTATCTGGAATGCCCGTTTACGATCTTCCAGTGGTATTTTAGGGTCAAAGTCAGATGCCACGAAACATTCTGATATTGTCGGACAAACAATGCTTTCTCAAAATCAAACTCATCTCCTCCAGTCTGCAGTCATTTAGATGGCACCTGGTAACTCAACCCACTCTTAGAGGTGACATTTTACTTATATGAGCAATGTGAGTTGTGATATTTGGAGCATATCGTCGGCTGAGTGCTCGAATGTTCTATGTCCCATAGGGGATATAGAACATTCTAGCACTCAGGCGACGATATGTATACCTCGAAATACATGACCTATGACCTCCAATAGGAACACGATTTGGTTGTGATACAGGAAATGCTTCGTCACGTGATAACAGCCATTCAGTTTTTGCAACCAGTTATGGTTCTTTTTTATGGGATTGAGTGCCATTTTGCAACTTTTTGTTCTTTTCACATTCACATAGGTCGTCGTAGAGTCCTGCTTATCGAGAGGAAATTGTAACATCATTATTCCGGTGTATTTCACCCGCGAAATCGGCAAATCGCCATTGCAACGTGTATCATCTGGTTGAAGGCTAGATTAGTTTTGATGGTAAGAATTTGTTATTCAAAATCGGTTTTATTAGAAATTATTGGAGAGTGCCTACAAGCAGTCTCTAATAATTTGTAATTAAACAACTTTATATACATAAAATGCCGATAGGATCACCGATCCAATGTCGAGTTGTGACAGCACAAAAGTGGGTTTAATCATTATCATCTTATCGTCCGGAAACCAATTGTTTACAATTTACTATGTGAAGGGTCACTGCGACCTTGACCTTTGATCTAATGATTCCGAAATAAATAGGGCTCTTTCTTGCACCAATGCCAACCTACCTATGGAGTTTCATGAACACAGGTGGAACCATTGTCAAATTATCATCTGGAAACCAATTGTTTATTATGTTTAAGGTCACTGTGACCTTGGCCTTTGACCTAGTGGGTCCAAAATAAATAGGGGTCTTCCACTCACCAAGGCCAACCTACCTATGAAGTTTCTCGAATGTGAGTCAAACCATTATCAAGTTATCTTCCGGAAACCAATTGTTTACGATTTACTATGTTGAAGGTCACTGTGACCTTGACCTTTCACCTAGCAAATCTAAAATAAATAGGGTTCTTCCTCTCACTGGTGCCAACCTACCTATGAAGTTTCATGAACATGGGTCGAAACATTATCAAGGTATCATCCGGAAACCAATTGTTTACGATTTACTAAGATGGAGTCACTGTGACCTTTCACCTAGCCGAGTCCAATATAAATAGATTTCTTCCTCTCACTGATGCCAACCTAACTATGATGTTTCATGAACATGGGTCGGACCATTATCAAGTTATCATCTGGAAACCAATTGTTTTGATTTACTATGTTCAGGGTCACTGACCTAGTGAGTCCAAAATAAATAGGGTTCTTCCTCTCACGAAGGCCAACCTACATATGAAGTTTCATGAATGTGGGTTGAGTCGTAGTCAAGTTATCATCCGGAAACCAATTGTTTACAATTTCCTGTGTTCAAGGTCACTGTGACCTTCACCTTTGACCAAGCAAGTCCAAAATTAATAGGGTTCTTCTTCTCACCGATGTCAACCTACCTATGACGTTTCATGAACATGGGTTGAACCGTTATCAAGTTATCGTCCGGAAACCAATTGTTTACGCACGGTCGCCCGGTCGACCAGTCGACCGCCCGCCCACAAGCCTGAAAACCACCCGCCCGCCATTCATTAAACTATAAGTCGAGTTTGACTTCTTCACAACTCGACTAAAAATATTATTTGCGTTTGACTGAATATAGCCGGTTTCAATTCAAGGTCGTGAAAGTCAAATAGAGTTAGTGCCCATCAACAAGCGAAGGATGGGGTGTTTATAGGCTCTGTTCGATTGGGCTGATGTCGGATGAAATCGCAACGGATAATGCGGAATACCTCTTAATCAGTACCGCCTTTAAACCCTACGTTATGTCATTGTACTGACTTTCCCTTTTAACCTCTCAATTAAGAATTTTATATATCCGTTGCGTCTTGGATTCTTCCCCCTCCCCTACGATAGAGCAAAATGCTGAAATACTTCGATGGCTCCGATGTCCGTTCGTTTCTTCGTCGATCGACGCAATTTGGATATACAGCGCAGAGAATTTCCTGCAGAAACGGATTCGATTCTCATTCGATTTGGATTCGAATCTTTTGCAAGATTCGATTCGATATTCGATTCTAGCCAAAAATGAGGATTCGCAGGGCCCTAGGTCGTCGAAAAAGCAGGTCTCGGATGCAATGCTGCCAAACAAAAAGTATTAAATGATAACTAAATATCTGCGGAGGACTAGACCTAGCAAGATCAAATGAACTTTAACTGTTTCGATTTTTTATGTCAAGCCTGTGTATTTACATGCATTTATTATTGTCCCTATACCCCAATGAATTCTGTCTTTTGATTGGTCAGAAAGCCTTGGACAAATAGCCATGGCCAAGGTACACCCAACATCCAAGGTATATGGGGGCGTGCAACACCCAAGGAAAAGCACACCCGAAACATGGGTTTATATGGTTTAAATGAAAGATTTTCGCTTCCGCTCGCCTCGATATAAAAATCGAATCCAAAAATCTGAAAATAGTCACAAATATTATCAGATTTCTGACAATTTGATCATATTTTGCCGTTATAAATTAAATAGTGGAATAATTAAATTAAACAACTTGAGGAAAATAAAAGCAAATATAGTCCCCTGAGCATTGGAACCCAGGGGACGATATGTCAACAAAATACTGTTTACTCGTTTCCTTTAAAAGGACCCCAGGGATGTAACGCTATCTGTTGTCTTCTGCGTTTGTACATAATATTGTTCATACGGGACAAAAACGTTATCTCCGCCAACATATATGGTATGTGGAGATTTTATACCTGGATGTCTCATTTAAACACCTCGCCTGCGGCTCGGTGTTTAATTACCGGTGTTTAAAAACCTACACCCAGGTATTAAATCCCCATATACAATACATATTGGCGGAGATGACTTATAATGACCCATTGTGGAAACAATATATGTAAGTATAATTGCAAATACACAAAAATAAATGAAAATATAATGTACAGTAAAACAGCAGCCCCACTCCCCCAGCCCACCTTCACCCCTTAAAGCGGATAATTAACAACGCTCTTTTTAGCCACTTGATATGGCTAGATAAACGTTTAGCTTTATCCAGGTTTAACATCACCATGAAAATGAGGGCAATTTTATCCTTGCGTTTTGGTGCTACCAGCAGGGCGGACGTAATTTTAACTCCACTCCAGAGATGTGGGAAGAAAGGACATTGCATTCCAGAGGAATCGAAACAAGCACCATTAAACTCCGTGGGCGAAAATAAGCTTTTACCAATGGGAAGGCGTAGAAGAGGAATATTATTACTGATTGTAGAACCAAACCTCTAAACCCCAAAAGTTGTTAATTTCTCGGGTGTTTGGCTCTAAATAATAGTATTGGTACCCACATTGGATTTTTTGGTATTTATTGCTCCAATTTATTTATAGTCCATTTCAAATAATTCCCCATCTATCAAAACCTTGGAATAAAGCCTGATTTTATCTCCGCCGCCGCCCCCCCCCCCCTCCCCCACCCCCTCGGTTGTTACTTGCTGAGTTATTGTAATTTTAGTCATTTTGTGATACGGTGGTTGCCATATTTGACGTTAAAAATGGTCATGTTAGATCTTTTAGTATACCCTCTGGAAATATAGTTCTTTGATCTAACCAATTTAACACATAAAAAAGTGTGAACTCACTTTCCAACCTGCAGGCCAAATTGCAATTTCATCCTACTACTTCCTCAAAAACGGACTCTATCCATACCAACACAAACATAAAAAAATATTCTGCTTTTAATTACCTACCCCAAGTATCAACGCTATAAAACTAAGTCGCTGGGCTCTCAGTTTCCATGGTTCGGACACGCCGTCAGGAAATCGCTCATAACACATGTTACCAATGAAAACAATTATGATCGATATGATTATGGCAGCTCGCTTTCCCATGGTTCTGTAAAGAGATATAAAATTCAAACGTTTAAAAGAACAAAACACTGTAAAGACAACAGTTCACCAGTTCTATACTCACGATGAGCCATCAAGGGTGTTTACTCCCCAAAGGTGCCAAAGCAAGAACCTCATTTGGTTTGAAGCAATACTAATGTCAGTGACAATAGAAGTCAGGGGCGTGGCGACAGGGGGAGGGGGAAATCCTGGCCAAAATGTCCTATAGTTGGAACTTCGGAGGTCAAGTCATGAGTAGTTGGGTTCTCGTCAGATCACCGAAGTTATGCGACGTCGACCCCGGTTAGTCCTTGGATGCGAGACCGTCTGAGCGATCGATTCGGACTCCCGCGTTGTGTCCTTGGGCAAGGCACTTAGCCCCAATTGCCCACACGGGGCACGATGACACCGTGTACTAAGGCGTACTGCACGTCGACGGTGCAGTCTTCAACCAATCTAACCCTGACTGTGCTGCAGTGCGAAGTTACGATGTTGGGGAGCTGGCAGCTACTCGTCGTTGCTCGGCGGTTCTCTACGGGTACTCCGGCTTCCTCCACCCGTAAAACTGTCACCGACACGATATGACCTTGGCTGTTAAAATCTCGTTAAACCCTAATAAGTAAATAACATGAGTAGTTGAAATTTCTGTCTATCTAGATTTTAGAGCCTCTTTTGTGATACTGATGTCTCCTTTACTTCCCAAAACTGCAACTCGGTTTCAAATCGGCAAAAATTCCAACTGTTACCATTTACAACTAGAGTGTACGCAATCTCGTGCTTCCTAAGTATGCATGATCTCAGTCGGTACGCGATTTCTATAGTACATTTACTTATCATAATAAAAATAAATCCTCGAAATGCACTTCAAGAAAATCGCATCATGTTACATCGAAAGTAGTAGGAGAGTGATGGATCGTGCCTCATTGGGGGACCTAGTGGGGGACCTAGGGAGTGATGTCATAGTTACGTGACCCAGTGACGTCGTGTTGTATTGCCATGGTAACCCCCGTGAGCGGCCATCTTGTGACGTCATTCCCATAGTGAAATGTTAGTGCGCATGCGCAGCGCGTGTTGTTAGGGTGATACGTATTTCCTTCGGCCCTTTGTATACTGGAGGCCGCCGTCTTGGTTTCTATGGTAGCATGTGGTTGCTATGTTATCCAAATGCTTCTTATAGGACAGGGGTATGATCGGAGGGTATGTTCCTTTGTATAAGAGTGATTTCCCGATTCGTAGAATTACCACAAATACCCGACATTCCCTGCAAATCACCAAAACAACTTGATATGAAACTCCAGTTTGGGCATAGAATAGTAACACGTAGTGCTATAGGGCGTGTTCGATTGAATCGGGGTATACTCCAGTGATGTAGAAGAGCCTATCGCGTAGAACAGCTTTGCTTATTGCTAGTATATCTGGCTTTTCTGGTCTGCTCTTGTTAGTTCTGACCCTATTCCGAGTACTCTTGTTCTTGTTTTTCAGATAATCCAATCAGTTCACTTTTCTGCAGGTAACTAACCATTCAGATTTCTTGATTTCCCATAATCTGTATGCAGAGTTATCTCCCTTGTCTACAACAAAAGCCTATATCATTCCCAAAGCCAGTAAGCTATCGAGCAGTTACTGAAGTCATTGTTTGAACGACTCGAAGCCCATCAAGCAAATGAGCTTTAGAGCAATTGCTCGATCGAGTGACTCAACATATTGCTCGAACGACTCGAATCCTATCGAGCAAATGAGCTATAGAACAATTGCTCATTCGAGTGACTCGCACATACTGCTCTTCGACTCATTTTGGTATTTGATAATAACTGTGGCCTGGTATTGTATTATTTGAGGATACGTTTTATAGGATACTTATCAAAGGATACTATTATTTGTTTGGCCCAGCCCGCTAGGCCACCCCAGGACATACCTATCCCAAATTCCCCTTATAAGCTATCGAGCGGTTACTGAAAAGTCACTTCTCAAATGACCCAAAGCCCATCGAGCAAAATGAGCTTTAGAGCAATTGCTTGATCGAGTGATTCCACATACTGCTGGAACGACTCGAGTCCCATCTGGCAAATGAGCTATAGAGCAATTGCTCATTAGAGTGACCCGCAGAAACATAGGTTATGACCCCTCGACGAGCTCGTTCCAAGGAGGGGTCATAACCTATGTTTTTGAGACAAAAAATGAAAAAATAATGAAAATTATTTGGCGATTTTTGAGAATAGCGCTGGCCGGTTTTGGCGTTACGTTGGGTAAAGGTTTAACAAAGAGAATGCCAGTCGTTACACGTGTAAGCGAGGAACATTCTAGTGTATTTTTTTTTCTTTTTTTATTAGACGAATTACCATGATAGGTCTCAGACAACAAAATACTTAGATCCGAAGAGAGAAAATAACGAGGGTGGAGTACAGCGGGGTACAGATTCCTATCCCACGTAAGTAGTGTGTAACGGGGGATACAAGCACACAAAATCTTGTGCACAGATCTACCTCACCAAAAACATAGTTTTGGGGATAAATTGCGTGCGTCACGATTGAAATCCATGGACATGTGCGATGCGACACAGGTACGATCACATCGTCAATTTCTCCCGGTTTTTAAAGTGGTTGCGGGAGACGAAGCGTTGTGGGTTCAACGTTCCTTTTCTCTAATGGTCAACGTGGGTCAGACTAAAATTTCAAGGAAAACGCTCACCTTTTTGCAGAGGTAACATGGACTCGCATTTTAGGTGAATACTTGGATATTGCACATTTTTTGCAAGATTGCGACGGAGACGCGATTAGCACAGAGATTCCCATTGACAAAAATTCCAAAACAACACAGTCGTCGCAGACGGAAGACGAGCGAACCAACGAGGATTTCCACGGAAAAATGGAGTCCGAATCGAGTGGTGAATTTTATTAGATGCGCCAGAACCCGCCAGCGATGATGTAGAGAGGTTTTTGACACAGAGGGAGAGATCACTGGTCTGAGTGTAAAACAATGTGAGGTGCGCCGGAACTCTCCCGCAATTTTTGGTTTGGACTTGGACGAGTGTCGCTCGTCCGAGTCCCAAAAAAATTGCGACTGGGTTCGAACTCTCTCTCTCCCCCGTGAAAAAAAAATATATATGTAAGTCGGCTTGGTCACGTGACCTATATCAAATTAAAGGTGTCGATGAGTGGATTGCAAAAATAATCATCGCAACTGAAAAGAAATGTATGTAATATATATATATATTATGATGAGTTGTGAATAATCAATCATAATATTAACCGTTTCTGTCATTAAAGAAAAAAAAACTGAAAAAAAAGTTGTTATTTTTTACATATATAATAAGAAGTAAAAAAAAAACAAACAAAAAATTTTTTTACAATTAATAATTAATATCATTTAAAAAAAAAAACACACACACATAAAATTTAATAACTGGGTTTTTTTTGTCATTAAAGAAAAAAAAAACTATAAAAAAGTTGGGTTTTTTTTACATATATAATAAAAAGAAAAAAAAAAATTCATAATTAATAATTATTATCATTTAAAAAGAAATAATCAGTCATGAAATCATCAGTACCTAAACAATCTGCATTAAAATTGAAGAGAGTCGAGAGATATTCGAAGTTCGATAGTAACATTTATAGACTTCAATCGCACGACATCATCAAATTGAAGAACGTGGAGACGAGTGGATTGAGAGAGGAATACGAGAAATATACATTGCCTTTGAAATTGAACGAGATCACCTTGGAATTAATGTACAAATGTCAAGACGATCTATTAGCCATTCTCTCGGAAAAGATAGAAAATTTCAGTCCAGACGAAATGTCATTCATCTGCGTAAGTAATATATATCCGATCATCTCTAAAGAAGTGGTTGACAAATTGAATCTGACCATTGGGGAAAAACGAACGTTCAAGAGGGTGAATCTGGTTTTCCGATGAATTTATCAGCGGGGAGACTATAGATTTAAAGTTAACATGCTCGTCACGGTCGCGAAAATATGATAAAAAAGAGAGTTAGTTCATTTATAGATAGATTTTAAATCTCGACTTGAAAAGCTTATTAAAGTCCTTATCATGAGTTAGTACACTTTTTTTCTGTTTGTGTTTCTGGGTTATTTTTGTCAATAAAGGAAAAAAAATTAGAAAAATATATATATAATAAGAAGTTTAACAATTCAATTTTTTAAATTAAAATAACTATTATATATACATATTAAACAAGAAGTTTAACACACAAAAGAAATGCCAAAAACAAAAAAGTATATCGTGGAAAAAAAATTATATTTGTCTACCAAACCCCAGTTGAAAAAGTACCGTAGAAATTTAGGAATTAAAAAATATAACTGTTACAAAACTAAAGAATGATTGATCGAAGCCGTGTGTGAGGAAACTTGTGATCTATCACTGGTGAAATTACAAGCCAAAGTGTGTCAGTCGTTGAAATTGAAAGGTGTCAAATACATGAAAAAAGACGAATGCATAAGTCATTTGCTCGATGGAAAGGGAATGGACGAAAGATCTGCTGTAGCGACAAAAACAACTCGAATTGAGGAAAAAAAAGACGAGAAGACAGCGGCGACAAAACAACATCAACAAACGACTGTGGGGGAAACTAAGAAGAAGAAGATGACTGTTAAATGATAAGTGATTGAGCAGCAGAAGGTTTCGAAAATAGAATAATAAAAAAATGAAAAGCGAAGCGGTTCGAGATTTATTCATTAGAAAAAAAATGATAGATGTAATCGTGAGAGAGATGAAAGAAAAAAAGGATTTGACGTGATAAGGGAAATGATAACAGAAGCGTTGAAGTCACCTTTGATTTTGATAGAACGAGATGAAGCCATCAAAGGATGGTTTAAAACTTTCGACGTGAAGCCCGTTCTCACAAAACTCTATCCTAAATCGTTCATGAAATGGATGAAGGGCAGAGTGTTGAACATAGTTCGAAAACATCTAGATAAGGGTTTAAAAATAAAAATGATCTTGCATTGTCTGATGAAAAAGGTCAATGCGAAGACGGGCGAGAGCATGGTGAAAGGTACCTATTTCTGATCTAAAAACGAGATTGTGTTTAGAGACAACAAATTAGCCGACGTTTACGACATGATGAAAGACAAGATGTTGGAATCTATGGCTACTTTTCAAAACAAGGGAAAAGGTTGGACGTTTGAGAAGATATTGAATCTCGTGATTCATATGGACAGGCACGATCCTTTGAAAGTGTCTTCATATATAAAATTACATTATTTCATATTTAAAAAACAAGCTGTGATCAAAATGAAAAATAATGAGGATAACGAGTGTTTCAAATGGGCAATCACATCAGCCCTGTATACCGTAAACAAAGATGCTCAGAGTGTTTTCAAGTACACAGAGACTTGTAAAAATCTCGATTGGATGGGAGTGCCTTTCTGACGTAATTGGAAGACATCGAGCATTTCAAAAAGCTAAATATCTCCGTAGCTGTGAACGGCTTAGGATATGATGGAGACGATAAAAAAGGGATAGTCTATCCTCTCAGACTGACTTCGCACAAAGAGAGAGAAAATATTGTTAATTTGTTGTTAATTTCCGAGGGAGACAATCAACATTATTGCTGGATTAAAAACCTGAGTCATTTGTTGTCGAAGCAGATTAGTAAACATAAGTGCGAGAGATTTTTCTGTTTCAACTGCATGAATTCGTTCCATTGTCAAGGATCGTTGATGCATCATTGAGAATATTGTAGCAAAATGTCGAAATGCCTAAACCTAACACTTACATGGATTTTCACAACTACAAAAAAAGATTAGAACTGCCATTCGTCGTCTACGCCAATTTTGAATGTTTCACCACGAAAATGAATTCTTGCCAGCCTGACGAGCATAGCAGTTATGCTGAATAATATCAGAAGCACGTACCTTCAGGTTATTGTTATTACATGATATGTTCTTTCAATGATCGAGAATTGTCGGGTCCATTCATCTACACAAAACGTTCAGATGATGACAACATGGCTCAAAGATTTGTGGAAGAGTTAGAATCGAAAGTTCAAATATTATACGACAAATTTAAAAAACCTAAAGAAGATTTTTATTCGAAATTGTACCAGTCTCACATTTCTGATGATGATTATGAATGTGCGCAAAAAGTGTGGAGATTATTCGACATGAAATCCATGAGAGAATATCACGACCTATATTTGAAAAATGACGTGCTTTTCTTGGCCGACGTGTTCAAAAATTTTTGATCTGTGTGTCATTGACATTATGAATTAGATCCGGCTTGGTATTTCACTGCACCCAGACTCGCTTGCGACACTCTCTTGAAGACGACTTAGGTTCGTTTGGCATTATTAACAGACGTCGACATGTTGCTCATGTTTGAAAAAGCTGTGAGGGGTGGTATCTCTACGATTTCCACCAGATATGCCAAAGCTAATAATTCTCACATGGGAAAGATTTCGATTCAGAAAAACTGAGTAAATACCTACAGTATTGGGACGCTAATAATTTGTGCAGTTGGGCCATGAGTCATCCTTTACCGATTGGAAATTTCAAATGGGTCGAAACAGAAGAAAAACAAAAATGGAGAGACTATCCTTGTATTCTAGGGTCGATTTAGATTATCCGGAAACGTTACATGATCCACACAATGATTATCCGTTGGCTCCCGAACGAATGAAAGTAAACAGCATCGAAAAACTGGTTCCCAGTTTAAATCACAAACACAAGTATGTGGTCTGTTGCAAAAATCTTAAATGTTACATCGATTGCGGGATGAGATTGATCAATGTGCATCGAATCATTCATGAACTCATGAACAATTGCGTGTACGGGAAATCTATGGAAAACATTAGGAATAGAACCAACGTTCGTAAAGAGTGTTTTTTCAAAGGTTCGAAGGTGTATAAAAAGATGACTACAATTCAAAGTGAAAAGCACAAGATGTACACCAAAGAAATCAATAAGATTGCATTGACGGTCGATGACGATAACAGAATTATACACGAGAATAAAATACACACTTTTGCACTCGAACATTATTCCGCAACATTTCAACAACAACAAAATCGAGAGGATGATGAATGGAGTATGTCTGAAGATGTTGAAATGTTGTAAGTTTAAAAAACACTCATGGGTTTATAAATTAAAGAAAAAGAATAGAAAAAAAATAATAAACAAAACAAAAACAAAAACAAAACATATTTATGAATAAGAAGAAAATAAAACGCATATTCGTTGAAGGTGTCGGCTTACCCTACCCAACGAACCCCTATCTGACACTGATCTGTTGAAAGAGGCAAACGATTTAAAAACCAAACATTTTCGAGGTGTCAAGAAAAAAAGATGACAATGATTCGGAATGTGGAATTTTAAATCTGGATGACATCGGAGATGAGGGCACGCATTGGGTCACATGGTTTTCGAACAATAAAAATTATTATTTCAATAGCTACCGCTGGTGGAAATAAGAAACTATTTATAATCAGTTATTTACAATACCGAGCGAGTGCAAGCACCGGGTCAAGTGTTTTGCGGTCATCTGTGTCTCTACGTTCTCAAGAGATGGTCAGAAGGAGACCACTTTCAGGATATTCTCAACAATTTACATTGAAGGAGAAAGAAAGAAAAAAATCGACATAGATATATATCAATAAAAAAAAATTGACATAGATATATATATATAAATAAAGAATATATAAAAATAAAAAAAATGAAGTTACAATTAAAATAAAGAAAACAAAATAATATTAAATAATAATAACAAAACAAAAAAAAAAACCAAAAATGCCAGTAGATAAATTTGGTCATGCTTATAATGAAGGTTCCGCAGAAAGAAAAGAAGAACTACAGTCGAAGTTGTTGATGGTGACATTGCCAACTTAGACGAATGATTCATTCAAAGATATGGACCTTGACAAGAACCTTTAAACTTAAACAATAAGAAAATCTACAATCTTCCAGAACTGGTCAATAAAAAATCTGTCAATAATGGAGGCGAAAATTTCCAGCAGATGATGAGAGATAATTACGTAAATAAAGCCATGTAACCATCTGAGAGATTGCTACATTCCTAAAGTGATGCAGTCCAAATTGAACACAAATTCTAACAAGATAATCAATGTACCCCAAAAAATGTTTTTCATATTTTTTTCAAATTATAATTATTATTTTTTTTTTTGATATTATTTAATTATTATTAATTATTATTTCATCAAACAATGGACATTTTTTGTCCGTCCGATTTGAATTCTAACTCTCTATCAGACAGGACTAGGGCAAAAGTTTCGGTTCTCCTTGGCACGTTCATGTCGAATTGCATCTTGATCTGAATGTCTAAGATGCTATGCTTCAGTCACTCGCTCTGTTTGCTGACGTCGAATACGAACAGGGGATACATCAATTTGTATTCGGTGGGAGTGATGTTAGGATTGCCCATCAATTTGTCCAGTTGATGATATTTCTTTCTGAAATCTGCGGCATCGTTGTATAGTCTGCTGAAATCATTCTTATCAAAAGAAGCGTTGTAATCGATTGCCGGATATCTCATGGAGTTTAGAAATACCTGCATGTTTCTCAAGTTACAATGATCGAACAGGGAAGGATTTTTCTCTTGAGATCCATCAATATCAATCTGAAATGCCACTACGATGAATCGCAGTCTTTCCGAAGCAGATTTCACGGTCAATCTCCAATCGAAGTGATTGCTAGACGGTGGAATACTAGCCATGTCGCACTGTCTCATTCTAAATCCCACCAGTTATTTACTCTTCGATTCTATGATCTTGTAGAGATGTACTTTCTCTTTCTGACCAAAGGCAACACATGTGGAACGAACCAAGATATCTTCTTCAGATGTATCTTACCTGCATCGGTCACGGCAGGTCTCCTGATGGCTTCGTCATTTCCTTTCGAATCAACGTCAGATTGTATTTGAATCCGTAGAGAATCTTATCGTAATCTTGCGCGAATCCGAATAAGTGTTTCAGAGGTATCCTGAACAAAAACGTTCCTCTGGGTCTTGATGTCTTGATGACGTAGTCGAATCTCAGAGTGGCACCGGTATTGGCTGGACTCATGTCGGTGACGGTGTCTTTCACCCACAATTGATTGAGTCCCTTAGATTTCGAAAAATCATCAGGATAGGTCAAGAGTCTGTACTTCATGGTGGCTTGTCCGGGATGAAACACGGATTTTATCTCTTGTCCCGAGAGCATGTATTTTATTTTACTGAACAGATGCATCAAGCCATTATTGGCCAGAGTGACTACATCATCGGCCGCGTAATCGCTTCTGTCTTCCTTGGTGAGACGTCCCTGTATCACTATGTAACTTTCGCTGGGATGAACAAACAGATCTTGAGTCTCGATGTTGATTCTTATTTCACTGGCATTGTTCAAATTAGTTCCAGTCACGGGTTCGTACTCGTGAACTTCGTATTCTTGAATGCTTTCATCTCTCAATATACCTTGGGATATATCTAATATATTCATCATGTTTGGGTTTTTTTTTGTGTGTTAATTCGTTTACTTCTTTTTTTTTTTCTATTATTATTATAAATTGTTATTTTATTTTTTTTTTTTTTTCCTTTTCTATATATATATGCATAAAAGGAAAAAAGTGAAGGGTTGGTTCTTCAAAATGTCGTCTTCTGCAATTCTTGTTCATAAAATGTTCCAATGATTTCTCTGCTGTCATCTTTGTCATCCTCTAACGCTTCCATTTCGTAAGTCACCGGAACCGTGTAAAGTATTCTAAAAATCTTAAAGATTTCCTTAGTCCATCGAGGAGTCCAACCTTTCTCGAAGAGTGACATATAAGAAGTGAATCTCACTCGATTGTTGACTGCGAATTTTGGTGGTTTGGACTTCTTGATCTTGATGCTTTCGGGATAGGGATTCATGAAGACACGTTTTTCGTTTCGGGGATCGCTAGCTTCTGCAGGAGTCACCTTGATCGATCTATGTCGTGTGTTGTTGTATTCTTCGACCAGTTCGTCTAGAACGTTGATATATTTCTTGGTCGTATTGGCCATGAAATACTTATACATTTTTTCCTTCATGGTTCTATTCCAACGTTCGATCACGTTAGCTTTTCCTTCGTTTTCGACGGAATAGAGGTCTACCAACGGACGAACCCGACTGTAGTTAAATTCCTTTCCCTTGTCCATCCATAATTTATGCGGTTTTCGAGAAGACGATGTGAATATGCTCTTCAGAGCTTCCGCCGCGCAAGCTCCCGATTTAAGTAAGTAATAACTTTATTTAACAATACACCATCAATTTTACAAGAAAACATTTTACAAGGGTTATTGAACATCAAAATGGAATATTGTTCGGGGAGAACATAGCCATGTTGGCTGTCTTCCTGTTGTCCCCGTAAAATTAACAGAATAATAACATTCGAATGGAGTATAAATTTACAGAAATGGTATACGGCTACCACTGTCTTTGGCTCATCGGTCTGGTCTACGAAAAGGAGACCCTGAATCGATAATAGATGATATAATGCAATTTGTATGGGGTGGGTAGGACTTACAGTTTCTGTTATTGTCTTTTGTTAATGGCTACCGAGTGACAATGACAACGATTATATATTCATTGCTGTTTAAGATCACTCTACTGCTACAATGGCTAACTGTGGTTGCCAAATCGGTCAAAGATTTTCTACAAAAAAAGTTCGTCTTATCACTCATGTCCATGCTGCTTGTTACAACGGATTTGCACCTCAGGCGTTAGTGGTCGAATCCTATTCAACCCTATAATGTGGGGGTGATGGTTGCAGTTGATCGATTCGAGGTCGGTTTGGGTGAGATAACAGATAGAGTCACTATGTAAGTCCGGGTATTTATTTTATATTATTTTATTGGTGTTTAAGGTCACTGTTCTACATTTATGGCTAATTGTGACCGCAACATGGGTATGAAGTCGAGTTTGCCAATCGTTCAGACACATACAGTTCAATTTAGGGAATTTTACCCCGAACGTTGCGGACCGGGTCCCATTGTACCAGCGAAGCAGGGCGTGTTTAACGCAGGAAAACATGAACTGCTTAACCTCCTACGGGGTAGGGTCTGAGTGGGATGGTCAGTTGCCAAATAACTGTAATTCATCTATTGGCATTTGGTCTGCAGTCTGGACACAACTGATACGTGCAGGAAACGGAAGAACTGTAACGCTGTAGGCAGTTATTGACAAACTGTTTGTTAAAAATATATCTAGAAGGTAAGGTTTGGAGGCTCGGATCAATTTCTTTCCAAATTTTTGGAAAATTATGTTTTGGTAGTTTGTCAGAAAACTGGGTACGGGCCTTCGATATCTGCAACTGTCCAGCTTGTCTCATTTGACGACCGAGTATTGAACGAATGCTGAAAAAGTTTTTGGACGATTCGGGTAAGTTTTCGTTTTTCCAATCATACACGAAAAGGGAAGAACTTAATTTACAAAGGTCGTTGAATTTCATTATGTTGTGTTCCTTAAATAAGGGGTCTGTGTGACTGTTGAACTTTTTACGGCTGATTATTCGCATTGCACGTTTTTGTAGAAAAATGATTTTGCTATTAGATGCCACATGACCCCAGATTTGGATTGCATATAGCAAATGACTGTGGACAAAGAGTAGTACAAAGATTCCAATGCTCTTTTAGGGAGAACGTTTTTAATCTTATTTCAAACAGTAAATGGCACTCGACATCTTAGTTCATATCGATGATATGTGGTATTTAAAATTTAGATTTTCGTCAAGGTATATCCCAAGAAACTTAACTGCATTATCCTGCAGAGAGTTATCTACGGCGTGAAGTCTGTTATTGTTGAGGATAATGTTAAGCCTATTAGCTTTGTGGGGGCTACTTGGTGGGTGCAATAGAATATATATTACACTTGTTAGCGTTAACCTGGAGCTTGTTGCAACAGCACCAGTTAAAGATTTTATGTAATTCAGTGTTTACGTCTTTTTCCATAATTTTCATATCATGACCAGCAGTAAACGGGGTTGTGTCATCAGCAAAAGATAGCAAGTTGAGCTTCGTGCAACATCGCATATCATTTACAAAAAGTAAAAATAAGAGCGGACCCAATACAGACCCCTGGGGTACGCCACATGTTACTTTTCGGGCCGGGGAGCAGTGCGACTTATAGTCTACATATTGTAGTCTATTTGAAAGATAACTATGAAACCATAATTGACCTATTCCTCTTATACCGTAGAAGTCTAGTTTGCTCAATAAAATTTCATGGCTTATTGAATCGAATGTCTTAGATAGATCTATGAAAACTACTAAAGTTGAATCTTTGGAGGGCTTATCGTTGCTTTCGGCAACAAACTTCAGAAGATGCATTATGGGATGATATGAAGAGTGTTTTTCGCGGAAGCCGTATTGGTGTTCGTATAGAATATCGAAGTCACTTAAAAAGTCTGAAAGTCTCTTATACATTAATTTTTCCATGATTTTCGAGAAGGCGGGTAATATGCTTATCGGTCTGTAGTTTCCAACTTCACATAAATTACCACCTTATAGATAGGTATTACTCTTGCTATTTTTAGTTTATCGGGGACCTGGCCTAGAAGGAATGATAAATTGAAAATATGGACCAATGGCTTGGCAACTTCGGAAATTGACCATTTCATAATTTTGGTGGACAGGTTACAGTAATCAGTACTCACTTTTCCTTTTAGTTTTTTGACCGTTAAAATTATTTCCTGCTCAGTTGTTGGAGATAAGAAAAAAGATTCCGAGTGGTTCCTTTTCAAGAAGTCACCAAATATTTTGTCTGAAGTAGGAACCTGGTTATTGATAGTTTGTCCTATTTCTGAGAAAAATTCATTAAAACACGTGGCGATTTCGTCCGGGTCTGTGATTTCAACATTGTGGTGTGATATGCTGGGAGGAAGTGTAGACGTAGAATTAGATTTGTTAATTATACTACGAAGTATTTGCCAGGTTTTTTCACGTCATGTTTGTTGGATTCGATTACTTCATTAAAATGCGCTGCTTTACTCCGTCTTTTCACTTGGTTGAATACAGCGGAGAACGATTTATATTTATTAATATTAATTTCTGTTGGTTTTTTCAGCTTTAGACTGCTTTAGAAGGTAAAGTTTGTTTTTAGTCAAAAATGATTTTAAAAGACCCGATGTCATCCATGGCTTACATTTTATGAACTTTTTAAGTTGTTCCACGCGTCTTAGTGGAAATGCCGATTCGAACGCGCCATTGTAAATATTAATGAAGGATTTGCATTGGTGCAGCTGTAGACTGAATCAAAGTTAGCGTTTCTTAACAGTGTTTTAAATAAATTCATATTTCCTCTGTTAAAAGATCGTCTTAGCGGAGGTAATGGTTTGTTGACCCTGTTTTCATCTTCTTGAATAAGAAATGTGGCAAAGTGGTCAGATACATCGGTAATAATAATTCCAGCATGCGAAGATTATTAGAATAGATGTGGTCAATCAAGGTTGCCGAATGCTCAGTTATTCTTGTAGGTTTAGTAATGACTGGCATAAGTCCGTTACTGAACACTGAATCTATAAATGAGTTCGTTTTGCTGTGACTGTTAAAGTTGAGCAAATCAATGTTGAAATCGCCAACTAGGAAAACTTTGCTGCGTTTCAGATTGACTTTTTCAAGAAACTCGTTTATAGATGACAGAAATACGTCAACGTCCGCTAGTGGCTGGGAGTTAGGTCTGTAAATGCATCCTACTCTATATGATTTTTTTTTCCAGGGTTGATTTCGACAAAGATGGTTTCAATGACATGAGGAATGAAGATTGATATGTCGGGTCTCGGTTTGAAGGTTACTTTCTCCGAAACAAAAATACCGACACCCCCTCCCCTGCTGTCGTGGGGGCTTGGGCGGGTTTTGAACAGCAGTGGGTGATAGCCTTCTAATTTGTAATTCAGCTGTTTAAGAATTTTAAATATTTCGCAGAGTCCTATAACGTCAAAAATATTCTCACCTTCCTGAATATCGGATAGAAAATTTATTCTTCAGAGGTCTCATCCATCCGTATTTCGAAAACACGTCGATGACCGTCAGTATGTATTTAATGCCCTTGTTCCATTTCGAATGCGATTTCATGTCAACCAGATCGGCCGACCAGATCTGATCCAAACCCTTCACGAACACCCTTCTCCTTAGAAATTTACGCGTGACGTGCTTGTGTAGTTTGTTCGCCAATGCACTCGTTAATAATACGTTCTGGACATTTTTTTTTATGTCCCCATCCGAATCGACGTTTGCTACCGATCACTTTACCGACCAACGAACGTTCGAGTCTCTCTCTCCTAGTGAGATTTGATATATTTTTCAACCTCGTCAACATGTCTTTATCGCAAATTCGATTACGAGTCTCGACGTCGGGATGTTCAGCGTAACACAGATCGTGTGTGTAAGCGGCCGAATCCACCTGGTTCGGACACTCTTGTGGGTTTCCCATGTCCCATCGCTTATCGTTTACCTTTTCCCAGTGCTTGACTAGTTTTGATTCGATTTGATCTTGATCGTCTGTAACTCTGCCATCCACTTTAATACTCTGCGGGTTACTTCCTTTGTTGCGCTTACTCACCCATTTCCAAAATACTTTCGAACTCGACCCCCTGTCATTCTTATCGTCCTAACAAGACTGCTATTTCGCACTCTCCGATTATCGTCTTTAATCTTATTTACTCTATTTCGTGCTTGTTGGTATTCCTCTTTTGCTACCATGGCATCGTTGCTTTCCGCTCCCTGGAGTTTTCTACTTCTCCTGTATGCAGCACATTTAGCTTTTCTACCCTTTATGGCCCTTTTCAGTTCTTCGTTCACTCTGTACCAAAGTTCCTGTGTTGGCACTCTAATCATTCTTACACTTTCCTCCCCTGTCTCCACTAGGCTCGCAACTATGGCGGTGGCATTTTTTTGGACACTGGCCCCCTTGTGTACGGTTGCAAGCTTTGGTTTCAATTTTTCTTTGAACTTCGCCCAGTCAGCATCCTTTTTGAGTTCCCAAATCTCCTTAAAGCTTTCTTTGCTTCTTACTAGGCTTTTGGCCCTGATCGTCACTGTAATCAAGTTGTGAACACTATCCAACTCCCTTTTACCTTCATAATCCACTTCTACCCCCGCCGCCTCCCTCCATAAATTAATATCTGTGAGAATATCGTCGATTATTGATTTTCTGTCGTTCTCCTCCCAGGTCCATTCCCCCTTACACCTGGCGTCCCTGTTCAAAATCTTCAGACCGAGCTCATTTGTGAAGTTCAACAGCTTCCTTCCATTCCTGTTGACTTTCTTGTCCCCGCCCTCTATACCTTCTTCCTTATCACCTATGTGTCCATTAAAGTCACGCATCAAAATTTTACCGAGCCCTTTCTAGTTCTGTGATATTGGACCTTAGTGTTGAGTATATAGAGTCATTCCACTCTGGTTTGCTTCCCTGCACCGCACAGTACACAATCCCAAGCGCAATACTTTTGTTTCTTAGATTGATCTTTACCCATCCAATTTCTTTCGATGCCTCAGCCGAGGTGCTGACATCCTCCAGGTCTGTGATCAGTGACGGTTTTAAGTCAACTTTAATGTACATTCCTACCCTCCCCCTTTTTTCTGGCCTTCTGTTCGCCCCCACACCTACCCACACACACACACCCGTACTTGGCCTACCCGTTCCCCATGCCTTAACCACGTCTCGCTTAAGCCCATGACATCAAAGTCCTCTGCCTCGATCAATGTAGCAATTTAACTTACTTTCCGATGGAGACCCTGGTTGTTGCTATAACCCACTTTCAGGGTACCGAGATTCATTGGCTTCCGCCCACCGGTCCCATTGTTTTCTGATGCTAACCTTGGTAAACTTATTCTGTCCGCCTCCATCTTGATCGCCCTACCTGTGTCCACTCTTGCTATACTTGCCTCTGGTCTCCCACCCCGCTTCTCTCCAAAAAAGACTCCGTTACCCGAAGAATTTTATCCCTCAATACCTGTTTCCCCATCCTGCTAAGATGCAGCCCGTCACGCCCATACATCCTAGAGTTGCCCCAAAACGTGTCCCAATGGTCGATAAAGTGTATTCCCAGGTCAATACAGTAGTCCTCCAACTCCTCATTCAGCGCCAAAATCTTTGAGTTCCGTCCCCCCCCCCCCCCCCCCAAAAAAAAGGACTGGAAGGACCCCGGATACAACTACTCTTGCATTCCAACTTAGCAGTTTCCTGACTAGACCTCTGTACGACTCCATCAGACTTCCTGACCTTCTCTCCCCGATATTGTTGGTCCCCATATGGACCACCACTACCGGATCTGATCCTGACCCTGCCATAATACCATCTGCACGGTCCCTCGGATCCTCCACCTTCGCCCCGGAAAGCATAAGACTGTTCGATTAAAGCTATCGGGACCACATTGTCAATCCCACGTACAATGCTACTCCCTGCTACAACCAATTTTCTTCTTCTGCCCCCAGTTCCTATATCGTCTGCAACTCCCCTCGTTTTGCATGCCTCAGGCCCCCTCTTTCTCTTCACCGCCCTCCTTACCCCATCTGTCCTAGCAACATCAACAACCATCTCACCGCCCCCCCCCCCCCCCCTTAATGTCCCCCTCATTCTCATCCCCAGGGGTATCAGAATCTAAAACACTAAACCTGTTCTCTAAACACCGCCTAGCAACCTTGACAGCCTTACGCCGACTCTGGTTTCCCGACTATACTCAGCCCTGTCCTGACGCCACCTTCCGGATTTTCCTACTAGACCGCCCCCCCCCCCCTCCTCCCCAGTTACACCTCCCACACCTTCCACATCAAGCGTTCTTCCCCCACGTTTCTTGCTTTCCAGTTTCTCTGTATAAAATCCAGCTAGTATCGCACCATTATCACCCCTCAACCTGTATGTGACTGGATATCCCGGTATAATTTCTGGTATGGTAAATAACTCATCTGTCCAGTTGGACAAATACCCCTTTTCAAATGTTCGTTTAACTTTACTAATTATAACTCGGTCTCCTGTCTTGTAACGTCGTTTTGACTCGAATTGGACTCTGTAAAGTCTTTGCCAAATATATTTTTGTTCACTATTCGTCACGGGAGCAGGTGTCATGCCAAAACTACGATGATAGGTATTAATGTATGACGTCTGTTACGACCCGTAATGTAATAAATGCCCATAATGTAATACCTACCCATAATGTAATACAAAAACGACCCATAATGTAATACGAACCCATAATGTAATAAAAAACGACCCATAATGTAATAAATGTAATAACGTGTAATAAATGTTAGGTACCCATAATGTAATAAAAATTTTAAAAAATTAGATACAAATTACACTTTTCCAGGTCCGTAATGTAATAAAATTCTAAGCTTGATTTTTGTTTTTTCTCTTTACTCCAGCAGTGCGTTCGGCTACTTATGACACATCCTGCGCCTTCATCAATGCTGCCAATGGCCCCTATGCCGTACACAGCCAACATGTGTGGGTGTGTTGGGATTACGATAGAGAGTATTCCGGGACCTGGGGCGGGTATACTCTGCTATGAGTGACAGGCATTATCCCTCTTCCATTTGTACCACCCACGCAAACGACTTCCTCGATAGCCTCTACTGCCCTGCCACAATCATATAGGTCTGCCTTACAGGACATTCAATAATTTTGATTCCAGGATGGTCATTTATAACTGCAATCATCATATTCGACCGGCTGTGCACTTGCATAAAAGCAATGCGGGTAGCAGGTTCCTATACTGTTAATAAGTGCAAGCAATTCTGGCCAAAGTTGCTGAGGCAGAGGGTGTAGTGGGGTTCAGAGGGGTTTGGGTGCACAATAACCGGATAGTGGGGGGGGGGGGCGTATAGTGTGGGATACAAGGAAAAGATAGAACAGAAGCAAGACGTTGAGTCAACCGGCGCAGAGGAATATCGGGAGACGATATGGTGAGTGTACTGGTATTGGAATGGGGGATATCCTATAGCTCGATGGGATTTGGATTAGGCTACTTTGCTCCAAATTAAGCGTACAATCTATCCTCTGTCTCTCCAATTTTCACTACCTAAACAAATTAGTAATTTCCCTGTACTGTACTACTATAAGTTCATGTCGCACCCTCCGCACCTTGAAACCAATGAGCCCGAGCCCAGGATCACACTTAATAACGACCACATCATATTCCCGGTCCTGTGATCACATGTGTCAAGTAATATTATCAAATGCTTTCCAGTCAAATAGTTTGCACTTCGCACATGCAAGAAAGACCTTACATTTTCAATAAAAATTGTATCAGTTCCAATAGTGACAGCCCTGAGTGAAATGGTTTCAACTCCTCTCAGTGTTAATTTTCTAAAACCTCAACACACCACAGATTGAACACCCTCAATTGATATGAACCGAAGCAAGTTAAACGCCTTGTAGACTGCTATCATCCACGCAGGCCACCTTTGCGAGAAGATTGGTTAAGAGTATGTCATGATCACCTGTGGCTGTGACCAGCAACTGAGTCGAGTTAATGTGCACATCACTTGGTTGTACAAAGCAGCCTCTTTGTATTGAGCTCAGGGGATTGCATTCTCAAATAAATTTCACCAGTGGTGTGGCATCACTCATAGTATGCACAGGACGAATGCAGATCTATAATAGAGAGTAGTTTTGGTGGTTCTTGAGATTATGTTGATTGGAAAAGCATTCCACAGCATTTTCTGAGCTGTGGGGACTACCACTTAAACCACCTACATTTCCTGACAGTTCCTGGCGGTTGGCAGGAACTTCCTGCCAACCGCATACTCTATCACATCGACTATTCGCGTGTTCATCCCCGCTATTGTGCCATCTTCTCCTAGGCTACACTCAGAAAACATACGTAGCTAAACACCAGGTGTAACATGGGCATATCCATTTCACCGTGAGGTGTGACCTTGACCATCAATCCGGTGACCTTGAACCTGTGTATGGGCCGAGTTTTATGAAACTTGGTGTGTGGTTCGGGCGCCCAACAATTTTGCCACACCCGATGCCCGTCATGTGTGACCTTGATTGATATTCACACCGTTGATCTTGAACCTATATCTCGGTTCATGTTGGGCCGATTTGCGTGAAACTTGGTATGTGGGGGTAGTTCGGGGCTCTCTCTCTCTCTCTATATATATATATATTGAGGATATTTCTTTCGTACTTCCATATGTTATCCCTATAGCGGCCCGTAGGCTTGCAGTTGTTTATCTTGACGTTCTAGTATGCTTAACGTCATTGTTTACGTACGTACTTAACTTTTACAGTACTGGTTTATTTTGTCTCATTGTTGTTCGTCTGTCACCTGATGAAGGCTTTAAAAGCCGAAAGTTCGTGATTAAATGACTAAAATAGGTCTTCAAGGTGTTACTTACTAATATTTTATACGTCAACCAGACCTATACGGCTACTTATCTATATATATATATATATATATATATATATATATATATATATATATATATATATATATATATATATATATATATATATATATATATTGAGCGTCCTGAACTACTCCCACATACCAAGTTTCACGAAAATCGACCCAGCATGAACCGAGATACAGGTTCAAGGTCAACAGTTTGAATATCAAGGTCACACATGACGGGAATCGGGTGTGGCGAAATTGTTGGGCGCCCGAACCACACACCAAGCTTCAGGACAATCGCCCAGCAGGAGCCGATACGCATGTTCAAGGTTTCCGGTTTGATGGTCAAGGTCACACACCCGGTCAAACGGATACGCCCATGTTACTCCTCGTGTCTAGCTATGTATGTTGTTTGAGTGTAACTTAGGAGAAGATGGCACAATAGCGGAGATTAACACGCGAATGGCCGTGTGGTGGACTAATAATATTACTTGACACATGTTATCACAGGATCGGGAATATGATGTGGTCGTTATTAAGTGTCATCCTGGGATCGGGCTCATTGGTTTCCAGGTGCGGTGGGTGTGACATAAACTTATAGTAGTACAGTACAGGGAAATGACTAATTTGTTCAGGTAGTGAAAACTGGAGAGACAGAGGATAGATCGTACGCTTAATTTGGAGGAAAGTAGCCTAATCCAAATCCCATCGAGCTATAGGATATCCCCTATCCCAATACCAGTACACCTACCATATCGCCTCCCGATATTCCTCTGCGCCGCTTGACTCAACGTCTTGCTTCTGTTCCATCTTTTCCTTGTATCCCACACTACCTCCCCCCCCCCCCCCCCCCGCCACTATCCAGTCTTGGTGCACCCAAATCCCACGGCACCCACTCCACCCTTTGCCCCAGCAACTTTGGCCAGAGTTACTTGCATTTATTAACAGAAGGAACCTACTACCCACATTGCTTTTGTGCAAGTGAACAGCCGGTCGAATATGATGATTGCAGTTATAAATGACCATCCTGGAATCAAAATTACTGAATGTCTGGTAAGGTAGACCTATATGGTTGTGGCAGGGCAGTAGAGGCTATTGAGGAAGACGTTTGCGCGGGTGGTACAAATAGAAGGGGGATAATGCCTGCCACTCAGAGCAGAGTATACCCGCCCCAGGTCCCGGAATACTCTCCATCATAATCCCAACACACCCACACATGTTGGCTGTGTACGGCATAGGGGCCATTGGCAGCATTGATGAAGGCGTAGGATGTGTCATAAGTAGCCGAACGCACCGCTGGAGTAAAGAGAAAAAACAAAAATCAAGCTTAGAATTTTATTACATTACGGGCCTGGAAAAGTGTAATTTGTATCTAATTTTTTAAAAATTTTATAACATTATGGGTACCTAACATTTATTACACGTTATTACATTTATTACATTAGGGGTCGTTTTTTATTACATTATGGGTTCGTATTACATTATGGGTCGTTTTTGTATTACATTATGGGTAGGTATTACATTATGGGCATTTATTACATTACGGGTCGTAACAGACGTCGTCAAAGCCTTATTGGAAAGGTCAGTGTATTGTTCTTGGTAAACTATTTCCCCATTTTTGTTTGGGAGTTCTGTTGAAACGTTTCGCTGAGCATTTTGTTTCGACATTGTAGGTAGTAAAAAGGTCGACGTTATTCTTTCTTAAAAATCGCTGATATTGACCATTTTGAAATTCTTTTCCTTGGTCTGTTTGTAATTTCAACGGCCTGCGTCCTGTGTTGAAAATTGTCGTAAACGCTTCAACGATAGATGTTCCCGATTTGTTTGCCAATGAGAACCCATGCGAACTTGGAGAATACGTCAATACATGTAAGTAAAAAAGTAATCCCTCTGTTGTGTTTACTAATATTTGAGAGATCAACTGAATCACTTTGCCACTGATAATCTGTTTACTTTCTGATAAACTTATGGCGTATTAGCTTATGCAGTGTGTACGCGTCTTCACATTTTAACCTCTCCACTACAGCTTTAGTGTTCTTTGTGGAAAGCCGTTTTAACCCTTTACCCAACGAATCGCCCGCATCCGCCCGCGTAATATGCAAATTCAGCAGCTGAAAAAATATTTTTCGAAAAATTTCAACAAAACCATATCATGTGACCCCTCTTTGGAACGAGCTCGTGGAGCTCGTTCCAAAGAGGGGTCACATGATATTGTTTTGTTGAATTTTTTTGAAAAATTTTTAAAAAAGATATTTAAAATAATAAATTTTGAAATCGTCTGCGTTGGGTGAAGGGTTAAAGAGGTCACATCGCTGAAACTAGTCGGGAATGAAGGTGTGTAGTAAAGCTCTTCCACACTCCAAATGTTTCAGACTTACTGAAGCAGGCGTACTAAAAGGGGAGACCATTTTTTAACTCTGCTCGTTGTTAGGCGAGGGAGTGGGGTAGATTTATGAATAAAAGCCCAACGTCTTTGTTTCCAATAAGTTCTTGAGGAATATTACTGTGTCGCAGTGTCTCACCTAACACCCTCCAGCCGTCTGGTGCAAACTTGTTTCGTTGTCTCAATAAGTCATTAACTGGATCTGTAATATTTTACCCCTTTACTGTTTGATCATTATATATTAGGCGCCCACTGCCGTCAAATGCCAAATTAGGAATGGATTTCAAGCGCTTTAATAATAACCTCGCCTTCCTGTGCATGTCATGGGTACTGATTCCAAAATGTCGCGGTCGCTATCTCGTTGAGTGGGTTCTTCTTTTTTAATCCGGACGGTTGTTGCTTCAACTGATTTTTTGGAGAATGTCAAATAACGCTACAGAATTTGATCGTACCTCGTGACTTTTTCAACTTCGCTAAGGGTGGTCTGGTTCAAAACTTCTGTTAATTAACTGTCCAGCGAAGAGACTGTGGTATCATTCGGTCGCTTGTCAAATTCGCTCAAACGATCCAGCATACGGGGACCTACCAAAACCATTTTCTTGGCATGTCCCATTGTTATCCTATCAATCCTTGGGCTTATACTTTCAGAACTGGTCCAATAATCGAACCGAGGAAACCTTCCGATTGTATACTCTGTCGCCTTCCCTTATCTGAAATGTTATTCTCTGCTAAGTTTTTGTTTATGGCGATGGAGCTTGACTAAACGATATCTCGAAATGGGTATGCTCCTTTCTAAAATATTTTTAGCGCATTCGCAAACTGAAAGAATTAATTCTTTAACGGCGTGGTCGACAACGTTTCTAATTCCGGTGGGTTTTGCACGAGAACTTTGAGAGTTTCGATGGTGGGTCTTACACGGGCAGACATCATTATGTCTCCCCTCATTTTATACTCTCGTCAGGTAGACGACTTTTGTCTCTCCCAGAAAATATTCGAGATCGGAGCCTTAACTCATCACCGGTTTGTTGCCTCAAATCGATGACTAAATAGCCGTACGGAGCAGAAGCCGCATCATCAAAAACTTCTCTTAAAACTTTTGTTCTCCCCGGATACATTTGAGCCGCTAGATGTGAAAGCTGTGACCGGTCTCTGGGGTTTCTGAAAAGGGTTAACTAATGACAGTTGAGGGACACGGTGCTGTGGAACTTATTTTTGTCAAATACATTTTGAACGATGTATACCACACTGATGTCTCGGTGATGTGATTGTTGAGTAAGCAAACGCGCGACGCGTTCATCTGTTTGTAACATCAGGTCATCGAGAATAACGAGCGAATTGGGCTTAAAATTCTTGGGGGACCCCTTCTACAAATTCAACACACGCCAGCGTATCGTACGTGGGTTGCCATTCCCCAAAACACCACATAATATTTTGGGGTTCGGGTGAATCATTTCACTCAGGTTGGAAATAAATTTATGAATAAAAGTTGATTTTCCAGATGAAATTGGGCTAGCGAGGACGCATGTGAAAGGATGTGCCCACCTTCGGTCCATGGTTGGAATGAGATAAAAGTAGAAAAAAATGCCTTTTATAGGCAGATAGGGTAAGGGGACAGCTCTTGGGAGACGGGTAACGTGTGTAATGTGCCAAAGATTTTTTTTAATAATCTGTTTGGCCCTGTAAAGGGCCATTGTCGTTGTTTCTGTAATCATTATAGTCTTCACCATTTGTTGAGCATGTAATTTTCATCAAGTTCCCTCACGGCTTCTTTCTGAGTCACTATTCTTGCAAATTCACCGAAGGTCCGTCTTGGGTGCATACCAGCTGTGTTTTTCTGCCACAGTGTGCAGGCTTCGTCTCGGTTTAGTCGCATGTAGGCTTCATCAAAGCAGATATTGACTTTTCCCTCTGCCTCCATCATAAGATAAAAGTCGTGGTCTTTTTGGCTTGGTGAGGAATCGACTTCGTCGTAGAAATTGCAAACGTGACATCTTCCGTGAGCTATTTCGTTTACACCTTTTTCTACGAGTTCAGCATAAACCCCGTCGAGGTCTTTCTTCAGTCGTATCTGTCTAAAGCGCTCTTCATCATCACTTCGTGGTCTTTTTAGCGTTCTCTGCCCAGTCTTTAATTCTTGTATTTGATTGTCGGCATTCTCCATTTGATGTTGTTTTGAATCAGTACATTCCTTGAGATCTAATGCCAATTTTAGTCGATCGGCTTATATCTGTTGTGTACCTTCTAACGTTGATTTTTAAATTACCACAAAACTCGTTCACCGCAACGAAGTTTTGTCTTTCACCTAGTTTAATGAGTGGATAGTTGCTGGTGTCGACGTGACTGCTTGTGCTTGCCATGTTAGATTTCGAAGTATTCGCTAGAATAACTAGTGATGTTCTGAATGATCGTCAGGTCTTTCAACATATATTTATACGCAGGTACGCGTAATCAGCTTACTGATATGGGAAGGTTGTTCGTGTCTTGTAATCCGATTATCCAATAACTTTGATGATAAAATCCAATTATACAATTCGATTACACAATGTTTAAAGTGATAAACTCTTCACCCATTTCGTTACACAATAACAAAAACTAACCGTGTGGTTTTTGTGAAAAACATTGTAAAAAAAATCGGGTTTTGTGAGAAAAAAAACGTAAAAATTAAAAAAAAAATCTACCAAAAAATGTAAAAAATTGACAAAAAGCAGGTTAATTAGAAAAAATGATTAATTAATTTTCTTTAAATAATCCGGATTATCGCCCCTGAATCTCCTGAACCGGGGATTAGGGGGAGAAACCACCAAAACATACTACTCTTGGAGGTCGGTCACATCTTAAATCCCATTCTGTGACATTTAAATTATAAGAAAATCAAGAAGATATTCTCAAAATCAATTTATTTTTCACCCTCCATGTCCAAAACAGTGAATTCTTAAATGAAAGCACCCATATACCAAATTAGGTTATTACAAACTGTGTGTAACGAATACGCCCTATCAACTACGTTTCACTTTTTTGAGCTTGGAATTTTAATAAATATTAAATAGTACAATTTATACTTGTTACCTGCGTCGCCAGCGGCAGAGCAGGTCTAGTAACCGCTCGACTCCGTCCGTCAGTCCGTCATTCCGTCAGAAACACTTTTTTTCGTCAAAGTTTTCTTGGCTTCTATAAAAGGGAATGATTTTATATTTGGTCTGCAGCTTCATAATGATGAGTTGTATCGTGTATCTAATTTTCAGATCTGTTGCATGCAGCGACGCAGGTCCAGACCCGGTAATGGTCTTGGCTTGTTCTTCTACGTGAACAGCTTATCGTTTGTCGCCATTTTGATTATGAAAAAACAAAGAGTAGAGTTTGTTACAGATTGAGTGCATAGTTTGAATAGACTCACTGTTGGTTGTACATACACCGCTTTTCGCGTGACTTTTTAACCCTTTACCCAACGAAGTGAATATCAAAATTTATTATTTTAATTACTATTTTTTTTAAATTTTTCCAAACATGTCAACACATCCATAACATGTGACCCCTCATTGGAACGAGCTCGATGAGCTCGTTCCAATGAGGGGTCACATGATATGGTTTTGTTGAAACATTTTTGAAACAAATATTTAATTTTTTCAACTGCTCAATTTGCAAATTACGCGGGCGGATGTGGGCGATTCGTTAGGCAAAGGGTTAAATCCAATGAAAGTTGAAACTTTCGGAGGTTTATAAGACACAAAAAAACTTTTCAGACCCAGGAACCTAGTGAGCCTCGCAGCATGTCTCATATGATACAATTTACCTTACTGTGGTCGAAGGAACTTCCCAGGAATGGTTCATGCGATAGGGTTCCATACTAACAATATTGGCCACTGCTGACATGCACAATCAAATTGTGATGTATTTATCTGAATCGTTGCTTGAAAGTCGACCAACCCATGAACATGGATGCCGAAACACAAAAGGAAATCAGATGACTGACTTTTGAAATCTTGGTTTATTAACTGGGCATATGGCACTGGCAAGATATCCTACCGAATCAATTCATTTGCAGGGACATTTCCCCTTGAAAGAGGGGGGTGGGGTGCATATAGAATGTAACCGTGATTCGGCAACTGATTTAGCTTCTTACTTTCGTCGGACATGTACGCCGGAAAGGAGAGTGTCTGGAGCAGACACACGTTTATTTTTTATTGTCCTTGTGGAAGGGTACAGATGGGCAAGGTTGTCGAGAAGCTGGTTTGTGAGTATATACAGTAAGGCCACCGTGGACTGGTCACTTTCCACGAGTGGGCAATATTTCCACGGACGCAACAATATTAGATTCCAAACACTAATTATAAAAATAATCATCAACAAGAGGTGCGCATCGCAGATGCAGGCGTCGAGTTGTGATGGCAATCAGAGAGTTTTCCATGTCCATAACCCGGTTATCAATCATATGCCGGCGGTCCAGTCTGGAACCTTTGTTCAAGTTATAATGCTAATAAGTTCAGAATTCGTAAAAATTAATTAAGGCCCATCCCTCTGAAACTAAAAATCGGGCCAGGCCAGTTTTGGAACTTGCATGAATTTTTTATTATTGCAAAAGACTTGTATGGCAAATATTAGTCAAGCCGGAGAACGTTTGTTCAAGTTATGGTGCTGAGGAGCTCAAAATTTCTAAAAATCGACTAATTAAGGCACATAACTCTGAAACTAAAAATCGGGCCAGGCCAGTTTTGGAACTTGCATGAATTTTTTATTATTGCAAAAGACTTGTATGGCAAATATTAGTCAAATCGGAGAACGTTTGTTCACGTCATTGCGCTAACAGTGCGAAGATGCCCTGACACCTGCCCGGACACACACCGACCCTCGCCAAACCCAAGATATCAGTTGTTAACAAAACTCAATCAAAAATTTTAATAATGGAGCTTCGGGAACAACCCGGTGCTTCATTAATTAAAATTTTGTTGATGATGATTTTAATTACATGGTAAACGCATGCATGGACATAATTACCCAGGCGTGGATTACGACCAGTCCTAGGCGGATGCACTGTAAGTCATATAGACATACACCCTGCACAACGAAAGTATGAAACAATTCTCGTTCTCTTAACCCCCTTGCATGCTGCTGATGGATATTCCTGCCCAGGGAGGATCAGTGAAGATCAAAGATTTTCGAAACAGCAAATGATATATTACTTTTGTCAATGCACGAAGGCTGACGAAGTATGAAACAGGATTTCCCTGCAATTTCACGATAAGAGGACCTTCCAACGTTTGTTGGTGGCCCAAAACGGTTCTGTAGGTCCATGTGTAAGCATATTTGGACAGTTAAGTGTAAAATTGTACCTCTTGCCTTTCGCACTCGACAACAAACATTTACTTTTGATGAAAAGCTTCCAAATTTACCCTTTGCTAACAGTAAAATGCCTTGAAATATAGCGACTGTTGACGGCATTGAAAGCTAAAAACGATATACACCACATATTTAAGCGCTCATGTCGAACAGGATCTATAGCATTGGGGAAATTTAAATCCAATTTTATCTGATTTAATTTTCAAAATAGTAGAAATTTGAAATGTCGATACATTAAATCCACGATGTAATGTTTTAATGAAAAACAACAAATTGGTTTCCTCGACTCAGCAAACACCACTTTCGATAAGTGAACCTACCAAGTGACGACTATTATCACTGACATTGAAAATGCAATCACCAATTCCTTGTCCAATATCCCGGGTCCCACCTAGTACAGTCAGCATGGTTTATACAAAGAGATTGATAACGTCAGACATTTTTGTGGCATCACTGGCATGCTCGATGGCCTTGAACGTCTCCAAGTTAATGACGTGCCATCTGGTATGGAGTTTCTACCAGACATGACACACAACAGTCTCAAGTCCTCAATTCATTACTGTAATGCAACGTATGTCTCAAGAGCATTCAGTAAAGTATAACCACGAACGTCTAAAAATGCAACATTCCGCTAATAAAGATGCGATGGGTTGCACCACAATACACATCAGCCGAAGGGAATGTGCATCCAACTGCACTGGAAGGTGGCTCAAGAATTGGACGAACAGCAAAAGTTAAACACAAAATCGACACTGGAATAGCTCGACCGATTAAGCAGCATCCTGGGAGGATACCCATACATCTCAGAGAGGAACACGAGAAATTGACTGAAGATATGAGACGTATGGGTGTGATATCTCCTTCCCGCAGCCCATGATCATCACCAGTGGTATTAGTCAGGAAGAAGAATGGCTCGGTGAGATTTTGTGTGGATTATCAGGGAGATAGAAGCTTACTAGCCAACAGAAAGTGTGGAATGAATCAGCGAGAAATGTGGAAAACATGTATTGCCAAATCATATGGAAGAGGTAGCCATGGAATCTAAAGAGTCACCAAATGCATCACAAGTGACATTTCTCAACAAATTGTTATTGAAATATATGAATGTGTCTGCGAAATCGGACGATGACCTTGGACGAACAGTAAAAGTGAAACACAAAATGGACACCGGAATGGCTCGGCCGATTGAGCAGCGTCCTAGGATGATACCCATACACCTCAGAAAGGAACATGAGAAATTGACTGATGGGATGAGACATAGGGATGTGATATCTTCTTCCAGCAGCCCATGGTCATCATCAGTGGTATTATTCAGGAAGAAGAATGCCTCGGTGAGATTTTGTGCGAATTCTCGAACCTTAAACGAAGTTACAATAACAGATGCTTTTCCCATCCCAAGAACTGACGAATCACTACATTCCCTCATAGGCGTGTGTTGGTTTTGTACCATGGATCTAATGAACGGGTATTGGCAGGTAGAGATGGACGAGAAGGACAGACCAAAGACGGCCCTTGGAACCTGACAGGGATTATCTGAATTCAACGTCATGCCGATGGGTTTGTGCAAGGCCGTTGGGGCATTCGAAAGTCTCATGGGAACTGTTTTAGCGAGCTTACAGTGGCAGACCTGTATAATTTACTTAGACGACGTGATTGTGTTTGGCTACACTTTCCAAGAAGAAGCAGAGGGACTTTTCCAGGTTTTTGACCGACTGCAAGGAGCAGGCCTGAAACTGCGACCAGGAAAGTGTCACTTATTCGCCTGTCAGGTGAAATATTTGGGACACATTGTATCAGAGGAGGGCGTCTGTCCTGATCTGGGCAATGTTGCTGCGGTTGATGAATGGGCAACTCCTAAAAGTTACAGTGAAACGATTAGCAGACTTGCCATACAGTTCTAGAGTCAATATTGTATTCATCTACTTAGTTTCTTGTATGTTTGTCTTTTACTGATTATATGTTCACACTGTCTTCATCATTAGTTAGGAGATAGATTTCATGGACTCACATAGTTCTTCCCAACAGCACAGCGTTTCTGTGGCAGGCTGAGCTCAGATAATTTACAATTAATTATATAGGTGTACACATTATTCCGTTGACCAATTTTGTACATATACTATTCAAAGAATGCAGTGGATATTTGATAAAAGTGAGATATATGAAGAAATATATTTATATTTTCATCAAAAAGACAGTTGAGGCATTGCACTGTGACGTCTGTGAATGATTTCAATGATAGTTGAGTGTCTTGCAAGCACACATTCCATGCACTCAGCTGCAGAAGACATGATGGACGGTCAGTCAGAGAATTTACCACATTCAGCCCAAGACCTCAATAACTTGTACATCCTCCTCGTCTCGCGAGACAAGCTCCCCAACAAACGTCCAATTTCAGCTTGACTGATGTTATTCCATTCATCCTGCAGTGCAGCGGCGCGTTCCTGACATTGGTAGGGGGCTGTTGGCATTGTCGTAGGCGACTGCCAAGCATATCCCAGACGTGCTCGATTGGTGAAAGGTCTGGACTTAGTGCTGGCCAAGACAGTGTAGTGATGTTCTGCTCCTGGAGGAACTCTGTAGTGGAACGGGTCCTGTGTGCTCTTGCATTGTCATCTCGGAAAATGAATTGACGGCCGTGACGTTGAGCAAATGGCACTACATGAGCTGCTAACATGTTGTCACAGTAGTACTGCCCTGTGAACGCCTTTGTGTGACATATAATGCTGTTCTGCTTGTCATGGTTATGCCTCCCCACACCATAACCGACCCACCACCAAAACGATCGTGCTGCGTAATGGTAACGTCATGATATCGTTCGCTCCGCTGCCGCCACACTTTGTTTCACCTGTCGTGGAAGTCGAGAGTGAACCTCGATTCATCGGAAAACATAACATTGCTCCACTGATGACTGTTCCAGCGCTGTCGTGCTCCACATCAATAACGCATTGCTGCGATGTGACGTTCAGTCAAATGTGGAATTATTTGAGGTCGTCGAGCATACAAATTCCAGCTGTGTAGGCGATTTCACATCTGTTGCTCGGTGCAGCTGAAGTCCAGTTTCTGGTTCACTTTGATGGCGGTTACGTAATGCTGTGGTTTGAATGACATGATCCTGGTTAGCAGTTATTACGTCGCCTGAGTGCTACAATGTTCTATATCCCATAGGGGACATAGAACATTCTAGCACTCAGGCGAAGGGTTGTCGTGTTCAGACGACCTGACCGATGTCTGTCATCAACATTGCCTGTCTGATGGTAGCATGACCACAACCTGCTAATCACTGATTGAGTAATGTTGTGAATTTGAGCCACTGCAGTCTGTCTGCTAACAGCTTCCAACATGTCAACGGCACAAAAACGTTCTTAACATGTTAGTCTTTGCATGCCTCAAAAGTTACATTTCGACCAGAAACTATTGATGAACGAGTTTATACCAAGAAAAGAATGATGAGACATCCGAAAAGCCCGTTCAGTACAAATGAAAATTTCGAAACGTACCCCAACAGACATTAATGCGGCGCTCGTGCGAAAAACCTGCACGAAGTTTTTGTGGTCTGGTGACATTCATGTTCACACTAAACTTGGTAAGATAATGATGTGTCCAATCACGCGTATCCAATACTATTTTCCGAAAATATCAACATCAGTTTGGATATCCGCTACTTTTTTGGAATAGCATATTTTTAATTCTCTAGAATCTATACTCTTCTGCTGTGCACAGCTTTTCTCCAATAGACGGCTCTCCCTTCAACAACTCCCTCTGTCATGCCCAGTCCCTCTCGGTGTTCACCTGTTCAATAAGTCCTCCCTTCCATGCCGACCGTCTACACACAAAACCGTGACGTCATTCCTCACCTTCTTGGCATCCCCCAAAACGCAGACACAGAAATGAAATGGAAACTGCACAAGTCAATATATAGAACAATCTGTTTCAACAGATTGACATCCTAAGTTTGATAGGGCTATGTTCGTATTATCGTCGGTTCATAAGGGACTTCGCCAAGGTAGCAGCATGTCTGTATAAGCTAACAGAAAAGAGAAAACCTTTTGTATGGACAGAAGTGTGCCAATGGGCCTGATGGATTGAAGAAACACCTGATATTGTTTTTGCATTTCCCGACCCAAACAGACCTTTTGTATTGGATACTGATGCTAGCGATGTAGGAATAGGAGCCGTTCTCTTGGAGGTGCATAATGGATGTGAAAGAGTTGTAGTCTATGCTAGCAGGCCGCTGACAAAGGCAGAAAGACGACACTGCGCTACCAGGAAGGAGCTATTGCCCATGGTATCCTATGTCAAGTACATTAAACACTTCCTATATGGCCGACACTTTTTGATAAGAACAGAACACAGTTCCTTGAGATGGCTATTTCATTTCAAAAGTCTGGAAGGGCAGGCAGCTCATTGGATTGAAGTACTGTTGCAATATAATTTTGAAATGTTGGATTGAAGTACTGTCGCAATATAATTTTGAAATCCACCATTGTCCTGGAAGGTTACACAGAAACGCTGATGCCTTGTCAAGAGCGCCATGTAAGTAGTGCGGTTTTGATGTGTATCCAGCGTCCCGTCAAGAATAGGTCAGCGACAGCAATCAAAGGTACAGCAGCAGTGATTCGACACTGATATCAGTCACAAGTTGTATGGCGCCGATAACGCTGGAGACACGTTCTGATGATTTTGTCTGAGCTCAAAAAGAAGATTCAGACATTTGTCGTGTACTGGACTGGCTGAAAGAAGGCAGACGACCAAGATGGGAAACGGTAGCTAATCGCGGAACATTAATGAAAAGTCTGTGGAGCTAGTGGGATCAGTTCGCAATAAAAGAGAATGTGCTGTGCAGGAAACTGCCGAGCAACGAATATGTAGGTTATAGTTCCAAGAGCTTTAAGAGATACAGTCCTTTGTATGGCACACGATTCCAGAACTGGCGGGCATCTTGGGGTACGAAAGACCTTGGAAAAGATCAGAAAAAGGGTACTACTGGGTAGGACTCCAGTGGGGTGTCAGAGAATGGTGTAGAAGATGTGATGAATGTGACAGAAGGAAGACATTTGAAAACAAGAAGAGGGCACTAATGTAAACCGTTTTTTCGGGTTTACCAGTGGAAAGGTTAGCAGCAAATATTCTCGAAGCCTTGCCAGAGAGAGGTAACAGCTACACCTTTGTAGCGGCAGATTATTTCTCAAAGTGGACAGAGATCTTCTCAATGCCGAATCAGGAGGCCAGTACAGTGGCGAAGTTGATTGTAGAAGAGGTGGTCACGCGATTTGGGAGTGCCAAGACAGCTACACACTGATCAGGGTCGGCAGTTTGAGAGCAATTTTTTTTATAGAGATGTGCCGACTGCTTGGTATCGAAAAGACAAGGACAACCCCAGGCCATCCACGAGGTGGCGGAATGGTGGAGAGGATAAACACGGAGAATATGCTAGCGACATTTGTGGGAGGAATGCCAACACGATTGGAATGAACACCTACCATATCTTGGTATGGCATACAGATGGGCTGTCCAAAAAACGACAGGCTATACTCCAAATACTCTAATGATGGGTAGAGAAGGTGATTTGCAAGTCGACATCATATTCGACCTGATCCGGCGCTTCGACAACTCCAGTGAATTGGTTAAAGAACTGGGAGCACGTTTAGACAGAATTTATAGATTGGTTAGAGAAAATGGACAGAATAGTATGCGGCGACAAAATATGCTCATTGATGTAGGCAGGTTCGGGAGTAGTGTGAGAGATCTATTGGCGGCTGCACAAGATCTTAGGGAGGGAAATCAAGCTACTCGTTGAAAACCTGCATAATTGAGCGTATTTAGGGAGAATTATTGGCGGCAATCGACTACAGCAGTGATACTTAAATTCTGTATGAGCACGACGACCCTGATGGATACAGGCTTTCCAGACAGAACAATTTATTTATTGTGTAACACTAAAGTTTCAGTAATTTATCCTTGGTCACTGGACAGCTGTCTGCTGGGCAAACAATAAAGTTGAGTCGACGATAGTCCACGACCAGTCCAATCCTCCCCGCTTTCTCACTTTTCGGCGAGACACGTCACCTCGGTGACAAAGAGTGCCTAGGAAACAGAATCATCCCTCATACAGACTATCCAACAAGCAGTAAGCCAGATCTTCTACACCAGGGACCCCTAAATTCGAAGAAACTGTCGGAGACGTTCCACAACACAGGAGAGAGAACTTACAGCATGGAGTCCAACAATTCAAGTCCAAGAGAATGCCAGTCAACATCTCGATAACAGATGAATTCTACCACATTCTGATTTGCAGACTACGGACGGCTGAAATGAAATCGTCTGTACGGAACCCTCGGACGAGTAAAGTTATCAAAACTTATATCAAGTTCACATTGTTTCTTTCTTAGTCCATTAATTTCAAAGTCACGGGTGCATTTGTTATGGGAGTGCAGGTGTCTATGGGGGCAAAGGTCCAGGGGCAGTTGTCGAGATGTATGGGGGTGAGAGTATTTGGCGGGAAGTGTCTTAAACCTGACATAAATTAAATATTTTAAATGAAGAAAAATAAAACGTTTCGTTCCACTTGATTATCACTATTAGTGTCAATAAGCGGTTTATAGTTTGAAAAGTAAGAGCCAGTTATTGAATGTTTATGGATAGAACATCTACGTGTATACCTACTCACCTAAAAATATTGTTGAATAACATAAAAATAACAGGGTACCGTAACGATCAGTAGTCATTATATAACAGTTGTCAACGTAGCTGGTGTTATTCATTGATTTGAACTAGTTTCAACACGCTGGCTGACAGGGTATTCCTATATCGTCAGCTGGGTTGGTAATTGACTTTTATCCTGTCCTTTGTCCAATCAATAAAACACACATAAGTAGGTATAAAGTGCTGATTTTATATCACTTTTCCAAAAAAGTGTACACGTACACGTACATGTACGTGTACCGCCATATGGATTCAGTGTTAAATCGTGTACAGAGTGCAAAAAATGTCATTTTTTCATGGTGATCCAGAATCGGCAATTGTTTTGAGGCTCACAGATCGCACTTTTAACGTTCAAACACCTGTTGGCGAACGTGTAGATTCGACACATCGCTCAAAAGTGAAAAAATGTACGAAATTTGAAGAAAATGTAAATTTAAAAATTTTTCTCGACGTTCCCATTGGGGATCAGACCTTCGATCTATCGTTGGTGAACACAAGCAAAAAACGCTTTGCCGGTTCTAGGACAGTATCAAAAAGTGGTTTGCCGATTCTGGGACACCGACGTTCGCCTTCGGGTGTATGAACGGTCGAGGGTCCGATCCGATCGGCGAAACCCATTTGCCGATTCTAGACCAGGAAAAATCGACCTGAAAACATTTTCTCGATGTTCGCCAATGGCAAAAAGTGAGCGTAAAGTGCAGTTACTCATCGAGGATTTTTTTAAAAACCGATTTCGGCCTCCGGTACATCGAAAAATGCAGTTTGCCGGTTCTGGACCACCACCACGTTCGCAATCGCGTTTCGGACGGTCTAGGGTCGGTGAAAAACGATTTGTCGATTCACCTCGCGAGTTTTGTGAGGTGAATCGTGATAGAATCGGTTTTGAGGAGTTTTTTCAATTTTGTACTCAGTGTAAATAAAATAGCTTTTTTCATTCAATAGAGTCGACTATAAAATTGAGTCCCACTTTAGATAGGTTTTAAGCAAGAAAAAAATTTGTGTTTAACTAACATTATGAAATCTTCTTTGCAAAAATCCTTTCATTTTTTGTTCTTGTATAAATGAAAGGTTTTCGTTCGATGGATGACATTGAAAACTTGAGTTTGAAAAATTAGAACTGATGGAAATCGTCCGTTCACGTTTGTCAGATGAATTTTAAGAGATTAAATTGTATTATAAATTGACACTCATGTTTTGTTCTTGTATAAATGAAAGGTTTTCGTTTAATGGATGACAATGAAAACTTGAGTTTTGGAAAATTGGAACCGATGGAAATCATCTGTTCATGTTTTGTCATAGCGAATTTTGTTAGATAAATCTTAATAAAACAGTTCGTAGAATTGTTTCATTCAAATAAAAATTCCACTATAAAGCGTTTTTCACTTGGATGAATTTTAACAGATAAGATTGTATTGTAAATTGACACTCATGGTTTGTTCCGGTGTGAATGAAAGGTATTCGTTCAATGGATGACATTGAAAACTCGAGTTTCAGAAAATTAGAACTGACAGAAATCGTCCGTTCACGTTTTGTCATAGCGAATTTTGTTAGATAAATCTTAATAAAACAGTTCGTAGAATTGTTTCATTCAAATAAAAATTCCACTACAGAGCGTTTTTCACTTGGATGAATTTTAAGAGATAGATTGTATTATAATAGACACTCATGTTTTGTTCCGGTGTGAATGAAAGGTATTTCGTTTTAATAATAGACAATAAAGGCGTGTTTTCCACTCAATCAGGTTTTAAGAGGTAATTGAATTTTAATCTACTTGTGATAATGTTCAGAGATATGAATGAACCCTTTTAGCGGATATAATTATTCTCAAAAGCGTTAAATCAGAAACCGGTTTCTTATGTGCTAAACTTTCAAACTTTTTCAAAGTTCTCCTATTCGTCACAGAGTGAATAATCGGTGGTGTGCTCTTTAACACGTTCGAGGGCAAAACGCATTTATAGAGGTTTTATTTTGTAAAATGTTTTTCCTCAACTAGTTTTAGTTATTATATTAAATACAGAAGATTTTTATTTACTTAAAACATAAAACATAAAAATAATTATACATTTGATTTTGAAAATAATAAAATAACTCACGTTAGCATACTCTAAAGGAAATATTAATAATTTAAAAACGAAAAAAATGTTTTTACACATCACAGATTCCAAGCGTAGAGATCAACTTTTAAACAAATATGAACGTGCTAAGAACAGTATTCAATCAGCTGACAGAAGCAGACGACTTGGAGAAATGGAATTAAGATGCGAAACCACAAAATTATTTAAACCCATGACGGAGGTTCAGGAACGAAGCAAGAAGGAGATAGTTGAAGAATTGAGACCCATAAAAGAGAGTTCTTTGAGAATGGGTTCGTTGCCCGGTAGTTTTACAAAACAGTATTCCTTTCAATCTACACCAGATTACGTTCCCATGAGAATCGAAACCGACGTGAGCGAAAGCGACGATACAGCTTTGACTATCACCACTGATAGCATCGCATCGTCCGAGGATGTTGGTAAGAGAAATCTGTTGTATGGAATTTATAAGGATTCTGTTGGTAGAACTTTTGTGGGCGACACAGAAGTGCAAGAGGATGATGATAATTTAATCGTCGGTTCGAATACGTACGAATTAACTCCTGGACTGTGCAAATTGCTCCTTTTCGACAAGCCTGGAGATTACACGGATTGGGATTTCGACAATTATGGTGACATTCTGGTTCAGACCCACGTCATGAAGAGAAATAACGATGCCAGAGAAATGAGACCCAAAGTCAATAGAGGTTACAAGTGGACGAAGGTGGTGAAACCCATATGGGATATGAATAAGAAGTTCGTCGAGTCAGTGACTGGCAAAGGGGTGAAAACCACTTTTCTTCTGAGCGATTCTGATGCTCTGTCTCAGAGATTGAGTTTGTTGATGGCAAGTAGATGTGCTGGTAACACTGGATTAGATAATGAGATAGGGAGCATATGCGATGAATTGTTGAGGCAGAAGGTTTTGAATAAACACGATTATAAAAGACTGATGAACGAATTGAAGGATTGATATATAATAAGTAGAGAGAAACAAACAAACAAACAAAAATATATAAAATAAAAACAGTAAATTTTACACTACAAAATAATAAAAGTAATTTAAACAACAAACGATTTACCAGTGAAAAAACAAAATATATATTATAAAATAAAAATATGTTGGTGATAAAGAACAGGGGATATGTCAGAACTTACGTTCAAGGCGGTTCTGGCATCGTCGATTCTCTAATGCGAGCGTTCACAAGCGATGCAGGTAGAAAACTCGCATCGACTGCGTTTGAGATCGGTAAGAAGACGGCTTTGGATGCTGGTAAGAAAGTCCCTTCCGAAGCCAGTGGTAGGATAGCTTCTGTAGCTGGCAAGAGGGCAGCCGACGCATTGATCGACAAGTTGATCAGTCCGCCGGCGAAGCGAGCTACGTTAGAGCGATCGCCGAAAAGTTGGAAAGATTTTAAGGATGCTGTGGTACCAAAATGAAGAGTGGATCTGGATTGAAGAGAACTCGTGACGGTGTAATATAAATAAATAATAATATTTATAAAACTGAGTTTGAAAAAATATAAAAATTGTGTTTGAAAAAATCTAAAAATAACAAAAAAATAAACAAAGATGAACATTAAAGATATGTCTCGGAACAATGCCGCGACCAAGAGGTCGACGAACGAGTTCTTTCCCAAAAGCATGAGAGGCTTGATAGTGGGAAAATCAAATTGTGGAAAGACCAATCTGTTGATGAATTTGTTGTCGCAACCCGACTGGTTGAATTACGACAGATTGTTCATGTTTGGCAAGAGCTTGTTTCAACCCGAATACAGATTGCTTCAAGAGTACATGGATCGTAGATTGTCCAAGGACGTCATAGCCAGAATCTTTGACAGTAGGGAGGAATTCGACAAAAGTAAAGCTTCTCTTTCGACCATTTTGGATGGTGCAACGATGGAATTGATGAAGAGAAGTGCATTTTCGAACGTCACGTGTCGATTTTATGAGAACGCTAGCGACGTTCCGCATCCTAGAGAATTGAAATCGGAAGATAAGAATCTCATGATTTTCGACGATCTGCTTTTCGAGAGACAGAACAGATGCGAATTGTATTATGTAAGGGGTCGTCACAGCAATGTGGACTGTTTCTACCTGTCACAGAATTATTGCCCAGACAGATGATAAGGGAGAACGCTAATTTACTGTGTCTCTTTTGCCAGGATCTCAAGAATCTCAATCACATCTATGGTGATCACGTCGCAAACGACATGAGCGTGGCGAAATTCAGGAGATTCTGCAAGAGGGTTGGGATGGAGGATTTACAATTTCGTCGTGATTGATTTGACTAGCGAATTTAATCGTGGAAAATATCGGTGCGGATTCGACAAGTTTTATGTTTCTGATGATAATAAGACAGAGAGCGAAAATAAAATTAGAAAATAATAAATCATCAAATAATTTAGTTTTGAAAAATAAAAAAAAATTAAAATATAATGTTCGAACAAGGAGAATTGTTAGAATGGATAGCCGAGAATATGGCTGCAAAACAATCCATTCAAATTGTGGTGAGTAGCGATTCGACTTGATTCGCGATGAAATTCGAACCTTCCATCGAATTGAATAGAGAGAAAAGATATGAGATGGTGTTGGTGAATCTGGAGACTTATTATTCCTTTCCCAACATCACCAAAAAGAATAACTCATTCAAGTATTCCGACGGAGTTGATTGGTTGGAGATTCGAATTCCCAAAGGAAGTTACAACATAGACGATTTGAACAATTACATTCAGACGCGAATGAAGACGGATGGAAAGGGAACCAACAAGATCAGACTCGCTCCCAACCCTAATACCTTACAGACGATGTTGGATTTGGAAGATAATTTTCGAGTGGATTTCAACACGGACGATTCTATAGGCAAGATGCTGGGATTCGATCGAAAGATGTATCGAGGCCACGCGGCATCTGAAAATACGGTCGACATTCTCGCAGTCAATAGTATTCTGGTGAACGTGTATGTGATTGCTGGAAGCTACGTGAATGGTAGCGCTCAACCGACGATCTATTCCTTCTTTCCAAACGTGTCACCGGGTTATAAGATCGTGGAACGACCTCAAAATTTAGTTTATCTACCAGTGATTTTAGACACGTTGTATAGTCTCAAAACCACGTTGGCGGATCAAAATGGTGAACTGTTAGATCTTCGCAGAGAGAGGGTGACAATACGATTTCACATAAGAGAAATATAAAAGCAAAAAAAAAAATATTGTGTATATATATAAATAAGAAAATAAAATAAACGCAATATTAATTTACAAAAATTATTTAATATATATATAATTATCATTAAAACAAAAAAAACAATTGAACAAAATATATTTAAAAAAAAGAATTATGACACAATACATGGTTAAAAACGTGAGCATATCTGCAGGAGAGAGGAAGAAACTTAAGAGAGCATTTACAACTCGAGGCGAGGCGGTGAGATTCAAATTCACTCACGAAGATCTGGAGAGTGGCAGTCAGGATTCGATTGCCTGGACCAGAAGTCAAATCAAAAGGATGGAGAAAGCAATTCGTGATGGAAGAGGGTTGACGGTGAGATTGAGTCCCACTCAATTGAGATACAATTTGAGAATGAAAGGCGGTTTCCTACCGCTATTGGCAGGGATCGCTGCAAAAGCATTACCCTTTGCCGCAAAAGCATTACCCTTTCTCAGAAAGACTCTCGGTGTGGGAGCTCTCTCGGGACTCGCGAGTTCGGCAGTTGAGAAATTAATGGGTGGCAGCGGACTGTTTTTGAAGAAGGGAGGAGCCATGTGTCGCATCCACATAGATGACAGCGGTGAAGGATTGTATCTAGAACCCGTTAGAGGTGGCAACTCTTTGAGTGGAAACGGTCTCTATCTGAAGAGTGGACGGAACGTTGAGCGACTCGGTAAGGGTTTGTTGTTTGGTGAGAATTCGCCATTTAAGAATATACCAATTTTGAGTATGTTATTATAATGTAAAAATTATATAATTATATAAAATATAAATCATAGAAAGTATAAAAATAATATAAAATGGATAAAAAGGTGGAAAAACAATTAGACGATAATGATGAATATCGGGAGATAGAGTGCGAAAAAGATGTGGAAAAACGATTAGACGCTAATTATGAATATTGCAGGATAGTGTGGGAAAAAGATGTGGAAAAACAATTAGACGCTAATGATGGATATCTTAGGAAAGAACTGAAAAAAGAGTGGGATAGATGATTGAAATTGAAAAGAATGAGACGCTTTCCACCATCACCACTACCTTCTGAAGAGAATGGTAATGATGTGAGTGTTACCAAGAGATGCACCACATTCGTTCATAATTATGATTCGGATAAAGAAATGTGTTCTTATAAAAACGTAATATATCACAAAAAAAGAAAAGAAGAATCGATGCCGAAATTGAGAAAAAAGGAAACGTTATTATAATATATATGAGCAATAGTGAAGAAGAAGAAGAAGGAAAACAAAAAACAAAAAAAAACAACAAAGTAATGAGATCTATAGATGATCAACCTCTCTAGATCTCATTACTTTTTTTTTCCTTCTTCTTCGCTAAAAATCAATCTCTCTATTGTTTATATTTCCAAGTCCATTATTAGCATGTTGATGGTCGTGTCTTCTCCTTTTTCGAAAATGTGTTGAATGTTTATCTTTACTTTTTTGAGTTTTTTTACATCAATGAACGTGCTCTCACCACCTGATTTGTTCACGAGTTCGAGAGAGATTTTTGGATATATGTAACTTCCATAGGGCAACGACAAATCGTCCTTGTCGAATTCTCTATCTTTGGCGATGACGATTTTCTGTAGATCGCTTTGGTACTCATAAAACAAATTGAGCGTGGCTTCGTCCAATTTCAAAGGCATGTTATATTTGTCATGTTTGTGCTCTAAGCCCTTCGCCTCGACCTCATTCAATTCGATGGAGTCATGTCGTTGTAATCTATATCTATATCTATCTATTTTATAACCGAATTTCTTACACGTTTCGACTCGTTTCAATTTCAATTCGCATCTTTTAGGTGTTGTTGTCATGATCGATTATTTGTTTTTTTTTGTTTTATGAATTATTGCAAATAATATATATTTTTAAATTTTGTATTTAAATAATAATTTGTTAAAAAAGTTTGGGTTTTTTTACTCTCTATAGATATATATATAAACAAGTTTTTTTAATTTTTAATTTTCTTTAATGTGAAAAAAGTCTTGTATTAATTCAATTTTTTTCACGTTAAGGAACATAAAAAATTGATTAATTTCATTAAAAAAAATTTTTTTGGAAGGAATTAACACATATATAGAGAGTAAAACAAAAAACCAAACTTTTTTAACAAATTATTATTTAATATAAAATTCAAAAAAAAAAAAAATTCTTACAAAATGAAGCAAACAAATAAAAAAAATGGAAAATTTAAATGAGAAAACCGTACCTCAGTTAAACGATATTTGTAAAAAATTAAAAATTCCACATTTCAGAAATCATAGAACCAAATCAAAAAAAAATTGAAGTCATACAGGAATATCATTTGCGAAATGATGGAAAGATAAAAATTGAAAGATCGGAAGTGGATAAACTTAAACAGACTCGAATTGCAAAAAAAATAAGCTGATGACAGTAACGCCTGACAATAGAAAAGGAAAAGTGGAGCATGATGAAATTAGAAAGATCATACACAAGGAGATACGTAGTTTGTGCGATGAAAAGGCAAACAATATGTTGATAGCAACGACGTCAAAAAATGCATCGGTTGTGAAAAATGAGAAGAAGAAAAAGATAGTAAAAGGAATCAAAATGCCGACATCGAAAAGAAACAAGAACATTTCAGTTGTGAAAAATAAGAAGATGACTAAACAAAAAGCCGTTGAAGAACTTCAAGTTTCAAAAGAAAAAAAAAAAAGACTAAAACGAAAACGAGTGATGCAGTTCAAAATCTAGACAAACAAGATATATCGAATGAAATTCGATGAGCAATCGATGAAGGGAAAGGAGAAGAATATGTAGCATGGCTCATCGTGGAAGCATTCCAATTGAATCCCGTAGAACGGGAGAGTGTGATCAAAGGCATTTTTAAAACTTTCGATGTGGTTCCCTCGTTCAAGAAAGTCGATCTGAAATTGTTCATGGAGCGGGTGAAGAAAAAAGTATTGGATTTGTTTTGCGAACACATGAACGTGGAACAAAAAATTAAGATGCTACTCCATTGTGTGATGAACAAAATCGACTTGAAGTCCGGTGAGAGCATCGTGACAAATGCATTTTTCAGATCTAACATCGAACTCATACTTCAAGGTTCAGATTTATCGGATGTTTTCGAAAAGATGAAAGACAAGATGTTGACGTCTCTCGCGAATTATCAACGTGAAGGTAGTAATTGGACGTCCGGTGAGGTGTTGAAACTCGAAATTCATATAACTGAAAATGATTCGTTGAAAGTGTCTTCCTACGTGGAATTACCATATTTTTTAGCTAAAAAACACTCCGTGGTCAACGCTAGAAATAAAGATGATCAGTGTTTTAAATGGGCAGTCACCTCCACTTTATACCCTGTCAAAATGAACTCCGATAGAGTTTCTCGTTACGAGGAGACTTCTAAAAATCTCGATTTGACTGGAGTGACTTTTCCAGTGGAGTTAAAACACATCAAACGTTTCGAGGCTCAAAATCCCACCATAGCAGTGAACGTCTTGGGATACAATGATGAAAAACAAACGATATATCCTCTGACAGACTTCGTATCTCGAAAGAGAAAAGACGATTATTTTATTATTGATTTCGAATGGTGATAATCGTCATTATTGTTGGGTTAAACATCCGAGCCGATTACTATCGAGACAAAATAATAAACATGAACATAAGATATGTTTATGTTGCAACTCCATGAATGCATTTCACAGCAAAAAATCATTATCGAAACATCAGGAATATTGCAACGAAAATCAAGGTGTCGCCATCGAAATGCCCAAACCCAACACCATCGTGAAGTTTGAAAATCGCAATAGAAGGTTAAAAGTACTGTTCATCGTGTACGCCGATTTCGAATGCTTCACCGTGAAAATGAGTTCCTGCCAACCTGACGCTCTTCGAAGTTACGTCAAAAGATATCGCTTTCGACTCACAACATGACATGGGTCCCTTCACCTATATGAAACAGTGCGAAGACGACGATGTGACTCAAAGGTTCGTGGAAGAGTTAGAATAAAAAATTCAAATTTTATACGACAAATTCAAAACTCCGGCGAAAATGATCATCATGCGAGAGCAGCAGGGCGAAAATAACAGAGCCACCGAATGTCACATATGCAGACAATCGTTCGACGAGAATTTGGAGGAAAATAAGAAGGTCACAGACCACGATCATTACACGGGTCTGTATCGTGGTCCGGCTTACAGCAAGTGTAATTTAAAATATCGATACGCTGTTTTCTATCCAGAGATATTTCACAATCTCTCGGGTTACGACAGTCATCTGTTTGTGAAAAATCTCGGCACCTCAGACGGAGAATTAGATTGCATCGCGAACAGCGAAGAAAGATGCATTTCCTTTACGAAATGGAAGGTCATGGAGAAGAAAAGAGTAATTGATGGAGAGATGTTGGAAGAAAAAAACAAATCCATTCGTAGAAGCATACGCTTCATCGACAGTTTTAAATTCATGTCGACCGCTCTGGAAAAATTAGTCAATAACATGAGCAAGGATAAATTTAAAATCACGAGCGAACATTTTGGAGAACGAGTAGACGTCATGTTGGGGAAAGGAGTCTATCCTTATGATTACATGAATGATCTAAAGAGATTCGACGACATCGCACTACCTTCGAAAGAAGATTTTTATTCAAAATTATACGAATCCGACATTTCTGACGAGAATTACGAACACGCCAAAAACGTGTGGAAATCATTCAATATGAAAACCATGAGAGATTATCACAATCTCTATCTGAAGACCAACGTTCTGCTCTTGGCAGACGTGTTCGAAAATTTTCGAGACGTCTGTCGTCGAAATTACGATATGGATCCGGCTTGGTATTTCACTGCACCCGGTCTGGCGTGGGACGCTCTGTTGAAGACCACCGAAGTCCAATTGGAATTATTATCTGACGTGGACATGTTGCTCATGTTCGAAAGGGCTGCGAGAGGTGGCGTCTCGATGATCTCCCACTGATATTCTGAAGCTAACAATCCCTACATAATAATAATAATAATAATAAATAATAATAAATACAGTTTAGAGCCAATGAATCCACGTAAGTGCTCTCAGGCTTTACAAGTAAAATAAAGAAAAACATATGCTTGTGAAATCTCGTAATTTGGTTAAAATTAAATTAATTCAAAATGAACTGGTTCTGGGTATAATTTTTTGAAAAGATGAGTTTTAAGGCCTGTTTTGAATGATTTGTAAGTTTCTGCTGACTGCAGGTGATCAGGCAGGGTGTTCCAAAGAAAAGGCCCAGCAACTGAAAAGGCCCGATCACCTGCCATTACCAGGTCTCCTGGGTTATGGCAGAGTTTCGATTCAAAATGATCGAATAAATACATACAGTATTGGGACGCTAATAATCTCTACGGTTGGGCTATGAGGCATCCTTTACCGATTGGAAATTTCGAATGGGTGACGGAACCGGAAGAGATGCAAAAATGGAGAGACTATCCTTGCATTTTTGAAGTCGATTTGAACTATCCAGAAGAATTACACGATCTACACAACGATTATACACTGGCTTCCAAACAAATGGAACCCATCGAAGGAGACGAGGAAAAACTCATTCCCAATTTATTTAACAAACGTAAGTACGTCGTCTACAGTGAGAATTTGAAACAATACGTTGATCACGGGATGAAATTAGTCGACATACATCGCATCATTCGATTCGGCGAAGAGCCTTGGATGAAAAAATACATCGATCTCAACACGAATCTCAGAATTCAAGCCGAGACCGATTTCGAAAAATATTTCTTCAAACTCATGAACAACTGCGTGTACGGTAAATCGATGGAAAACATCAGGAAGAGTACCGACGTTCGATTCATCACGTCTGAGAAAAAAGCTAAGAAATTAGTGGCGAAACCCAATTACAGACACCAAACCATATTCAATGAAAATCTAGTGGCCGCTCACATGCAAAAGACGCACCTGAAGTTCGACAAACTGTATTATCTCGGACCGATCATCTTAGATATCAGCAAGCGATTGATGTACGAGTTTCACTATGATTGCGTCAAACGAAAATTTGGTAATAAAGCCAAACTACTGTTTACCGACATGGACAGTTTAGTTTACGAGATAGAGACGAAAGATGTCTACCGAGATATATCTCCGGACGTGGCCGCGTGGTTCGACATGAGCAATTATCCCGTCGATCACCCATCCAACATTCAATCAAACAACAACAAGAAGGTGTTGGGTAAATTTAAGGACGAGAGCGGTGGTAAACAAATCGTCGAATTCATGGGCTTGAGACCCAAACTGTATGCTTATCGTCTAGAAGATGAAGAGATTAAGAAGTGTAAAGGGGTTAAAGCGTGCATGATGAAGAAAAACATCTCTTTCCGAGAGTATAAAGATTGTCTGTTAGGAAGTGGTCCAGTGTATAAGACTATGAAATCGATTTGAAGCAAAAATCACGACTTGTATACCGAAATAATCAACAAGATTTCGCTGACGGCCGACGATGATAAGAGATCCATGTTAGATGATAAAATAAGCACTTTGGCACTCGGACATTGGACTTTGGATATAATTATGGACGATAGGATTTCAGATATGATTAAGGATGATAGGATTCCAGAAAATCAAAGGAATTAGACGGATTCAAGATTATGGAAGTCGATAGAGATAATGAGAGAGTTAATTTAAAAAGAAAAAGAAAAATATAAAAAATAACGTCATTTTAGTGAATTAAAATAAAATAAATAAATTTTTAAAAAAATATACACATTTATGAATAAGAAAATAGAGATATCCGTAGAAGGTGTCGTCTTACCTAACGAACCCCTATCCAACATCGATCTGTCAAATGTGGCGAAGGATTTGAAAATCAAAGATTTTCTAGGCGTGTTTTCCAGAGATGCCTTGCCGAAGAGAAGACCTCGACAATCGGAATGGGGAATTTTAAATCTAGATGATTTATCAGGTGAAGGCACTCACTGGGTGGCGTGGTTCAAGAAAAGGAAGAAGAAGAATTATTATTTCGACAGCTACGAAATCTCGCCGCCAAAAGAAATAAAGAACTATTTCAACAAATCAATGGTTCGTTACAACATGAAATGAGTGCAATCGCCAGATCAAGTGTTTTGTGGTCACCTGTGTCTCTACGTTCTCAAGAGATGGTCTGAAGGAGATCGGTTTCAAGACATTCTCAATGATTTACATTAGAGAGAGATTTTTTTATAGTATATATAAAGGTAAAAAATTATTTTAAAAAATTTAATCGAATAAAAACAAAAAATAAAAATAAGTGAAATAATTAATTTTTAATAAACTGCGTTTGAAATATATTTTAAAACAAAAACCTCAAAACAACATGCCAGTCGATAAATTTGGTAGAAGTGACAACGAAAGTCGACCCAAAAAGAAGAGGAAGACGCTAGAAGTTGGTGATGGTTACGACGTTGCCAACTTGGACGAACGTTACGTTCGGAGATACAAACCTCGAGAGGAACCTTTGAACATGAACGATAAGAAGCTCTTCAATCTTCCTAAGCCAACAGATCTCACAGATGCTGCGACTAAAAAATACGTTGACAGGGGGAACGCGGATTTCGAATGAATCATGCTAGATAATTACGTGGATAAAGCCATGACCGACGATCTCGATCTGAAATCTAAAAGTTTGGTGAACGTCGCGAATCCCATAGGTTCCACCGATGCCGCAACCAAGAAATACGCGGACAACTCTCAAGCGCGATTCAGCAAACATCTGAGAAGTAGATACGTTCAGAAAATGATGCACTCGGAATTGAACGCCAATTCTAACAAGATAACAAACGTGGCCACTCCCACGAATCCCAAGGACGTGGCGACCAAACACTACGTAGATCTGGAACAGAGAAAGTCTGACAGACGAGAAATGAAATCGGATCTGAATGCAGGATTCAACAAGATATTGAATCTGTCGAAGGTCGATGACGTTGGACGTGGACTCAACCGTGGTCAACAAGGGCTACGTAGATTCTGCCGTGATACGATCACAAGAATACATAGAATCACAAGTGGATGATCTCTACCTTAACAAACAATCTGGCGGAACCATGGAGGGTGGCATCAACATGAATGGTCATAATTTATTCGGTCTCGATCACGATCCCGAATTCGATTCCAGCGCAGTCAGCAAGAAGTACGTGGACAACAACTCAGTCTGGAGAAAGGGCGACATCATGGAAGGTAAACTAGACATGGGTGGACACGTGCTCACGAATCTACCGGATCCCGTGAACATGACGGATGCCTGCACCCTGATTTCAGTGGTGGTGGAAAAAGTCAAATACGCTAGACAATTCATCACCGTGGGGGCCGAGGAGGCCGGCATGTTAGAGGAGGGAAAAACCGAGTGGTCTTTCGGAAACGGAGGTAGCACATCGCAACATGGTCAAGTGGGATATCCCATGCCGTTAGGAGGTGAAATCATACGAATGGGTCTGGCTTCCATGGATTTGAATAACAGAGCGGTCGTCAATCTCGCAGTGAATGGAGTAGAGAGCGATAAGAGATACAGCATTGAAAAGACTGAGAATCAACACGCGAATGTTAGCACGTTCGGCACGCCTCTCAAAGTGAACGCCGGAGACAGGATTAATTTCATTACGAAAACCAATAATCCTGAAGCCGCCACTTCCTTGGTGAGCCTACTGATCGAACTAGATCCTTTGAACAAACAGTGAATGTGTGAAAATAATTAATTAAAAAAATAATGAGTGATTATTAAAAACAAAAAAAAAAGTAATGAGATTTAGAAAGATGTTCAATCTCTCTAGATCTCATTACTTTTATTTTTTTTTTGTTTTTAATAATTACTCATTACTTTTTTATTTTTTTTAAAAAAATTTTCACACACATCTCTCATCGAATGATCGACATCTTATTTCCATCTGATTCGAATTGTAATTCTCTGTTCGACAGGACCAGGGTGAAGGCTTCAGTTTTAAAATCTCGGCACGTTCCTATCGAATTGCATCTTGATCTGAATGTCTAAGACACTACTCTTGAGTCGTTCACTCTGTTTACTGACGTCGAATACAAACATGGGATACATCGACTTGTATTCACCGGGAGATATGTTAGGGTTGCTCATCAATTCGTCTAGACCGTGATACTTCTTTCTAAAATCAGCGACATCGCCATACAGTCTACAGAAATCATTCTTGTCGAACGACGCGTTGTAATTGATTGCTGGATATCTCATGGCATTTAGAAACACTTGCATGTTTCTCAAATTGCAGTGATCGAACAGCGATGCATTCTTTTCCTGAGACCCATCCCTATCAGTCTGAAACGCAACCATGATGAAACGCGGTCTCTCAGAAGCGGATTTTACCATAAAATCTCCAATCGAATTGATTTGTGGAGAGTGGAATGCTAGCCATGTCACACTGTCTCATTCTAAATCCCACGGGTAATTTACTCTTGGATTCTATGATCTTGTAGAGACGTGTTTTTTCCACGATCGAAGGCTCCACATGCAGAACGAACCACGATATCTTATGTAGAGTTATCTTACCCACATCGGTCACAGTGAGTCTCACTATTGCGTCATCGTGTCCTTTTCGAATCAATGTCAGATTGTGTTTGAATCCGTACATGATCTTGTTGTAATCGTCTGCGAATCCGAAGATGTGTTTCAAAGGTATCCTGAACGAAAACGTTCCTTTAGGTCTGGGCGTCTTGATGACGTAGTCGAATATCGCAACGGCGCCGGCGATAGCAGGGCCGACAGTGTCTTTCATCCACAACTGATTAAGTCCTCTGGATTTCGAAAACTCATCCGGATACGTCAAGAGTCCGAACATCGTGGTGGCCTGACCGGGATGAAACACAGATTCTATCTCTTGTCCGGATAGCAAGTATTCTATATTACTGAATAGATGCATGATTCCATTATTGGCTAGAGTAACCGTGTCGTCGTTGGCGTAGTCGGTCCCATCTTCCTTGGTGAGATGTCCCTGCACCACTATGTAACTCTCGCTAGGATGGATGAATAGATCTTGGGTTTTGACATTGATTCTTATCTCTCCCGCATTGTTCAAACTCGTTCCAGTTATCGGTTCGTATTTGTGAACCTCATATTCTTGACTACTTTCATCTTTCACTATGCTTTGTGCGATATCTAGTATATTTGCCATTTTTGAAGGGTTTTTGTTTATTAATTAGCTTGCTTTTTTTTATCTAAAAATAGTTTTAATTATTTTTTATTATTATTTTTCTCTCCTATATATATATGTAAACAAGAAAATGTTAAAGAGAGTAAATAAAAAAAAATTGTTTTCTTATTAAAACTTCGTCTTCTGCAATTGTTGTTCGTAAAACTTTCCGATGATCTATTCTCCATCCAAAGCTTCGATTTCGTAAGTCACCGGATCGGTGTGAAATATTTTGATTATCACGAAGATACCCAAGGTCCATCGAGGAGTATAACCCTTTTCGAAGTGCTTTTTATAAGTGTAGATTCTCACTCGATCGCCGACCGCAAATTCCGGCGTTCTAGACTTCTTCCTGATCTTAGATCTCTCAGGATATAGATTCATGTAGACCCGTTTTTCGTTTCGAGGATCGCTAGCTTCCGCAGGAGTCATCTCGATCGATTTGTGTTGTGTGTTGTTGTAATCTTTGACCAGACCATTCAGAGCGTATATGTATTTCTTAGTCGAATTCGCCGTCAAGTATCTGTGCATCTTTTCCTTCATCCTTCGATTCCAATGTTCCACCACGCTGGCTTTCTCTTCGTTTTCAGTCGAGTAGAGGTCGACTAATCGATGAACGTGCTTGTTGTAGAATTCCTTTCCCTTGTCCACCCACAATTTATTCAGTTTTCAAGAAGACGAGTCGAACACGCTCTTCAGAGCCTCGGCAACGCAAGGTCCCGATTTATTCTTCAAAGCTCTGATCCAACCATATTTGGAAAAAAACGTTGATGACCGTCAACAGATATTTGACGCCCTCGTTCCACCTCGAAAACGATCTCATGTCGACCAAGTCGGCGGACCAAATGTCATCCAAACCCTTCACGAACACCCTTCTCTTTCGAAATTTACGCACAATGCGTTTGTGTAACTCCTCGGCCAATTCGCTCGTCAATAATCATTTCTTCTTCTTTTCCGATGCGCTTTTTTTTTGAATGCCCCATCCAAATCGACGTTTCGACGATTACCAACCAGCGAACGTTCTATCTTCTCTCTCCTGGTCGGATTTGATATACCTCTCAATTTCGCCAACATGTTTTTATCGCAGACATCGTTGCGAGTCTTGGTGTTGGGATGTCTGGCATAGCACAGATTATGATCATATGCGGCCGCATCCACCCTATTTACAGGTTTGCTCCAAGATTTAGGAGTCAGATCGGCGTTGAGCCTCTTGTTCAATTTCGTTCCGGGTCCCGTGAAACTGTGACCCGGCAGATGCATTTCGAAAGGTAGATTATTGATCATTTTATTCACGATGCCTTTACCTTTGCTCGTGTTTTTTTTTTTGATGAATCGAGTCTTCATCGAACCACACGCGTCGCAAATTCCATGAAGCATCTGTCTGTCGTTTTTAGTTCGTACTTCTCGAGAATTACTCGTCTCGGTAACTCTCTTACACTTTACGCAATACATTTTTTGAGAGTTATTTAAATTAATTTCGTTTTTATTTTATATATAAATTTAATATTTCTTTTTTAAAAATTCTGTTCTTATTATATATATATTTTTTTTCAATCGCTGCTCTTGAGTTCTATCAACTTACCAACTTCCTCCCTGGCCTCTTTCCTCCCCCTTTTCACGAGAGAATCCTTCATCTCTTCCTTGATGATCTGATGAGTCTTGATTCTCACGGCTTCTTTCATGGCATCGTATTTCGTTTTCTCACCCAATATCGTGAAGTATTCTCCATCCGATATCCTACCGTCTTTCAACGCCATCGAGATCATTTCGGATATCATGTCGATCTTGGAGACGGCCAAGACGTGAATCTTTTCGTGTTTCCTAGCTTTCAGATATAATTTCCTACTCAAAATGTTTCCTAGTGTGCTAAACAATCCGGTGGCGAGAGCCACTCCTTCTATGGTCAACACAATCGGAATACCGACCGCGGTCGACAACAATCCAATGCCGGCCACGTGTAAACCCATGGAAATCGTGATGAGTGTCGTGTCGACCGCGATGACGAATTTCAAGAGACGCAAATACTTCTTCTTGAGAGAATGGCGAGAATCTCTCTCTCGAGTCAGATACAATTGGATTCTACTGATTTGATCGATGCGATACCTTTCTCCTCTTTTTCTTCTAGCGATGGTGCCGTTGGCAAAACGCCGTTCGGCTTCTTATCCTCGTCATCATCTAAAGTCGGATACAGTTTCTTTCTGGTTCTCATTTTTGTGTTTTTTTCTTTCTAATATTAGATAAAAAATTTATGTGTGTATTTATTTTTATTTTCTATTCTCCCTTATTTATATCAACGAGAAAACTTAGACGTATGCTTCCTTCAGCAATAATTTCATGATGCGTCCCTTGTCTTCTAAAGTCAGACTTCTAGCGCCAATTTCAGTTCTTCCGAAACTGTGGGCTTGTCTCGATCCTTACAGAAGACTAATCTCCTCCAAAGCGTGATCACTTCGTCGATTCGAACGCATTCGAACGCTGGTTCGAAATACTTGATGACCATATCTTCCCTTTCCATCGTCAGACACGAATGATCCTCGTGATCGAAGTCTGGATGATCCCGACATCCGACGCATCGTTCTAACAAGAGGGGATGTAGTTCTTCGTTCACACAGATTGTGTATGCTCTCATCAGCTTGTTTAAAAGAAACCTTGCTCTAATAGTCTGGGAAGCGTTCATGATTTACGTATTTTTATTATCTATTCGATTCGATATTTATTTTTTTAAATAACTATTTATTTATATATTTTTTCTCTCCTATATATATCAATCACTTTTTTATTTCCTCTCGCCAAAACCGATTCTATCACGATTCACCTCACAAAACTCGCGAGGTGAATCGACAAATTGTTTTTCACCGATCGGATCGCACCCTAGACCGTCCGAAACGCGATCGCGAACGTGGTGGTGGTCCAAAACTGGCAAACCGCATTTTTTCGATGAACCGGAGGCCGAAATCGGTTTTTAAAAAAATCCTCGATGAGTAACTGCGTTTTACGCTCACTTTTCGCCGTTGGCGAACGTCGAGAAAACGTTTTGAGGTCGATTTTTCCTGGTCTAGAATCGGCAAATGGGTTTCGCCGATCGGATCGCACCCTTGACCGTTCAAACACCCGTTGGCGAACGTCGGTGTCCCAGAATCGGCAAACCGCTTTTCTGATGCTGTCCTAGAACCGGTAAAGCGTTTTGTGCTCGCGTTCACCAATGATAGATCGAAGGTGGTCTGATCCCCGATGGGAACGTCGAGAAAAATTTTTAAATTTACATTTTCTTCAAATTTCGTACATTTTTTCACTTTTGAGCGATGTGTCGAATCTACACGTTCACCAACGGGTGTTTGAACGTTAAAAGTGCGATCTTTGAGCCTCAAAACAATTGCCGATTCTGGATCACCATGAAAAAACGACATTTTTTGCACTCTGTACACGATTTAACACTGAATCCCTATGGCGGTACATGTACGTGTACGTGTACACTTTTTTGGAAAAGTGATATAGAATCGGCACTTTATACCTACTCACGTACTCGGTTATACGCTTTGAATGAGAGGTATCCAAGTAACGTCATCTGAAAGCTCGATTCATTGTTCTTTTAGGCATATCAAGTTGGTTACTTTTCCCGAAAAGAGTCAGGGTGTCATATCTTATTGTGGTTAACCAAGAACCTCTCAAGTCAATCAGCGCGAGGGGATACACATACACGTTACAATAGCTAGAACAGTTTGAGATTTTGTGAAGAAACATCTCGAAAACTGGTCACGCAAGCTTAGATTGTTGGCTTTACTATATCCGAGAGTTCTAGGCCTTCCTATGCGTCCAGGTTCTCAAATGGCGATTGCGCAACTGTTCGCATTCTTTGCAGATGTAACACTGACGTTACATCTACATCTTTACTCGTTCCAACTCTCGAATAAAGATCCTGAACGAACGCTCTTGGAGTCCCGGCTCCTAGTCCTAGGCGGCGATGCAGAGCAGCTGGTGCTGCTCGAACACTGGGCTGCGATTCGGCAGACCGGTGCTTGAAAAATAAATGCTGCAGTAGAGTCAGAGATATCGAACAGGCGAATGGTTCTTGGCATTCTTCAATGTTGAGAGCCACGGAAAAGGGGTTCACTGTCAGTACGATCTTATCAGTGAGTGGGGGGCCATGTGAGTGGGGTGGTATGCTGGTTGTGTATGCTGCTCCGACGTCATAGAGTAGCAACCGCTACCATAGCAGCTGTGCTATAGCAACCGATATCATCGATGATGCTATACATGCAGGACCTAGGATCAGACGCCACTAGTCACGTGACTTGTGACATCACTTATGTTCTACTAATGTGAGTAGATCTACTTGGTATACTTGCCTGGTGATATTTCTTTAGTTTTCTTCATTATGTTCATGTGTAATGGATTTCGGGATACTTTAGTCTCCGTTCCCCCTGACAAAATGACAGGCGAATTACAAAAACTAATTTTGCACAGGTAAATCCCTCAAATGTCAGCATATGGATTATGGGAGGGTGACAAACGGGTACCTGCCTTCGTGCACTAGTCTTGTAGCGTTCAGTTGGTAAAGAGTACAGGAGGGGGATGTCCTCGTACTCTGCTTCATACCGGCGCTTCGTTCCGGCTGTTGCCATTGGTTGCAGAAAGAATATTGAGCCCCCACCCATCAAACACACACACGGCGATAAGCCTCTGTACTTCTCGGAAGTAGTCACTAAATTTCTCTTCGTCGATTTGATGTTAGAAATTCAAAACTGGAAGGAAGGATATAACATCATAATTGCTAAACTTAACCGAAGGTTGTTCAATGGAGTGTTTTAGTTGATTTGGGAGCAATAAAATCCATATGAAAGCAAACGGATGTCGCCTATCCTACCCCCATCCCAGCCGGTCAACGGCATATATTTAATTGTTTTCTATTCGCTACAACCTTCATTGTGGTGTATAATTTGTGTGTATTTATTTGAATTCTATGGGATTTCAGACTTTCGGGATTTTTGTATTAAATTTGTTTGTGGTTACTTTCAAACACCTCAAACTCCCAACTTCGATAATCAGGAGCGCCGCAAAACGTAGCAAATGTCCCCAGTGCATGTTGATAAGGTCAGTGTGAAATTGAGTTTTTACAATATGGGATCTGGAAAATTATCGAAAGTAACCATTTACTGCCCACCCTCAAAACGTAACCAAGAGATGAGATTGATCAGTGAAGGCATTCTCGAATTCAAGAGATGGGAATGATGGTGGCGGTATTTCTGAGTTAACCCTTTACCAAACATGAAATGCAGACAACACTTGCAAAACAAAAATTCTCCAATAACTAATTTTTTTCATTTTTTGTCTCAAAAACGAGCTCGTTCCAACGAGGGGTCATAACCTATGTGTTTGAGGCAAAAAATGAAAAAAATAGTGAAAATTAATTGGCGACTTTTGAGAATAGCCCTGGCCGGTTTTGATCGTTACGTTGGGTACAGGGTTAATTAACGGATCCCAAATTAATATAGCCGACATGGCTAAATCAACATGGCTACCACATTGAATATGGATTTCGGCCAATTATCGAAAGGAACCTCCCAGTACCGATCGAGCCTGGAAATAAACAATCTGTCATTTGCAGAATGAGGCTCCAGAGGGTGATTTCGCCGATGCTATCCCATACAGTGGGCCGATTTATTCCCTGGGTACCTCTTTCTGTTTTGGCTTGAGACTTTGAGATTTAGGTTCACATGGGGTAAATGTTGTGATGTAGGGTAGGGTCATCAAATTCATCCTCCTGGGACCTCATTCTGCAGATGACAACCTGCTTATTTCCAGGCTTGTCCAGTACCCACCCTCAATACATCACCAAGATAATGACACTAATCCATGAAGGCTTTTAGAGCTGATTGACGGAAATCACAATCAACATGGCCGCCGTGGCGGCTATGAAGGATATCGTATCTGGACAAATGTCGAAAGGAATCTTTCAGTTAATTGACGGAAAACAAAATCAAGATGGCAGTCGAGTCGGCTATAAAGGCTATCGAATCCGGACAATTTTCGAAAGGAATCTTCCACTTCCCATCATATTATTATTATTTATTGGTGTTTAAGGTCACATACTTATGCACACTGGCTAACCGTGACCGTGACAGTTTTACGGGTGGAGGAAGCCGGAGTACCCGGAGAGAACCACCGAGCAACGACGAGCAGCTGTCAGCTCCCCAACATCGTAACTCTGAACTCTGCACCGCAGCACAGGCAGGGTTAGATTGGTTGAAGACATGCGCACCATCGACGTGCAGTACGCCTCAGTACACAGCGTCATCATGCCCCCATGTAGGCAATCGGGGTGAAGTGCCTTGCCCAAGGACACAGCGCGGTTGCCGCACCACTTCCCATCATCCTCATTATAATATCAAGAGATAAGATTAATCAGTGAAGGTGTTTTTGAGTTCATCAATGTAAACCAAAAGTTTACGGACGGCTCGACGGACGAACATGATGTCGACAGAAAGACCCCTCCCTTCTTATTAGAGATCGGGGGCACAAAAAACGGATAACATTTGGATTGGATGAAATTCGCCGCCCTGCATTGTGTTAACCCTTTACCCAACGAATCGGCCGCATCCACCCGCGTAATATGCAAATTCAGCAGTTGAAAAATAAAAAATTTCAACAAAACCATATCATGTGACCCCTCGTTGGAACGAGCTCGTCGAGCTCGTTCCAACAAGGGGTCACATGATATAGTTTTGTTGAAATTTTTTGAAATATTTCAAAAAATGATATTTAAAATAATAAATTTTGACAGTATCGTCTGCGTTGGGTAAAGGGTTAAGGGCCTATATAAGTAATGGAATTTTGTTTATTTTGAAATTCTCACCTCTCATATTCCTTAAATTCAGATTAAATATACACAAATTGTACATCAAAATGAAGGTTGGGATGTATAGAAAACGAAACACATATGTAATCAACTCATAGAGTCGACTGTAGGCACCACTGGTTCCTGGGAGTCTGCTACCGTATTCGCACCAGAACTGATAATAAAATAATATTTCACGAAAACAACTTGTGGCCAAATGTGCTTCATATATCCAAGAACAAAGCTTGGCATTCAAAACACTTTCGAATACAGCGGTAGGACTGCATTTTGGAAAAGGACAACACTGTCTGCATTTTTTATTGAAGATGGTTTCCATGCTCGACAGACATGCGCAAATCACTCGTTACCACGAATTTCCATCAAAAAACAAAATCGTAATTCTAAGAAATTTCAACAGGTATCATGATACCTTGCATTGAATATGGCAGCTGTGCAATCTCTATCTAATAACAGTATAATGTATGAAGGCGATCTTTTTCATTATTTGATTTTAGACGGCGTTGTTTTTACATGCTTTTTCTGTCGGATGACGTCACCCGGAAATCGAAAGTAGACTCATACGTAAACAAAAGCAAAGGCTTTGGAATTTTCCCCAATGTAGCTCTGTCGCCGTGTTTTGAAGAATTTTTATCCCCTAGCTTTGTTCTTGGATATATAAAGCACATTTGGCCACAAGTTGTTTTCGTGAAATATTATTAAATTATCAGTTCTGGTGTGAATATGGCAGCAGACTTCCAGGAACCAGTGGTGCCTACAGTCGACTCAATGAGTTGATTACGTATGTGTTTCGTGTTCTATACATCCCAACCTTCATTTTGATGTACATTTTGTTTATATTTAATTTGAATTGAAGGAATATCAGAGGTGAGAATTTTCAAAATAAACGAAATTTCATTACTTATATAGGCCCTTAAAAAACAATCAATGCTTGGTAGCTGTTTGACAACATCCACGCATAGGAAAGAAGGTGCATTCGTGTGTGTGAAGACGAAGCAGGTCAAACGTGTACATGTACTTGTGGAAGTAAAAGCAGAATACTTACAGCTAGATTTTAATATATTTGTATCCTTTTGTCAGTCAGTGTACTAGAAAGTCATTCCTGTTCCACAAGATCCTTGTTTGATATGCCCCCACGAAACATAAACTGCACGGATGGGAAGATTGCATCAAAACAGCTGACTGACAAATTCAATTACATTTCATATGTGTATGTTTCTAACACACTGACTGAATATCGACCTCTCTCGAAATATTAGTGATACTGTGGTCTATTTTCATACAAGCTGTCTCAGTCGGCGATCACACACGGGGTTGACATACCGCACAAATATGAGACAAGAAACGTTCCATGAAACAAACACTCTTATTTTATGTAAATATCCTGCAATCTCTTCGTATTAGAACATAAACAAGAAACATTCTGTGAAATAAAGATCCTTGGGCGATATGCCCCCACGAAACATAAACTGCACGGATGGGAAGATTGCATCAAAACAGCTGACTGACAAATTCAATTACATTTCATATGTGTATGTTTCTAACACACTGACTGAATATCGACCTCTCTCGAAATATCAGTGATACTGTGGTCTATTTTCGTTCGAACTGTCTCGGTCGGTGATCACATACGGGGTTGATAAACCGCACAAATATGAGACAAGAAACGTTCCATGAAACAAACACATTTAACTGATGTAAATATCCTGCAATCTGTTCGTATTAGAACATAAACAAGAAACAATCTGTGAATAAACTTGAATCTCTCTCACTAAAAGAAGATGAATATCACATCTCAAAGCATTGTGACTGGTGGCTGACAAGAAATTACTTCAAATTTATCGGACGGGGTTCTAAACTATAGGGGTTAATATTTTCATTCGATAACAATAAAGGGCACCCACCCACATTCAAACACCCCCCCCCCCCCAACCCCACCCTCTCTCAAAAAAGATGAGCTTTTGGGACAAATCGTCTCGGTACGAAACTCGACTCGGGACAAAACGCCGGTGTCGAGGTTGTTTTGAGAGGAAATTACCCCGACACCATCTCCAAGTTTAGTCAGTGGTAGTTCTAGAAAATTATTTTTAAGGGCCTTTATAAGTAATGGAATTTTGTTTATTTTGAAATTCTCACCTCTCATATTCCTTAAATTCAGATTAAAACTACACAAATTGTACATCAAAATGAAGGTTGGGATGTACAGAACACGAAACACATATGTAATCAACTCATAGAGTCGACTGTAGGCACCACAGGTTCCTGGAAGTCTGCTACCGTATTCGCACCAGAACTGATAATAAAATAATATTTCATCAGAACAACTTGTGGCCAAATGTGCTTCATATATCCAAGAACAAAGCTAGGCATTCAAAACACTTTCGAATACAGCGGTAGGACTGCATTTTGGAAAAGGGCAACACTGTCTGCATTTTTTATTGAAGATGGTTTCCATGCTCGACAGACATGCGCAAATCACTCGTTACCACGAATTTCCATCCAAAAACAAAATCGTAATTCTAAGAAATATCAACAGGTATCATGATACCTTGCACTGAATATGGCAACTGTGCAATCTCTATCTAATAACAATATACTGTATGAAGGCGATCTTTTTCATTATTTGATTTTAGACGGAGTTGTTTTTACATGCTTTTTCTGTCCAATGACGTCGACCGGAAATCGAAAGTAGACTCATACGTAAACAAAAGCAATGGCTTTGGAATTTTCCCCAATGTAGCTCTGTCGCCGTGTTTTGAAGAATTTTTATCCCCTCGCTTTGTTCTTGGATATATAAAGCACATTTGGCCACAAGTTGTTTTCGTGAAATATTATTAAATTATCAGTTCTGGTGCGAATACGGCAGCAGACTTCCAGGAACCAGTGGTGCCAACAGTCGACTCAATGAGTTGATTACGTATGTGTTTCGTGTTCTATCCATCCCAACCTTCATTTTGATGTACATTTTGTGAAAATGTAATTCGAATTGAAGGAATATCAGAGGTGAGAATTTTCAAAATAAACAAAATTTCATTACTTATATAGGCCCTTAAAGAGTTCCAAGATTATTGGACGGGGTGGGGGAGGGCTACTCTTTGATGGGTTGAGAAGATCTCCATTCGAAAAATGAGTTAGGAAAGTATCTCTCACCCCTCCACTCACAAAAAAACAAAGTAGAATGCTTAAATATAGGCTCCAGATATATGGTATCACAGTACAGTGGAATCCTGTTATTTGAATAACCATTTTGCCAATGAAAATTATTCAGTTAACAGGAGTATTCAATTAACAGGGATCGTGTCACTTTCCTGTGTTCTAGAGATAAACTTAACATTTATTCTGTTGTATCTTGTTTGACAGAGCTCCGTGAGCCCTGTCAAACAAGATATAATAGATTAAATGCCTGTATTGGATGTACTGAGGCCAAGTAGGTCTATAAACAAAGATAAACTGCGGAGAGTCTGGGTAATTTCTCGACTGGTTACAAGATTATTTATTCAATTAACAGGAGTTTAGTCTATAACCTATATTCAATTAACAGGTCAAATTTGTACTGTGGGTCCCAAAGGCCACCATTATAACGTTTGTGTGAAAAAAATATGATGACATCATTTTATTTTAAGCATTCAAGTATTTTTGTCGAGTAGAGCCCTTCAGACAACTTTTTAAGCCCTCAAAACTGGAGGTAATGAAACAAATAGGAGAGAAAAATTGACAGGAAGGAAACCACCAGTCACTGGCACATTGTTTTTTCGAGAATTTCCAACAAAAACACAACAATAGTCAATTGTATTTTTTAGGCGCAAAATTTAGCAAATCATCCCTCTTTTGTCTGTGTAATATTCAAAAATGATGCAAGATTTCAGTACAATGCTTCTAAGATTTTTTAAATCAGTATTTTTGTCTCGAGGCTACTCAGTTTCGGACATTGCATCACTTCCAATGTGCAACTTTTTAAGGCGGGTAACTCTAATTGAAATATTTAGTGCAGTGATACCATGTAGCGAATTGGGAGAAACATTCATCCAGACATCTAATCTAATATAATGAACGAGTGTGTGTGTGCGTGTGTGTGTGTGTGTGTGGGGGGGGGGGGGGGGGTCACAAAGCTGGTTTTAAAAAGTATTTCTAATGCGGAATACATAATTTGAAATCTTTGGTCAAACGGAATTTTCGTTTAAAGTTTAGAGGTGGAATATTAATAATAATAATAATAATAATAATAATAATAATAATAATAATAATAATAATAATAATAATAATAATGATGATGATGTTTAAGCCTAAAATCCACATAGTGATCTTTGGCTTTACATGCCACACTAATGATGTAGTGTATGGGTTTCATCTCGATGTGGTCAAACAAAATGCTTGGCTAAATAGATATGTTTTCAAGTGGGACTTAAATTCTTTAATGGTCAGTTCCGTCTTTATATGCCTTGGTAAGGAATTCCAGAGAACATGTGCAGCGATTGAGAAAGCCCTATCGCCGGCTGAAGCCAATTTTGCATTCTGTGTGTCAAGGTTGTTAGAGTCAGCGGAACGCAAGTTTCTCGTTGGTGTGCACTGGGAGATCAGCTCAGAGAGGTACGACGAGGCTATTCCATTTATGCATTTGTGGGTAATCAGGATTTTTTATTACTTTATCCTTTGCTCGATAGGAAGCCAGTGAAGGCTCATAAGTATTGGGGTTATTCGGCAATATTTCCGATTTCGTGTGATAATTCTAGCCGCGCATTTTGGATATTCTGGAGCTTATGAATGAGAGCTTTTTTAAAGCCAAAAAGTAACGAGTTGCAGTAGTCTATGCGACTTGTTACGAATGCATGAACGGGCTGTTCAGCTGTGTGCGAATCGATGATTGGATGGATCTTGCTGATATTTCTCAGATGGAAAAAGACCGCGCGATAGACTTGTGTGGCATGTTTGTCGGCGGTCAGGTTTTCATCCATGAAATATCCCAGATGGCGCACGACACTGTTTGGTGAAATTTCGTTATCCTCGATGACTAGTGGTGTTTTGGTGAAGGCCGACAGCTGGTGGGGGGGGGGGGGGGGGGCGGGCTATGTATATAACTTCGGTCTTCTCTGCATTTAATTTCAGATAGTTACTGTTCATCCAATCGTTAATATCAGAGGCACATTTCTCAAGCTTACTGCGAGACACAGGCCCTGAATCCGATTTAAAATGAATGTACAACTGTGTGTCATCGGCGTAGAGATGATACTGGAGACCATGTCGACGGATGACGTCGCCTAATGGGAGGACGTACATAACATAGAACAGAGGCCCCAGTACAGATCCTTGGGGTACTCCATATTTCAGTGTATGTTTAATGGAGGATGAACCGTTAATACAGACACTTTGGGTGCGGTCAGCTTGATATGACGAGAACCACTGGAGAGCCGTGCCAGAGATGCCAATCATACCTTCCAGTCTGTTAAGAAGAGTGTGGTGATCAATGGTATCAAAGGCCGCGCTCAGATCCAGTAGAACAAGGTAGGAAATTTGGTGCCTGTCCATGGACATGAGTAGATCGTTCTGTACCCAGATGAGAGCTGTTACCGTCTTGCAGTTTGATTTGTATGCAGACTGGAAAACCTCGGATAGTCCATACCTTGCCAAGTGTTCGTTTAACTGAAAAGCCACCGCCCGCTCCACAACCTTGGAAATGAACGAGAGGCTGGAGACCGGGCGGTAATTTTTCAGGCCATTAGGATCTAGTCCAGGTTTCTTGAGTAGAGGGGTTATGAGGGCATGTTTCATATTCAGTGGAAGGACTCCCGCTAAAAGAGATGAGTTCACAACATGTAGGAGCCAGGGTGCAATGTCTGGCAGGCATGCTTTAAGTAGCTATGTAGGAATAACATCCAATGTACACTGTTTGGATGGGGCCTTTAACACAGTACCTTTGATCTCGTCCAAATTTAATGGCCTGAAGGTATCGAGGCGGGGGGCAACTGGTGACTCTTGAAGATGTGTGGCATCAGTCAGTTCACTATCACCGCTTTTAAGCAGACCTTCTCTGATGAGATCAATTTTGTTAACAAAGAATTTTGAGAAGCCGTCGGCAAGCTCCGTCACTGATGAATGGTCTGGGAAGACGGATGCTTTCGCATGGTGTAGTAGTTTGTTAATTATGTCTGATAAAGTGTTCGATCTATTAATATTGTCTCTGACGACACTGGAGAAATAGTTTTTCTTAGCCTCTCGAATCAAGCCGTTGACGCGGTTCCTTTGATCTATATACATCTCCCTATGTACAGTGAGTTTTCATTTACGTCATTGGAGTTCAACTTTACAGTGGACAGATTTCGATTTTCTAATCTCGTCGTTGAACCACTGTGTATCGGGACGGATGGTTATGGTACGTGTCTGAATGGGCGCATAAATATTAGTTAGTTTACGAAGGGTCGATGTGAAGTTGTCGAACACCCCATCAGCTGTCCTATAGGTGTCGGTTTCTTCCGGCACCGACGAAGAAATCGACGCAGAAAATTTTATTTGGTCGATATTTCGAAATTTCCTACAAGACATTTTCTTTGAGGGTACTTTCATACGTGGCAGAATCAAGTTGAACTCGATCGCATAATGGTCCGATAGTGCCAGAACGACAACGTTCAAGTGAAATATAAGGTAGCTATCTTCTGTTCTCGTTATAACTAAATCCAATGTGTGGCCACCTTTATGAGCTGCGACAGTCACATGACAACACTAATACAGATAACATAGAATACAGGAATTCCAGTGAAAAGTCTCTTTCCGAACTCTCCCGATAAAATTTGTGACGGAGTCAAAGACTTTTTCCAATGAAAATCGACCACCTTATTATCCACAAAGATTTAATGTCTTGACTTAATTAAGGAAAACTTTCCTAAATATGAAATTGGATTTTCAAAGTCTAAATTCCTCAGAGTTTGTATCTGTTTTTTTTAATTAATCGGTCGTGTTCCAAGTCTCATTCTTGAAATTTGACTATGATTCCTCATAAACGAAATTTAGAGATATAAAAGTGAATATGGGATGGAAATTGAAATCATATGTTCAATATTAAAAACAACTTAAAAACAACTGTAAAATATACACAGCCAGCCGGGACAACGGAGGTTACGTCGCAGAACGCGCCAGTTTGAATTTTTGCTGAACGGAACGAGTTATTGCATCAGATAGATTGTTTTTTTCTGTACATTTTCTAAATCCTACATTTTTACGAGAGTACCGCGACATGGTAAAAGGAACTAACCTAAGTGATATCGTCAAATCAAATGGTTTTTGCGCGCCGAAGGCGCGCGGGGACGGTGCAGGACAAGCCCCTTTCGACCTTCTCTAACTGTTTGAAAGTGTCATGTCTGGAAGTGGTAAAGGAGAAAAGGCTGAAGGTACTTGGCGGCGCTTGTGTCTTTTGTGTTTTTTTTTTCTTTTGAGGAGGTGGTCCAGATGGGGAAACCGTGGCAGTAGGTGTTGTTGGAGGACTGCTTGTGGATGACTGGCTTGGGTCGTATGCTCTGGTCCTGGCCGAGCCTGGTGTTGTGATCGGAGGTGTCCGAGGCTGTGGTTGAAATCTTGCCTCAGCCAGGTTGGTGACTTCTTCAATTTGCCGGATTAACATTTCATGTTTCTCATCCATTGCCTTTCTGTGGCGATCCCGTTCTTCCTCATATTTCTGGGGGTGTCCTCTCACCAAAGGTGGTACCTCCACCCATGGGGTGGTGTGATGCGCTCATTGGGGCTGCTAGTAAATTCCAAAGTCAGATAGACGGTCTCGCGTGATGGGACGAGAGACGCCCAGAGCTGAGATGGTCTTCTGAAGTGTTGCAGGTAAATCCAGTGCTCCCATGTTGTCTTAATTAAGGTGTTTGCACTCTGATGTGATGTCAGAGGTGCGAATGTGTGTTCATCGTGTTTCCTCATCTTCATCATTATAGGTGCTACGTCAGTGACGTTATTGCACCGTGTATGAATCAAGTGGCATCTTCATCTTCATCGTTATAGGTGCTATGTCATTGACATAAAAATGTCGAAGGGATTTCTGTATTTATTTATTGGTGTTTAAGGTCACATTCTTATGCACAATGGCCAATCGGTGACTGTGAGAGTTTTATGGGTGGGGAAGCCGGAGTACCCGGAAAGAACCACCAAACAGAGGCGATAAATTGTCAGCTCCTCAACATTCTAACACAGTTCGAGCTCCGCTTAAGCAAGGTTACAGCGGTCGAAGACGTGCACCATCGACGGGCAGTACGCCTTAGTACACGGCGTCGTCGGGGTCCCATGTAGGCAACAGGGATAATGTGCCTTGCCCAAGGACACAACGAGGGTCACCCCGGGTGGAGCCGAACCTCTAACATAGAAGTCCAACAGTCTACCACTGCGCCACCGCGCTCCCCGATTTCTGTTCGGAATGTATTGCAGACATGGTTGCAAAATACTGAAGTACGCCATAAAATCAGAAATGTTCATACCAGCTTATTATGCTTGTGCAATATCGAAACTGTTTATGTAAAAGAAATATAATATCCGCATATTAGTGGATCCAGAATATATACTGTTCCATTTTTTTTTATTTTCCGAGTCAGTTGAATCTTCCAAAAATTGAATGCCGCATTAACTGTGTCAAGAACTGGCCCAAGTAATACGCGCGCTGCCGCTAAATAAAGGAATATTGATTGTTTACTAACCCCTTGCCGCGAACAAGGTGACTGGCTACCAGAACAGTTGATTACGTTTCGAAGTAGAAAATAATTGACTCCCGCTATTTTAGGTGACCCAATTAAAACTCAGATTGTATTGTTCTTATCACTCTTCAACCGTCGTCGTCATCCGCCATAAATGTGGTGTTGGCGTCTTCTTCTCCAAAACTACTGCATCGATTCCAATGAAATTCCATGCGAGTAATAGCCATGGTGGGGAATTTTAGGGGTGGGAGAATTCGATTCGGTATAGCCCCCGTGATTAAATTCGATTCAATCGCGCAGATTCGAAAAGTTTCGAATCGTCGTCTTGTTCCCAATATCATACAAAGAGTCTCCTCTTGAACTGTTTCTTTATCATCAGGTCTCCTGTACTGGAGACCTGATGACAGAAGACTTCCGCTTCTAAAATTACACTGATTTCGTTCTGGGTTATTGTCCGGTCCATAAAAATTATTCAGTGCATTGATCTTCTTCACACTTCACATAGTAATTGCTTATGACCCACGGGAATGTCATGATTCAAGGTCATAATTCCAAAGTCAAGGTCAGACAATCCATTTGTTCGTTTGTCCATTCTAAATTTGTTCGGTCCATAAACAGTATTCATTGGGCCGATTTTTACAACAATTACCTATTAACTGGCCATCATTATATAGATAATGACTGCGGGAGACGACTGGTCTCTCCTGCTTTTAATCTTTATCGGGAAGTGTTGAGTAAACGCGTACTTTATGGCCATTAAATTTCCATGCTTAATTAACAGTGCATGCATTATTGATTGTCTGTTTAGGTGACAAATCGGTTTTGGGGGTTCATCATACAAGCACACATTCTTATACCTTTGGCCCGAACGAGAAAAATTATAATAAAAGATATATACACTTGTATACAACAAAATCGAAAATTCAAGCTGTCACCTTGACACTCTTCTTCTCAACATGCTCAACCCACATTCCAGGTTGGGTTTCGATTCGGTTAGGAATACATATTTTTAATAATTAAGAGAGCCGAAACCAGCTCCGACCGATAAAATTTAATTTCAAGGTCACTGTGACCGTGGCCTTTTGGCATAATGACATAAAAAATACCTAGGGTTCTTCCTCTTATTATGCCCCATCCACAAGTTTGGTTTCGATCAGGTAGGCAACATTTTAATTAGATAGCGGAAAACCAAGACATGTGGTCCAGATGACATTCATCCAACCAAGATTGTTAAACGAATTGTCAGAGGAGCTTGGAGCAACCCTTGCTCAAGATCTATAGATAAATGTGTGGTACCCGATGATTGGAAACTTGCAAATATTTACCCCCTTTTTTAAAAAAATGATAGATCATCTCCGTCAAATTATAGATCAGTATCTCTAACTTGCATATTGTGTAAAGTCCTTGAACATATAGTCTGTTCAAATATGATGAGTCATCTAGAAGAATATTTAATATTATCTGCGAGGCAACATACATTTAGAAAAAATCATAGCTGTGAATCACAACTTATAACTGCTGTTGGTGATTGTGCACAGTATTTAGATCAAGGGAAGCAAGTTGACATTTTTATATTGGATTTTGAAAAAGCCTTTGATACTTACTGTTCCCCACGAATTACTGAAATCAAAATTAAATAATTATGGTATATTCCTAAATGTTACCAATTGGATTGATTCCTTTTTGTGTTACAGGAAGTAGAGTGTTATAGTAAACGAGACAAAATCAGAATGGTCTCCGGAAGTATCTGGGGTACCAGTATCTGGGGTACCACAGGGTATAGTCTTATGACCCATACTGTTTTCATTACATTTAAATGACATCCAGAATGATATTAGCTCAGAAATTCGTTTATTTGCGGATGACCCGGGTCTGTTATAGAACAATAAATTCAATTAAAGATTCAAAATTGCTTCAGAACGATATAAATTCCTAAGGAAATTGGGCCCGTAAATGGGGTATGAGGTTTCCACCAACTAAATGCAATATAATGCGCCCAACAAGGAAAGATAATAAATTAAACAAACACGCTTATTTTTTAGAAGGTACGGATCTTACCTCTCTGAGTGCCATAAAGTATTTAGGTGTTTACTAATGACCTTCGATGGGATAAACACATAAATGATATATGCTCTAAGGCAAATTGTACATTTCGCCTTGTTAAAAGGAACCTTGCCCAATGTAATGTAGATGTCAAGGAAACGGCATATAAGGGTTTAGTTCGTCCAATCCTGGAGTACGCTAGCCCTGTGTGGGATCCGTATAATATTAATCTACAGGGGGAAATAGAAAAGGTCCAACGCAGAGCCACTAGATTTGTCTTATGTGATTGTAATTATGAAATAGGCACCATGACTAATATTTTAAATAAGTTAAAATGGAAACCACTTTTACAGAGATTTAATTTTGCTTTACTGGAGTATTCAAGGTCAAGTTGCAATTCCAACTATAGATTTACAGTTTACGGAACGTAACACTAGAAGTTCCAACACGGATAAATATATTCAGCTTTTTGATGGAACAAATGTTTATAAATATAGATTTTCTCCCTCCACTATACGAGAGTGGAACTCTTTGGATAATCAGAGTACTACGAACTTAAAATTTTCCCAACGCCCAGTAGAAACATTTACAAAAGATATAAGGAGTAGGGATATTAAGACAAAGGAGCCCTTCCACCTGGCGCAGCGGTTGCACAAATGTCACACGACGTAGCAACTATAAAGATGAAGATGAAGATGCTTATGGGCAGGGGTTCATTGTGGTATTCATTTGACGAAAAAAATCAATATTATTTTGTTTTTTCGGTTGAATGATGTGTTGAAAGTATGTTATTTTTTCTATCTTTATTAGTATTAAATCGAAGATGCACATTTTCTCGTTTCAAACTAACTCTTTCGTTTGTTGCTATCGCCGGCATGTACGACGGTCTTGACAGGTAGGCTGATCGAAATGTTACCCAAAGCGATCTCTGACATTGCATATCATTAACGTTAAACATGGCGAATGGGCAATGGGCTTATTCAAAACGAGACAACACGGTAGTACGACGTCGCGGAGGTGCACAAGGTTGCACACAACACGGAAGTGGAAATAAACGGCATATCCGCGTCTTAGAACTGCTAAAGCTAAAGGCGGCGAAACAGTGGAAACTGGCACACAGTTAAGTTGGGTAAGTATATTATAAAGACAAGATGAACAGTCAGGTCGTCACACTTATGTTGTACGCTCTTTTTTTTGCAGTACAATAAAACTTTATTGTTGGGGAATGGTAGAGCCTTAAAACAGAAAGCGTATACACATATAAATATTTATTCTTGCATGTGATGGTCAAATCGTGAATATCTAAAGTAGAAAATATAGATATAAAGAAACATTGTAAATGGAAATATTGACTAATATCTTACGTCCTACAAGTATCTGGGAATTTCATTGGTTCAATGACGTCACATGCAGACTGCATATAAAACCATATACTGCCTGTCAACATCAATATACGCTGACAGCTATGGGTAATCTCCCCTTTGTTCATTGATTATTCAAAATGGCGGCAGCCGATAAACGCTTCAAGTTGAAAGATTGAGTGTTGGAAGCCCATATTTGGTCTGAAGTGCAGATTAGGCAACTTAAAGGCTTCATATTCTGTGGATGTGTGTCATGTTACCTTCGAAATGAAACTGTTTGGTATGTGTGAATTTGCCTTGTTACAATTTGTGGAGAGAGGCACTCTCCCATAAATTGTAACAAGGCAAAGACACGTGAATACATTGTGAGAATTCTCTCATTTAATTTTGATAGCTGTTGTTATTAGTTCTGCGCATCGATGCTGCAGTCGGTAAGATATATTCGTTACACAGTTTGTTGGTGGCCTAATATGGTATATATGGTGTCAGTTAATTTCATATTGGACGAGAGCTTCGCGAGCGAAGCTCTCGTCCAATATGAAATTAACTGACACCATATATACCATATTAGGCCACCAACAAACCGTGTAACTAATATTAGCCTCATAGTGATCTATGTGTTGTATACTATGGGTATATGTTTTAAAGATCCTACTTCATTACATCACTCAATCTAATATTATTGTTATCTAAAACGAATCGCCGAGTTTTCCCACGGAAGAAAACTCTTAGCATGAGCTAACCCAACTGATGAAGGTCATGTTAGCATGTGCCACAAATTATAGAAAAATGAACCATAATGCGTACCTACTATACTACTCAAAATGACAAGAATAAAAATCGATACATGAGGTTATATTTTTCCACTGAAAACATAAATCCATGTTACTTCCCCGCAATCCATGTGAATGTACCAAGATGGTCCCATTCACATGGCTGCTGAGAAACAAGCTCAGATTCTTAATAAGAAACACTCCAGGTAACTCTGTAGGTCAGACACACACCTACTTCAATAAATCCCAAAAATATCGACCTTTTAAACAAACCTCTTTCCACAAGTTGTCAGAAACACGCAATAGTCACTTATGTATAACAAGGATAAAAAGCCTATGTTAACCACACAGAATTACCAACAGTGCAGCTCCTGGGGCTCAATTATTAGCTCTCAGATGTCTGAAGACTAAAAACAACTTGATTGTCTCAGATGCAATCCACAGGGATGGGTCCTACGATTCATCCAAGTAAATTGAAGTGAAACAATCACATGATATAGACGAGATTGTGTTGAGCTCCTAGAGCCGCAATGTAGCAATTCCCTCTACTATCTCACGAACTATTACTAAGGCAATACACGACAAAGCATTCTGCGAGAATGGCCCCTGTTATGTAGAATTCCTTAAATTAACTTTCGGGACACACAAGTCATGACGGGTCAGCTCTGGGAGCTCTCTTTCTTAACAGCTTCTTTCATACAATAAAACTAATCATGCAATACCTTCTTTCCATGCGATTTCCGGCGATGGATCCACAAATCACGCCCCAGTGATTCACAGTGAAAACGCTATATAAGCACTTATACTGACCCTCAGAGCGGAAATGAGAAGCATGAGTGTCTCCCAAAACTACAAATGTTCATGTCCCTTTTTACACAGCAGGGTAGCTACAATAATGTGTCACAAAATCAATTAACAAAGCTATTGAGCTCCCTATTTTCTAAATTGGTGTGACGCCAAATACATATACGCTCTCTGCATGTGCTTTACAGGCAATTCATGGGAATGGATCTCTTCAATCCTTTCCCCGAATTACCGTAAAGGTCTATATAATAATGATGTTACTTAATAATTAATGAGTCACTCAAGCTTTTTGAGCTTATCTATCAAAAAAATGAAAGCACAATATATACAGCCATGAAATAAATTCTAACACCACAAGTAATTCATGGGAATTCATCAATTTGATGTGTTCTCTAGAATTACTGTGAAACGAAGTTACAAGCTTTACAAGCCTACAGCTCTTTTACTCTGAGCTCTTATGCTAACAATTATAAAACTAACAGTAGTTTTGTTTACTCCACGGTACATTGGTACAGGCCACTGTTTCAATAATCAGACACTTTCCGATAGACTCGTCAACTACGCTATTTGCTTGCACAATTATTAAGTAAACAATCTTATGCCCTGGCCTGCAATGGCCGGCGACAATACCATGGAAATGCACATTCTCATAATGCATACTTTAAAAACAACGAACGAGACTGGGTAGTTTTGGACCAGCTCTCATGAAACATAGTACGTTCTTCTGTTTAAAATATTTGTGTGCTCTGAAACAGGCGTGTAATTATTCCAGACAATTACGCTTTACTGACGAAAGTGACCATCCTAAATTCAGACTAGTAACTGACATTCTCTCTTATTCCGACCAGCAGTGTGGTGTAGATGTGTACAGTGACATATAATTTGGTTGTAATTTACCGAAATAATTTAACAATGTTCGCCAAAGACATGATTTCTTCAGTTTGTAAATCAGAACTTAATTCTTTATAAAATTTTCCCCCTGAAACTCGCCAAGTATTCACATAAATGGATTCAGTGACACAAACTTATCTGCAACTTAAATAACAACGGTATAATGTATAAGAGTATACGCATATATTTATTCTTGCATGTGATTGTCAAATCGTGAATGTCAATTTGACAGCAGAGGTAATGTTTTTTGCGCGCAGAAGGCGCGTAGTGACGGCGTGGGGCAAGCCCATTTCGACCCTCTTTGGCTGTAAATTAGGAAAGTTTCCACATGTCCGGGTTCGTTAAAGGAGGAAGGTGTTACGGTACTCAGCGGCGTCTGTGTTTTCTTCTGTTCTTCTTTGGAAGAGGTGGCTGCGTTGATGATACTCCTTTGGTGGTGTTGAAGAAGGAGTGATGGAGGGCTGACTTGCTAAGATCTAGCTCTCGCATCTGCCGGTGGTGAAGTGCTCTTTGGCGTTGTGCATAAGTAGTGGCTGCTAAAACTCTGTATTGCTACTTTAAACATGTTTTCAATGAACCCGTCGTTTTCCAAGGTTTAATCTGAGCTTGTAGAAATTTTAGGTGGTTGTCATCTCTGACCTCTTCTTCTAGGATGCCTTCCACGGACTCCGCGGTGACTGCTTCCAGGATGGGGTCCCGGTCAGAAAAGCATAGGCAGGAAAGTGTCCGGTGGAAGTGCGCATGCGCGAATTTTGAGTGAGACTCAGATCATTTTTTTTAACACTGAAGTCTATGGAGAATAATTTTAAAACCTAATTTTCAACCTTTCTTTGTTGAATGTTCTCTTTTCCCCAGTTATTTCCTAGAAGTTCAACATTTCTACTTTCATATGATGCTTTTGTGTTTATTTTTCGATTAAAAAAAAGTCTCGTCACTTTTTATTTGAAAATATATAGTAAAATGTGTGTAGAGTCTTACCAAAATTATAGAAAATTGCTGATGGCGAGTGTTGTTAAACCACTTTTTCGATACGTTTCACTCAGAGATACTTTTCTCCCCTGTTAATTTAAAAATCTAGAGACATTAACGAGGAGTCACATACAAAGTACTTCAATGTAAAATAAAAACAAGTCCCGTCATTTTTATGTTAAAAATTGACATTTTTTACGATCCCAAAGCGTAGTCAGAGTTGATGTGAAAACGAGTGTCCTCATCGTGCCGCGCGATTTCGTTTCAAGTGGTAATAATACTGACCTACCAGCTTATCGTTAATCAATCAGTCTATCGGCTGTTAAATCTCAACATTATATTACAGCGATCCAGATTTTTTTTTAATTTTTGTTCGAAAATATTTATCTAATAATTGATAATTATTTTTAAAATAGTGCCCTTGCTATTCCGGCCTATTTTCTGCACGACAGTGAATGAATTACAACTTTGGCCCACCACATAATATATCCTTTAGTTTTCTTTTACTGATTTTCAAGGAAATACTGAATGCAGACAATTAAACTTTTTTGCAAATTGTACAAGTTGTGCGCTTCTGTTTATTGTCAGGAATGTCGGCTTATTCGAACTTTGGCTCTTTCGGACCTTGGCTTATTCGGACCCTGGCTTTTTCGGACCTCCGGCTCATTCGAACCTTGGCTTTTTCGGACCTCCGGCTTATTCGCCCCCTCAATTTCATATTGATAATTATGACAAGAATATTAGGAAATTTCAACTATTTTATTACATTTTATCCCAAACAGAGGCGACAGGGGTGTGTTACCCCCTCCCACATCATTTGCCAAAATTTTAAAGTTTTGGAAATTTTATTACGAACTGGAAAACTTCGGAAAACCCGATAAAAAACAATTTCTGAAATTTTGAAAAAATTCCCAACTAAATAAAAATCTCCCCCGTGGGAACCCCGGAAAGTGAGGCAGTGCCTCTTTGTTGCGGTAAAGTTGCGCTGTCTTGCTGGTAAAATAGGACCCAGTAACCAATGCTTGCGGATGTGCAACCTAAAATGGGCATCATGTGGATCAATCGGGGTGCCAAACAACGGAGAGGGAGGGTGTTTGACTGTTCTGTTGTACAGTCGGTGGTTTGGAGACATCTGACATTTGTTCCATTGACTGTCAAACTTAAGGGAGATTACCAGAATAGGCATCATGATTAATGTCAAATCCGACATTGTTTAACGGGTTAACTACTACAGAATATGTAATTGTGTGTATTGCCGCCATTCTGCAATGTATTGAATCACCATCACCATTCCATTGTGTTTTTCCCTTGGCGTTGCTTGATGTAACATACAACAATTTCATGAATAGATATTGTTTGGAATATTTTCACCTGAATACATAACTCGTTTGCCAAAACTTTCTTTTTTGTTTTTTGTTTTTCTATGAATGAATGAATGAATGAATGAATGAAGAGGGGTGTGATAGCGTTTTGACTGTACTATAAACTGTTCATTATTTTAGATTTTTTCATGTTTAGCTGCTAAATGGTTATGTGGTCAGGTCCTAGATGATAGATGATGGCAGAAGTAGAGGGGAGTGAGCGCAGTAATGAATTACACATAGGAATATAATTTTATGGGTTTGTACTTCCTTCATGAGAAGGCTGTTCAAATCCATAAAATTATATTTCGGACTTGCGCCAATAGTGGGCCCTAGATTATTTATCGTTTTATTTGTGCTGCTTGGGGTTAGTGCTAATTGGTTAGGCATTAACCCTTTACCTAACGAATCGGCCGCATCCGCCCGCGTAATATGCAAATTGAGCAGTTGAATAAATTAAATTTTTCAAAATATTTCAACAAAACCATATCATGTGACCCCTCATTGGAACGAGCTCATTGAGCTCGTTCCAATGAGGGGTCACATGATATGGTTTTGTTGAAATTTTTTGAAAACTTTAATGTATCGCTTCCTATATTTGATACATTATGTATCCGTGACACAAAGGAACACTTTAAACAAATGTGTTAATTGTGTTTAAATTTAAAAAATCCGAAGGGAAATCTGGGAAAAATATTGTTGATCGGCTGAGAGATGTGACGTCATTGTCTATATTTAGACGTGTCGGGCTGTTATTGACGTGTTGGGCTGTTATACTCAATAACGGCCCAACACGTCACATGACTTGTACTTGTTGAGCATTACGAGGTTTCAACGCTCGACAAAACATCGTTAATGTGCTAGGAACGCCCGCAAAAGTGGTAATAATTGTCTTTAGCAATAATTATTGTTAGATGGGAAGCTGTGAACCACGAATGACTGTATACACAGAAGTTAAAGTGCTGAATCGGAAAAAAGATAGATCACTGGGATTTTGTATGTTAAATCAATTGAAAAATTAGAATTTTCGGAATTTGGGGAAGGGGGGGGGGGGGGGGGGTTGTTTTGCCACACAAATCCAATGGGGAAAGGCCAGAGTCTGTCATTTTCTGTCAGAATGATAAATCGCCGCAGGAATCGTTGAAAAAAAAACAACACAAAACAAAATGAGAAGTGAGTGTGGAAACTGAAAGCGATTATTGTGTATTATAACACAGGTTGGAGATGGCAGCCTGTGACCTTATCTCGAGATGGTTGTTGATGCGTTACTGGGTTTGGGGTAAAACCATCACGTAGAATTACTGAACGGGGATACATGTACAGAGAGTGAACTCAAACATCACTACAAAAACGAAGACTAAGGATAGGTCTCAAGCAGTGGGTCAGCCATTCTGAACATGAATAATGAGAAGCGCTGATGGATAAGAAAGTCAAAGTTGAAAGGTTCATAATGTTCACGCAATCGATTACTAGGTAAACAAAATTATCATCAGGAAAAGTTTACCCGGTGCTTCATTACTTAATTTTTTATGATTATTCCTATAATTATTTATTTATTTATTGGTGTTTAAAGTCACATATTTCAGCACAATGACTAATCAGGACCACGAGAGTTTTACGGGTGGAGGAAGCCGGGGTACCCAGAGATAACCACCGAGCAACGGCGAGCAACTGTCAGCTCCCCAACATACCAACTCCACACAAGCAGGGATGGCATTGGTTGAAGACAAGTGCACCATCGACGTGCAGTATGTGCGAGTCACTCGAACGAGCAATTGCTTTAAAGCTCATTTGCTCGATGGGATTCGAGTCATTCGAGCAGTATGTGCGAGTTACTCGACCGAGCAATTACTCTAAAGCCCATTTGCTCGATGGGCTTCGAGTCGTTCGAGCAATGACTTTTCAGTAACTGCTCGATAGCTTATTGGGAGAATTTGGGATAGGTATGTCTTGGGGTGGCCCAGAAGTCTGGGCCAAATAGGTAATAGTATCCTTAGGTAAGTATCCAATAAAAAGTATCCTCAAATAATAATACAATGCCAGGCCAGGCCATAGGTATCCTCAAATACTGAAATGAGTCGCCGAGCAGTATGCGCGAGTCACTCGAACGAGCAATTGCCCTATGGCTCATTTGCTCGATGGGCTTCGAGTCGTTCGAGCAATATGTGCGAGTCACTCGACCGAGCAGTTGCTCGATAGCACAGTTCCTCGATGGACTTCGAGTCGTTCGAGCAATGGTTTATCAGTAACTGCTCAATAGCTTATTGGTTTGGGGAATGATATAGGCTTTTGTTATACAGAATGCGGATAACTCTGCATACAGATTATGGGAAATCAAGCAATCTGATTGGTTAGTTATAATCTATATAAATGATCCAGATAAATGAAACAACAAGAGTACATGGAATAGGGTCAGACCTAACAAGAATAGACCAGAGATTGCTAAATATAGTAATAATAAGGTAAACTGTTCCAACTGATAGGCTTTTCTACGCTAATGGAGTATACTCCAGGACAAAGGAACATACCTAGGTACACGTAAACTATTGCATATATAGATAGAAGCAGAAAATTCTGTAAAAATTCGAAATAATAAAACTTGTCGGGTTGTTTGTGGTAATTCTACGAATCGGGAAATTACTCCTGTTTAATCGAACACACCCTCTGAACATACCCCTGTCTAGCTGTAGGCCTTTGTGTAACATAGCAACCACGTGCAACCATAGAAACCAAGATGGCAGCCTCCAGTATACAAAATGGACGACGGAAACACGTATCACCCTAACAACACGCGCTGCGCATACGCACTAACACCACGTATCACTATGGAGATGATGTCACAAGATGGCCGCTCACGCGGGTTACCATGACAACACAACATGGCGCCACTGGGTCACGTGACATGACGTCACTTCCGGGGTCCCCCACCGGGGTCCCCCAACTAGGAGCTGTCCGGGTACATGACATACTACTTCTGATGAATAAGTATAAGTGCCATTGTGTGGTAGATGTCTGTGATGGAGCTCTGGGAAGATAATGAACGGTGAGTACCAGGTGATATTTGAAGAAGTTGTTGATTGCTTCAGAATAGCTGCAGTCCAGACCATAAGTATTCCGCCGAAGATGAAAGTCATCACACAGGATCGCATGTGTGTTTCTGAAGGGAAAGAACTGGTGGAACCTGCCGAAACGCTATCAAACAACCTTGGCTAGGACATTGGTTGAAGTTGAAGATGCTATTCCTCCGGATACGCATGTTCAATCCAACGATTGAGGTGAAAAGAAGCAATTTCCCGGGCACTCTGGTAGGCTGCATTTAAAGTCTCATTTTCTACCTGCGGTTTCATTTTCGTACTACCGGATTGTTGAAAGAAAAAAAGTTAATAAAATCACTTTAAACGAACGGATCCACTTGAAACATTAATAGGTGATATTCATACATACACCAATCTAGCAAAATATCAAGAATATATCACGTTTATTCGACATTTGTCCCATAATTTTATTTGGGTTCGTGAAGGCTACTAAACACCGAACAGAATAATTGATGAAATATATATTCCTCTTGATTATACTTTTCAACAATGAGAGAAAATTAGTTGTGTACGTTTTTAATGGTTTCAAATCACGAATTTCCATTTTTCAAACCGAGCAACTCAATTACACTTTTTAGTGACGTTTGGTGAGAAAATTGCTTCTAATTTCAATTTTACCGAAAAATGTTGTTTCTTTTTAGTCTGTATGCATTGGGGGTGTTAATTTCAATAATCATGAGAAAATTTAGCACGTTTCATTGTGTATTATGAGAATTAGGCCGAGAAGTCATTTCACCTGGGCAGATTTTGAACCCGGCATCGCATACACTTTTTAGTGAGCACCTTAAATACCGGGGATCAGTTTTCGGTGAGTCCAGGAGAAGTCGGCCTCAAACGAAGTCGGCCCACAAGAGAAGTCGGCTAACAGGAGAAGTCGGCCCATAGGAGAAGTCGACTCCAGACGAAGTCGGAATACATAAATAGTGTATCGAAATTTCAGTAAATAATAGGTGATTGTCACGCTATTTGAGGCCAAGAGTTGGGATTACAACTTTATTATTTTGTTTTATGTAATTTAACTTGGACTAAAGTATACACAAGTCCTAAGATTTGTGGAAAAAACACAAATCACAGTAATATGGCGAAGATTGCTTGCGAAATCTATGGGAGCCTTTGATTAAATAATATTTATTTGCTTGTGTAACGCTATCTGGTTAAATGGTCAATTAGAAATAATGCGGCCAACCTAACCTCTAATTAGCTAGAATATCGTTTCGCGTTTTCGAAGCAGATATAAGTGAGCTTTCACGTGTGGAACATGGCAAGCGATTTTTTCTTTATGGTTACAATAAACCAATGTATCATCCTGTCCATCGTGGATTTGAACACGGGTAATTTGAACGTAAACAGTTTAATTGTATTCTGGCCGTTTCAGACAATCATTGAAATGCCTAGTTGTTTCAAAAGGGACATATCTTACCAAGACACTAGAGCTCCGAGATATGTTGCCAGACATCACAGAACACGAGCTCATAATAATAAAAGTGTCCATGGAATGTCAAGCGAATCTAACTCAAACAAAATACGCATTAATATCTCTATCCATATCGATTTACAAAGCATGCGTTAAATCAGAATTAATATGTTTAAACTTTGCGTTCCGACTGTATAAAGAGGGGAGCAGAATTATGAGGTGGGCAGTTGGCCCGAGGGCACTCAGAGAAGGTCCGAGTTTAGCCTTGGCCGTCGAGGGTCATAGGCACCGAGATTGAAAGTCCGCGTATTGTCGTAACACTGTGAGGGCTGTAAGGAACCGATAGTAGTTTGTTAACGGTTGCGAACCGTAGTGGCATAGTATCCAAAGAAGTAAAAGCTGTAACGTTGAGGTCTAGAAACCGCATTAAGAGCTTGAGAGATAAGATAGTTTTAGGAGGTGCGAGAATTGGTGATGTTGAGAACACTTTGCCGAATATTTTATGTAAGCGCAAAGTAATCGTGAACTGTGATAGGTCGACGCCGATTGAATTGTGATCGAACTGTGAGAACGCCGATAGAGTCACACAAGCAGAACATTTTATGTGTTAAGTCCGAATGACTGTGAAGTTAACCCTGAGAGGAGGAAGCAATGAGAAGTGAATAGGCACTTTGTATGTATCACAAACCGTGAGAAAATGAAGGTGATGTGAGGTTGATCCAGCGGACACAGCTAGCTGTGGGAGACGTCGAGGGCCCAAACGAATAAACTCTTATCCGCGTAATTAGTGTATTCTTGTGGATAATTTTGAGTAATTTGTTTCATATTTTATTTCTTCGTACATGTAAATAAATAATTTTTTCAGTGAATAATCGTTGATCACCCTTTGGCGTTGTAAGCCACAGACACCTTCAGGAATCCTAACAGTCCCATGCGTACGGGGTATTGATAAGGTGGCAATGTGTACGTTCGAACGGGGGTAGCCTACAGACGACAGTTACTGGCTGTCGGCTGCGCACTGATAAGAACATAAATTTTCTTCCATCATTTTCAACATCAATTTAACCCCCGTAATCCTGCGACAGTGATAACGCTGTCTTGTTTTTTTTATCACTGATAATACAAGTACGTAACATCAGTTCCTAGAAAGTACTTCAGGCTTTCTATGAATTAATGTTATGTACTGGTATTTTTGAATGGTAAAAAAACACGACTCCATTTTTTCATTCATCTCGGTAGTGTACTTAAGGACCGACATTACGGCGAAATACGGAAATAGTGTATCGAAATTTCAGTAAATAACAGGTGATAACGCTGTCTTGTTTTTTTTTTCACTGATAATACCACTACCTAACATCAGTTCCTAGAAAGCTCATTTATGTCTGTTTTCCTCTGTTAATACTGCCTATTTTTGTCACTGATAACACCATTACCTGCTACGTTTATGTCTGTTTTCCTCTGTTAATACTGCTTATTTTTTATAATCTTAATTAAATATTGAAAAAAACTGTTATATTGTCATTTTCCCCTTTGAAAGGATCTTACAAAACCCACCAACCCAATAAGGCGTTTTTTGCCACTCAGTCGAAAGAAGCCATCTTTTGTTTTTTCCACTTCCATCGCGAAGCATCTTAATGTCCCCCCCCCCCCCCCCCCCCCCGCAGAAAGTGAACTCGACCAAGACCATCGGCACCTGCTCTCGGCCATGTAACGAAATAAAATGGTAAGGTAAACGCTACTCTTATTATCGGGAGGGAGATTTTTCTCAGCATTTTATTTCATCAAATGGCCGAGAGCAGGTCCTAAGACCACTGGAAGTAGTCTTGTAGTTTGTGGGGCCGACTTCTCTCGTGGGCCGACTTCTCCAAAACTGTTTGGGCCGACTTCTCCGGGGGGGGGGGGGCGACTTCTCCGGGGCCGGGTTCGCAATGGGAATTTTGCATTGCGTTTCGGTAACGGCGCGGTCTAATATCTTGCATTTATTCGAATAAATCAAAGGCTATATCATATTATATTGTTTCAAAGGGATCAGTTACATGTCTGCACATACATTTAAACCTTTTAAACGATCCTTACCAACTAATTTTCCTTCACCTCTGTATCCCTCGGTGTTTAGTAGGACCCTTGACTTTTAAGGCGTGTTTCCAAGATTTTATGATGGAGAAACATGCCGTCTTTTGAGGTGGGCCCCGGAAATGGCAAAAACAAAAAAATCACCTGGTCAGATAATGTTTGCAAATTTCATTCTGGTCTACCCAGCCCATGTAAGTAAACAGTCGATAAACTCGTGAAATTTCTGTCGATTGACTTGGGCCGAATTGATATGGCGCCAGTTTGTTTCTCTATATCCACACTTAGTTCCCTTGGATTTTCCTTCAATCCGTTGATGACGTGTTTGCCTGCCATGTTGTCGAAGATTTGACGTGACAACTTGCTGTGTCTTGTTCGTCGATAGATTGATCTGTTAATGTCACCTTTGTAAACGCCAGCCAAGAAACAGAAAGTTAATTATTTGTACAGAAAAAAATGTTTTCGTGTAAAGCTTTGGTATTTTTTTCATTCGTTGCACATGTTTGTGGCCTCTATTTACCTGGGTTGGCTCCTGTCAGTTACTGTCCCAAGGCATCAGAGACGGAAGATTGCAAGGTGAGGCATTTTGCTTCCGGTCAGAATAATATGTATTTCGTTGATTTTTGTATCGATGAAGATTTCATCTCGAAAAAGGCATCTGCCGTATTGTCTAAATTTAAATGTATCGAAATCGGGTGCTACTAAATAACGAAAACAAACGAACACAAACGAAAACAGGTAGAAAATGGCAAAATACAGGCGAATAAAATTTTTTAAATGGGTAGAGGGTGTGTGTACAGGTATATTTTACTCATGTGCGAAATTTTATCCACTTTTGATGAGTATTTTGGTCATAAAAAGGATTTAAAATGTGTTGCGTGACTCAGAACTTGTGTTCGTTAATTAGTCGCAATGACCTGCCCTACTAAATAATGAAAACAAGAAACGACAGTGGATAATTAATTAGCTGTCAGTATTGAATTGGATTAGCACTTGCTTTGAGTTTGATGGCTGATTTGAAACTTTTGTCTCTTTTATATTTTACATATTTATTACTACTTACATGACAGTTCCCATCACCAATTTACCCGGGCTTTGGACCGGCATGTCAACACAAGTCTAACATGGCTGGTTTAAAATTGTCTTTTTTATGTTAATTTTTTTCTGTTTCCACATTCCTTGGTTAATAATTCCGGTGCTTTTACAGAACTTGAAGAAATTTGCCTGTACTTTAATTTTTCATTCAGTACGGCAGCAGTCCTTTCCTGTCTTAGGTCGTCCCATTGTTGGGAAGTTGCTCGTCATCGGATTAGACCGTCTTATGCATGTAAGTACCAAAAGGGAACCATTCATAGGCCTACACCAGACCATGAAGACAGAAGAAAATGTACATGTGCTTTAATTATTCATTCAATACGGCTGCAGTCCTTTCCTGCCTTAGGTCGACCCAGAGTTGTGAAGTTGCCCGTCATCGGATTAGACCGTCTTATGCCTCAAAGTGCCAAAAGTGAACCAATCATAGGCCTACATTAGACCATGGCTGTGTTTTTTTTCTCAACCCCAGGTTGCGTTTTTTTTACCTGTAGTTTAATTATTAATTCATTCAATACGGCTGCAGTCCTTTCCTGCCTTAGGTCGCCCCATAGTTGGGAAGTTGCCCGTCATCGGATTAGACCGTCTTATGCCTGTAAGTACCAAAAGAGAACCATTCATAGGCCTACACCAGACCATGAAGACAGAAGAAAATGTACATGTGCTTTAAGTATTCATTCAATACGGCTACATTCCTTTCCTGCCTTAGGTCGACCCGCAGTTGGGAAGTTGCCCATCATCGGATTAGACCGTCTTTTGCCTGCAAGTACCAAAAGAGAACCATTGGGTGGCCCTGTCTCGTATCAGACTTTTCTTTTTTATGTTTTTTATTTTTTTTTTTTTCTCGCTCATTTCAGTTTTTTGTTGTTTTTATTCATTCTTTTGCCGTTTCCTTGTAGTTGGTTTGGTTTTACAAGATTTTATTCTTTTCTGTCTGGAAGTTTCTTGAGTCATTTATGGAATGATGGGATTGCGTTTTCGAGCATTCAATACTTTTGCTCGTAATTTGGCCATGGACGTTGAAAGGTAGCTTCTCTTGAACTTGTCTGTAATGTCCCTCTCAACTTCATCGTGAACTATTTCGTTTTCTACTGTGATTAGGCCAGCCTTGCTACAAAATATTTTACCAACAATTTTGTTGACAGTTTCCTGATTGTCTGTTTTACTAAGGTTTCAGGTTAGGTTTTTCTTAAGATGCCGTGTGCACGATGTGTGCGTGGAACTTGGAAAGCAAGCCATGATCTCATTCACTAGAGCAGCTTCGTCGTCTGTACCAAATACTATGCTGCTCTGGGGAATGTCAACAAGCTTGCTGTTCAAGTACGAAAGAAAGCGATGGTACGTTTGAAACACACCATCCCAGTGCAGATACAGAGGACCTAACAGAACTGGAACTTCCTTTAAATTTGATTTCCTTACAATGTTCATGTTTTTGAAGCAAATTGTGGTGACATAACAAGCTCCCAAGTTGAATGTCCTGTCAATTCCTATAACACACCCACTACTGATTGCGGACTTTAAGAGAGCAATTTGCTCGACCGTATGCACAATAACTGAAGGTGGTTTGGGCGGATCTGAAGACACAAATCAGGGCTCGCCTTGAGTAAAATGGTCGGGGGCCTAAAAAAAGTGCCCAACATATTGAGGTCGGGGCCTTTTCGGGGCTGATTTTCCATTTTGTCCATTATTGTCAGTGCTTTTTTGTGGAAAATGTTGGGGCTTGAAAAAAAGCCCCCAGCAAGTGCTCCTCGGGGCTGATCTCGGGGCCTGGGCTGATCAGCCCCGACTCAAGGCAAGCCCTGACAAACTCTTCAGATCCACATACACCACAAGGATACAATGGGGAAGACATTGTAGTAATCGGATCAAAGATCAGACTGAAAATTTTGGCAAATGAGCTATGTTATATTCTGATGGGTATGCACATAAGTTTGAAAATTATTATTGTCAGAACAAACAAGCTTTTGTTCAAAAGAAACCGGTTATCAAATATGCAAACCAATATCAAGAGTTTTCTTCAAACGATCCTACATTATCATTATAAAAACAAGCAAGCCAGACTTAAGAAAACTGCATGTAAAAAATCAAAGGTGCGTCGCTTATTACAAAAACAACTATGTTGTACATCAGTGGAATTGTTTGACAAACAATAAAACATTGAACATAGCAGATAGGCAACAAAAACAACTAAAATAGATCCCAGTTAAAAATAATAATAATAAATATATAAAATATAAAAGAGACAAAATTTCAAACCAGCCATTTATGCAAGCGCTAATCCGATTCAATATATTGACCGCTAATTGATTATCCACTGTAGATTCTTGTTTTCGTTATTTATTTGTTTCTTGTTTTCAGTATTTAGAAGAGCTGGTCATTGGGACTAATTAACGAACACAAGTTCTGTGTCACGCAACACATTTTAAATCCTCTTTATGACCAAAATACTCATCAAAAGTGGATAAAATTTCGCACATGAGTAAAACATACCTGTACACACACCCTCTACCCATTTAAAATTTTTTATTAGCCTGTATTTTGCCATTTTTTACTTGTTTTCGTTTGTGTTCGCTTGTTTTCGTTATTTAGTAGCACCGTCGAAATCAGTATGTAGTAGGAATGTATTTACAATTACATGTATGACTTGATGCAACCATTGGGTGTATGTAATTTCGTGCTCAAAACCATTCGTACTCGAGTAATTTCGTACCCAAAACCATTTCCTACACAATAAAAAAAGTTATTTCATACTCCTAAAATGGTAACAGTCAGATATAATGTCCATGGCAATATTCAAGTGCTAATGCTATATAAGTAAGAGCAATTAGTTTACTTTTCAATTCCCTCCTCTGATGTTCCAAAAATACAACGAAGTGGCTGTATCACGGGTGCCCGTGATATACAGCCCTCGAAATTGAGAATATTTGACTACGGCACGGTTTTGCCGTAGTAAAATTCCAATACTACGGCATTTATTCTGGCACTATCTACCATGTTACAGGGGATGAGGGGTCGAAATAACGCTTGTCTACTTGTCGCCGACAAGTAATTTCTACCAGAGACAACCAAAAAAATAAATTCACTTGTCCTGGGCGACAAGTGTATTTTTGCCATGACTTTTTATGTTGTTGAAATCATTCCCAAACATACCAATTTCGATTGCAGAAAAAATCCAAAACAATCGTCACTTTTAACAATAATTACATTCCACTTCCATTTTGTTTGTTGGGGAAACTCGTTTCTATTTTGAACCAAACATGTCATAGATATTGAGGGAGATTCTGTGCATACTCGTCATCATCTAGTGTTTTATGGGGAAAACTTGTTTCCATTTTTAGGTTCCGCTCCACAGTTTCGCACTATTGCACAGGGATGAAATTCTAAACAAAGGGTTTATGTTGAAACTAAGGCCATGTAAAATAGAGATATATTTTTAGTATCAGATATATGATTACATTAGGCTTTTTGTTGGACAAGAGAATTTGAAGTTTTGGTCCCAAAGTTGGAGTCTGATACATAGGGGTAAATTACCATATGAATTATGGGAAACAGTGGCTTCGAAGAATTGGCTATTTTTTTAAATGTAATTTTTACACAGGTTTGTTACCAGACAGGTAACTAAAAGATGAGACGGAAACATATAATTTTTTTTTTGCATTTTAGAAACAACTGATGCTCTGCTCCAGGGGTGGGGTTGGTGGGAAAATTCTGCTTTTGAGGCTGCTAGGTGGCTGAAAATGACTGGTTTCGGTATTTTTTCGGGCAATTTTTCAGGTTGAAGTCTTGCCTTTGACAATAAATAATTCCACCCACATTCAGATTGTTTATTTCTACTTAGTCAGATAATGTTATATGTTTTTTGTGGATTTGGGAAATGTAATACATGTAATGGGTTAGATAACTAAGTTACAGGATATTTGCATTTGAAGAGAGTGTATGGCATGTCACATTTGGAAATGCCTGGAAAACTGTGGAGCGGAACCTTAAAGAGCATTCTGCCGACGGTGTCAATTCTTGAACCAGGAAGTTCCGTATTTGTGTTTGAGTTATAAATACACCATTTTTCAAAAAACATTTCATTATTTCTGGTTTGTGTGCGATTGTTAGTAGTAGTTAACATTCAGCAAGTGATATCTCAGCACAACTGGAAGGAAATAAGTGGAAATTTTGAGAAATTTATTGATATAGCCTAATTTCGCACTTGTTTTGAATTTTCGTCAAGATTTCAAAAACATTAAGGTAGAGCACTGCCTTTCCTAAACACCGAGCCTTGTATTTATGACAAATTTGTGCAGTTATGGACAGCCTGGTTGTTACTGTTGACCAGAGATTTGCAGTTATGGTGTCTACTTTTTCATTTTGGTCATTGGTGTCATGTCTGTGTGTCATCCGTCCGTCAAGCTGTTCACGCTTTCATATCTAGAGAGCAACACCCCTCCCCCCCCCCCCCCCAAAAGCTATGGTTATTAGTGCTTATTGTTTTACATTTTGATTGTATTTAACAGTGCTATTGGCAGGACATGGGTAGTCAATGTGGCTGGTGGTAATAACAAAAATACTTTCTGAAGTGGCTCAGAGAAATGGGGAGGGGGTGGTGGGTGTTGAGGTGGTGTGGTGTGGTTGTGAAAATCGGGTAAAATGGCTGAAAAAGCTATGCGGCAATCAGAAAGGACATGCTGTATCTTTTTACTGGTTGAAAATAGAGACTTGTGGTTTTTGTTCATTCAACTCAGGATAGACTCCAGATTATTTTGCCTGAGTGAAATCCAGGGGGAGATCACTCTTGTTTTCTCTTTAAGGTTCCGCTCCACAGTTTCGCACTATTGCACAGAGGTGAAATTCTAAACAAAGGGTGTATGTTGAAACTAAGGCCATGTAAAATAGAGATATATTTTTAGTATCAGATATATGATTACATTAGGCTTTTTGTTGGACAAGAGAATTTGAAGTTTTGGTCCCAAAGTTGGAGTCTGATACATAGGGGTAAATTACCAGATGAATTATGGGAAACAGTGGCTTAGAAAAATTGGCTATTTTTTTAAATGTAATTTTTACACGGGTTTGTTACCAGACAGGTAACTAAAAAATGAGACGGAAACATATAATTTTTTTTTTGCATTTTAGAAACAACTGATGCTCTGCTCCAGGGGTGGGTAGGTGGGGTTGGTGGGAAAATTCTGCTTTTGAGGCTGCTAGGTGGCTGAAAATGACTGGTTTCGGTATTTTTTCGGGCAATTTTTCAGGTTGAAGTCTTGCCTTTGACAATAAATAATTCCACCCACATTCAGATTGTTTATTTCTACTTAGTCAGATAGTGTTATATGTTTTTTTGTGGATTTGGGAAATGTAATACATGTAATGGGTTAGATAACTAAGTTACAGGATATTTGCATTTGAAGAGAGTGTATGGCATGTCACATTTGGAAATGCCTGGAAAACTGTGGAGCGGAACCTTAACTAAATTTATACGTCATTGGTATTGATTGAAAATTAATGTGTACACGTCATGCTATGCCGGGTAACTACACAACAGTTGAAAGACAACGTGTTCAGCATTATCTGCAAAGAGTTTAGTCCTGGGTAAATTTGTAACAAAAAAACCCTGAATTGACTTGGAAAAATCTGCGAAATGCACAAAGGGGCCGAATGTGTTGAAAGTTAATTTGTTTAAGTTGGTTGCAATGGGTGGCTGTGTCACTGACAAAGCATTTCAATTTTTCCTCTTACTGAGCAAATCAAGGGCGGTAATAGCACGTGGCATTTGAAGCAACAACGAGAAGCATCTTTGACAACAGAAATTTCTAATTACTGAAAGCAAACTTCATGCGCCGTTTGCATTCAAAAGCTTTATTAATTTTACGTTTGTTTTTTTTTTTTGGCAGTGGGGGGTAACTGCTTTTCTTTCTTTTATTTTGATTTTTTTTTGCTGTAGCTGTTACTAAGCAATGTCTTATTATGATATGACTTCGGTTTCTTGGGTCCTCTTTTTTCTGAACTACGGCAAATATATGCCGTCGCAAAATCAATTTTGCCAAATGCTGTAGTGAATTTTGAGGGCTGGATATAGTCTACAGACTATATCACGGATGCCCGTGATATAGTCTACAGGCTATTTCACGGGCTCTGATAAATTATTATGCTTGATTGACTTCTCCATGAATTCAATACAAAACAGACTGTCAGTTGCTTTCCCATTATTTAAAGTATGGCGTCTAATTATGAAACAGATTTTCGGTATCTTTTTTGTTGATGTGGAATCATTTTGTTGTTTAATTACTGATTGAAGTCAGCTCACCTTTATATTGATCACATATTGTTTTAACTAAGATTTTTTTCTATAAAACCTAGAATCTTCAGGTAAGTCATCAGTTACCAAGTTGCATTACAAGATGAGTCGTTTAAAAGCCGGAGAATTGTTTTCAGGCCTCGACAATTCAGGCAAACGATCATTGCATTCCACTAGAGGTTACGCAAACAAAAACTGAGGCGAACAGACTATCGGTTAACCAAAAGGATCCATCAGTTAACCAACTTTTTTACGAGCGGCATATTGGATGCCTGCACAGAAAATAGTACACATACAAATATCAAATTTGTGCTAATTATTCAGCTGTAAGCATAGTCCAAAGATGGCCTGAAAGACCGTAATATAATTTTTTGGTTTGGTACGTCCTTGAAAGGACGTACCAAACCAAAAAAATTATATTACGGACTTTCAGGCCATGTTTGGGCTACTGTAAGCATAATTAGAAACATGTTATTACAGTTTATGGAAACTGAAATGGACTGCAGCCTGATGTATGATGGGGCCACAGACAAATCAATTTTGGACCTGTTCACCGCTATATGCAATGCTGCCAATAGAAGAGGCACAACTCTTATATGCAATGCTGCCATCAGAAGAGGCACAACTCTTTATTTCTGGTGATTGCGTATTTGCAGTACGTGACAAGCGGATTACATCTCTAACACCCAACGCAGTGATAGCATTGCAGAAAATAACCGGGATAAACCGGGATTCCCGGTGTTGGTCAAAGAAAAAAATCACTGGGTCACGCGGTGTTTTTCTGTGTAAATGATTAGTTACATAATCGATTTTCACGTCTCTAGACTGACTCTACTTGCTACTGAATAAATTACTGGTTTCTGTCGTGTTCGTGGATTATTAATCTCGCCACCACGTTCCTTAAGAGAACATGTGCCGCAGACTCACTATTTTATTTTTGGGTTGTGAAAAAGTTGCGCGAACGTTAGATCAATACCAGTTATGGAAAAAGCACAGAACGCTGTCGCCAGTCGTATTCGCAATTTGATCAGAAATTCTGAGTAAATCCCCTCCCCGATGCCGGGTGGGAGTTCTGTGGGGGACACGGTAGTTTGAAGAGGACCACAAATTGACGATATGCGAAACATAAACTTGAAGCGTATCTCGGGACTTTTGCGTTTCAAAAATTTTCAATTTTATTAATTGTAATAACATATATATTGTATTACCAATACCAAAAAAACAGTGTTCTTTTAGTATTAATAATATATATAAATAGAATGTTACCGAAAATAGACCCGAAAAATGCTACCACAACCTCTCTCCCCCCCCCCCCCCCCCCACAGAGTATTTTTCCATCAGAAATTTGTCATTTCCCCAGTGACATTTGACCACGTGAGTTGGGATAGAACAGCAGTACATTATTCGATTAACGTGCTTTTGCGATTGACCCCTGTACTTTCCGGTGGTACCTTCGACACTGACAGTGAAAAATGAAGTCCACTGTGCTTTCAACAACTTGTTTCGGGTATGAGGTGGGAATATAATAAAAAAATAAATGAAAAACAACAAAATCCTCATGTAACAAACAGTGATTTTATTAACAGAAACGCCAATAATTTGTGGATATTTCCCAAGCGTTAAAAACAAATGGCGTCGTACAATGTTCACACGTGTACATGTACAAGTCGAGCGTCCCACACAATTCAGTGCCACAAGTCACCGCCACAGGACAACCGAATATCTAATTCAGTGGTGACAAAATTCCACCAGTCTTCTTTTCTTTCACAATATTTGTGGATGCACGTTTTGCAATATATACATCTCGTCCAGCGGATTTTACGACCCGGACGTTTCGGCCCACCTTTTTAAGAAAAGTGAACATTACAGCCATTGAATATTTATTAAACTGGACCGGACTAAAAAAAGGCGGCCTGAAACATTCGACCAGAATGCTTTGAGTAAAAAAACACACTCACCCCCGCCTCCATTCGGACGAAAGCCCACATAAGGGATGGCTGTACAAATCACAATTGATTAATTTCATAGCACAATCTACATATAAAAATAGCACAATGGACAAGAATAAAGTAGCAAACCAACTAAATAGTACATACATGTAAGAAAGCCTGACAAATTTAAAAATAATTTATGTCAGTGACGTAGCTACACCAGCCCCCCCCCCCCCCCAAATCATTTTTCTGCGCCCCCCAACATTGGCTCAATGTAACTTTCACATGACGCAGAGCGCCAAAATGCCTCAGATTCAATCTTAGAACACAAATGGAATATCTACTCGTGGATGGGGCGGGAGCTAATCCTCTGGCCTGGTCGTTACCCCTCCTTCCACGCCCAAACTTTTTATATACATGCATATCATTGCCCCCCCCCCCCCCTCCCCCAGCCCACAAACACACAGGATAGCGGACTCCCCGAAATCCTAGCTCCGCATCCGTTTTATGTCATATACATGTAAAAAATATACTTTTCCTGTCATTAGAGAGATAAAAAATTATATTAACAGTGACTTAACCCATTGAACTCTAGTGGTATCTTCCATGCCAGTTCAATGTCAGCAATTAGAAGTACATATTCGTCATTTGGGGCAGGGCAATCAATATTATCAACGTGCAGCCCCGATTGGGCAGAGCAATCAATATTTTCAACGTGCAGCCTCGGGGCCGCAAGTTGAAAATACTGATTGGTCTACCCCACACGTTTACTGAACATCCATCCTATTTAATGACGTTATGGCATATCATGTTTCTGAACGGAGAAAACGGCCACTCGTGTTCAAAGGGTTAATCAGTTACATTGTATAATAGACATACTTTGCTGTTTAGTTTTTGGGACGTATATAACGGAATTTTGGTCGGAAGAAATGAATGATGAAATTTGCAATAATTACATCGACCACCTGTACAAAGTAATTTCAGGCAAAGGGACGTGGACTAAAACGGATGACCAAAAATAATTTAGCACTCGACCAGTTAAGGAGCTCAATGGAATAGCTTCAGGCGATCTACCTAAATTTCTTTTCAGATCGGAATCATCGAGAGGAAAAAGTATTGACTATTTCCACACTCTGCTCAGTACACCAGAGAAAAGAGATACTTTTATAAAGAAATCAAAGTTTCATAAATGAAATTAAAATGTAAAGATGTTTCAAAGTGTTTCAATTTGAATAATTTTGTCAACTGTAAAAAATGTCCGTTAAAATTTCGGTAGAAGTACTTATAACCCCCGATCGTAACTGAGGCCTGTTATACACGTCTCCCTAATTTATAGTGCTTTAACCTGTCAATAAGTCCATTCAATTTATGCGACGGGGAGTACTTTCAAAGAAATGTATTTCGAACTCACAACAGTGGCATAGCCCCCCCCACCCCCCCCCCCACCCCCCCCCCCCCATTTTAGCGCACCCCATTCTATATGCTCCCTAGATATAAATACTTGCCCCCTCCCCCACTTTCAAAGAAATGTATTTCGAACTCTCAACAGTGGCGTAGTTCCAGTCCCCCCACCACCACCGGAACTTCAGTTTATGGACTCATTCCAGGTTAACTTGAATACATGTAGGCAGGCCTATGAGACAGGCGAGTGCCAAAGATATCAAAGTTGGTGGTGGTGGGTGGGGGGGGGGGGGGCATGTATAATATATCTAGGGAGCAAACAGAATGGGGTGCGCTAAAATGGGGGGGGGGGGGGGGAGGCTACGCCACTGTTGAGAATTCGAAATACATTTCTTGGAAAGTACTCCCCTGTCAGGCGCTGAACTTTGATATGAACTGTTGTCAGTAAGATCGGCGTGGAAGGGCTTTGATATGAACTGTTGTCGGTAAGATCGGCGCAGAAGGGCGGTATGTTTTTATTAAACAAAACACTGCGAAACTTCAGTTCATGGACTCATTCCAGGGAAACTTGTATACATATAGGGAGGCCTATGAGCCAGGCGAGGAGCAAAGACATCAAAGTTGGTGGGGAGGGGGGCAAGTGTAATATATCAAAGGAGCATACAGAATGGGGTGCACTAAAATGGGTGGGGGAGGGGGGGGGGAGGGGGGCTACGCCACTGTTGTGAGTTCAAAATACATTTCTTTGAAAACACTCCCCTGTTAGACGGTGGGCTTTGATATGAGAACTGTTGTCGGTAAGAAAGGCGTGGAAGGGCGCTATGTTTTTATTAAAAAAGTACCAACAAGCATATCACTCATCACTTTCTTCCCTGCAGAAACTTGATATTCCATTTAGGACCCTGGAGAAAAACAACAGAATTAAGCCCTATTTTTGAATTAACGTCAGTGATTATCGTGTTGGTCTTTGATGAAGAGAAGGCACGGTTTCAATGGGGGGAAATTTCGATTTCATCCGTATAGTCCGTGATGTGGAGTCATGACTTTTCTGGAACGTTCTTCTAAAGTTCTATGCGGTTTGTTGTTTTCTGTCTGTATCTTGTATTTTTAGCTCAACTTTGACGAAGTCAAATTTGAGCTATTGTCATGGCCCGTCGTCCGTCTGTCCGTACGTCAACAATTGGCTATGGCTCGGGCTAGAGGTCGTATTTATGAACCGATCTTTACGAAACTTCTTGTGTACCTTTGTTATGACCCTGGGACGGGAACGAGTGTTTTTAGGTATGGTCCGAAATTCAAGATGGCTGCCAGCAGCCATTTTGTACCGATGATGCAAAAATCAGTTTTTTGTACAGAACTTCTGTATGAAAGTTCTGATTTGAATAAAGTTTTGTATAAATGTTTAGTACCATGGGATACATCACATATAATACGGGTTTTTTTCTCGTGCATAAATTATGCAAATTAGACTGACTTTGATTTATTTAGTGTTACTTTCAGAGCTGTAAGTGCCAAGCTGCTATGGCTCGGGCTAGAGGCCGTATTTATGAACCAATCTTTACGAAACTTCTTGGGTACCTTTGTTATGACCCTGGGACGGGAACGAGTGTTTTTGGGTGTGGTCCGAAATTCAAGATGGCTGCCAGTGGCCATTTTGTACCGATGATGCAAAAATCAGTTTTTTGTACAGAACTTCTGTATGAAAGTTCTGATTTGAATAAAGTTTTGTATAAATGTATAGTACAATGGGATACATCACATATAATACGTGTTTTTTTCTCGTGCGTAAATTATGCAAATTAGACTAACTTTGATTTATTTAGTGTTACTTTCAGAGCTGTAAGTGCCAAGCTGCTATGGCTCGGGCTAGAGGCCGTATTTATGAACCAATCTTTACGAAACTTCTTGGGTACCTTTGTTATGACCGTGGGACGAGAACGAGTGTTTTTGGGTGCAGTCCCAAATTCCAGATGGCTGCCAGCAGCCATTTTGTACCGACGATGCCGAAATCTGTTTTTTGTACAGAACTTCCATATGAAAGCTCTGATTTGAATAATTTTTTGTATGAATGTTTAGTACCATGGGATACATTACATATATTACAAGTATTTTTCTTGTGCGTAAATTATGCAAATTAGGCTAACTTTGATTTATTTACTGTTACTTTCAGCACTGTGAGTGCAAATCCCAATACGGCTCGGGCTAGAGGCCGTATTTATGAACCGATCTTCACGAAACTTCTTGGGTACATTTGTTATCACTGTGGGACGAGAAGGAGTGTTTTTGTGTCCAGTCTGAAATTCAAGATGGCCGCTAGCAGCCATTTTGTTCAAAATTAAGTGCAATCAGATTTTTGCGCAGAACTTCCAAATGAAAGATCTGATTTGAATAAATTTTTGTATGAATGTTTAGTACCATGGGATACATTACATATAATACAGAGTTTTTCTCGTGAATAAATTATGCAAATTAGGGGTCCGGGTGGGACTTAGAAAATTTTGGACCAAAATTCGGAAATTAGTTTTTTGGTTTTTTATGCGTTTTGGTCAATTTTAAGACAAAAAAAAAAAAAAATTTTTTACACTGAAAATTTGGGGTCCGGGTGGGACTTAGAAAATTTTGGACCAAAATCCGGAAATTAGTTTTTGTGTTTTGATGCATTTTGGTCAATTTTAAGAAGAAGAAGAAAAAATTTTAGTCTGAAAATATTTTGTTTGGGACTGAAAATTTCCACACAAAAATAATAATCTACAATGATTGGTCTTAATCTGTAGTCCATTACAGTCACCTTGTAATTCTTTTATTATTGTTGACTGGGCCAAAATAAATACTAATTCCTGTCATATTCATTATTCAGTTGTCTTGGTCACAGCAAGTACTAATTCCTGTCATATCCAAGTTGAGCTACAGAGTCATTGACTCTTTCATTTTATTGAAGCGACATGTAGCAGTAAAGTGCCGATTATTAATTAATACGGGCCCTTTCAGATTGAAGTTGGGATGGTTTTTTGTGCGTCGGAGAATCAATTCGACCACATGGTTTCATGCTGAAACATTTAAAACTGCCATGTTTTCTCAACAGGCCGGGCGCCATATTTTCCGTTTAGTTTGGGGGCACCGTGATTTATAGTTCAAGAAAAATTAATGCAGACTGTCGTCTTCTTCCTGGCCTTCTGCAGTTTATTTTTCATGGCATCTGTTCTCATAAATATTAAAAATTTATCGTTTTATGAATTAAAACTTTTGTACAGGAATGTGGCCGTGTGTTTTCATTGACATACTTCATGATGTAAAAAAATATGACGCAAACTAAAATGATAATACAAAAATAACAAAAAAAAACACACGGTCAGTTTGATACGTTTATTTCTTTCAAATAAAACTTAATAGGGCTGGTTTCGTCATCATTGTTGTGTACATGTTGATGTAACCCCGGTTGAGCACCGCGTCAGAACAATCAGCTTGTTTTAACGCACCTCCTCTACTAAATTACACCAGCTACTGTTCGATCGAAACAATAAACAGTCGACTTAATCCTCTGTTCAGTAAATCCCAGTGGCCAATTATCGCCACCGTGTTCAACCGGGTCAAATTTGCGTTTTTCACCTATCGCGGGGCTGGGTGTTGGAGACGTAATCCACTTGTCACGTACTGTATTTGTTTTGTTGATATTTTTATCGCCGGAAGTCATCACATGTTGCCAACAGAAGGGGCATAACTCCACATTTCCCTCCCAAACTCTCCCACCAGCGTAGGCCTACGGCTTTCGGGATATGCCTGTGGCATATCGTGTTTGGATTTTTGGCTAACCAACAGGTTAATGAAACAAGTTTACTTAAGCTTAAAGAATAGGTTAATGAACAACTAAATGAGCAACCTGTTAATGTGTTAATCAAAATATGGAATTGTCAAGGCCTGGTTTTAAAATTTGTCAAATGCCTGAAAATCTTCCATCATCTTGTCTAGATGCAAACATTGAACTCAATCTGATACGTACAGTTGAAACTAGAAGTCCTGTCACGAAATGTGCGCTTATCTAGGCTTGATTGCGCGCAATTGCCATATCGAATGGCATCCAAAGCACGACAGGTTCTCCTGGTTACTCATAGCAAACACAGGCAATGTTTCTGCCAATGGACCTCCGGGTTACCCGGAGGTCCATTGGCTGAAATATTGCTTGTGCACAGGCCGCATGTACACAATTTGATAGCCTTACTATGATCATAATGCGTAGATTAACGCGCATATCAACGTGTTATATGTGCGCATTTCAGGACAGGACTTTTAGTTGTAACTGTACTTTCTTTGATGATGATACGTGGACCCCTGTAACGTGTGCAGTTGATGCAAGGAAATTGCTTCCTGTTCTCTGATTTCATTGTAATGGTGTTGTAAATATATAGAAAATTAAAAAATGCAGACAGTGTTGTCCTTTTCCAAAATGCAGTCCTATCACTGCACTTGAAAGTGTTTTGAATGCCTAGCTTTGTTATTGAATATCTGAAGCACATTCAGCCACAAGTTCTTGCGAAATATTATTTTATTATCAGTTCTGGTACGAATACGATAGCAGGCTTCCAGAAAACAGTGGTGCCTGCTGTCAACTCTTGATTGATTACATACTGTAGGTTGGTATCGGTGAGAGGAAGAACCCTATTAATTTTGGGCTTGCTTTGTCAAAGGTCAAGGTCACAGCACCCTTGAACATAGTAAATTGTAAACACTTGGTCTCCGGATGATAGCTTGACTACGGTCCAACCCAAATTCATGAAACTTCATATGTAGGTTGGCCTTTGTGAGAGGAAGAATCCTATTTATTTTGGACTCTCTAGGTCAAAGGTCATGGTCACAGTGACCTTCAACATAGTAAATCGTCAAAGATTGATTTCCGGATGATAACTTGATGATGTTTCGAACCACGTTCATGAAACTTCATAGGTAGGTTGGCATCAATGAGAGGAAGAACCCTATTTATTTTGGACTTGCTAGGTGAAAGGTCATGGTCACAGTGACCTTCAACATAGTAAATCGTAAACAATTGGTTTCCGGACGATAACTTGATAATGGTTTGACCCACATTCATGAAACTTCATAGGTAGGTTGGCCTAGGTGTGTGGACGACCCCTATTTATTTTGGACTCACTAGGTCAAAGGCCAAGGTCACAGTGACCTTGAACATAAATCATAAACAATTGGTTTCCAGATGGTAATTTGACAATGGTTCCACCTACGTTCATGAAACTTCATAGGTAGGTTGGCGTTGGTGCAAGGAAGAGCCCCATTTATTTTGGAATCTCGAGGTCAAAGGTCAAGGTCACAGTGACCCTTCACAGAGACCAGTCGACTGGGGCAAAAAAGTCGCCTTGAATTGCATAACTTCGCTCTGACTTCACTAAAAAGCGAAATCGTGTCGCCCTATAATTTGTAAATTTCCAAATGACCTACCTTGAAATTAGGTGAATTCACATAGAATTTACAAAGTAATTTCCATCTGAAAAGAGTATTATTGCTAGGGTTAATTGTTATTGTGATTAATTTTCATAGTAATTAAAAATAAAATCAGCATCTAAAAACAATGCCTGATTAACAATGAAATCTCGAACCGTCTTGGCTGTATTGAAATTAGGTGACAAGTTGTCAAGTTAAGACCAGATTTTCTATTTAAGTTATCTTTAAAATAAGTATTTTTCACACTCAGAATTTTTTTTCTGGGGAGCAGTTTTTCATAAAACAACACTTTTTTGTAAAAGCTGAAGTTTTAATTCCAATCTGGATTTTATTTTTGTCCAAGACGTTTTGAAAACAGTATATTGACCAGAACAGAACAGAACAGGACAGAACATTGACCTACTTTTTACTCACTCTGGACCAAGAAATGGGCACACTTGAATTGTTTAATTGAAGGCTGATCTGTCTCTTCTAAAAAGTAAATGCCCATTTGAATTTGAATTGTAAACTTTTTTTTATAAATAAATTTATACAGAGAGGCATGTTTTTTTTCTCGTAAACAATTCTTTGTACAAATAAATTTATACATAGAGATGTGTTATTGCCCAATTGTAGTGATTTATTTTTGTGAGCGATGAAAATATAATATACTGGTAGATCATGTGAATGCAGAATCATCGCTCTACACTTTCTTCTCACTTCTCCCTGTTTCATCTGACTTCTCCCTAAAGTCAGTGGAGGGAGAAGTCAGTGGAGGGAGAAGTGACTTCTCCCTCAAATTACCCTCTAGGCTGGTCCCTGACCCTTCACATAGTAAATTGTAAACAATTGGTTTCCATTCGACAAGTTGATAATGATTAAACCCACTTTTGTGCTGTCACAACTCGACATTGGATTGGTGATCCTATTGGCATTTTTTCTATTTTGTTCCGTTTCAATCGAAGCTTCAAGTGTCGAAACGAAAATAGGTAACTTGCGCGACTCAACAAAGTAACGCAGTTTGAAAGTAGGTTACGTCGCTTAGGATGCCGAAATTTAATTCTCCGCTGAAAATATATACACAACGGATGTATTTTCTAACACTGTAATTTTATTTCGTTTTGCTGACGACTGTTAACTGTTGGACCCTCTATTCCCAGAAAAACACGAACGGAATTGAAACACATGAAAAAAGCTTATAGATGACAAGAAAAGCTTTGTACAGGGCACAAGTGTGCATGTGAAGGATCTTGAAAAAGTATCTTCCAAGCAACCTTCTTACATCTGGTCCTGTTCACACTTTCAGACTTGGGAAATTATTAGCTTAGTACTCATTGGTGAAAGGCAATCACAGGAGGGTGCTGGGGGGGGGGGGGGAGGGGTCATAAAGGAGAGGGTAGCAGTGGGGGATTTTCAATCAATAATTAGTTTGTGATTTTTTAACCTGGCATAGATGCATCATAGACAACTGGACCTGGATTAATCGGACATTAATGGGGGACCACTAGCTAAAAATATGAAGGGGTGACGGGGTGGTACATAAATATTCTTAATTTTCCTCACTTGCCTATGATGTCTCCCTACTTGACTCTGCACTCTCCCTATTTTTTCTGGAGGGAGACATGAAGTCTCCCTAAAATTTCCCCTAAGTGGGTCCCTGCTTTATGCGTAAGCCCGTTACTAGAAAGAGGTATCTATGGCGAATGTTACTGACAATTTCTTTTTCGCAAGTGAGATTCTATGCAGTGTTGCAGGGAGGTGACCAGGCAGTGACCCAATCATGACCCGATTGAAAATCTCAGTCCGCTTTTGTGATCACAGTACTACATAATGTAGATACAGTACGGCCACCATGGACTGGTAGTTTTTCACGTTGTAGGCAGTATTTCTCCGTGCACAAAAATATTAGATTGCAAGCACTAATTATAGAAATAATCTTCAGAACTTTAATTAATGAAGCACCGGGTACAACCTGGTGCTTCATTAATTAAAATTTTGCTGCAGATGATTTTTGATTTCCTGGTAAATGCATGTGTGGACATCACTGCCCAGGCGTGGATTATGACCTGTTTATTCTGACTGCACGGTATAGTGCTATGAGGAACATAGCTCTCTCCTTCCTTTTCTCAAGAAGGAGTTAGTTGCTATTCTTTGATTTTCAGAATGACAAGCCTGACACTTTTTTGTGCTTCTCTTCTTCAGAGCCAAATTGATGTATATGTCAACAGACTCAATTCACTGGAAACAGTAGTTCCATATGACTATGATAGGTTTGTATGTTATCTCACTTCATTTTCTCACTTGAACTGTTTACCAAACACAAATAAAAGCCAACACTAGCCTCAAAATTCTTTATTTGGGTGTTGTGGGTAGTGTTCAGCCGATGATTGGAATCAGCCACCCCAATCAGCCGATTGTGGGCAATTAGATGGCAATAGCAATGGCTCTTGGAACATTGGTTCAACCGATTGTTGCCAAGCTTTTTTTTTTGTGATGATTCATTAACCACATTTTATTATCTGCTGCAAATGCACAATTGTTAGTGTAAAATGATGTCAATAATACCATTCAGTAAAGTTGAGAAACAAACACAATGTGTATTCTTAATATTGCTAGACGCCCCTTTACAGGATATACAAGTTAAACAACATGTAAAGCTTACAATTGAGCGAACTTGCAGCAATCAGCACTTCATTCTGGAAAAAGTGAAGGTAGCACTTCATTGAGTTAGGTCGCAGTGAAATGACCAGTCGCATATACCACCCGAGTGTGCGTGTCTGGTCATTTTACTGCGACCTGTGTCAACGACATTTAACACTGTGAAATATGTTCAATTTAATGTAGTTCTTTCAAGCCTAGACTCGTCTAGTAGTGCATAGTATTACAATCGGAATCAGCCGAGTATGAGCTCATATAACCGGTAATCGGTCATTTTTGGTAACCGGTTGAACACCGTGGTGGACGTGTTTGTTATACCCCCACTTCAGAGATATTGTCTATTCCCCGTACAGTACGTGGAGAGTGGATTGTAACTAAATCACCCAGGGAATGGAGTTATTACCCAAAGTATCACCTTCAGTTTCTGTACATGTGGACAAAAAACAGAAGCAATGTTTCATCAAATGCACCTCCGGGTATAACCTGGAGGTCCATTGGCTGGAACTTTGCTTGTGCTTGTTATACTTTGCAACACATTTGCAATTATTGCTTGGGTGGATCTCCACTCTGCGGGTGATTCAGTGATAATTCACTGTCCATGTACTGTACGTCCCTCTGTGCATCTGTCTGTCCATCTGTACATTCTTCTGCATGCAACTACTAATACATTTTTAGCTCAACTTTGACGAAGTCAAATTTGAGCTATTGTCATGGCCCGTCGTCCGTCCGTCTGTCCGTCACGTCAACAATTGGCTATGGCTCGGGCTAGAGGTCGTATTTATGAACCGATCTTTACGAAACTTCTTGTGTACCTTTGTTATGACCCTGGGACGGGAACGAGTGTTTTTAGGTGTGGTCCGAAATTCAAGATGGCTGCCATTGGCCATTTTGTACCGATGATGCAAAAATCAGTTTTTTGTACAGACTTCTGTATGAAAGTTCTGATTTGAATAAAGTTTTGTATAAATGTTTAGTACCATGGGATACATCACATATAATACGGGTTTTTTTCTCATGCGTAAATTATGCAAATTAGACTGACTTTGATTTATTTAGTGTTACTTTCAGAGCTGTAAGTGCCAAGCTGCTATGGCTCGGGCTAGAGGCCGTATTTATGAACCGATGTTTACGATCCTTCTTGGGTACCTTTGTTATGACCGTGGAACGAGAACGAGTGTTTTTGGGTGCGGTCCGAGATTCAAGATGGCTGCCAACTGCCATTTTGTACCGACGATGCAGAAATCAGTTTTTTGTACAGAACTTCCATATGAAAGCTCTGATTTGAATAATTTTTTGTATGAATGTTTAGTACCATGGGATACATCACATATAATACGGGGTTTTTTCTCGTACGTAAATTGTGCAAATTAGACTAATTTTGATGTTTTTTGGGGTTACTTTCAGCACTGTAAGTGCAAATGCCAATACGGCTCGGGCTAGAGGCCGTATTTATGAACCGATCTTTACGAAACTTCTTGGGTACCTTTGGTATCACCGTGGGACGAGAACGAGTGTTTTGGGGTCCGGTCCGAAATTCAAGATGGCCGATGGCACCATTTTGTACAAAATTAGGTGCAATCAGATTTTTGCACAGAACTTCCATATGAAAGCCCTGATTTGAATAATTTTGTGTGTGAATGTTTAGTACCATGGGATGCATCACATATAATACGGGTTTTTTTCTCGTGCAGAAATTATGCAAATTAGATGAACTTTGATTTTTTCAGTGCGACTTACAGTAAGTACACATGTCAATACGGCTCAGACTAGAGTCTGTATTTATGAACTGATCTTCACGAAATGTCTTGGGTACCTTTGTTATCACCTTGGGACGAGAACGAGTGCTTCTGGGTGCGGTCTAAAATTCAAGATGGCTGCCAGTGGCCATTTTGTACCGAAATTAGGTCTAATCAGTTTTTTGTACACATCTTCTATACAGCTCAGACTAGAGGCCATATTTATGAGCCAATCTTTACGAAACTTCTTGGGTACCTTTGTTATCACCGTGGGATGAGAGCGAGTGTTTTGGGGTGTGGTCCGAAATTCAAGATGGCCACCAGCAGCCATTTTGTACCAAAATTAGTGCAATCAGTCTTTTGTATAGAACTTCTGTATGAAAGTTCTGATTTGAATAAATTTTTTGTATGAATGTTTAGTAACATGGAATACATCACATATTGTAAGGGGTTTTTATTCGTGCAGAAATTATGCAAATTAGATAAACTTTGATTTATTCAGTGCTACTTACACAGTGTAAGCACACATGTCAATACGGCTCAGGGTAGAGGCTGTATTTATGAACCGATCTTCACAAAACTTCTTGGGTACCTTTGTTATCTCCTTGGGATGAGAATGAGTGTTTCTGGGTACGGTCCAAAATTCAAGATGGCTGCCAGTGCCATTTTGTACCGAAATTAGTTTTTTTTGTCACAAGTTCTATACAGCTCGTATTTATGAACTGATCTTCACAAAACTTCTTGAGTACTTTTGTTTTCACCTTGGGACAGGAACGAGTGTGTTTTGGGGTGCCTTTGTTATCACTGTGCTATGAGAACAAATATTTTGGGGTTCAGTCAGACCCACTCTGGGACTCATTTATATGTACCTTTGTTATCAGGTCATTACCTAGATGTTTGTCATTGCTGTGTCACATACTATACATGTACATGTCCTTGTCTTGACAAGTTGAGCTACAGTGTCATTGACACTTTCATTTAAAGGGTTTTGATCAAATGTCTCAATCATTATAACTACAGTTAAAACCAGAAGTCCTGTCATGAATAGTGTGCTTATCTAGACTTAATTGCGCGTTGGATTTGCGCGCAATTGCCATAATCGAATGGTACCCAAAGCATGGCAGGTTCCCCTGGTTACTCATACCAAACACATGCAATGTTTCTGCCAATGGACCTCCGGGTTACCCGGAGGTCCATTGGCTGAAACATTGCTTGTGCACAGGCCATATGTACAGAATTTGATAGCTTTACTTGGGTCATAACGTGTACATTAACGCGCATATCCGTGTGCTATTTGTGCTCATTTCATGACAGGACTTCTAGTTTTAACTGTAACAAGTGGACATGTGCATATTCTAACATTTTTTTATCTGCAACAATTTTAACCATGTTATCTCTCATGAACTTAGATTTATTACTGATTTTTAAATGAGATTCTTGTGCGCACAACCTCCTCCTACATTGAATTGCTTTCGATGGAGCTTCTTAACCCTTTACCCAACGTAACGGTGAAAACTGGCCAGCGATATTCTCAAAAATCGCCGGTTAATTTTCATTATTTTTTCATTTTTTGAGACAAAAAATGAAAAAAATTAGTTGTTCAAGAATTTTGTTTGCAAGTGTCGTCTGCTTTTCGTGTTAGGTAAAGGGTTAAACATGACCACTAATGAGTGAACATACGCATATTTCCACACTTTTCATTTGTGGTGATTTTTAGCAGGTTATCTCTCCTCAACTCAAAAGATTTAATATAGATTTGTACATGAGATTTTTGTGTGTGGAACACCTTCATTAATGAACCAATTTTGATCAAACTTCTCAAACATGACTAACAAGTGAGCCTACACATATTCAAAAACTTTTTCATGGGTTTTTCGTGCTCAACATTCTGAGGTGCATTCTAGTAAGCTGGAATTGGGGATATTAATCACCTTCATTGATAGTTCTCTGGGCTTAAATTTCATCTAAATTTGGGGAGAATCCATTTGGATTCTTGCAAAAATGGTTGCGAGAATCCATACCTGCTGTGAGAGTCTGAGGATCCCATGAGGCACAGTTGTTGAACCCTTGTTGTATACTGATAATATATGTTAAGTATTTATGCAAAACAGCTTTTTATACCCCCCCCCCCCCCCCCCCCGCAAAGTTTTTTTTTGGGGGGGGGGGAGGGGAGGTGGGGGGGGGGGGGTATATAGGATATAGGAATCACCCTGTCTGTCTGTCTGTCTGTCTGTCCATCCTTTTAAGCGCAACTCCTCCTAAACCGTTTGAAGAATTTTCATGAAACTTTACACAATGGAAGAACTTCATATGAAGATGTGCATGAAGCAATATAATTCCGTTCTGACATTTCCAAGGGGAGATAATCTAGCTTATATCGCCTGTCCATCCTTGTAAGCGCAACTCCTCCTAAACCGTTTGAAGAATTTTCATGAAACTTTACACAGTGGAAGAACTCCATATGAATATGTGCATGAAGCAATATACAGTGGAGCCCACTTAACTGGATACACTACGCTGCAAGCGCCGATTACATGAATCGCCCAGGTCCGAGTTAAAAGAAAAGATTTAAACCTGTCCGATATTACGCAGACTGAGTTAGCAATAATTAAATCCAGTGAGGCATTTCAAGAGAAAAGGATTAGCTCATGTCGGGTAATCTCGGAGATAATTGTGTAAAGGATTAGCGGTAATTAACTTCTGTACATCAACTCCACCTCAAGAAAACAAAGCAGTCTTATAGACACGTGCACATTTTATTCTGACAATTTCTGTCGACAATGTCACCTTGAAAATAACATTAATGAGCAATACATTACACTGACAATTCTTCTTGAATTTTTCAATCACCTCACACTGAATTAACATACAGTTTTAAAATGTTGAGAACAAAATACGTCATCATAATATTATACGTCAAGTTAATGTCATAGCGAACTCAGTCTCAATTATTTCTATTGAAACTTCGTTGTGACGGTGTTGTTCATTTTAAATAGTTTAGGCTACACGTTGGCCTTTAGGTCTCATTTTTCTGCGTGCGTTGGAGTCGGCTTCTGATTTTCGCTTTTTTTCCCGTATTGAATCTTCTAATTATCGATGATATCACCATCACGTTGAATGCCAAAACAAACACAGGTACTCGGCACAAGCTTAGAAATCGAAAAAAAGGATATCTGATAGTATTTTTGGATCGATGCTGTCGTGCCCTTATTAATTATGGGTTATGGAAGCACGGCAGCATCGAGCGCATAGTGATAACAAATTTATCCAACTGTCCCGTTACAGCACATTGCCTTCATTTCTCAGTTTAAATTAGGTTAAATGGGCGTAATAAGAGCCTCCATTGTCAGTATGTACAAGAAAATGAACCAGTTCAATGTTGTTTCACGGGGCTCAGTGAACTCTTGGCATGGTTAAATTTCCTATGGATTAGGCCTACTACTGGAACAGTTTGCTCCTTTCGATTTTTGGATCATGAAAAGTTAAACAGAATTCGTCAACTCGTCCTCAGTTTTCCGAAAATTACAGAACTTACCCAGTAAATTAGCCCAGACCTGATTTACTGAACTCGTTTTGTATATTCCGGAAGCCATCTATTTATCAACTCAGTTTGTGTGTGTGTGGGGGAGGGGGGGGGGAGGTAGGGATACGTCACCCAGGGCCTACCTAGGAACTTAGTAATGAGTACAGTACCATTAAATCTGTTGGATCGTTTTGGCAGGGTCATGAAGACCGTACGTTCTGCAAAACTCGCCACATGTGCTGGTGGATGGATGACAGGCGCAGTCTGCACCGGGCATGTGGCTGAAACCAAGTTCCATTTAAAATAACCATTCCAAGAGATACCTTAGAGGGGTACATACACACACCATGGTTTAAATAAATGCACATCATTGTCAGGAAACCTTGGAAGCAAAGAGTGCTGATCTACAGATGTAGACATTTATTTACTGCACCAAAGAGATTACGGAGTGGGGTGAGCATATACTGAAACTTACTCCACAGGCTTATTGTCGAGAGGGCTGCAATATTTTTTTTAAATAATTTGAAAAAAAATATTCCGTGAGGGCATTTCAGTGGTGTAGCCAGGGTGGGGGGAAAGTGTGAACAGGACCAGATGTAAGAAGGTTGCTTGGGAGGTACTTTGTTAGTTAATAAACAAAATACATTCTGGGGTCGAGTATTTTGTAAAAGAAATGTCATTCCGCATCATTTTTATGGCATTCCGGTGTCATTCCGCGTCATTTCATGTCATTCCGATGTTTTGGAGGACCCTTTTTCAAGATCGTCCACATGCAAACTTGTGTCCTGTACAAAGCTTTTCTTGACATCACTAAAGCTTTTTTTTTCATGTGTTTCAATTCCATTCGTGTTTTTCTGGGAATAGACAGCCCAATAGTTAACAGTCGTCAGCAAATCGAAATGAAAATAATGTGTTAGAAATACGTCCGTTGTGTATACATATTCGGCATCCTAAGCGACGTAACCTACTTTCAGGGAGTTAGGGGGAGCGTTCACTCCCGATACTCTCTATTGTTATCGGAACTTATCCGGCCCTCTAGCGGTTGGCGTCCGAATCGCTCCAAAATAACACTGAGGCTATGGGGAAAATTCGACTTTTTCATAGAAAACAGACGTTTTTACAAAGATTCGGTACAAAAAATAAAAATCACACCCAGTATGCGATAAATCGCACAGAATGTAAGTACTGGAGTCGAAATTACCTTCTTTAGTTCGTATTTTTAAACTAATAACTATGGATGAAAATGATACATATTCCCTAAATTCGTGTATATTTCTCGTACTTTACCACACTGAGCACGATAGTTTTATTTCGTAAGTCGGTCTTGTTTTTTTTACCGTCAAACACATTCAAACATCTAATATACAGCTGCAAGTATGCTGTAGAAAAAAGGATTTCTCTTGCTGAACGCCGTTTGGCCGTACGCTATATGGCTCATTCGCTCTCTCTCAGACACAAACACATTCGTTACACATCGCATTCAGAATAAACACAGGGCTGAGCCCGAATAAGCAAGTCTTCCCGTTTTATTGGAAGATACACCAATAAAATAAAAATGGACAGACCCTAGCAGTAAAACAAATAATGTTATTTGTAAAATATACATTTTCTTGTTAACTTTGAAACAGGTAATTCAAAACGGGAAACGGATATTTTTGCCAGCCGAATCGTCCGCTTGCATTTTTACCCAAATCGTCCGCCAGTGTTTGAAATCGCAAAACATGTGATGGAAAATAACTCTAATAATATTTATGCCGTATGAAATACTGGTTAGCATGGCATTTTTTAAATGTCCAACATAGCACATTTTTCAAGACACGTTTCTTGGCATAAATTCTTATGTATTTGCACTAATTTTATACTTTGTCAATTATAAAAATTTCTCTTAATTTTTTTTTATAATTTTGCAATTACTTATGGTTAAGCAAGGGTTGTGTGTTTCAATGAATACTGGCAAAATTATAAGATTTTTTATCTAATTTAATTAATATTCTATAAGTTTTGGTGCGTTTCTTAATATAATTAATTCTGTAATCTATTTGCTAATAATTATTCATTGTTATGTGCCTGTGGTGCCGTACAATGAATTATTGCAAAATTAAAGGATTTTAATGGAACATAATATATCACAAGTTTTGATTCGTTTCTTAATACAATTATTTGTTATAAATTTTAATTCTTGTATTATATTTGCAATTATTCATTGTTAAGTGCCAGTGGCACCTTTCAATGAATAATTGCAAAATTATCAGAATTTTTTTGTTTAAACAATATTTATTGAAAAATTGAAAATTGGCTTATAAATTTTAATTCTTGTAAAATATTTAATAATAATTTTTTTATATATATTGATTTCACAAACTATCAGCTGCTCATCCCATGTTGTTATGCTGGGACAATTTATGGAAAAAAAACATCCTCTTTCATCTGAAAAGCTCTGCAGCTGTTTAAGAAAAAGGATATGAATCAAATAGGTTCTACTACTCAGAAATTAGTTTCAATCTCAGAGGACAAACCTGATTAGAGAAATTAAAATATTATTCCCAAGAGCTGAATACCACCTGTGACTAACTTGGGTTAGTACAATCAAAAGTAATAAAAACTTTGTTTGCATAAACTTTCCTGAGATTATCTCTTTGAGATTTTGCAATATTTTCAGAATCTCGCACTGTAACATGCCATTAACATGGTGGATAAGTCATGTTCATATGAAATGAACTCAAAAGATCACACACCACCTTCCTCTGCTGTGAATGGCCTATGCTGAAGATTTTGACAGAAAGAAACCTAATACCACACAGATGAATATGCTTTGCCCAGTTGTTGATCCATAATGATTCTCAGATGAGCAAAACCTACAGCACCTGACTCATTCATCCATGATTGTCCCTCATGACCCTCAACAATTCAGACACTAATTTTGTCTAAAATTTTTGCACTTTCCCTCTGAGTCTTCCATTTACAGTAATGACTGTTCATCCCCTCATCCAACTAAGCCTCCTGTCTCAAGTCTCCATTTCCTCCCAAGAATTGTATTGTTCAGTTTATGGAACATGAGAGCCCCTTCCAAGAAACTATTCCAGTGTCTTCATTTGTCCTCAACCACACAAGTTTTAACTTCATTCTTTCATCATTTCATATCATATATTGTAGACTTGTGTTCCTAGAATTCCTTTTGCAAGCCTTTATCTCACGAATAAGTCAAATCTTCCTGTGTTATTATATAAAGAAATATCCATTCAAATTTTATTACTTTTTTTCTCAAAAAACAAAACAAAACAAACCTTATGCCCCCTAAATGGAACAAGCTTTACATGTTTTTTTGCAATGATAGACGAGAGAGAGGTCATAAGCTGTGGTACCCCCCAAAAAGACTTTGAGGAGATTTTTCAGAAAAATAATTATACTGTTATCTTCTGCTCCTGTTTGGTAAAAGGTGAACATGATAAAGTATAGGGGTTTTAACTTTCTCAAACTTCACAGTAGACCACATTTCTGTTATATATCACTCTCCGGTCCTGAAAAATGATTTTGAAGTTCAAACAAAAAATAACCCAGTCAAATTAGAATTATTAGATAAGAGTTTCTCAAATAAAATAGTAATATCTACAAATCACCTAGTCACTCAGGAAATGTACAAACAATGAAACATGAATTCAGTTTAGTAATTGTAACTGTTTCTCCACAAAAACCTTATTGAAACTGTTTCTCCCGATAAGTTTCATTTGGTTAAGGATTCGCTTCCCCTTCAGAATGAATTTATTTGTGTGGTTTTGGTAGATGCCTCTTCCCGTGATGTTTATATTTACCCCTAGATACCTGTAGTCACATCATGTCTCTCCTACACTAAAACGTTTGCTGCTGCTACATTCCGGAAAACAGCCCCCCCACCCCCCTCGATACTGAAATTGATACATGAGGATGTCATTCAGCCTTAATTTCAAACCAGTAAAAATTACATGAATTTTAATCAGAAATGTTGAGAGATACTTCTCAGATCTTTGTGTTCCTACCACTGTTTCATGTGCCGTTACCGGAATGTTTTATTCTTGTAACTTACATGACATTTGATTGGAAAATAATAAATAAATTGTAACACAAATTATTATCTTACTAAATATAAATTGCAAATGCTAAAATAAACATTTTAATCTACAGTTAAAACTTTTTTTTTTAAAGATACATGACTTTGATAATTGTCCTATTGTGTTTAGATTTTTTTTTGACTTGTTTTAGGTTTTTATAGGTCAAAATTTTGGAATTTGACATTTCCATGTATGCAGATAATGACAAAGAGCTGAATGATATATTTGATGACTTGTCTTTCCGCGTATCAACATAATAATACATCTGCAGAGCTATTAATTTTGTCTTCATCTCTCCACCGGTAACCCTTCTTGTGTCGTTTTGACATTTTTACCTGAGAAATGAAGAGTGTTTGCAGATTTTCTGGTAGAAACAGAGACTTGCTTCAAAATTTGATCAATGTTATTTTTTCCAAATTTACCTTTTAAAAGTTTTCAGTCACTTTTTTAACCCTACTGATATTTACTCTTTGATATTGTATAAGAGCTCTCATCTATTTCCTTCTTGAAGTGTATTGTTACCTTCAATACATTGTGTTTTGAGCTGGAGACCTTCGGTCTTTCTCTTTGATAATTTTCGTTTTCAGTCAAGAGTTTAGTAGATGGATTGGGAACATAAAACAGAATTGGAACTGCATTCCCAACCAGTTTTTTTTCCAATCATTAGGATTCATGAACAGAACATTATGTTCTCAAAATGTTCTGAGCAGATTTTTTTGTAATTTTTCAGATGGACTTCCAATCAAATTTGTTAATTTACAATTTTGCACCTGTAATATTGGGAAGAGATCACATGCTACTGTATGTAGCACTCTGTATTATTCTATAAATTATAGTTATTGAACTTCACTGATAACTTTATACATCTATTATGGTTGTGAAATAGCCTTATCTACAGAAAGTAACAACTGATAAATAACTTATTAGGGCTGAATTGCTGTCATAAGTTTTCAAGAGGGAACCAAATTACAGGGGAAGAAACTGCTGTTTTCACAAAGCATCTAGAACTTTGAGTCTGGTAGAACTTTTACTCAATGATTTTCCATGGCTCTCTGCTACTGGTAGTGGTACACCAGTTTCTTCCAGATGTAAAACTTCCCGACACAATATGACTCTGGATGTGGAAAGTGTAATAAAACCCAAATGAATAATTAGATAAATAAATGGGATAATTTGTGATATTTAATTATATACTTCATATATTAGATGCTGCCTTGGCTAGGAGTGGGAGCATACATTTTCACTCCCTCACTCTCTCCTTTTTAAATACTAAAAATTTACCTCCAATAGGAGGCCGAATAGTACACGAAAATTATTGGGCCGAAACGTGCAACTGCAAGGGAGAAAAACAATGGAGTCTGCAATTCACACATTCATAGTAGACCACAAACAAAGCAACAAACATATACATACATATACACTGCACATGTCGTGTTATTTTCGAGTTGTACTGCAAATAATTTGAACTTGAAGGTCAAACGAACCATTTCATTCAAGATTTTCACTCTTCTCTCTAGCCTGCTCCAGTCGGCATTTTTATGCATAAAACTTGATAGTCTGGCAAACAGCTATTGTATTAAATTGGGTCTGTAATTATTCTGTCAACTAACTTATAATTATCTTTCGGAGTGCAATAAAATGACACCCCCACCCACAGTATTTTTTAAGTATTATCGCAGTTGTTAGCAGCGCATTTGCAAGACGACATTTTGCTTCAAACTGCTGCCAACCGCCAGGGGGACAGAAACTGGGCTAATATCAGGTTTTGACTCGAGTAGATTCTCCGGTTGATTCTATACTCCGTGCTACTTTCAGACTGGGTTGTTTTGTTGAGTCGCGTACATGTAAGTCACCTATTTTCGTTTCGACACTTGAAGCTCCGACTGGAACGCAACAAAATAGAAATAAAAAAAATCCGCCAAAAACGACAATGGACAATTGCTTGTCGTGTGATTTCAAATAAATGGATGTTTATTTGACGAATTAAAATGCCCATTTATCACACTCGAGCACATTTGATTTTTGAAAATACTCGTTTTCATGTAAACCTCGCATCACTCAGTTCAGCCTTTTCTCATTTTGGCCAATTTTTAGAGGTCGACTTGTAATCGCCCCGACTATTTTTCTAGGCGACTTTGGGCTTAGAAGGGCGACTTAATCGCCCTAGTCGCCCTCACGGCTGGTCCCTGAACCCTCCCCCATTTCAGGTGTGCCCCCACCCCGGTGAAGTGGCCTAATTATTGATGCCTTCCACAACTTATAAATTATGGACACAAGCAGATTCAGTCAAGGAAATTGAGGGTTTTTTGTCTCGAATTTCACATTTGTTTCAGGGGCACACCTTTTGTGTTCGCCCTCATCTCGCCGCTACATGAATTGGGTAAAATCATGTCACTGTGAGTGCACTGAACTGAAGGAATGCAGAGTGTCGGGAAACAATACACAAGTCGGGAACGAATTAATTGACGCCATTCTCAAAATATTTAATTCAATTTCATGAATACTTAATTACTTTTCGGGGTGCATTGTGAGATCAGAGCATTGTTTTTGTAAACAATAACTTCAGAAGGCCTGCACAATAAAAGGAGGCTGATTGATTTGTATGCCCGGCACTTAATCCAATTTCGGTGAGTGTCTAATTGCCACCAGTTTAATTACAAAACAAACTACTGTATTTAAGCACCTGTGAAAACACGAAAGGGGGACGGTTACTGCTAGTCTAAGAGTGCCTTTTCGATTGTTTTTTTTTTTTTTTTTTATCTGAACTACCCACTATTTGAATGGCAGAACTACCCACTATTTGAATGGCAAGAGGAGATTTGCTGCATTTAAATGTAGAAATTTTCTGTTTAAATAGACATCCGATTGAAAAGTGGATTTTGTCCTATATATTATTAATTATTATTACTGCCAAACATTCTTTGTAGACTTGTGTGAAAGTCGAACAGATTTTAAGGTGGATTTTTTACTCATACCGCTGCAGCCACAGGCTGCATTGGAAAAATCAGTGAATCACTGTGTGATCGAAATCGGCCGTGACATTGGCAGATTTCCTGAAAACCTCTGTGGTCATTTTTATTTTTTCTAAAATTGAGTGCACATCTCTTCGTCACAATGAGACATCACCAGTTTGAATCAACACACGTTTAAATAGGCTTAGCCTGTTCGCCAAACCCCATTTCAACTCACGTTTTTGCAGTAGCGCAATTGGTAGCCAGTTAATTATATTACCAAGAAGGAAATAATCCTTTTCACACTGAATCACCGTTGCAACAGTGATTTACCAAGGAGATGATCTTTTCCACATCTAAACACCGTTTGCACACGGTGTTTAATTTGGTCAAATTACACCGTGTGACACAGTGTTGGCCGGTGATTTTCAGAAAATCGTCCACCGTGTCGGGTGTTTGAGACAGGATACACTTGGCACGTACTGTATATGATAAGAAACATGGACTGTTCCATGGGGCGAAATGTAAAGGTCGGGATGAGTGAGAACGTTTTTTTTTTATTTCGAAATGCCACGTGTATATTATCACTGTATGTGAGCGAATATAAGTTCAAAACGTTTATTTCGTTCATTTTGTTGTGTTGAATAAGTATAAATAAATGAGTATTTGAATCTTCGTTCTGCTCTTTTTATTATACCGGCAGTACTCCTTGATTGAAAGCTTTTCCCAAGAATGAAAATTATCAATTTACCCCAAACGGCATGTAGCGGTCAGTCGATTGAGACTGAGAAAGAATGGCGACTATTGTTTGGAAACTCGCATTCAGTGGCATAATTGGCACAAAATGGATTTGTTTGGGGGGGGGGGGGGGGGGGGGGGGGGGGCATTGAGGAATCTTTTCACGGCGATGAGTAATGGCCACTGCAAAACACGTTACGTGGGAAATTTATGCACTTAGGCCTAGTGTAATGAAGGGGGGGGGGGGGGGGGGGGAGAGATTGCTGGATTGGCAGTCATTCAACATAAATAGGCATATTTATAGGGTGGCGGAGGTAAGGGTGGAACAGTATCATGTCATATTTCGAAGGATTCTGAGCCACTAACGTTGATTTTATTTTCTCGGTAATTGTTTCTCAGCCTATCCAATTCATTTTTTTTTTTAAAATGCAATCTCCGAACAGAATGGATTACTCTCTCAGCGAAAAACGCCTATAGAAATAAATAAATTTATATTAAATACGGTTGTGCTTATTTAATATTAATTTATTTGTATACATGTAATCTTGTTTTCACAATTATGGGGAAATCGAGTGTTTATTTTGAAATTGTTGTTTAAATGGGTAATAATAAATTGTGAAGTGTTTTGCAACGAGTTAAAAATGGTCGGCGTAACTTGATTTAGTTTTAATATTTTCATAATTTCTTTTTGCAACTTGAGGGAAAAGTTGTTCAAATCTGCTGTCAATAACTGTGAAGCTTAATCTTTTTCACAATACAGTCCGAGAAACCAATCAAGTCGATAATCCATTTGTCTCGTACTGTCCGAGTTTTTAATCAAATGTCGGACACAGATCACAGACATACTCTCCGACAATCGTCGGCAATTTGTGAGTGATCTTGAGACACAGTTCCTCGGACCTGGGAGATTCATGTAATCGTCGCTTGCAGCGTAGTGTATCTCTTAATTGTATATCCCTGTTAATTGAATATAATTTCCCAACACAAAACCATTTAACATACATCCAGTACAAATTTGACCTGTTAATTGAATATAGATAATAGAATAAACTCCTGTTAATTGAATAAAAAATCTTGTAACCTGTCGAGAAATTACCCTGACTTGCCCCAGTTTTCCTTTGTTTATAGACCTATTTGGCCTCAGTACATCCATTACAAGCATTTAATCTATTATATCTTGTTTGACAGAGCTCATGGAGCTCTGTCAAACAAGATATAATAGAATAAATGCTAAGTTTTTCTCTAGAAAACAGGAAAGTGACACAATCCCTGTTAATTGAATACTCCTGTTAATTGAATAATTTTCATGGCAAAGTGGCTATTCAATTAACAGGGCTGGACTGTATTTCCATTCTGACATTTCCAAGGGGAGATAATCTAACTTATACATTTCAGGCACGGGCGTATCACTTTGTGAGTTTGCTCACAGTACAGTTAAAATTAAAGGTCCTGTCACGAATAGTGTGCTTATCTAGGCTTAATTGCGCATTGGGATTGCACGCAATTGCCATATCGAATGGCATCCAAAGCACTGCAGTTTCTCTTGGTTACTCAAAGCAAACACATGCAATGTTTCTGCCAATGGACCTCCGGGTTACCCGGAGGTCCATTGGCTGAAACATTGCTTGTGCACAGGCCATATGTACAAAATTTGATAGCTTTACTTGGGCCATAACACGTATATTAACGCGCATATCAACGTGCTATTTGTGCGCATTTCATGACAGGACTTCTAGTTTTAACTGTACCTCTAGTTAGTTTTTAAAACATAAACTAAATTTGATACTTTTTGAATAATTAACATACTGTGGTAAACCAGTTCCTCTTTACTAGTAAAATAGGACCCAGTCACCAATGCTTGGGGTGAAAGTCCTCTAAAATGGGCAACATGTAGATCAACGATTGACTAAACTTGACTTCATCTCCATGTTGTGTCACGATTAGCCATGGTGCATAAATATGTGACGTTAACAACCAACAAACAAACAAACAAACAGAATAATTAACAATATTTACCAATAAAATCTTACCAATATGGCTGTCATTGGAATTGGCTCATTGAGGCAGTTTCAATGATGGCCATAGTTGTACAATTTTTTTGGCAAGGTGTCAGAATATTTCAGTTCATGTTAGCTGTGTATTGGTTAATTTGTTGCCTTGTGTTAGGTGAAGGGTTAAATTGACTCAATTCTTTTCACACGAAACCTAGCAGAGAAGCAGGCAGAATCTACAGTTAAAACAAGAAGTCCTGTCACGAATAGTGTGCTTATCTAGGCTTAATTGCGCGTTGGAATTGCGCGCAATTGCCATATCGAATGAGATCCAAAGCACGGCAGGTTCTCCTGGTTACTCATAGCAAACACATGCAATGTTTCTGCCAATGGACCTCCGGGTTACTCGGAGGTCCATTGGCTGAAACATTGCTTGTGCACAGGCCATATGTACACAATTTGATAGCTTTACTTGGGCCATAACGCATACATTAACGTTCATATCAGCGTGCTATTTGTGCGCATTTCATGACATGACTTCTAGTTTTAACTGTACATGGATTCTTGCAGGTTTTGTTGCGCAAATCTTTGCATGAATCAGTTCTCAGATTCTCATCAGGATATAAGCCCTGCTTATATCTTGATGTATTTATCTCACTAATATACTAATATAATACAGTATTGTGATCATCAAAAGCAAGCAAAGATTCTCGACTGAATAACTACTTGGTCATGATTTGTACGGAATTCTGTGCCTCCTTCCATCCCTGCTACAGAGTTATGAGAATTACCCAGTGTTTTCCCTCTTTTATAGCATGATATTTCATTCCTGAGATCTGCAAATTTATACTTACAGAAATTGTGGGGAGGGAGAGTAGTGATAGGGGGCCAATCTGCATCAGTGGAACCATGATAACATTTTAGAATATTCGGAGTGACCCATTTACAGGCATTGAAATCTCTGGTTGGTTGATCTCACACCTTCATTTTGAAGTGATCAGTAAGTAAGCTATAACTCAAGATCCATTGAAGTTCATTGTCCAAATAAGGGACAGGTTCAACAGTAGTGTAACAAAAATGCTCATTTAGCAGAGTTTTCGGCCCTTGGCCTTCTTAAGTGCTTACCGTATTTACTCTATGTATTGGGACACTCTATGATTTGGGACACACATTTTTTCCAGAAAACTATATTTTTTTATACTCCAAAGTTTGGGACATTCAGGAGATTTGTTTCCAGTTGACCCGTCGCTAGTAGCAGATGACACTCATAGAAAAAATTTTCATTTTTTGCGTCCAAAACATAGCTTATGATCCCCAGGGCTAAAATTTCGACGAGAATCCAAGAATCGATTCGCACAAAGATTCGCGCAATAAAACCGGCGAGAATCCATGTAGATTCTCGCTGCACCTCTACTAGGATTCGCGTGAAAATAATTGAGTCAATTTAATCTTTTGTTTAACACAGCGGCAACAAATTAACCAGGAGAAGACATGACTTGAAATATCCTGACACTTTGTCAATAAAATCATACAAATATGGCTGTCATTGGAACTGGCTCAATGAGCCAGTTCCAACGACAGCCATATTTGTAAGATTTTATTGGTAAATATTGTTCATTTAATTATTTTATCATTTATTTATTATTTATTGTTTAAAAATTATCAAATTTAGTTTTAAAAATTAAAAAGGTGTGTTGGATAAAATGTTAACATATGTTATCGGTATACAACAGTGGTTCAACCATGGTGGCGTCATGGGATCCTGGGACACTCATAGTATAGGTATGGATTCTCGCAACCATTTTCACGAGAATCCAAATGGATTCTCACAACTTTAGACGAAATATAGGCACTGGATTCCTCATTGGAATGAGCGCAATACGCTCCTTCCAATGAGGGATCATAAGCTATGTTTTGGAAGCAAAAAATGAAAGTACAAAAAAAAATTGGACGGCAATTTTCGTATATAGTGATGGAAAACGAATCACACACAACTTTATTCAGCATCAAATCAAGACCAGGCTCTGTTCTTTCCCCATTTTCTAAGAATTGGGACACCTGTGAAAATAATTATATTTTTACACTGTACCAATGACCCAGATTTAGCTGGTGCTAACTCTAACAAAACCAGGGCCAAACACAAATTTTGCCCTCCAATCCCCAAAATTTGCATCCAAAACAAAAAGAAATCATGTCCTAAAGGACCTCCATACTACGCCTCTACTGCGCATGCGCAGTGACGCAGACGTCCCGAAATTGGCGCCAATTATCATTCTCTGTTTGGCCCTTCATCAGTCAACATCTCACTGATCTTTGTGCTTGTAAATCTCAGTTTAAAGGATGCCAGACACGTAATTTTTGGAGAAAATGTGATTCTAAGGAGGATAGAAGGAGGAGAGGAAAAAGAAGTGACAAAAAATAATCAGGGCTGTACTTAAAATTTTTTGATGAAATTATGTTAAGTTGCCTATTTTCGAGGCATGGGCCTGTTGTTGTCATTCTTGCTAATTGTTGCACTGCTTATTCAGTGTTTCCTCTCCCCTAGCCTTCTAAAGTCCCCCCTTGCAATTCTCCCGTGCTTTTGGCATATTTTTGAGAAATTTCATTTCTAAAATTTCCTGGGAGAGTTGCTTGGTTACAGAATGTTTTCTGTTATTTTCCCCATAGTTACGTTTTCACCCATGGGTGTATAACGTTTGTGTTCTGCATCTTCCATCTGATGTTCTGCAGATTCTCCCCTGGGAGTCTCTGTTTTGCATCAGATAGAGTGTAATTGATGACTGATTCCGGGCCAGTTTTTTCAGTGCCTGGAGTCATGTTTTCTGGTGTTTTTACACTGTTTGTTTTCATTGGCAACAGCCTTTTTTGAGGGGGGCTGTTTGCCTTTGCTGTAGTTTATCTCACTATAAGATACATTTATATTATCCGAAAGTGTCTCATTAATTATTTAATATAAATTTAAAATTTTTGACCACACTTTGCCATCGGATCCGTCGGGGCTCAACGTTACTTTTCAGCAACTTGGGCTTCGCTGAAAAAATATTTTTTCAAAATTATTTTGATTTGCAATTGTTTTTTCATTTATTAATGGATCATGTTATTATGTATCTTTGTGTCTGGGGTTTTTGCGAGTAACTAGGACTTATTGTTGTTCTTTCACAATGAAGGGACGTTGTTCAAATTGTAATAGGAAGAAATCTTCCTCTGACTTTCATGATCATTGTATTAATTGTAGTCAGTGTTCTCGCATTAATCCCTGTCCTATATGTGAACATTGGGATGAGAAACATTGGAAACGTGTGTCACGATATGTTGTTTCTGGAGAAAGGGCGATGCCGGCTCTTTCTCCGCAAGGTCACTCTACTCTCTCAGTTTCTATTTCAGAGGAACCAGAACAGGGTGATGTTTCCATGTTATCTTCTTCAAGTGTGCGTCCGTCGTCACAAATGAATTCAGAGCTAGCGGCAAAAGTGCTCATGGAGATTAGACAAATGTCGTCCGCTAGCTCGCCCGGTGTAGCGTCCATTCACCGAATGGTTCGGCAGCCGGGTTCGTCCGATGCGGTCCAAGAGGAAATTTTGGGTGATGCGAGCACTATAAACATAATAGATGCACACCCAGTGACGGTGGATAGTAAGCGAGAACGGAGGAAGCCTTTGAGTCCGGTTCCTAGCTCGTCCAGGTCCAGCCGGGCCGCGAGCGAGAGAGGCCCCTCTCTCGTACAACAACATCTGGGACCAGATGTTGTGGTACAAAATGTGTCTTTAGCGGAGCATACGTCCGTCGCTCGGGACGCTCCGTTGTATAAGCAGTCCGCAGAGACTGTTAAGGCTTCCTCTTCTCGTCAGCGCACACGACTGCACCTTGGCTGCGTGACCGCCGATATATTTCCAGCTTCGCCGATCAAGGATTCTTCGGCGACCAGGTCACACCATCCGGCAGCCAGGGATTCGAGACCGATGGACTCCGGACGTTCGCATAGGAAAAGTATGCGGGAGCCATCTGATGCGGAGCTGCCCTCGGCGAAGCAGCGAAAGACTGCGCCTCCGCAGGTCTCGACGCCGGACATTCTTGTGCAGATAGCACAGCTTATCGGAGCATCCCAGCAGCCGACAGAAACGGTGTCGGATCGAGAATTATCTGACGGCGCTGGGTCGGTACGCTCCGCCGAAGCATCGGGGGCGGACGACCGGGAACATCATGAGGTCTGACCGGATGGTGAAAGGGATACGGATGACTTGGAGCTATCCCTTTCGGAACAACATAAAGCTGCCGTGGACTTCATCCGGCACTTTCTCCCTCAAGTTGTTCCGTCGGGCCAGACTGCTGCGCTTCCGGACAAGAGAATTATAGCGTCATTGGACTCTGAATTTTTGAGCGGTTCAGGGACATCGCTCCCGAGTTTCCGTCGCAGTCCAATAATGTTGCAAGAACATTTGAATTATTGAACGACGCTATATTTAAACTTGCTTCCAGGACGGGGAAAGCAGGTTTCTTGTCCGCTAATACTCTCAACCTGCCTTTCATTAATGCAAGGAATAAATTCGATACGGCAGGACAGGGTATACCGAGAGTTCCTCTGCGTATGGACGACGAGGCGGAAGACTTAGAGCTATCATTACCGTCGTCAGCTTCTATTCCAACCGCGGTGTTGGAAACAGCTATTACGTCTAACAGAGCCAATTTAGATGCCTTATCTTACGCAGATCACCTTACGAAGGCGTTATCACTGCGCCTCCAGGGGAAAGAGTTTCAGGATATACAATCCTCTTTAAGACTTCTTTCAAGGGCAGTAGCTTATTCCATCTGTAACTCCGCCCTTTCAGTGGCAAATTTGGAGTTGGTTAGACGTGACGCAGCCCTAGCTACATCCACACTAGTGGATTCTAAGGTGAAGAACTCTCTTAGAGTCGCTTCGGTCTCAGGAGAACTTCTCTTTGACGGCAAGCTTTCCGCTATTTATGATAAAATTACAAAGAAAGCTAAGGATTCTCTGTTGTTCAAATCTGCTCCTAAGAAGTCGGATACAGCAGACACGAATAAGACAGGCACTTCTGGGTCTAATGCGCCCAAGAGAGGTTCCTATAGAGGTTCCGGTGCGTCTTCTTGGTCTTATTCAAGAGACCGTCAGGATAGCGACTCTCGTTCGGGACGTCCTTCAGGCCGGGACAATCGGTCGGACGCCCCGAGGTCGACGGGGCGAGGTGCGGGTCGTGGAAGACGTGGTTTCTCCTACCGCAGGCCTCGCAGGTCCAGGAGGTGATGGCTTAAACCTCTATCGCGTTCCGGTTGGCGGAAAGTTGTCGAGCTTTTCACAAGAATGGGCGTCGATTACGGACGACCCTTGGGTGAGAAGAGTGACTTCGGAAGGTCTAAAGATATCCTTCAAACGAAAGCCTCCATTAACTCGAAGTCCAAAGTGGACTCATCTTCCGTCAAATCCGCAGAAAAGAGACGCTCTGTTATCAGAGGTGCAGTCTCTTTTAATGAAGAACGCGGTAGAGGTCGTAGAAAACCAGGAATCTCCGGGATTCTACAGCCATCTGTTTCTGGTTCCGAAACCAGACGGCTCGTTCCGTCCAGTCATAGATTTGAGCTGGATAAACAAGCTGATCGTCGCTCCGAAGTTTTATATGGAGACGATTCGATCGGTCAGAGCGAGTATTCGGGTGAACGATTATGCAACGAGCATAGATCTCAAAGATGCGTACTTTCACGTCATGGTACATCCGACGTTCCGAAAGTATCTACGCTTCGCAGTCCTAGGAGTGGTGTATCAATTCCGGGCGATGTGCTTCGGATTGAATCTAGCACCCTGGGCTTTCACTCGGGTAATGAACTCGGTAATGATCTACTTCCGAGCTCATTCGTCTGCGGTAACGTCGGCCTACCTGGACGACATTCTTCAGAGGTACGGCAACGAGTTAACGCTTCAGAACGATGTTCAGAATCTTCTTCTATTGCTCCGACGTCTCGGTTTTATAGTAAACGAGGAGAAGTCGGATCTGGTGCCGTCCAAGTCATTATTCACTCATCTGGGAATGAGCTTCGAGACGCACAACAATCTTGTTCGTCTGCCGTTAACCAGAGCGAAATTAGTCAGTTGTTACGCTCGCTATTGTCTGCACGCAGACAAAGTCACGGCGAGAGAATTTATGAGACTGATAGGTCTGTGCGGAGCCGCCGCAGATCTCATTCCGATGGGGCGGTTACGCACACGTCCTCTTCAAATTTTCCTGACTCAGAATTGGAGTGTGAAAATTCATTCGCTCAATGTAGACGTTCTCTTGTCAGATCAAGTGAAACAAGAGATTCAGACTTGGGCAAACATTCAGTGGTTAACTCAAGGAGTTCCGCTGCAGTTGCCGGATCCGAGTTTTACCGTTATGACGGATGCCAGTCAAACAGGTTGGGGTGCATCATTAATCCCAACGGATTCGAGATGCCAGGGTCATTGGGATCCGCAATTCCTGTGCAAGCACATAAACATCAAGGAAATGATGTCAATTTGGCTTGCGTTACGTCACTGGATGGACATTATTCACGATGCTCATGTCCAAATCCTATCCGACAATACGACAGTAGTGGCGTATATACGGAATCAGGGAGGCACTCATTCAGTTCCGTTGTTCAATCTAACGGAAAGAATCCTTCTGTTTGCGTTAGAACATCACGTTCTTCTTTCGGTCCGTCACATACCGGGTCGTCTGAATGTGCTAGCAGACTCCCTTTCACGAAAGGGTCGCTTGTTGCCGTCGGAGTGGACTCTCAACAAACAAGTATTCAATCAGATTTGCTACCAATGGGAACGGCCAATGATAGACTTATTTGCGACACATCTCAACAATCAGTTGCAGACGTATGTGTCTCCGTGTCCGGATCCAAGAGCATTTGCAGTAGACGCTCTGTCGATCCCTTGGGACGGAATGATAGGATATGCGTATCCTCCAGCGCCGTTAATTCAACAAGTATTGCTAAAGATAAAACAATCTCAATGCAAGATTCTGTTGGTAGCATCTCTGTCGCCACAGAGACCGTGGATAAATCTACTTAGGTGTCTGTTGTGGGACCTACCGCGGAAGCTTCCTCCACGGGAGGATCTTCTTTCGCAGGGGAAATCGCGCCAACTCCATCACAACCCGCAAGGTCTCAACCTTCACGTTTTTCCGTTGTGCGGTCCTTCTTGCATGGCAAGCACTTTACAGGACGAGCAGTGGACGTGATTTCTAACTGTAGGAGGACCTCCTCTTTGCTAAACTATGCGGCTAAGTGGAAGGTTTTTCGTCGTTGGTGTAGGGATCATTCTGTAGATATATTCGATCCCTCTATACCAGACATTGCAAACTTTCTAGTATACTTGTTTGACGAAATCAAACTGCAGCCTGTTACTATAAAGGGTTATAGATCTATGTTATCTGATACCTATGCACATCATGATAGTTTACAAATTGGATCTAATGTCTCTTTATCGAAGTTGGTTAGAAACTTTTCGATAAATAGACCCAGAACTCTTAGATTAATTCCTAAGTGGAATTTAGCTTGGGTTCTTCTTAAATTGAAGGAAAAGCCATTTGAACCTCTTGGGACAGTAGATTTCAAATTCTTATCTTATAAGACAGCTTTTCTCTTAGCTTTCTCTTCTGCTAGAAGAGTCAGTGAGCTTCATGCACTATCAGTGGATGATTCTCATTATCGTAGTGTTGGGAACACTATCACCTTCACTACTAATGTGGGTTTTTTTAGCTAAGAATCAGGCTCCTAATAAATATCCGGAACCTATTGTTATTAAGGCTCTTCCGTCTTCAGATGGGCGTAGGCCTTTACTCTGTCCTGTTAGAGCATTACATATCTATAAACAGAGATCTCAGTTTATCAGAAAGGGACGGAAACGTTTCTTTCTGTCTTTGATGCCTAATAGAAAGGACATTTCAGTCCATTCTATTGCTAGATGGATTCAGTTAACTATCCGTACTGCTTATGAAGATTTATCTTCTTCTCAGCAGTCTGTGCTTAAGATTTCTGCTCATGAAGTAAGAGCTCTTTCTACTTCCTGGGCTTATGCTAATAGTGTTGCTATTACAGATTTAATGAAGGCTGCTTATTGGTCTCAGCCATCCACATTTACAAATTTTTATCTCAGAAATATTGAGTCCATTTCTGGAGACCTGCATTGTTTAGGTCCGTTATCTGTTGCTCAGAATGTCGTCCACTAAACAGTTGCAACTATAGTTATGCAGGCTTTCTGTTCCGGCAGTGACTCCGTCCGGCTGCCCTCTTCGCTCTGGGCTATTTGACCCAGGGCAAGGGGAAGGGGGGGGGGGGGGGGGTGTTCCCTTAGGTCACCTGCTTTATAGTGAAAAGCAAGGGAATGCCTCCTCCAAGTCAGTATTTCTGAGTCGCTTCCGGGATGGTTTTAAAGTGTTATATTAATGTTTAAATTCATTCATGTCTTATTTTTAAAGTGTAGCTCGGTGTGAAGCATTTGTATATGTCAAGTGTCAAACGGGCTTTAATATTCAATACTCGGACACTTTTAAATGACTATAAAGAGTCTCAATTCTCTGGACTACTTTATTTATTGGCTTGCTTTAAAAATAATTAGTATAAGGGTTATACTGGATGTTAATAGAGAACATGAATGTTATTGTGCTCAATTATTAAGGGTAATGTATCTTTCTAATTTAATATTAAATAAGAAAGATACATGTAAAGCCTAATACTCCTTTTCTCCTTAAGGGGTTACCTGTTTACTATATAGTTGAGCTTATTGGATTTTCCTCTATGTCCTAGGCCCTCCAGCCTGTTTACTATTCAGCTAAGTCTGGGTCATTGGTACAGTATAAAAATGTTAAAAAATTTATAGTAATTTATATATTTTTTATACTTACCAATGACCCAGACGGGGATGGCCCTCCCTGGAGTTGGGAACTCTTGCCTCCCCGCTGAGTACATAGCGCTGACCAGGCACTGCCAGTAAGAATGATAATTGGCACCAATTTCGGGACGTCTGCGTCACTGCGCATGCGCAGTAGAGGCGTAGTATGGAGGTCCTTTAGGACATGATTTCTTTTTGCTTTGGATGCAAATTTTGGGGATTGGGGGGCAAAATTTGTGTTTGGCCCTGGTTTTGTTGGAGTTAGCACCAGCTAAGTCTGGGTCATTGGTAAGTATAAAAAATATATAAATTACTATAAATTTTTTAACTTTCAGCTGTCCCAATACATAGAGTAAATGCGGTAATTCAAAGTAGAGTTTACATTATTCCCAGCCCTTGAAATTGGCCATTTTTTACGACGGCAGTAAAGTGCCATCTCAAATCAATTTTGCGACGGCAATTACGACGGCATTTTAAATCAATCTTTATAACTGAATAGGCCTGTCACTGTATGATGGCAATTGTGTGCTGTCGCAAAACTGAATTATGACAGCATTTTGCGACAGCATTGCCATTTGCTGTCGCCAATTTCAAGGGCTGTTATTCCTATCACATAACACAATATGTTGTATTGCTATTCTGTGACAAACACCTCATTTCCGTTGGAAACTTTATGAGTGAGCCTGTCACCAGAAAGAGGTATCTATGGCGAATGTTACTGACAATACTTTGAATTAAGCACTGAAGAAGGCCAAGGGCTGAAAGCTCTGCTAAATGAGCGTTAAGGAGATGTTATTCCCTACAAACATTGAATCACAAAATTTTGGCATCTTTTAAAAGTTGTTTAAAAACTGCTTCCTGTCATTGACTTAAGGTCATGGAATGTTTTTTCAAAAATTTGAGCTATTTTCAAGACTTTTTAATAATTTATTTAAATTACTGGACATGGAATAACACTGCTACAAAAAAAATGTAGTGGATATACAAAATTATTAGGCCATTTGGAAGAAGGTATGGATGTCTTTAACCCTTTACCTAACATGAAAAGCAGACGACACTTGCAAAAAAAATTCTTGAATAACTAATTTTTTTCATTTTTTGTCTCAAAAACATAGGGTATGACCCCTCGTTGGAACGAGCTCGATGAGCTCGTTCCAACGAGGTGTCGTAACCTATGTTTTTGAGACAAAAAATGAAAATATTTAAAAAATTAATTGGCGATTTTTGAGAATAGCGTTGGCCGGTTTTGGCCGTTACGTTGGGTAAAGGGTTAATATGATAGGCTCTTCCAAAATAATTGTGTCAGGATATTGGGTAGTCCAAACTTGGACCCACAGTCCGTAATATAATTTTTGGCGTTGGTACGGCCTGTAGGTCCAACGCTCTCGATACCTGTGCTGTACTATACGACCTGCAAACGATTTACTTGCAGGTCTATCTCGCCTCGTGCGAACAATATGGCATATCCAGAAGCTTTTTGTTATTATGTGACCGAAAGAAGGATAATTGTAAAAAACAAAAACCTCTATGTCGGAAGCGCTTGGTCACTGTATTGTTCAGAAACGAAAGATTCATATCATCGAAGTGGTTCGAGAAAATGAAGTTGGCAGCCATGTTTTGTATTTTTAAACATAATGACGTCACTCCTTCCTAGGTTTCAACCAGGGATTCCCTGATTGCAACCAATCACTTAAGGAAGGAATGACGTCATTATGTTTAAAAATACAAAACATGGCTGCCAACTTCATTTTCTCGAACCACTTCGATGATATGAATTTTTCGTTTCTGAACAATACGGTGACCAAGCGCTTCCGACATAGAGGTTTTTGTTTTTTACAATTATCCTTCTTTCGGTTACATAATAACAAAAAGCTTCTGGATATGCCATATTGTTCCCACGAGGCGAGATAGACCTGCAAGTAAATCGTTTGCAGGTCGTATAGTACAGCACAGGTATCGAGAGCGTTGGACCTACAGGCCGTACCAACGCCAAAAATTATATTACGGACTATGGGTCCAAATTTGGACTAGATATTGGGCTGTAATATGGCCCTCTACTATGTTGTCCCATCAGTTAAGATTACCTGTGTAAGATATGTCCACCACAAATCTGTGGATATACATGTAATGTTGAATTACACAGTTACTACCATAAGGCCTTATTACAGGAAATAACATCATTGTTCTTAATTCCAAGAACTGTTTAACCCTTTACCCAATGCAGACTATATCAAAATTTCTTAAATTTGACTTTCTTTCAAATTTTTCAAAAAATCTCAATGAAAACCATATCATGTGACCCCCCTCATTGGAACGAGCTTTCACAGAGGGGTCTCATGATATGGTTTTGTTGAATTTAAAAAAAAAAAAATTTGTATTTTTATGCTGTACCAATTTATGACCCAGACATAGCTGGTGCTAACTCTTAAAAATCTAGGGCCAAACACAAATTTTGCCCCCCAATCCCCAAAATTTGCATCTAAAACCAAAAGAAATCATGTCCTGAAGCACCTCCATACTTTGCCCTTACTGCGCATGCGCATTGTCAAGGACGTTCCGAAATTGACGCCAATCATCATTCTTTGTTTGGCCCTTCATCAGTTAACATCTCACTGATCTTTGTGCTTGTAAATCTCAGTTTAAATGATGCCAGACACATAAATATTGGAGAAATGGTGATTCTAAGGAGGATAGAGAAGGAGGAGAGGAAAAAGGAGTGACAGAAAATATTCAGGGCTGTAACTTAAAATTTTGTAATGAAATTATGTTAAGTTGCCTATTTTCGAGGCATGGGCCTGTTGTTGTCATTCTTGCTATGAAGTTGCACTGCTTATTCAGTTTTTCCTCTCTCCTTATCCTGTAAGTCCCCCCTTGCTATTCTCCCATACTTTTGGCATATTTTTGAGTAAGATTACTACTAAAATTTCTTGGGAGAATTAGCTTGGTTACAGAATGAATTCTGTTATTTTCCCCATGTTTACGTTCTCACCCATGAGTGTTTAGACGTTGTGTTCTGCATCTACCATCTGATGTTCTGCAGATTCTTCTCTGGAAGTCTCTGTTTTGCATCAGATAGTGTGTATTGTTGATAACTGATTTCGGGCCAGTATTGTCAGTGCCTGGAGTCATGTTTTCTGGTGTTTATACACTTCTTGTTTACATTGGCAACAGTCTCTTTTGAGGGGGGCTTTTTGCCTTTGGAGTAGTTTACTCATTACTAGATACATTATTATTATCCGTAAGTGTTGCATTAATTATTTAAAATAATTTTAAAATTTTTGACCACACTTACCCTTGGGGTCCATTGGGGCTCAACGTTACTTTTCAGAAACTTGGGCTTCGCTGAAAAAATATTTTTCAAAAATTATTTTGAATTTCAATTGCTTTTTTCAATGTTAATGGATCATGTTATTATGTATCTTTGTGTTTAGGGGTTTGTGCGAGTACTAGGACTTGTTGTCTTTTCACAATGAAAGGACATTGTTCAAATTGTAATAGGAAGAAATCTTCCTCTGACTTTCATGATCATTGTATTAATTGTAGTCAGTGTACTCGCACTAACTCCTGTTCAATATGTCAATATTGGGATGACAAACATTGGAAACGTGTGTCACGGTATGTTGTTAGTGGAGAAAGGGCTATGCCGGTCCTTTCTCCGCAGGGTCACTCCAGTCTATCAGTTTCTATTTCAGAGGAACAAGAACAGGGTGATGTTTCCATGTTATCTTCCAAGAGTGCGCTTCCGTCGTCACAATTGAATGCAGAGCTAGCGGCAAAAGTGCTCATGGAGATACGACAGTTGCCTAAGAGGTCCCGAGTAGGATCGACGGCGCTGTCATCTGCTAGCTCCCCCGGTGTAGCGTCCATTCACCGAATGGTTCGGCAGCCGGGTTCGTCCCTTGTGGTCCAGGAGGAAATGTTGGGTGATGCGAGCACTATAAACATACAAGGTGCACACCCAGTGACGGCGGATGATAGGAGAGATCGGAGGAAGCCTTCTAGTCCGGTTCCTAGCTCGTCCAGGTCCAGCCGGGCCGCGAGCGAGAGAGGCCCCTCTCTCGTACAACAACATCAGGGACCTGATGTTGTGGTACAAAATGCGTCGCAAGCGGAGCACACGTCCGTCGCTCGGGACGCTCCGTTGTATAGGCAGTCCGCGGAGACTGCTCAGGCTTCCTCATCCTCTCACCAGCGCACATGACCGCACCTTGGCTACGTGACCGCGGATATTCTACCAGCTTCGCCAGTAAGGGATTCTTCGGCGACTGGGTCACGCCATCCGGTAGCCAGGGACACGAGGCCGGTAGACTCCGGACGTTCGCATAGGAAGAGTATGCGGGAGTCAGTTGATGCGGAGCTTCCCGCGGCTAAGCAGCGAAAGACCGCTACTCCGCAGGCCTCGATGACGGACGTGCTAGCTCAGATAGCACAAATTATCGCAGCATCCCAGCAATCGACAGAATCGGTGTCGGATCGGGAATTATCCGACGGCGCTGGGTCGGTACGCTCCGCCGAAGCCTCGGGTGCGGACGACCGGGAGCATCATGAGGTCCGACCGGATGGCGAAAGGGATACGGATGACTTGGCGCTATCCCTTTCGGAACAACATAAAGCTGCCGTGGATTTCATCCGTCACTTCCTTCCTCAGGTTGTTCCGTCGGGCCAGACTGCTGCGGTACCGGACAAGAGACTGATAGCGTCATTGGACACTGAATTCTTCGAGCGGTTCAGAGACATCGTCCCTGAGTTTCCGTCTCAGTCCAATAATGTCACAAGAACATTTGAATTATTGAACGACGCTATCTTCAAGCTTGCTTCCAAAACAGGCAAAGCTGGTTTCTTGTCCTCCAATGCTCTTAACCTGCCTTTCATTAATGCAAGGAATAAATTCGATACGGCAGGGCAGGGTATTCTGAGAGTTCCTCTGCGTCTTGACGACGAGGCGGAAGACTTAGAATTGTCTTTATCGTCGTCTACGTCCGTTCCAACCGCGGTGTTGGATATGACAATTACGTCTAAAAGGGCCAGTTTAGACACTTTAGCTTACGCAGACCACCTTACAAAGGCGTTATCACTGCATCTTCAAGGGAAAGAATTCCAGGATAAACAATCCTCTTTAAGACTTCTTTCAAGGGCTGTGGCTTATTCCACGTATAACTCCGCCCTCTCAGTGGCAAACCTGGAGTTGGTTAGACGTGACGCAGCCCTAGCTACATCCACACGCGTGGATAGTAAGGTGAAGAACTCTCTCAGAGTTGCTTCGGTCTCCGAACTTCTCTTCGACGGCAAGCTTTCTGCAATCTACGATAAAATTACTAAGAAAGCTTCGGATTCTCTGCTGTTTAAATCCGCTTCCAAAAAGTCGGATACGGCAGATAAGAGTAAGACAGGCACTTCCGGGACTAATGCACCCAAGAAAGGTTCATATAGAGGTTCCGGTGTGCCCTCTTGGTCTTATTCAAGAGACCGTCAAGGCAGCGACTCACGTGCGGGACGTCCTTTGGGCCGGGACAATCAGTCGGACGCCCCGAGGTCGATGGGACGAGGCGCGGGTCGTGGAGGACGTGGTTTCTCCTCCCGCAGGCCTCGCATGTCCAGGAGGTGATGGCTTCAACCTCTATCGTGTTCCGTTTTTCAGAAGAGTGTCGAGTTTTTCAGAAGAGTGGGCGTCGATTACGGACGCCCCTTGGGTGAGAGGGGTGATTTCGGAAGCTCTAAGAATATCCTTCAAACGAAAGCCTCCTTTAACTCGAAGTCCAAAATGGACTCAACTTCCGTCAAATCCACAGAAAAGAGACGCTCTGTTATCGGAGGTGCAGTCTCTTTTAATGAAGAACGCGGTAGAGATCGTAGAAGACCAGGAAACACCGGGATTCTACAGCCATCTGTTTCTGGTTCCGAAACCAGATGGCTTGTTTCGTCCAGTCATAGATTTGAGCTGGATAAACAAGCTGATCGCCGCTCCGAAATTCTATATGGAGACGATTCGGTCGGTCAGAGCGAGTAATCGGGTGAACGATTATGCTACAAGCATAGATCTCAAAGATGCGTACTTTCATGTCATGGTACATCCGACATTCAGAAAGTATCTACGCTTCGCAGTCCTAGGAGGGGTGTATCAATTCCGGGCGATGTGTTTCGGATTGAACCTAGCACCCTGGGCTTTCACTCGGGTAATTAACTCGGTAATGATGTATTTCCGAGCTCATTCGTCTGCGGTAACGTCGGCCTACCTGGACGACATTCTTCAGAGGTACGGCAACGAGTTAACGCTTCAGAACGATGTGCGGCATCTGCTTCTATTGCTCCGACGTCTCGGTTTTGTTATAAACGAGAAGTCGGATCTGGTGCCGTCCAAGTCATTCACTCATCTGGGAATGAGCTTCGAAACGCACAACAATCTCGTTCGTCTGCCGTTAACCAGAGCGAAATTAGTCAGTTGTTACGCTCGCTATTGTCTTCATGCAGACAAAGTCACAGTGAGGGAGTTCATGAGACTGATAGGTCTGTGCGGAGCCGCTGCGGATCTCATTCCGATGGGGCGGTTACGCACTCGTCCTCTCCAAATTTTCTCAACTCAGAATTGGAGTGTGAAGATTCATTCGCTCGACATAGACGTTCTCTTGTCAGATCAAGTGAAACAAGAGATTCAGACTTGGGCAAACATTCAGTGGTTAACTCAGGAAGTTCCGCTGCAGTTGCCGGATCCGAGTTTTACGATTATGATGGATGCCAGTCAAACAGGTTGGGGTGCATCATTGATCCCAACGGATTCAAGATGCCAGGGTCTTTGGGATCCACAGTTCCTAAGCAAACACATAAACATCAAGGAAATGATGTCAATTTGGCTTGCGTTACGTCATTGGATGGACATTATTGTCAGGGACACCTGAGGCCCCGTAAGGCCTGGGGCTGACGTGGGGTTATTTAGTCCCGCTGATGAAGTTGCGGGAAAATTAGACCAATGTGGAGGGTCGGAATCCAAGTGTCGCGAACTCGGCGCAGGGAGCTGAGTTAGACCGACGCCGTGATTCCTTCTCTGCCAAATTGGCCTGAAATAGGTTCGATTTCCGTTAGGTGTGATTCCTAATCACTTCATGCTGTATAATGGAAAGAATGATTTAAAGTAACAACGATTCTTTTATTTACACATAAAAATAAATCCGTTTCAATATTTCAACAATCAACAATTTGCTTCTTTTCACAGAAAATGGGTCGCTACGGTTAAATAATTCTAAACAATCATATAGTCATTCTATAGCCCTGTACTGGCACTATAGTCTACACACTGGAAATGTTACTACCGTGAGCTTGCCATAAGAGATTCACAAATCTGAAATGTTATTACTGTGAGCTCGCCATAAGAGCTTCACCCGCTTAGGCTCAAATGTCAACGTCTGCACGTAACTGTACCTCTAGCTGTCGGAGGGTTCCGACCAGCAATGTTCGTCATCTATAAGGACACCCAGGGCTTGATTTAATCTGAAAATTTTGAATAGCAATTTATTATTCACCCTGGAAAATTGATTAGCAGTTGATCCAAAAGCACTTGAAACTAATAAATCTTGAATAGCAAAATTCAGAAATTGGAGAGCAAAGTGCTATGCTAATCCAGTTAAATCGAGCCCTGACACCGTACTTCTGATTTGGGTCAGATATTGTCTATTCATACCTTATGTGCCTTTGAAAGTCCTCCGTGAAAGTCCTATTGAGATATTCACCGTTCCTGGTTGAATTCACGATTCACAAATGCCCCTTTTGTGCTAGGGCGAAATTGTCACTCACAACGATCTCCAGTCAGTATTACGATGCTTCGACAGCAAAACAAACTACTCAGAACGCAATCAGTCTGACGCTTCAAAGGGTTAATACGCACAATACAATTAACCTACACTTCTGACTATTGCAGGCCGATACCTGCTACTCGACAATCTAAACTTTAACGTTCCACCTGGGGTGTTTCTTCTCACAAATTCGGCCCCGTAGCCGCCTATCAACGTTAAGCTAAATCAATCATGGAATGCCCTCTCTGGCGATTCCAGCCGTTTCAGGGTCCTGTGATCGAAGGTACCCTTATGCCAGGAAACAGAGTCCGCCTGTCCTGGACTTCACCAACGTGTTTGTGACCCCAAGTGTGTGTCTAATGCTCTGCTCTTCCAGGTATATATACTTTTTACCCTAAACTGTCAGGTGGACCGACGCTCATCTGTCCACCTGTCAAAACGGTGGGAGATGACGTATATCGAGGCAGAATCAATACAAGTCATCTTGTGCGTGACTTAACGGTGATTTGTTCCTGACACGCATTGCTATAACTTATGATGACACGACATTTCTATCTTTTAGAATCTCGTTTCTCAATTGGCCGTGACGAAAACCGATTACGTCTCGTAAGATTCGCGACTACTGTATAAATTAAATGAGATTACACCTTATCTAACATACCGTTTCTCCCCTGGGTCCCTGCGCTAAAGCTGGATATACACCACGTGTGTTTTTTCTATGTCCAGCTTTACAGAGAAGTGAAATTCACGTGGGTTTTCGCCTTGATGCGGAATATATTTTGAACTTACAATATCTTTAAATATGAGGCCCCTTTTCCCCTATATTTAGGCTGGCTTTGCCCTGACAATTATTCACAAAGCTCATGTCCAAATCCTGTCCGACAAAATGACAGTAGTGGCATATATACGGAACCAGGGAGGCACTCATTCCGTTCCGTTATTCAATTTAACGGAGAGAATCCTTCTGTTTGCTCTAGAACATCAAGTTCTACTTTCGGTCCGTCATATACCGGGTCGTCTGAATGTACTAGCAGACTCCCTTTCACGGAAGGGTCGCTTGTTGCTGTCGGAGTGGACTCTCAACAAACAAGTATTCAATCAGATTTGCTACCAGTGGGAACGGCCAATGATAGACTTATTTGCAACACATCTCAACAATCAGTTGCAGACGTATGTGTCACCGTGCCCGGATCCAAGAGCATTTGCAGTAGACGCTCTATCGATCTCATGGGACGGAATGGTAGGATATGCGTATCCTCCAGCGCCGTTGATTCAGCAAGTATTGCTAAAGATAAAACAATCTCAATGCAAGATTCTGTTGGTAGCATCTCTGTCTCCACAGAGACCGTGGATAAATCTACTCAGGTGTCTGTTGTGGGACCTACCGCGAAAGCTTCCTCCACGGGAGGATCTTCTTTCGCAGGGGAAACCGCGTCAACTTCATCACAACCCGCAAGGTCTCAACCTTCACGTTTTTCCGTTGTGCGGTCCTTCTTGCATGGCAAGCACTTTACAGGACGAGCAGTGGACGTGATTTCTAACTGTAGGAGGACCTCCTCTTCGCTAAACTATGCGGCTAAGTGGAAGGTTTTTCGTCGTTGGTGTAGGGATCATTCTGTTGATATTTTTGATCCCTCCATACCAGACATTGCAAACTTTCTAGTATACTTGTTTGACAAAATCAAACTGCAGCCTGTTACTATTAAGGGTTATAGGTCTATGTTATCTGATACCTATGCACACCACGATAGTTTACAAATTGGATCTAATGTCTCTTTATCTAAGTTAGTTAGAAACTTCTCGATAAATAGACCCAGAACTCTTAGATTAATTCCTAAGTGGAATTTAGCTTGGGTTCTTCTTAAACTAAAGGAAAAGCCATTTGAGCCTCTTGGGACAGTAGATTTCAAATTCTTGTCTTATAAGACAGCTTTTCTCTTAGCTTTCTCTTCTGCTAGAAGAGTCAGTGAGCTTTATGCACTATCGGTGGACGATTCTCACTATCGTAGTGTCGGGAACACTATCACCTTCACTACTAATGTTGGTTTTTTAGCTAAGAATCAGGCTCCTAATAAATATCCGGAACCTATTGTTATTAAGGCTCTTCCGTCTTCAGACGGGCGTAGGTCTTTACTCTGTCCTGTTAGAGCTTTACGTATTTATAAACAGAGATCTCAGTTTATCAGAAAGGGATGAAAGCGTTTCTTTCTGTCTCTGATGCCTAATAGAAAGGACATTTCGGTCCATTCTATTGCTAGTTGGATTCAATTAACTATCCGTACTGCTTATGAAAATTTATCTTCTTCCCAGCAGTCTGTGCTTAAGATTTCAGCTCATGAAGTAAGAGCTCTTTCTACATCTTGGGCTTACGCAAATAGTGTGGCTATTACAGATTTAATGAAGGCTGCTTATTGGTCTCAGCCATCCACATTCACGAATTTTTATCTCAGAAATATTGAGTCCATTTCTGGAGACCTGCATTGTTTAGGTCCGTTATCTGTTGCTCAGAATGTCGTCCACTAAACAGTTGCAACTATAGTTATGCAGGCTTTCTGTTCCGGCAGTGACTCCGTCCTGCTGCCCTCTTCGCTCTGGGCTGTTTGACCCAGGGCAAGGGGAAGGGGGGGGGGGGAGGGTGTTCCCTTAGGTCACCTACTTTATAGTGAAAAGCAAGGGAATTCCTCCTGCGGAGTCAGTAATTCTGAGTCGTTTCCGGGATGGTTTTAAAGTGTAATATTAATGTTAAAAATTCATTCATGTCATATTTTTAAAGTGTAGCTCGGTGTGAAGCATTTGTATATGTCAAGTGTCAAACGGGCGTTAATATACATTCCTCGGACACTTTTAAAGAATATAAAGAGTCTCAGTTCTCTGGACTAACTTTATTTATTGGCTTACTTTAAAAATAATTAGTATAAAGGGTTATACTGGATGTTAATAGAGAACATGAATGTTATTGTGCTCAATTATGAAGGGTATTGTATCTTTCTAATTTATAATAAAATAAGAAAGATACATGTAAAGCCTAATACTCCTTTTCTCCATGAGGAGTTCACTCTATATTATATAGTTGAGCTTATTGGATTTTCCTCTATGTCCTAGGCCCTCCAGCCTTTTTACTATTCAGCTATGTCTGGGTCATTGGTACAGTATAAAAATGTTAAAAAATTTATAGTAATTTATATATTTTTTATACTTACCAATGACCCAGACAGGGATGGCCCTCCCAGGAGTTGGGAACTCATACCTCCCCGCTGAGTACATAGCGCTGACCAGGCACTGCCGGTAAGAATGATAATTGGCGCCAATTTCGGAACGTCCTTGACACTGCGCATGCGCAGTAAGGGCAAAGTATGGAGGTCCTTCAGGACATGATTTCTTTTGGTTTTAGATGCAAATTTTGGGGATTGGGGGACAAAATTTGTGTTTGGCCCTAGATTTTTAAGAGTTAGCACCAGCTATGTCTGGGTCATTGGTAAGTATAAAAAATATATAAATTACTATAAATTTTTTAACTTTCAGCTGCTTAATTTGTAAATTACATGGGTGGACGCAGCCAATTCATTAGGTAGAGGGTAGTGTTGGGTTACGATGGTTATGGAATTTTTCCATGGTTTCAATTTCTAATCGTTTTTTTTTTTTTTAAAAAAAGGTTTGACTTTGTTTTTGTTTTTTTTTCAAATATTCAAGTATCAAACACTCGAAACAGTTGGGATTTTTTCCCCAGATATTACTTTTAATGAGTGTTCAAAGAGCACTTTGCAAGTACATTTCCCTGTCACAAAAATATGCGATTATACATAGTGCAATACAGTGAGACGTGAATCTGGAAGACAACAGAGACTGTACTCAAGAGTCCTGGATATACAGTTCAGTAGCATTAGCAGGCAGTTCATACCCCCCCCCCCTCCCCCCCCCCCCCCCTCATCACCCACAGGGAAAATCCCATGTTAGCAATGTACACCGTGGGTAAAAAGTTGCCAGGGGTGTATTGTTTTCAAATGTCAGGCCAAAATGAAAATAAATAAAAAACTTCCAGTATTTTGGGGTAACCCAGACGACCGACAAAAAAATTATGCCGACCCCAAAAAACATTTCAAATAAAAGGCGCTCATTTAGTTCATTGTAACCCTACATTTCCGTACAGCTTCAATTGTGAATTTGAAAAACCTATTTTGGAGTTCAAGCTTTCAAAATTACTTGTAGAAATCAGTATATTGGACAGAAAAATGCAGAGCAAGTGGCAGGTTCGAGTTCAGCAAAGGAAACCACATTTGATAAACAATGTTTCACCATTTGTGGTGATGGTAATGAATATTGTGTTGAGTTTCGTGTATTGATACTGAAAGCCCCAAATCTTTGCCTATTGTCTTGAAAATGTTATTGGTGCAAGTATAGTGTGAAGCATTTCAATTCCATTCAAACAAAAAGAATGAAATTATTGACAGTGGCCAACAGATGTGTGGATATTGAATGTAAGTGAAGTGTGTAGTCATTTTGGTAGCTCGACATTTGTTTCATTTTTGTCACAAAACATGTGGCACTTTCAGTGTTACCCTGAATGGGGAGATTTTTATCATTGGTCAGTTCAAAGAAAGTTTATTTAACCCTTTACCTAACGAATTGGCTGTATCCACCCACGAAATTTACAAAATGAGCCGTTGGAAAACATATATTATTCCAAAAATGTTGACAAAACTCTTAACATGTGACCCCTCATTGGAACGAGCTCATCAAGCTCGTTCCAATGAGGGGTCACATGATAGTGTTTTGTTGAAATTTTTTGAAATATCGGAAAAATGATATTTAAAATAATAAATTTTATTATCGTCTGCGTTGGGTAAAACATTAATTGACACATTACAAGAAATGACACCAGTTGACATTGCACTGTTAAATAACGGCTCATGTCCTGACTGTCGGTTGTATTATGTTCAGGTCAGTCGTGTTTTTAAATAACCAACACCGAGTTGTATTTTCGGTTAACCTCCCAGCACTGGTAGAGTGTTAATTAGTGATCATGCAAAATATTTTCCATCAGTCTGGTGCTGAAACGGTTAGCCGGTTAACCGGTTTGAAATTGGTTATCAGCATAACCGGTTGGAAAAGCTGTCAACTGAATAACCGCTATACCTATACTTTATGGGATAGCATCGGGAAAATAAATAGTACATGACCACGAGACGTTAGAATTCTTTTGTTGACGCAAGCATTGTCAAAACTACCATACATTTGTCGATTTACAATGATGTGTAGTCATTGTAACATGAAAGGGTTATGGTGTTGGAATGTTGAATGAATAGTTATTTCGGTTGCTTGGGCTGTCAAGTCTGGATAAATGTTTGTAACAAACTGCCAACGGTCGAGTGCACTGCAGGTTGTTCTCTGCATGGGCAGCAGTGAGCATGTGCCTGTCAGTGTAACAAATTTGATATCCTTCTCTTTGATACGGTGTTGTTAATTGCAGATTATAATGCTGAAAAAATCCCTCAGTGTGAGTAATGGTGCTTCCAAAATAAACTGACTGTTTTGTACTTTACCATTACGTTTCAGAAAAAAACATGTTTTGATTTTGCTGAACTTTTTAGCTCATCTTGACAAAGTCAAGCTGAGCTAATCTCATCGCTCTCTGTCTGTCGTCGTCAGTCAACACCATGTTTTGGTCTTCTCCTCCAAAGCCACTGGGCCAATTCAAGTGAAAGTTTGTGTGAGTGAGGGTCCCAAAGGGGCATTTCATTTTTGTTCAACTCGGCATGCCCAGCCCCATAGGGAGGGAGTGGGGGAAAATGCTCCAAAATATTTTTAAAATCTTCTCAAGAACCAGTGTGTACAATGACTTGATATTTGCATATGAGGTGTAGAATCAAGTTTGTTCAAACGAAGTTTGTGAAGTAATATTTGGCTTTGTAATAGGAGGGGTAAGATTTTTGGCCCCGCCCAAAATTTCTATTTTCTGAACCGATGGTCCGGTATGAACCAAATTTGGTTTGTGGGAGTATTGGGTCATAAGTACTTGACCCATGCAAAAAAAAAAAATTCCCGCATGCCCATGGGAACCCTGGGAGCTAAAAATAGAAATATTTTCAAACACCCATATTTCCCAAACCCCACGGAACAGAGAGCTTTAATTTGGTATGAAGTATCCTTATGACCTGTAGAATTGAATGGTGAAAAAAAATTGCCATCGGTTATGTTAGGGTGTTCTGTAATGGGCATCGAAAAAGTGCTGAGTCAGCATATTTCCAAAAATTTTAAAAAATCTTTTCTCCAGAACCAATCATCAGAATCTTTTGATATTTGGTATACAACATTCATAGGGGGGTCAGATAAAAGTTTGTTGAAATAAAGCTCATTGGTTCATATTTGGGCTCTCTACAGGAGCCCGAAGTTTTAACATAGGGTAATATGGGGAATATTCTTTAAAAATCTTCTTTTTCAGAACCACCAGTCAGAATCTTTTAACATTTGGTATACATCATTGTTATGAGGGTCAGATTCTAGATTGTTCAAACCAAGTCCCTAGGTTAATATTTGGGCTTCCTACGGAAGCCCAAATTTTATCTTTGTTCAATATGGAGGGTAATTTAAAAAAATCTTCTTCTTCAGATCCATCAGTCAGAATGCTTTGATATTTGGTATGCAACATCTCTATGGGGGTCAGATTCAAGTTGTTCAAATCAGATCCCTAGGTATATATTTGGGCTCACTATGGTAGCCCGAATTTTTACTTAGTGCAATATGATGAAATTTCTTTAAAAATCTTCTTCTTCAGATCCACCAGTCAGAATTTAACTTAGTACAATATGAGGTTATTTCTTCAGAAATCTTCTTCAGATTCACTTGTCAGAATGCTTTCACATTTGGTATACAACATCTCTAGGGGGGTCAGATTCAAGTGTGTTCAAATCGTATCCATAGGTTAATATTTGGGCTCGCTATGGTAGCCCAAATTTGAACTTAGTGCAATTCGAAGAAATTTCTTTACAATTTCTCTTGTTCATATCCAACAGTCAGAATGCTTTCATATTCGGTACACAACATCTCTAGGGAAGAGAGATTTAACTGTGTTCAAATCAAGAGCCTGGGTTAATATTTGGGCTCTCTATGGGAGCCAGAATTGGCCATTTTGCTGAAGAATTAAAAATTTTGTATTCAGTACCCTCTAGAGGTACTAAGATTAATCCACATAGGTTGTATCAAGGGGCTTCATAGGGGAGCTCTACATTTTACTTATGATCAACTGAAGAAAAGGCATGATGCCCAGATTATTTTTGTCACTCCTGAGGGACTCAAGGATTGACAATGTAGCCTATGGAGATGGCTTGCTTAATGTAGACTCATTCTTGGACTCTGTTCAAATTGTGTTCTGTACAAGATGAGTGCTTCAGGCCCCGTGGGGCCTCTTGTTTAAAAGTATGAACGTATGTCATAAAAAACCTAATTTAAAATCTTGCATTTTAAAATTCAGTGGTCAATGTCAGACATTGAGGGGCTCTTGGCCAATGAGGCATATAATAATTTCTTACCACACCTCTTTCATAACATCTCAACATATTCCCGCCAGAAATTTCTTTGCGATGAATAGGTAAATGTAAACGTGGAACTGTTTGTGACATTTTGTTTTGGAAGTGAAAAGAAAAAAGTGGGCGTGGTGGCTCAGTAGGTAGAGGTGCAGGCTGCAAGCCGAGAGGTCCTTGGTTTGAATCCCACCTGCGGCATTCGCGTTGTGTCCGTGGGCAAGACACTTCACCCCCATTGGCTTTGTACTAAGGCGTACTGCATGTCGATGGTGCACCTGTCTTCAACCAATGCTAACCCTGCTTTTTGGCATTAGTATGTTGGGAAGCTGACAGTTGCTTTCCATTGCTCGGTGGTTCTCTTCGGGTTCTCCGGCTTCCTCCACCTGTAGAACTGTTGTGGTCATGATTAGTCATTGTGCAGAAATATGTGACCTTTAACACCAATAAATAAATAAAAAATAATAGTGAACAGAAAAAGATACTCAAGAAATTAGGAGTACATCTTCACCCTATGATCACATCAAATTCAAGCCACTCGAGGTAAGAGGCTCTTTGTTAATATAGTTAGCTATACTATGCCTAGCTACAATTTACAAACAGGTGTTGGAAAATTCTTAACCAATATCAATGATAATCATCAGATTTATCGCTCACTTCAAATGCACGCACATGGGAACAAATAGGACACGCAAACTTTGTTTCAGGTACATGGTATGCAGCGTACCTGTGATTTTCAAATGGCAAGGCCTGGTTTTGTGACTGGGCAATGCAGGGTGACCACAGTTACGATGTAACATGATTATTATGTGAGACCATTGCAGTCATATAAATTGTTAATGGCTGTTTGCACATCGGCGATTTCCACTGGCACTTGTTGGTGTTCATTTGTTTACTTTTTGCTGAAGTCAGGTGGCATTGTTTTGAACTGTTTTCTTGCCATTCCTTACAGAGTTTCTGTTGTAGACAATACATATTACCAGTGGTTGAAATTATTGGATATCCGGTTGAAATCCGGTTATGCCCGACGGTTAGCCGGTTACAAAAATGGGCAAACCGTTTCAGCACCACATTAGTCACAAATGATTGGGTTATGATGAACAAGTCGACACATTCATTTGAAATGTCTCGATGGGCCATGTTTTCTGAGAAAACAAAATTTAAGGATCATATATTGGAGTGATTACATTGACGTTTCATTTTGTTTGTGGATTCAGCTGCTAAATTCTTTGACATTTGGTCAGCAGAGGCTGTAGTTTAAAAAATGCCTCTATCCGCACTCTTACCAGGGTAATATTAGGACACAAATTTCTGGCCTTTAAATTCTTCCCAACTAACGACAGTAAACATTGTGCCCAAATTAAGATAATTGCACCAAAATTATGTGGAGTTTGAAACCTTCATACAAAGTTTTGCAGTTTTTCAACAATATTTCGTTTGTCCAGTTTTCCCTGATGCTTGCAATATAGGCTAGAGCTTACCTTGGAATCAAACAATGCAACCGATAAATAATTTTTAAAAAAACTCCACAGAGTTCGCCAGAGAAAAGCATTCGGCGTCGACAGTATCGTATACAACACTGTCAACGGCGATTGCTTTTCTGTGGCAAATTCTATATGATCATGCACTTAAAGCTTGAGATCTTTTATATTCATTTTTGTGGCTTTTCTCAATAAACGTCATGTGTAATTTACATTCAAATAGGGCTTCGGCTCGACACTAGGATACTAAGAAGTCTTCTCGAGTTAGTCGAGTAAACTTATGTCAAAGGGTGGTGGGAACCAGTGATAATGGTGAAGACCTTGGCCACATCCATATTTGCTGTTGTGCCCTAATCTAGACTGATCTAAAGGTCTGACAAAATGGTCTAGAACTACATATACCAGGGTGTCTTTATGTAGTTGTCAGGAGGAACTAGGGCAAACTTGGGAGCTGAATGTCAGGTTCCCTGTCATATATTGATTGGTTCCACCATGCCCTGTCAATTACAAAATATTTTCTCGAAATATTTTTTAGAAGCAGTAATCCTAGCTTCTTACAGTTAAAACTAGAAGTCCTGTCACAAATAGTGCGCTTATCTAGGCTTAATTGCACGTTGGAATTGCGCACAATTGCCATACCGAATGACATCCAAAGCAAGGCAGGTTCTCCTGGTTACTCATAGCAAACACATGCAATGTTTCTGCCAATGGACCTCCGGGTTACCCGGAGGTCCATTGGCTGAAACATTGCTTGTGCACAGGCCATATGTACAGAATTTGATAGATTTACTTGAGCCATAATGCGCACATTAACGCGCATATCAACGTGCTATTTGTGCGCATTTCATGACAGGACTTCTAGTTTTAACTGTATGTGCAAGACATGCATGATTTTCAAGCCTTGTATTGGAATCAGGAATTTGCATGTAGATAAATCTTTTGAACATTCAGTGAAGAACATCCTGGAGCAACTAGTTCCTCTGCATGTTCAATGTCTGTGGTGTCCACCTACCACACTGAATATAGTTTCAAAAGGGTCATAATCTATCCTTAATTAATCACTTATAATATTAGGTTGTTTCAGCATCCAGTGCAGTGGCTAACCATCTGAGAACTGACGTTGATGTGCTTAGATTTGTATGGGAAAAAGGAATGCACTAGACCCATAATGATACGCTTTGACCGCAATATGATTCGTCTCTCGATATTTTACCCGCGATACGATACGTATCTAGATACGTATCTTCAAACTATCTTGGTTCATTTTGTATATATACACTGCACCAGTGCACCTGTCACTTCAGTATAACTCCCTGAACTGCAATGATTGAGAATGGGTGATCTTGTATGACTTGAACTTCTATAGGGTCACTCATTCTCAGCCAGTGGGATTCAGGGAGACTGTGAGGGATTGGGGTTCTGAACATTTTTTATTGCTTAAAAATTTAAATATTGATTGCATTCTTATATTCTGACAGGGTTACACAGTGTGTAACCCTGTCAGAATATAAGAATACAATCAATGTTTAAATACACACAGGGAATCAGGGATTTGGGGAATTTAATTATTTTTTTTTCCAGGCAAAGCTTGTTCAACTTCAACGAATTTTATTGATAAAAAACTCAAACAACTGAACTCAGCATCTTTGTATTTTGTTTTCCTCACACTGTATGTCTGTGTCTGACAAGACATCAAATTTACAGGCATCAAATGGAAAAACAGGTGACTTATTGCAACACTGTACTTACCAAATAGAACTGTAATACTGTATTATGTATATTTTTTGGAGTTGAGATTTTTGTGTTGTTAAATTCGACTTTTGTGTAATACATTATGTCTGTCATCAGTATAATAAGTCTTTATTAAAAAATTATATATCCCAAGCAAAATTGACTTGTTCATTTTTTTGTCGACCTCGTTTTGGAAGCTGTCACTTGTTTCAAATGAGTGTGCAGGCTTCTGTCAATAGTTGTCTGGAACACGCCCATAACGTATAGTTTTCACAGTGGTTGAATATCATCAGAAAGATACTGATTGAACACTGCCACTTTCGAGCGGTGCACAACTCATTGTGAAAGAACACTGCCACTTTCGAGCGTGCACAACTCATTGTGAAAAACGGGTGTTCAGAAATTAATGAGAAAGTGGTCATTAAAAATAAAAAATAATTACAACTCTGGTATTTGAGAATTATATAACAATATAACCAGGGATATGATTTATGACTTATTGGTTCAATGAAACATGCTCATTTACAGTTAAAACTAGAAGTCCTGTCACGAATAGTGCGCTTATCTAGGCTTAATTGCACGTTGGAATTGCGTGCAGTTGCCATATCGAATGGCATCCAAAGCACGACAGGTTCTCCTGGTTACTCATAGCAAACACATGCAATGTTTCTGCCAATGGACCTCCGGGTTACCCGGGGGTCCATTGGCTGAAACATTGCTTGTGCACAGGCCATATGTGCAGAATATGATAGCTTTACTTGGGCCATAACACGCACATTAACGCGCATATCAACGTGCTATTTGTGCACATTTCATGACAGGACTTCTAGTTTTAACTGTATCATTTCATCATGCTCTTCGACATGTGAAGTTATGACTTTCAGTGTAAAATCAATTTTTCGAATGTTGCCAAGGGAGGCAACTATTTTGTTATTCATATTCCGCTGTGTAAATTTTATCTGGTCTTCATATGATTTTTTTATTGATTTTGTGTGAAGCTATATTTTGTTTTATTCGTAATAAATGTACATATTTAAAAAAAACAGCTATTTTTAAACAGACTATGTTTGTCTGTTTTCAAAGGGGTGGTTTGCAGTGTTGATTGACATAGTTACGTCCATTTCTGGCTTCGAGAGTAACCTGTACAAAAAAAAATGAAAACAACGCATGGTTTTCTGTTTGTTTTATTCATTAAATTGAGGATTAAAACCCGAAATCTGAAAATGAAACGTATGTACAAAATAATTATGAGAATTTTTAAAGCAAATTCTATAAAATTGGTAGGCGGTTTCCAAAGAAACGTAACATACCCAGTGGATATTTACTTGTCTTATAAGTTATATCGCCAATTTCCGACGCATCCAAACGCAACTTGCAATCACTATTACTCGTCCTGAAGCCCATCCACCCACCCCCACTTTCCAATTTATCCACTGCAGGCACCCCCAGGGCTTTGACACGAGTCAGTATGGTATAAGAAGAAGTGACAGACTGTCGTGTATGTAGGCATTTAATCAAGCAACCATTACCAATCCAACCGCATCGCGATTCCACGATACGGCACTTCCCAACCGATACGCGTATCTCAGGGAGAGTGTATCGTGATGTACCGATGCATCGGTGTATCGTTACAGGCCTAGAATGCACATGCCAGGAAGGAATGCTATCATAGTGTTGATGCTACCAGGGTGTGAGATGTGGTGGCTAAAGAGTCAACTCCTAAACGTAGCATCCGTGGTGAGGCACTGTTTTGTGGGTAGGGAGTCAGGTGTGCTCTTCGGCACTCAGAAGTTATTCCATTCATTGGAAATTCCAAAATATGGGCTAGGGATCCAAAAGTTGATTTGTTCTCTGCAATAACTATCAAGAAATATCTAGAGCTGAAACAGTTAAGGGGTTTTCTTGATCGATCAATCACTTGGCCAAATAGATATCTGAATAATTGCCATACCGTTGATGATTAACTGCATGAAGCCTTTACCCACCATAACAAACAAAACCGACTAGGCCTATGTACAAAAATCACCAATCAAATTTATTATGTTTTCAATTTTTGTCTCAAAAACATAGCTTATGACCCCTCATTGGAACAAGCTCGTTGAGTTCATTCCAATGAGTTGTTAATAAGCTATGTTTTTGAGACAATTGAAATTTTTTTTAGTACTTCGTGAATTTATTTTGCAAGTATAGTCTGCCTCCCGCAATGAGTAAAGGGTTAAAAATGACAATTTCCAGCTACTCATACAGTATGATAATCATGCAAGTAAACAAGTATCTCAGCAAGTAACTTGTATACTTTACTCTGTCTCATATAGTTGATGTGAGTCAGTGTGACAGTGGTTGCCTGTTTTGGAGCAAATTTGTTCCTTTGTTAACCCATATAATACAGTATTTCAAAAGTAATGGTTAATCGATCAATTACTTTTTGTATCGATCAGGATGTTGATCATTGATTAATCAATTAATTGGTTAACTGTTTCACCTCTACAAATATCAATGGAATAGGTTAATATTTGGTATGTGAAACTTTGTTAATGTCTTGAATGAGTTTGAAAACTGGTACGCAATGGCCATACTGAGCAGAGTTATGGCCGTAAATTCATTAATTTTTGCCTGTTTTCAGCTCGTTGCATGATAACGTGAACAAATATCAGTGGAATTGGTCAGTATTTGGTATGTGAAACTTTCTACAGCTTGAATAATTTCAAAAACTGGTATGATTCAGCCATACTGAGTGGAGTTGAGGCCCTTAAAATTCATAAATGTTTGCCTGTTTTAAGCTCAATATCATGATAATGTCAGCAAATATCAATAGATTTGGTCAATATTTGGTATGTGAGACTTTCTTAGCAATGTCATGAACTAGTTCAAAAACCAGTGTTATTCGATTATACTGAGCAGGCTTATGACTCTTAATTAATTTTTGTCGTTTTTGCTCATTGGTGAAATAACTGGAACAAATATCAATGGATTTGATTTTTAGCTCACTTGACTGAAAGTCTGAACTCGACAGCACCCATAAATTGTTTTTCAGAAGTAAAAAAAAATCTGGTTTTCCTGAACCATCAATTAGAATCTTTTGGTATTTGGTGTATATCATCTCCTGGGGGGTCAGATTCAAGTTTGTTCAAATCGGGTCCCTGGGTTAATATTTGTGCTCTCTTTATGGAGCCCAAAGTTTAGCTTAGAGCAGTATGATGAAAACTTCTTTAAAAGTCTACTTCAGATCCTCCAATCAGAAAGCATTCATATTTGGCATACATCTCTTAGGGGGAAAGGGGGTGGGGGGGGGGTGGGGGGGGGTGCAGATTAAAGTTTGTTCAAATTGAGTTTTAACTTAGTGCAGTATGAGGGAATTTCATTAAAAATCTTCTTCCTCAGATCATCCAGTCCGACTGCTTCCATATTTGGTATACAACATCTCAGGGTGTGGGGGTGCCATGGCACAACAACCCTTGGAAGTTTGGCAGTGCTTTTCTACAGCTGTTAGAATTAGAAACAGTCAGGATGACCTATGATAATGATCATCTGACATGAACAGTAGAATAGTTATGAATATTTTCATCACTTCATTCCTCTGTAGTGTTGATGAACTATAACTAACTGAATGTGACCCAAAATACCTCTTTAAACCACTTTCTCGGGTGAGCGATTAAGTCAATTTGGAACCTCTTGTACTTACAATGATGAGCCTTACAGATGTGAAAAAACTTAGCCCCCTGCATTTGCAATGTGTAATTCTTGGGAGATTTTATGCAAAAAAATTCTTTCACCCTGCTGGTGGTGGAGGGGAGCTGATAAGATCCACTGGGTGATGTTTTTTTTTGCTACAAAATCCTTCTTTAAACAATTGTATTATGTGAGCGATTAAGGCCCCTTGGGGCCTGTTGTTCGCTTACCTGAGCGAAGCTCAAGGGGAGCTTTACTAATCACACTTTCCGTCCATTGTCTGGCATCTGTCCGGCGTTAACTTTACATTATCGACTTCTTCTCATAAACTACTTAACCTAATTGAACCAAATCTGGTGTGCATGTTCCCTATCGTATGTCAATTCAAGTTTGTTCAAATCAAGTTGACCGGCCTCTTATTAGGGCCACACCCAGAAAGTGAGCCTAAATCTTAAAAAATCTTCTTCGCTGGAGCTAAAAATAGAAAAAAATTGAAATGCCCTTATCTCCAAAACTGCACGGCACTGAGAATTTTTATTTGGTGTGAAGTTTCCTTACGACCAACAGAATGGAATGGTAAAAAAAAGTTGCCATCACTTTTTTTTCATAGGGTACTTTTCCAGGACTTTGAAAAAATGCTCAGTCATCAGTTTTTAACACTGTGATTAATGAAATCGAATCCCTGGGTCCATATTTGGGCCCTCTATGGGAGCCCAAATGTTCAGATTAGTGCATTATGAGGAATATTCTTTAAAAATCATCTTCTTCCAATCCAACAATCAGAAGCATTTGATATTTCGTATGCAGCATCCATAAGGGGGTGAGATTCAAATTTGTTCAATTTGAGTCCCCGGCTTAATATTGGGACTTTCTATGGGTGTGGTGAGGGAGTGGCCAGGGGGTGCACATGATGTTCAGGTTTGTTCGAATCCATTGCTTAGTGTTTTTCCATAAAATTTGCCTTTCATGACTTCATTCCTGTGTAGAGTTGATGAACCATGTCTAACTGAATGTGACCTCAGATACTTATTTGAACCACTTTGGCAGGTGAGTGATTAAGGCCACTTGGGGCCTCTTGTTTTTGTTGTTATCACAGTGCTGTTACACAAAAATGAAATGATATTGTAAGATCCTTTTATTCTGGTCTTAAAGGATTTTTTTTTAAATTTAGGTTTGATTTCTGCAAAGATGACAGTGAAAGACCACCAACAGAGAATTTGGGACAAGTGGTTTTTGGAGAGAGAATTGAACCTTCTCAATATAAGGTGAGTTGGCATTATCTAACCTGGAGAGACAATTTGAACCAAAATTGGTGTGTAGTATGTTTGAATGATATAGCCTTGATACAGGGAAAATATTCTTCACATGTTCTCAACAGCTAAAATTAAAAAAATGAAAAAGAACTGAAATGCGGTTAAAACTAGGAGTTATGTCACAAACTGTGCGCATATCTTTATCAAATTTTGCAGAGGGTCAAATCAAAATTTCTCTATCAAATGGCATCCAAAGTATGACAGGTTTTCAGGGTTTTGCGGAATAACTACACATCTTTGCTTCACTGTTCATATAGGATATGTAACAGTCCAAAAGTCTTTGAATGTGAAAATTCATTTTCAGGGCCTTGAAAATGCTTGATCTTGAGTAGTGTCTGTTAACTTCATGATCAGTTCTGCCTTAGTTCTGTCGCTTTACATTGTTTGTATAGATCATACTCAATATGGTGTCCTTGAAAATTGTTTAGACAGGTTCTTGGATTTTTATACTCTTTATTTTTAGGGTCCTTCGAATATTGGAGATTCAATTTGATATCGATACCGTACATTTCTGCTTTGAGATCGATCCTGAATCAGTCTCAAGATTCGATTTTTTTTCGAATCTCTCGTATTAACTTGAATTTGTTACATTTCCATCAAAAATTGGATAAAATTGGCATTAGACAATTCATTCATGTAGGCTCAATTCAATTTCATATATACTTGAGGAGTTGACAGAGGTTAATTGTTAGGTAAGTAGTGAATTTTGCTGGGGGGGTGAGTGGGGAGCAGATTCAAGTTTGTTCAAATCGAGTCCCTGGGTTAATATTTTGACTTTTGGAGCCTGAATTTTAACTCGGTGCAATACATGGAATATTCTTTAAAAATCTTCTTCTTCAGATCCACCAGTCAGAATCTTTTCATATTTGGTACACAACATCTCTAGGGGGTTGGTCAGATTCAAGTTTGTTCAAATGGAGTCGCTGGGTTAATATTTGGGCTTCCTATGGGAGCCTGAATTTTAAATAAGTGCAATATGAGGAAATCTCTTTAAAAATCTTCAAATCCAGTGGTCAGAATCTTTTCATATTTGGTATACATGACCTCTAGGAGTGCCATATTCAAATTTGTTCAAATCGAGTCCCTGGGTTAATATTTGGGCTCCCTATTGGAGCCCAAATTTTAACTTTGTGCAATACGTGGAATATTCTTTAAAAATCTTCTTCAGATTCACCAGTCAGAATCCTCTCATATCTGGTATACATCATCTCTGGGGGGGGGGGGGGGGGGGGGGGGGGGGGCAGATTCAAGTTTGTTCAAATCGAGTTCCTTGGTTTTATATTGGGCTCCCTATGGGAGCCTGAATTTTAACTTGGTGCAATATGGGGAAATTCTTTAAAAATCTTCCTTTTCAGATCCACCCATCAGAATCCTCTCATATTTGGTGTACATCATCTCTGGAGGCCTGATTCAAGTTTGTTCAAATTGGGTCCCTGGGTTGAAAATTTCGGGTCTGGTTCCAACATAAAAATTTTGGACCAAAATTTGCTTAAAAATTTTTCCTTTTTTTATGCGTTTTGTTCTGTTTTGAGACAGAAAAAAAATATTCAGCCTGCAAATTTTAGGTCCAGTTCAAAGTGAAAAACTTTTGACCAAAATTTGGGAATTTTTTTTATTATTATTTTTTATGCGCTTTGTTAAATTTTGAGATGAACAATTTTTTTTTCATAGCCTGAAAATTATGGGTCCTGTTCCAACTTGGAAATTTTGAATCAAAATTTGGAAAAAAAAAATTTTGATTCTTTTCAATATCGCATTCCTAGATGCATTAGAGTGGTTTTATGCGAAAATGTTTTTTTACCCTATGTCGTCCTTCCCTTCCTTGTTGGGGGTGGGGAGGGGCAGTTAGATGTAACAAAATGTTTGGCTGCAAAATATATTTTGAAAGATTTAGAGTGATTTTATGCAAGCTACTATGGCTCCCCTAAAAATGTGCCAGGAGAGCTATTCAAAACTTGAAGTCTTATTAATAAGGGAATTGAAGGTTTAAGGAGAGCTATTACAATTCTTAAGGACAATTACAGCTCTCTGTAAATTGATTTTGCAGGAGCCATGGAGGGCAGGAGTTATAGCTCTCCTCAAAAAACCAGGCCTGGATAATAGGCCTAGCTGTTTCAACGACGGTGCAACAAATAATATTTATTTATTGATGTTTAACGAGTCAGTCAGTCTTCTAAGAGTCATCATAGTGTACCGTAACTAAGTAAGATGTGGGGTCGAAGGCCGAAAGTCATGGGCCTGATCCAGGGGTGTGGATATGGGTATGGGAGGGTGTGTCTGCCACCCATTGTTTTGGATGCCCCAGGGAAAAAATTTCATATTTGGATTCTGTGGTGGTGGGGGGGGGGGGGGGGGGGGATATCTGAGCATTTCTAGAATGCCTGACGTCTTCAAAGGCATCCAGATTGTGTCAGATAGAAATTTGAAGTTTGGTTTGGGGGGGAGGGGGACTGAAGGAAAAGTGGGGGGGGGGGGGGGGGGGGGGGCTATGGCGATGCCACTGATGTATAGCATTTACTAAATAGATCAAGAGAGTGGTGGCCGAGTGGATAAGTGCGCTGGTCTCTCATGCCAGAGCTTCCGGGATCGATCCCCGGTCGGGGAATGTTCTTGAAGTGTCCGAACACTCTGTCAGCATCAGTTGTAGGGTTGGTGCTTTCACAGCATACTGTCCTATCGGGTGGGGATGTAAAATGGCTGTCCTCTGTGCAGAGAGAGACACTCCATGCAGGCTAAAGATCCCTTTGTAGTATTCGAGAAGAGCCAGGCCACGATGTTGCCGCTACAAAGATCATCCCACACACATGCGTCATTTGGCCAAGGAGAGGCATTAATATAAGTTGCATAATTTGTTCGCGAATCCTTGTAAAACAAATAACATTAAATAAATAAATAGAACTTATAACAAGAACATAAGCAAAAGACATACAATCTATCCCAAATTCATATTAACACTTCGTCGACTGAATGCTAGTGAAGTGTGCTATGTCCCAGTACTGCCAGTAGGTCACACTTTCAATAGCTTTCAGGTGGCATTTCTATGGTCTTTTCTAGTATGACGATAGGATTTAGATTAATTGAAGGCCTGGAAATAATACTGAAAAACTGAACCAAAACTGAGGTTTTAAAAAAAAAATAAAACCAAAACCGAACCTGGGGAAAAAAAACCTCTGCACTATCGAGCACTGAAGTTTGCAAAATTTTCTCTGGAGAACCCTTGAACTCCCACAGCAGAGTTTTGTCCATAAAATTGTGTATGTACCCTGCCCATCCAAAATTTATATTTTCCGAACTAATGGGCCCATTTGAACCAAATGTGGGGTGTGATATTACCTAGTCATAAGTACTTGATTCATAAAAACAATTTCCTACATTTCTGTGGGAAACCCAGGAGCTAAAAATCAAACTGTTTTCAAGGGCCCATACAGCATTCTTAGGAGTGTGGGGGGTATTGTTCAACCGATTACCAAAAATGGCCACTAACTGATTACAGGTTATGTGAGCTCACAATAGGTGGATGCCGATTACGATTGTAATACAGTGCACTACTAGACAAGTCAAGGCTCAAAAGAACTTATTTTACGGGTTTACAGTCTATTCACTACTCGATAAGTCGAGACTTGAAAGAACTACATTAAATTGAACATATTTCACAGTGTTCTCCATTGACTCGGGTCCAGTAAAATTATCAGTTGCGAACACTTGGGTGGTAAACGTGGCTCTCAGAGCCATGTTTACCACCCAAGTGTGTGCATTTGGTATTTTTTCACTGCAACCTGAGTCATTGGAGCGCAACCTTCACTTTTTCGGTATGAACTGGCAATTACCGCAAGTATGCTCAACTGTAAGCTTTTCTTTCTTTTTTTTTGATTAGGGTTTAACGACACATTAACAGCCAGGGTCATATCATGTCTGTGACAGTTTGACAGGTGGACGAAGCCGGAGTATGCGGAGAGAACCACCGAGCAACGACGAGCAGCTGTCAGCTCTCCAACATCGTAACTCTGAACTCTGCACCGCGGCACAGGCAGGGTTCGATTTGTTGAAGACATGTGCACCTTCGACGTGCAGTACGCCTTAGTACACGGTGTCATCATGCCCCCATGTAGGCAATCTGGGTTAAATGCCTTGCCCAAGGACACAATGTGGGAGCGCAAATCAGTCGCTGAAATGGTCACCCATCCAACTACTAACCGCACTCGACGTTGCTTAACTTCGGTGATCTGATGAGAACCGGTTATCGTGACGCAACCGTGCCCCCAATTATAAGCTTTACATGTTGTTTAACTAACATATCCCGTAAAGGGGCGTCTAGAGAGATTAAGAATATACATTGTCATAGGTTTTTCAACTTTATTGAATGGTATCATTGACATCATTTTACATTAACAATTGCAGAAGATAATAAAATGTGGTTAATGAATCATCACAAAAATGGCTTATCAAAAATCGATTGTTCCAGGAACTGTTGCTGTTGTCATCCGATTATCCACAATTGGCCGATTGGGGTGGTCGATTCCGATCATCGGTTGAACACTACTGGGGAGAGGGTCAGAGTCTTCCTCTGCAAATTCACCATAATAATGCGGAAAACAAGGCCATGGAATATTACAAATAACCTTGGCGAGACATTTCAAAGGTTAACAATCTGTTAATTTTCCTCATTACACAGCACAGTTTTAGTCTGACTTGTACCACTTTAAAAATGAACGATGATCGACTAAAAATAAAAACCGTCTACTACCGCAACAGTCGACAGTCGATTAATCGAATAATCGCAACAGCCCTACTCCTAAAGAATGCCAGGCCTGTTTCTCAAAGAATAAACTCTAATGAATAACTTTTTACTGCTGGAGCTTATGCTTTACAAGTTTAAAAAAGCTTAACATCCGAAATAAAATGAAAATCATGTCCTGGTATTGAATTTTAATATTTCCAATTGCTAGATTTTATGGGACACACCATTCGCATTTTCATTATTTTATATTTGCAGGTTGAGTATGGAAAAAATGAGGACTGTAAACTTGTGTGTAAGAAGTCATATAAGAAGAAAGGAAAATCAGAAACAGGATCTTCACTTTCAGATCTGAGATTTATTATGAATGCCATCAATTTAAATTACTACCACCACTGGTTTGTAATTCTGTTTTCTTGCTCAAAATGAGATAGTGTTTAAGATGGATAACTCGTACAATCATTCACTTGCACAGATCTTTTTTTTTTCTTTTTTTAAAGCTTACCTGACTGGAAGTTAAGGAGAGATGCTGCTAGGATTTGGGGTATATATCATAAGGGTTCACACAAAAATTTAAAGTACTTCAGTTTCGGACTTTACCATGAAAAGTGCTTTTCATATTTATACTTTTTCGGGGGACATGTGGCCAAGCGGCCTTTTATTTCACATTTCTTTCTATTATACTTTCTTTTTTGCAACATAGTGATATTTTATTTGGATAAATCATTCTTCAATGTTCTCCTTAATCATTTACCAAACATTTTCGAATGTCAAGAAAAGAAAATTCTCAGTACTCATGCGCAATGTATATGCCACTATATTGTTATTTCTGTCGTGTGTCAAGAATTAAGCATAGAACATGCCTACAAAAGAATCACTACAAATCAGCAGCCGGCCCAGTGTTTTTACTCCAGTGCAGTACAAATGAGCCATGTCCTGCTTCTGTTTTGATTAAACAGAATAACTTTTTGGGGGGATTCTCTAATCTTAAGTTATCTTCTAGTGTGTTGGTGTCCGAAGGTTGAGTGATCATCAGTATTAAAACAAAGTGGCACAAATTAAAGCACAACACTAATCAAGACCCTAGTCAGGCCATTAATGTTAGTTGTTTTTTTTAACAAAGCAAATGACAATTCAGTTTCCTCTTATCAATGCAGCAGTACCGGGAATTATTGTCTGTTTTAAAAAGCTGGTTTTGGCATCCCTTGGCTGTCATGTTTTACAATTGTTTACAATATGATATCAGCGCATGTATTTTATAATCATTTGGGAAAAATTCTTCCAATACACTTGGTGTTATAATGAGATAAAAAAAATGTACCCTTTGTCCTGAATCAGCCATTATTCCCAGTTTTTCTCATTGATGCGATCTGCGACAAAACTTATTATTTATCGGTACCTAGAAAACACTGTTTGACATGCCAATGATGTCATGTACTTTTGCTCTCTTGACTTTACATGCTTATTCCTAAGTCATTGTCAGCGAATTCAAAGGAACCAATGCAATACAGTTAACTTTCACATCTACTTTGATCTCCAAGTCTGTTTCGTTTATCTCATTATTAGTGATGTTGATTGCACTCTCAGAACAGATCAACTGAAAATCATTATATCTCTTCCTCAATAGACCTTGCATCAGAATTATGTTACTTTGTAATGATTTTATTGGAAATACCATATGTTCCGATGAGTCTGCGCAGAAATCCAGTGTTGATGTTGGGCTATATCAGCATCAACAAGGCTAATCAACTAATCATTTTAACACTAACTTGTAGGAATGGAGATAGGTTTATATTCGAAATTTCTGGAAATTAGTCACATAAATAAAACATTTGCACAAAAGTTATTCTGATTAAATTCTTCAGTTTAATTGGAGATATCGAGATGTTTTTATCTCAACACAGAAGTGTACACATTCATACATCATCAGTATTAAATAAGTGTATCAGAGATTGTTGAGTTTACAGGAAATGACTATTAATCGACTAACCATCAACTAATGGTGATGATTAGTCGACTATGAAAATTGAAAGTTGCGACAGCTCTGTTGCTTATCATTTTACCTGCTATCACTTCAAGGTTTGGATGTTGTTTTCAAGATGTTGACCGCATCACTATTTTCAGTCAAGCATTACAAATAGTTACAGAAATTTATTGAAGAGGTCATTGATAGTCGTGGAATTTTGTTTTTTCTGTCAAGGTGTATGAATCCTGAGTACTGTACTGTGCCTTAACTCATAACCCATCGAGTATTTTCAAAATATTTTTTATCAAATCTAGTCATGGCTACTGTGAAGCGGCCATAAGTAGATTTAACCCTTTACCCAACGAATCACCCGCATCCGCCCGCGTAACATGCAAATTCAGCAGTTGAAAAATATTATTTTTCAAAAAACTTCAGCAAAACCATATCATGTGAAACCTCGTTGGAACGAGTTCGTTCCAACGAGGGGTCACATGATATGGTTTTGTTGAAATTTTTTGAAAAATTTCAAAAAATTATATTTAAAATAATAAATTTTAATATTGTCTGCGTTGGGTAAAGGGTTAATGAAAAATTAATCAAAATGTAACTAAAGAAATCATTGGTCAGTAAGTCCATTCAGTTTACATGAGAGACATTTGGTTAAATGCATCCAAATTATACTTATTTCAGTGGCGAGATATTTTGTGTTCTGGGCAGGAATATCCAGCTGCAGCATGCAAGGAGTTAAATAGTATTTGAATTTGGCAAAGGAATGGATATTGATTGCATGACAAGAGAACTAATCAACCTGTACTGCTGATACAGCTCTGAATAATGTTCCACACTGTATTTTTAAATCAATAATCAAATTCTGATTTAAATTTTCCAGTGCAGATCTTTATATTCTGTCTGGATATAATTTGATTTCAAGCTTAGTTTTTACATTCAATGAAGGGACAGAATTGGGAGTGTAGGTAGAGATACAGTTTGAATCCCACCTGCGGCAACCACGTTGTGTCCTTGAACAAGATACTTCATCCCGATTGCCCATGTGTGGGCAGGGTGGCATTGTGTAGTGTGTACTAAGGCTTGTCGATGGTGCACTTGTCTTCAACCAATGCTAACCCTGCTTGTGTGGAGTTAGTACGTTGGGGTGTCTAACAGTTGCTCACCATTGTTCTGTTGTTCTCTCTGGGTACTCTGGCTTCCTCCACCCATAAAACTGTCCGACACAATGTGACCCTGGCTGTACAATGTGTTGTTGAACCCTAATAAACAAATAAATAGGGACAGAATTTCTTTATAAATTTACGAGAATAAATCAAACAATGCACGTTCTTTAAAACTATCTCCATTTTGTTAGCTAAACTTGACAAAGTCAAGATAAGCTATTGCCATTACGCAGGTGGAAGTCTGTGTGTCTGTGAGTCTGTTCACAGTTTCTTTAGCACAGTCAATACTTCACCTGGCCAAGATTCCTTTAGCAAAGTCTTTGAGTCATATTTACTTATTTTAGGGATTTCATTGTAACTTGGTAGGATGATGGTTTTACTGTGACTTGTTAACTTTTGTTGACATATGTTAACTGTGAAGGGCACATCAACCCAGGCCTCAGTTCTTTAGTACAGACAACACCTCAAAGTATTCTTAATGAAAACATAGCAGCATGTAGGGTACAGAACTTAACATATTCTCAATTATCACAATTCTTGTTGTATTTCATAATCCTTTCATAAACATTGAACATTATCCATTTCGTCAAACACTACACAGAGTCAAGTTAAGATGCAGTGTCATTGGCACTTTCATTTGTTATTTTGCTTGTCCTATTTTTAGTTGAGTTGTGTTAACAGCTTAGACCTATGGTTTGGTGACAGTCTGTGCACCTTGGCAGGCATACTCACACTGTTAGTGCAATAACTTGAACAAACATTCTCTGTTTTGAATAATATTTGCCATACAAGTGTTTTTCAATAATATCTTGAACAAGTTCGAAAACTGGCCAAGCCCAATTTTTCGTTACAGAGTTATGGCCTTAATTAGTCAATTTTTACAAATTTTGAGCTTGTAAGTGCAGTAACTTGAACAAACGTTCTTCGATTTGAACACTATTTGCCATACAGGTCTTTTGCAATATTATCTCGCTACAAGTTTAAAAACTGGTCCGGCTCGATTTTTTGTTACAGAGTTATAGCCCTTAATTAGTCAGTATTTCCAAATTTTGGGCTCATTAGCACAATTACTGGAACAGACATTCTCTGATTTGTTTAATATTTGCCATACAGGTCTTTTGCAATAATATCTCAAACAAGTTTGAAACAGGCTGGCCTCAATTTTTCGTTACAGAGTGATGGGCTTTATTCGTCAATTTTTATGAATTTTGAGCTCATTAGCTCAATAACTTGAACAAATGTTCTCTGATTTGACTAATATTTGCTATACAGGTCTTATGCAATAATTCCTCAGGCAAATTTTAAAACTGGCCTGGTCCGATTTCTCATTACAGAGCTATGGGCGTTAATTAGTCCATTTTTACAAATTTTGAGCTCGTCAATTTTTACGAGTTTTGAGCTCAGTGTGATGACATTTCTCATTTTCAATAGAGAGCACATGAAGTAGCCACAACTCAAAGCCTGCACATCGATGCACACCTCTTGTTTTGTGGTGAATTAATGGTGACAAGGATAAGTCCTTTCAATAATCAGTCTGCCACGGTAGTCATCTTGGATTTTTTGTCAGTTTTGCTAGTCCATGCAATAAGTACATTTTTGTACATTTGTGGTGAGGAGAAGATGGTTTCTTTCGATAATCAGTTTCTGCCATATCCAGTATGGCTGCCATGGGAGCCATCTTGGAGACTTTATCATTTTTGTTTATCAAAACAATAACTTGGAGATGAAATGCATCATGGATCCTATTTTCATACATACATTCTCTAGAATTGGACATATTATGAGATGGCTATGTCCGTCCATCTGTCCGTGCTTCCATTAGCTTTTGCACGTTTTATTAATTATGAGTTCATCCAGTAATAGCTCATGATTGATAACCTTAATATATACTGTTTTAGAATGACTTTAGCCACATTTATTTTCTGTTTCCTGTATTCAAAATTATAACATTTTGAGAATTGTCTTGTTTTTAAAAAGGATAATCCTGACTGGGACTCTTGTATCCTTATATGTTTTCTACTTCTATCGGTAACTGGTTAACTACTATTGTTGAAGGTAGAATTCTTTTTTGGTGTTCTCCAAATCTATTAGGGTCTCGAATATCCTAGAATAACTATGTACACAGCGCTGAAATGAACAACATTGATGGGTGCAGTATTAAGCTCCCGCGAAATCAGAGACGAGAGTAAATTGCACCCGTAAAATGTTAGTATATGATTTTTCGAGGGAATACTGCCACCAGACAACCAGAAACCTGAACCATTTGAACCTGAGTGGCTGCTTTTCTAGCAAGGATCATGACACTTCATAATGTCATTAAATAGGATGGCTGTTCAATAATCTGTGGGGTACACCAATCAGTATTTTCAAAGTGCAGCCCCGAGGCTGTACATTAAAAATATTGATTGGTCTACCCCAAATAATGAATATGGACTCTTCTAATTGCTGCCATTGAACTGCATGCAGATACTACTAGTGTCCAAAGGGTTAAATGTATAAGGAATTGCTGAATTATGATAGTAACTTGCCACTGGCCACAGTGTGCTGATTTCTCAAAACAACACATATTTATATGCCCTCACAGTATATTAGTGCTCTACAATATTTTTTGAATGCTTTTTTAGCTCCCGTAAAATAGAAATCTCGGGTGCTGACGGGAGCAATAGCACTCGCGCCCGTATCATTTCCAGGACTGTGTACACTCATCATAGTCCTGTATTGGTCCTCCGCCTTTTATTTATTCTGCATGTCTGGGCAAGAGGTGGATAAATAAATGATAAAAATCTAAATTTCTGGATTTATTATACCTTAGATTGACTCAGACAGGAAGTGTTCTCTCGGGAGTTATTCACTCACACCTCCCTGCACAAAACAGTTTACACTCAACAGGCATCACAAATGAATGGTTGCAGGTGGCAATGGAGGACACATCCTTGACTTTGTGCATGCGCAGATGCTTTGTATGGAGGCTCATACAGGACTCTATTTTTTAGCTCACCTGAGCGAAGCTCAAGGGGAGCTTTACTAATCACTTTCTGTCCGTCGTCCGTCGTCGTCCGTCCGGCGTTAACTTTACATTATCGACTTCTCCTCCTAAACCACTAGCCCAATTTTATTCAAATGTTGGCTAAATGTTTATTACCTAATGCCAATTCAGATTTGTTCAAATGAAGTTGCCCCTCCTCCTGGGTGGTGCCACGCCCCAAGGGGCACCAAAATCTTTGTAAATCTTCTTCTCATGAACCAGCAGTAGCAGAGACTTGATATTTGGTGTGCAGCTTCCTTTTGAGGTGTAGACTCAGATTTGTTCAAGAGAAGTTTGCGGGGCTATACTTGGCGTCGTTATGGGAGGGGCAAAATTTTTTGCCCCGCCCAAAATTTCTATTTTCCAAACCGAGAGGCTGATTTGAACCAAATTTTATGTGAGGGCTTATTGGGTCATGAGTACTTGATTTATGCAAAAAAAAATTTTCCCGCAGCCCCGTGGGAACTGCAGGAGCTAAAAATAGAAAAAATTTAAAACGCCCATATCTCCAAAACTGCACGGCACTGAGAATTTTTATTTGGTGTGCAGCTTCCTTAGGACCAACAGAAAGGATTGGTAAAAAAAAATTGCCATCGGTTTTATCATAGGGTACAGTTTCGGGACTTTGAAAAAGTGCTGAGTCAGCACTTTTTTAACACTGTAGGCAATGGGAAAAACATTAAAAAATCTTCTTCTCCAGATCCAGCAGGCAGAATCTTTTGATATTTGGTATGCAACATTGTAGTAGGGTGGATCTGATTCAAGTTTGTTCAAATCGGCCCCCTGGGTTCATATTTGGGCTCAGTATAGGAGCCCGATTTCGAACTTAGTGCATTTCAGGCAAATTTCTTTAAAAATCTTCTTCTCCAGATCCAGCAGGCAGAATCTTTTGATATTTGGTATGCAACATTGTGGGGTGGATCTGATTCAAGTTTGTTCAAATCGGCCCTCTGGGTTTATATTTGGGCTCAGTATAGGAGCCCAAATTTGAACTTACTGCATTTCAGGCAAATTTCTTTGAAAATCTTCTTCTCCAGATCCAGCAGGCAGAATCTTTTGATATTTGGCATGCAACATTGTAGGGTGGATCTGATTCAAGTTTGTTCAAATCGGCTCCCTAGATTCATATTTGGGCTCACTATAGGAGCTTGAATTCGAACTTAGTGCATTTCAGGCACATTTCTTCAAAAATCTTCTTCTCCAGATCCAGCAGGCAGAATCTTTTGATATTTGGTACGCAACATTGTGGGGTGGATCTGATTCAAGTTTGTTCAAATCGGCTTCCTAGATTCATATTTGGGCTCACTATAGAAGCTCGAATTTGAACTTAGTGCATTTCATGCAAATTTCTTAAAAAATCTTCTTCTCCAGATCCAGCAGGCAGAATCTTTTCATATTTGGTAAGCAACATTGTGGGGTGGATCTGATTCAAGTTTGTTCAAATCAGCCCCCTGGGTTTATATTTGGGCTCAGTATAGGAGCCCAAATTTGAACTTAGTGCATTTCAAGCAAATTTATTAAAAAATCTTCTTCTCCAGATCCAGCAGGCAGAATCTTTTGATATTTGGTATGCAACATTGTGGGATGGATCTGATTCAAGTTTGTTCAAATCTGCTTCCTAGATTCATATTTGGGCTCACAAAAGAAGCTCGAATTTGAACTTAGTGCATTTCATGCAAATTTCTTAAAAAATCTTCTTTTCCAGATCCAGCAGGCAGAATCTTTTCATATTTGGTAAGCAACATTGTGGGGTGGATCTGATTCAAGTTTGTTCAAATCGGCCCCCTGGGTTTATATTTGGGCTCAGTATAGGAGCCCAAATTTGAACTTAGTGCATTTCAAGCAAATTTATTAAAAAATTTTCTTCTCCAGATCCAGCAGGCAGAATCTTTTGATATTTGGTATGCAACATTGTGGGATGGATCTGATGCAAATTTGTTCAAATCGGCTCCCTAGATTCATATTTGGGCTTACTATAGAAGCTCGAATTCGAACTTAGTGCATTTCAGGCAAATTTCTTAAAAAATCATGTTCTCCAGATCCAGCAGGCAGAATCTTTTGATATTTGGTATGCAACATTGCGGGGTGGATCTGATTCAAGTTTGTTCAAATCGGCCCCCTGGATTCATATTTGGGCTCACTATAGAAGCTCGAATTCAAACTTAGTGCATTTCGGGCAAATTTCTTCAAAAATCTTCTTCTCCAGATCCAGCAGGCAGAATCTTTTGATATTTGGTATGCAACATTGCGGGGTGGATCTGATTCAAGTTTGTTCAAATCGGCCCCCTGGATTCATATTTGGGCTTAATATAGAAGCCTGAATTCGCACTTAGTGCATTTCGGGCAAATTTATTAAAAAATCTTCTCCAGATCCAGCAGGCAGAATCTTTTGATATTTGGTATGCAACATTGTGGGGTGGATCTGATTCAAGTTTGTTCAAATCGGCTTCCTAGTTTCATATTTGGGCTCACTATAGAAGCTCGAATTCGAACTTAGTGCATTTCAGGCAAATTTCTTAAAAAATCTTCTTCTCCAGATCCAGCTTCAGAATCTTTTCATATTTGGTAAGCAACATTGTGGGGTGGATCTGATTCAAGTTTGTTCAAATCGGCCCCCTGGGTTTATATTTGGGCTCCGTATAGGATCCCAAATTTTAACTTAGTGCATTTCAGGCATATTTCTTAAAAAATCTTCTCCTCCAGATCCAGCAGGCAGAATCTTTTGATATTTGGTATGCAACATTGTGGGGTGGATCTGATTGTGATTCATGAACGTATTTATTTGTAAAGTTGACAGACTCTTAGACAAAATTTGCAGAAAAGATCTACTATAGAAGGGGTGGTATCCAGGGTGAACCGTTTACCCCAAATCTAGCAGTACTAATGCATTATTCACACAAATCTCCGTTCAAATTTTATGACCCCCTCATTGGAACACACGCATTCAGCTCATTCCAACAAAGGTCATATGCCATGTTTTCGAGACAAAAGAATAAAAATTTTAGTTATTCATGAAATTTTTAGGCAACTGTTGTCTGTTATTCACATTGCTTCATGAAATTTCAGTACTTTTAGAAGTTACCTCAGTAATCAAGGGTTAATTCCCCTTAATTAAATGTCGCCTCTAAAAAACAACCACTTTGCATATCTTACCTATTTACCAGCATAACTGCCAAAACTTGTCAGCATTCTTCGCAAAAATCGCTATTCAAATTTTAATTTTTGTCTCTTAAACATACATGTACTTATCGCTTGTAAATACCCCATTGGAATGAGCTTTTTGAGCTCATTCCAATGAGAGGTCGCACACCATGCTTTTTGAGTCAAAAAAGCAATTTTTTAGTTATTCCAGAATTTCGTACGTAAAACACAGCTTTATGACTTCACATTAAAATGAGCTTTCTAAGCTTGTTCCAATCAACATTCACGCACTATGTCTTTCACACAAAAAATAAAATTTTCCATTTATTCAGTAATTTTGTTTGCAAGAACACTCTTACCCCCCCCCCCCCCCCCCCCCCCCCCCCCCCCCCCCCCCCACACACACACACACACACACACACACACACACAAAAACACAGACACACACATCTAAAAGTTCGGCAGCAAAAAAACAGTTACTTCAATTTTTAAATGCATTATAGGAACAACTTGCCTAATCAAATTTAAATACTTTTGCATCATTCTGTATCTAGAACAAACCATTTACCATATCTTTACGCAAAATTCTCCAGCATCATTCACAAAAAAACACCATTATTTATATATTCACATTTCTGTCTCAAAAATATACCTGATCTTCCCATACCCCTATTGGAATAAGCTGTTTGAGCTTGTTCCAATGATGATAAAAAAAACTACTATTTTGGAAAATGTGTGAAAATTTTTGTTTTCTTGCATGCAAATATGTACATGTAGCACATGGAAGATATCCACAGTTGGGGAGAGATGTCCAAGGCTATCTCTTCACATTCCTTGTTTGTGCTTCATGCTAAACCAGTTTGTCTGCAGAGATAAATTTGCTTTATTAAAAATCATTGGAGATTGTCCACACACCAATGATTTTAAATAAAACTAATTTTAGGTAACAAATGTTGAACTTCAAACAAAAATCTATCACTCAACCAGTTAATGTTGATGAGGCATGACATGGTGAAGGTGACCTAAAATACTTCTTAGAGTCACTTTGTCAGGTGAGCGATTAAGGCCATGTGGGGCCTCTTGTTTTTGTTACTTTCTCTTAATTTTTTAGGTGGAATGAGGGTGACCTGAATTCTTATGAAGAGTGTGCCAGCATGTCTGGGCCAGTTGTAGGTACCATAAATACAGAAATTATCAAAAAAGTTCAATTTTTAAAAAATTTTTGCCTTGAATACATGCAGTATTATGATCTCAACAGCTGACAGAGAGTTTCAATTGGCTCGTGACTAGCAAGTTTTCTGTTAGGGAGGCAGAAGGTTCGCTTGGCGGCCTCATTGCCTAAACCAACTTTTTTTTCCTATTATGTAGTTACCTCTTATAACAAGACTGGTGTTTAATTTAGTAGTCAACTGCATTGTGTCCTTGGGCAAGGCCCTTAATCCCAATTGCCCAAGTGGAGGCACGGTGACATTGTGTACCAAGGCATACAGAACATCGATGCTGCACTTATCTTCAACCAATGCTAACCATGCTTGTGTGGAGTTAGTATGTTGGGAATCTGACAGTTGCACACCATTGCTCGGTGGTTCTCTCCAGGGACACCAGCTTCCTCCACCCATAAAACTGTCCGACACGTAACCCTGGCTGTCAAAAGTGCTGTTAAACCTAAATAAATAAATTCAGTAGTGGCTATTGTTTTCCAGGGATGGACAGAGAAATTGCAGAAGTATTAGTATGTCTTCTCAAATGCAATGTTTTGCATCAGCAAAACATTGCCTGCGGGAAGGCATATTAATACCTAAAAAAAAAAGAAAGAAAGCTCAAGATTTACTCAAATGTAAGCCAAGGAAGTAATTTGAGAGATGATTTTATTCCATGAGTGCAGCTGACTGATAGAGGCTCTCAAGAATGACGAGGCCATCTGTTAATACACAGTTTAAAAATTCCCCTCGTGCCAGAGAACTGTGTTATCATTGGCACATTCCACAATAGTACTCTCTTTTGAGAGCCATGGTAATGGAGTTGCTTTTGTGTTTTCATCTTTAAAATGGCCTCGTCGTTTTTGACCGAGTGGAAACACTGGACTAGATTACAATCAGCTCAAAATTCTCTGTCTGCTCACCTTGCAATACTAGAGAGTCTCACCCGTAAAAAAGAAATACTAGAACATTGAATCTGAGATGCTATATTTTGATACTGTACCAATGACCCAGACTTAGCTGGTGCTAACTCTAACAAAACCAGGGCCAAACACAAATTTTGCCCCCCAATCCCCAAAATTTGCATCCAAAACAAAAAGAAATCATGTCCTAAAGGACCTCCATACTACGCCTCCACTGCGCATGCGCAGTGACGCAGATGTCCCGAAATTGGCGCCAATTATCATTCTCTGTTTGGCCCTTCATCAGTCAACATCTCACTGATCTTTGTGCTTGTAAATCTCAGTTTAAAGGATGCCAGACACGTAATTTTTGGAGAAAATGTGATTCTAAGGAGGATAGAAGGAGGAGAGGAAAAAGAAGTGACAAAAAATAATCAGGGCTGTACTTAAAATTTTTTGATGAAATTATGTTAAGTTGCCTATTTTCGAGGCATGGGCCTCTTGTTGTCATTCTTGCTAAATGTTGCACTGCTTATTCTGTGTTTCCTCTCCCCTAGCCTTCTAAAGTCCCCCCTTGCAATTCTCCCATGCTTTTGGCATATTTTTGAGAAATTTCATTTCTAAAATTTCCTGGGAGAGTTGCTTGGTTACAGAATGTTTTCTGTTATTTTCCCCATAGTTACGTTTTCACCCATGGGTGTATAACGTTTGTGTTCTGCATCTTCCATCTGATGTTCTGCAGATTCTCCCCTGGGAGTCTCTGTTTTGCATCAGATAGAGTGTAATTTGATGACTGATTCCGGGCCAGTTTTTTCAGTGCCTGGAGTCCTGTTTTCTGGTGTTTTTACACTGTTTGTTTACATTGGCAACAGCCTTTTTTGAGGGGGGCTGTTTGCCTTTGCTGTAGTTTATCTCACTATAAGATACATTTGTATTATCCGTAAGTGTCGCATTAATTATTTAATATAAATTTAAAATTTTTGACCACACTTTGCCATCGGATCCATCGGGGCTCAACGTTACTTTTCAGCAACTTGGGCTTCGCTGAAAAAATATTTTTTCAAAATTATTTTGATTTGCAATTGTTTTTTCATTTATTAATGGATCATGTTATTATGTATCTTTGTGTCAGGGGTTTTTGCGAGTAACTAGGACTTATTGTTGTTCTTTCACAATGAAGGGACATTGTTCAAATTGTAATAGGAAGAAATCTTCCTCTGACTTTTATGATCATTGTATTAATTGTAGACAGTGTTCTCGCATTAATCCCTGTCCTATATGTGAATATTGGGATGAGAAACATTGGAAACGTGTGTCACGATATGTTGTTTCTGGAGAAAGGGCTATGCCGGCTCTTTCTCCGCAAGGTCACTCTACTCTCTCAGTTTCTATTTCAGAGGAACCAGAACAGGGTGATGTTTCCATGTTATCTTCTACAAGTGTGCGTCCGTCGTCACAAATGAATTCAGAGCTAGCGGCAAAAGTGCTCATGGAGATTAGACAAATGTCGTCCGCTAGCTCGCCCGGTGTAGCGTCCATTCACCGAATGGTTCGGCAGCCGGGTACGTCCGATGCGGTCCAGGAGGAAATTTTGGGTGATGCGAGCACTATAAACATAATAGATGCACACCCAGTGACGGCGGATAGTGAGCGAGAACGGAGGAAGCCTTTGAGTCCGGTTCCTAGCTCGTCCAGGTCCAGCCGGGCTGCGAGCGAGAGAGGCCCCTCTCACGTACAACAACATCTGGGACCAGATGTTGTGGTACAAAATGTGTCTTTAGCGGAGCATACGTCCGTCTCTCGGGACGCTCCATTGTATAAGCAGTCCGCGGAGACTGTTAAGGCTTCCTCTTCTCGTCAGCGCACACGACCGCACCTTGGCTGCGTGACCGCCGATATATTACCAGCTTCGCCGATCAAGGATTCTTCGGCGACCAGGTCACACCATCCGGCAGCCAGGGATTCGAGACCGATGGACTCCGGACGTTCGCATAGGAAAAGTATGCGGGAGCCATCTGATGCGGAGCTGCCCTCGGCGAAGCAGCAAAAGACTGCGCCTCCGCAGGTCTCGACGCCGGACATACTTGTGCAGATAGCACAGCTTATCGCAGCATCCCAGCAGCCGACAGAAACGGTGTCGGATCGAGAATTATCCGACGGCGCTGGGTCGGTACGCTCCGCCGAAGCATCGGGGGGCGGACGACTGGGAACATCATGAGGTCCGACTGGATGGTGAAAGAGATACGGATGACTTGGAGCTATCCCTTTCGGAACAACATAAAGCTGCCGTGGACTTCATCCGGCACTTTCTCCCTCAGGTTGTTCCGTCGGGCCAGACTGCTGCGGTTCCGGACAAGAGAATTATAGCGTCATTGGACTCTGAATTTTTTGAGCGGTTCAGGGACATCGCTCCCGAGTTTCCGTCGCAGTCCAATAATGTTGCAAGAACATTTGAATTATTGAACGACGCTATATTTAAACTTGCTTCCAGGACGGGGAAAGCAGGTTTCTTGTCCGCTAATACTCTCAACCTGCCTTTCATTAATGCAAGGAATAAATTCGATACGGCAGGACAGGGTATACCGAGAGTTCCTCTGCGTATGGACGACGAGGCGGAAGACTTAGAGCTATCATTACCGTCGTCGGCTTCTATTCCAACCGCGGTGTTGGAAACAGCTATTGCGTCTAACAGAGCCAATTTAGATGCCTTATCTTACGCAGATCACCTTACTAAGGCGTTATCACTGCGCCTTCAGGGGAAAGAGTTTCAGGATATACAATCCTCTTTAAGACTTCTTTCAAGGGCAGTAGCTTATTCCACGTGTAACTCCGCCCTTTCAGTGGCAAATCTGGAGTTGGTTAGACGTGACGCAGCCCTAGCTACATCCACACTAGTGGATACTAAGGTGAAGAACTCTCTTAGAGTCGCTTCGGTCTCAGGAGAACTTCTCTTTGATGGCAAGCTTTCTGCTATTTATGATAAAATTACAAAGAAAGCTAAAGATTCTCTGTTGTTCAAATCTGCTCCTAAGAAGTCGGATACAGCAGACACGAATAAGACAGGCACTTCTGGGTCTAATGCGCCCAAGAGAGGTTCCTATAGAGGTTCCGGTGCGTCCTCTTGGTCTTATTCGAGAGACCGTCAGGGTAGCGACTCTCGTTCGGGACGTCCTTCAGGCCGGGACAATCGGTCGGACGCCCCGAGGTCGACGGAAGATTCATCTTCTTCTCAGCAGTCTGTGCTTAAGATTTCTGCTCATGAAGTAAGAGCTCTTTCTACTTCCTGGGCTTATGCTAATAGTGTTGCTATTACAGATTTAATGAAGGCTGCTTATTGGTCTCAGCCATCCACATTTACGAATTTTTATGCAGGCTTTCTGTTCCGGCAGTGACTCCGTCCGGCTGCCCTCTTCGCTCTGGGCTATTTGACCCAGAGCAAGGGGAAGGGGGGGGGGGGGGCAGGTGTTCCCTTAGGTCACCTGCTTTATAGTGAAAAGCAAGGGAATGCCTCCTCCAAGTCAGTATTTCTGAGTCGCTTCCGGGATGGTTTTAAAGTGTAATATGAATGTTAAAATTCATTCATGTCTTATTTTTAAAGTGTAGCTCGGTGTGAAGCATTTGTATATGTCAAGTGTCAAACGGGCTTTAATATACAATACTCGGACACTTTTAAATGACTATAAAGAGTCTCAATTCTCTGGACTACTTTATTTATTGGCTTGCTTTAAAAATAATTAGTATAAGGGATATACTGGATGTTAATAGAGAACATGAATGTTATTGTGCTCAATTATTAAGGGTAGTGTATCTTTCTAATTTAATATTAAATAAGAAAGATACATGTAAAGCCTAATACTCCTTTTCTCCTTAAGGGGTTACCTCTTTACTATATAGTTGAGCTTATTGGATTTTCCTCTATGTCCTAGGCCCTCCAGCCTGTTTACTATTCAGCTAAGTCTGGGTCATTGGTACAGTATAAAAATGTTAAAAAATTTATAGTAATTTATATATTTTTTATACTTACCAATGATCCAGACGGGGATGGCCCTCCCTGGAGTTGGGAACTCTTGCCTCCCCGCTGAGTACATAGCGCTGACCAGGCACTGCCAGTAAGAATGATAATTGGCACCAATTTCGGGACGTCTGCGTCACTGCGCATGCGCAGTGGAGGCGTAGTATGGAGGTCCTTTAGGACATGATTTCTTTTTGTTTTGGATGCAAATTTTGGGGATTGGGGGGCAAAATTTGTGTTTGGCCCTGGTTTTGTTAGAGTTAGCACCAGCTAAGTCTGGGTCATTGGTAAGTATAAAAAATATATAAATTACTATAAATTTTTTAACTTTTGTTTCATTGGATGTAGTCTGGATTTCTCTGTATTTTGTTTTCAAAATCTCTCCCCACTGTTGTATGCATTTCACGATCAGAGCATGACTTGAGGGTAAAAATGACCACATTGGTGATCACAATACTGTAGCTTATGACCCCTCACCCTTTACCCAACGCAGACGATATCAAAATTTATTATTTTAAATATAATTTTTTTAAAATTTCTCAAAAGATTTCAACAAAAACATATCATGTGACCCCTCATTGGAATGAGCTCAATGAGCTCGTTCCAATGAGGGGGTCACATGATAGGGTTTTGTTGAAATATTTTGAAAAATTTTATTTTTTCACCTGCTCAATTTGCATATTACGCGGGTGGATGCGGGCGATTCGTTAGGTAAAGGGTTAATTGAACAGTTAATGAAATAAATGACTTTGAAAACTAATAAGATAAATTCATTTGTACTTTTGAAATCAACTCACATTGTTTCCTCATGTTGACTTCTGATGTCAAATGTTGATTAGATGTGTCTCGGATGATATTTCCATAATGGGATACTTGATCATGATAATGTGAGAAATTAAGATTGAAACTAGAAGTCTTCTCACAATTAGCACGGAAAATGCTCATTAGTTAATGTGCTCCTTACTGCAGCAGAACAAAGTGGTCTGAAATACACAACAGCATTTGCACTGTGTAATGCAAAATATAATGTGCTTTTAGCAAGGTTGGTAGTGAAATCACCAACTGAACCGATCAAACTGAAAGAAAATAATGAGATTACAGTACAGTATGTAAGTTGCCGTGGACTGGTCATCTTCCAAGGGTACGCAGTGATGTCCACACATGCGTTTATTAGGTATTAAAAATCATCATCAGCAAAATTTTAATTGATTAAGCACCTGATAGTACTCTGTGCTTCATTAATTAAATTTTTGATGATTTAACCTATAATTAGTGTTTGGAATCTAATATTATTGCATCCTTGGAAATATTGCCCACCCGTGGAAAGTGACCAGTCCACGGCAGTTGTACGATTAAAACTAGAAGTCCTGTCACGAATAGTGTGCTTATCTAGGCTTAATTGCGTGTTGGAATTGCGTGCAACTGCCATATTGAATGGCATCCAAAGCAAGGCAGGTTCTCCTGGTTACTCATAGCAAACACATGCAATGTTTCTGCCAATGGACCTCTGGGTTACCCAAAGGTCCATTGGCTGAAACATTGCTTGTGCACAGGCCATAGGTTACGAATTTGATAGCTTTACTTGGGCCATAATGCATATATTAACGCGCATATCAGCGTGCTATTTGTGCGCATTTCATGACAGGACTTCTAGTTTTAATTGTACTGTATATGAAGGGTTGATTACTACTAAATCACCATGGGATAGAGTTTTCACTTAGTAATTAATTACAATTTCTGAGGACAAAACACAAGAAGCACTTGTAAACTTTCATCACATGGACCACCGAGTTGCTCCTTGTGGTCTATGTGATGGAAGTTTAAAAGTGTTTCTTGTGCTATTATGAAGAATGGAAAATACTTTTTTCGAGGGGAGAATATATGGCACTGCCATTCACTGGTAATCCACTCTCTCCATTCTGTATATGAAGTCGGATTTTAACATCTATTTGCATCATTACATATACATGTATCCCAGTAGAGGTTAGGAATGATGTTAATGATATCTATTTACCAGTATAGAAATGCTGGGCATGCTGTTTTTCTACAGGAATTGAATTATGCTAATGGGGCAGTTTGTGTTTGATAGGGACAAAAAGTGCACTTGCTCAGCGCACTAGCACTTCAAAATAGTGCACAAAAACAGTAACAGGAATTTTTGTTTCAACTGCAGTAATTTTGTATCTCATTTCTCTGAAAGGCCCCATTGCATTCACCCTAAATTCCCCTAACCGCGCATTCCATGGTTGATATAAATTGCTAGAAGAAGTTTGACATTGGGAAAATGTGAAATAAAACTCTCATGCTACCGACGCAATGCATTTGATGGCAATATTCATGGGTTACACCAAACAGGAGCAGGAAATGCATTGTAAAATTATACACGAATGTCGGTCAGAGATAATCAGTGACACCCTCCGAGTTTGCAAAGACCATGTGCGGGTCGTGCGACAGTGTATGAGAACATTGGCAAACTTCAAGTCAGGCAGTGACTAATGTAACAACTGCATGCTTTTTTATTTCCGCGGGATCACTTCTGAGTAAACTGTTGCGACATATAACGGCTGTTGACACCCCCAAAATGCAACTGTTGTTGAACTGGATCATTCATGCCATCATGGACTGGTATTGTCGGTAAGTACTGTAATCTGTTTGAAGGATTTTTCACCTGAAATTCTCCTCATTGGTCCTTATTCTTCCTTAATTACCAGCTCTCAGAATGTGAAAACCTAAATAAATATAGCTGTGGAAAACCTCAAAATATCCCTCAGTTGCAACAAAATGGCGGTTTTGGGACTCCAGAATTTGAAATTTTCCAACCATGGCCCGAACCAGTGGAAGCGATGCCTCTTGGTTGCCCCACTTTCTCCAAATTACCAGCCCCAACACTTTTAGCGAAAACCCTGCTATACTGTTATTACTCTCATTTCAGGATCATTGACAACATGCCAGTAACTTGGTGTTATCTAATTGATCAGAATGGTAAAAATACTGAATATTGCCAGATTGGATTCCCATTGGGATGTTTTGTTAACAGTGATGGAAATCCACATGAAAATTGTCCACACACTGACGTAAGTATGAATACGATATACTTGACACGATCTACTTTGTCTGTCTGTCCATCCATTCATCTGTCCATGTCATGATGTCAGACTGATAACTAATGAGCTCGAAAACCAGTCCAGTGCAAGTTTTTTTCTCAAGAGTTATACCTCTTAGATTGTTTTTGTATTTGAATTTCTGACTTTTGGGCAGTGATGCACGACAACCTAGACAAACATCTGATTTTTACCAAATTTGACAAACATCTGGGCATGCGTCTTTGCACTGTTAGCGCACAATAACTTGAACAAACGTTCTTCGATTTGACTAATATTTGCCATACAAGTCTTTTGAAATAATATCTTAAGCAAGTTCGAAAACTGGCCCGACCCTATTTTTGTTCCAGAGTTATGGGCCTTAATTTGTCAGTTGTCAAATTTTGAGTTTGTTAGAGCAATAACTTGAACAAACGTTCTCCGATTTGACTAATATTTGCCATACAGGGTTTTTTTTTAGTCCATTTTTACAAATTTTGATCTTGTTAGCATCAATTTTTATGAATTTTGGGCTCAGCACGATGACATTTTTGATTTTCAAAAGAGAGCACATGATGAAAGTAGCCACAACGTGACGCCTGCATCTACAATGTGCACCTCTTATTTTTCAAATTTGGTTTGCAGGTTTTTCACACAAATGCCTTGGATGAGTCCTGCCAAACTTTTTTGTGAAGAAGAAATAGAGTCGATATATGAAGGAGATAATGAATATCCAGAAGAAGAGTATGAGTACCCAAGTTTGGTTGGCGATAAAATGTGTTTGTTCTTTTTTTTTGATAGTTGTCAAATGAATTGCTGAGTGTCATTTTAGTAATTATACCCCCACTTTTTTTCAAAAAGTGGGGTATACTAGATTGTGCATGTCTGTGCTTCTGTGCATGCGTGTATCTATCCATACAGGTGTCTGCTTGCATTATAACTTCAACATTACTGTTCAGATTTCAATGAAATTTCATACTGATGTTCACTATTATTTCGTCTTTAAGTAGCATCAGGTGCTTTGCTGTTGGATTATTTTTCTGAGAGTTATGGCGCTTTGAATACACAAAAATAGGCTATTTTTTGTCTGTTTGCCTCGTATCTTAGGTTTGGCTTATTGGATCTCATTGAAATTTGGAATGAGGATTCTTTATTGGAAAGGCTTTCAAATGAGGCTGTCATAATATTTCTTACTTTTCACTTTTTAGACTTATCCCCCTTCTTAACTTTGAAAATTTGCTGTTTGCCTCGTAAAATATCTACTTTTTTGTCTGTTCGCCTCATATTTCAGGTTTGAGTTATCCGATTTCAACGAAATTTGGAATGCAGACTGTTCATGGGAAAGGCTTTCAAATGGGTCATATCCCTGCAGTAAAACAAAGAAAATACATGCAAATCACCTCCTCACATGTGGCATTATGTCTTTGTTCAAAAAGGTTTGGGTTATCAGATTTCAATGAAATTTCGAATGAAAATTGTTTATGGCCAAGGCTTTCAAAGGAGTCATTCCCTGCAGTAAAACAAAGAAAATACATGCAAATCACCTCCCCACATGTGGCATTATGTCTTTGTTCTACATATATTATGTGGATGGTCCGATCGTCACTAGACTTCAGTAACAGGTGTTTCTGGCCTTCTCAATTACCTTGCATTAAAACAAAGACAAAAATTTAGGTGTTTGCCTTGTAAAATAGCCAATTTTTTATCTGTTCACCTCGTATCTCTGGTTTGTGATTAGTGGTTCTCAGTGAAATTTGGAATGAAGATTGTTTAGGATGGGGATTAGCTTTCACAATATCGGGGTTCATTTCTTCTCTTGTCATTGTTTGACGGTATGCACCCTGCGGGTATTCCCCAGGGTGTGGCCCCTCTCTTGTTTTTATAGACATGAGGGCATGTAATAAACAGAATGACACATGTGTGCCACCACGGAAGGATAAAACTCGAGGCCTGTGGCATTGCGTTTTATCCTTCTGTGCTGGCACTCGTGCCATAACGATTAACCCATTCACATGTGCGTGTCATTCTGTGTATATCCGCTACCTCTTAGATGGTTTCCTAGTTTCAATAGTTTCAGGTGCTAGCACAGTTTCCTTTTACTCCGCCCCAGCATCACTGATGCGAAGCTCTTGATCTATTATATGTTGTTTGACAGAGCTCATAGAATGTGAGCATAAATGCCTGTAGTGGTCGTATTCAGGCAAAATAGGTCTATCAACAGGGTAATTCAGTGATTGTTAGAGTAAAATTTCTCAGCATATTGCAAGATTTTTTATTCAGTTAAGAGGAGTTTGCTCATTAACCAATGTGAAATTCACAGGTTAAATTTGTACTAAATGTTAAGGCAAATGGTTTTGTGTTCAGAAGTTGTATTCAATTAACAGAGTTATTCACCAATTAATTAGGACCACTCTACTCTCAAACCGATTCATCGAGTCAGAATTGTTGTAGTAAGGATTTTGGTTGCAAAGTTTTAAATGGAGTATAATGAAATACTTACGTCAGATATGAAAATAATTGTCACTGCAATCTGCACCTTGTGTAAACCATTCATCCATCGAATTGGCAATATCCATCCATGTAATTTGCAAACTTAGAAGTTGAAAAAAATATAATTTTTCAAAAAATTTTAACAAAACCATATCATGTGACCCTCTCATAGGGATGAGCTCGTTCCTTTGAAGGAGTCACATGACATGGTTTTGTTGAAATTTTTCAAATTTTTTTTTAAACTATTAAAATTATCAATTTTGATATCATGTGCATTGGGTATAGGGTTTAGTGTGTGAGTAGATTGGGTGGAAAATGGTGATTGTTCAAACAGCAGCTTTGAAAATGGCTAGAAATTTCATAAGTTTTTGTTTTTATTTTGCAGAGATTCAAGCAGAAAGAAACTACATATTTCTTCAATCACATCAAGTTGATAATAAGTTACCATAAAGTATCAGAAGATCTTGCCAACAAAGCTGGTCAAGATGCTGGACGTCTGATTAGTGCAAAAGTAGAATTTTCAAGGTAGCAATCTCAAAATCAGGGCACTGATCAATCTTTTCAAACCATTCATTCAGCAAATAAGTGCATAAGAAATGTTGCTGGCAGAAAAGGTCCAATTCACTGATCTCTATAGTCTATACTGGTTTGCTGGAACATTGGTGAAAATGTCGCCACAGTTACTCTTAAACAAAGTCATCACTTAGTACAGTATGGTTGCCGTGGACCGGTCACTTTCCACAGTTGGTCAATATTGCCACGGATGTAATAATATTAGATTCCAAACACTAATTACAGAAATAATCCTCAAAAATTTAATTAATGAAGCACCAGGTACAACCCACTGCTTCATTAAAATTTTGCTGATGATAATTTTTATTACCTGGTAAATACGTGGACAGATGTACCAGCTAAGGGTTAAGAGTGGATTTGGAGCAATATATTTATGACTAGTAACACTAGCACTCTGAAAGTTTGGACTTATATATAGAAGTTAGTATGAGACAAAGAGCCAATCAAATTTGTTGCGAAAACAGCCTGCATTTTTCCATTGATGTAGCAACAAGCAAGCAAATAACAGAAAAATGAACTATTTTGGGTCCCTTTCAGCTCAGAAATTGTAGTAGCGATTTTTAAAATGAAAGTTAACAATCTGTTGTGCAATTTATACTTTACCAAAAAATGTAGAAAACTTGAAAACATATTCTTGGATTTTGCTGTAAATAGGAGTCAATGTGGAGGACCTTCAAATTTTGAAGTGTGTTGACTGATCCATATTTCATGGTCGCATTCAAAAGCCACTGTTCTTTTATAAATGTTAATTTTTTCAAGTTTCCGGTGTGTGAATATTTAAAAGAGGTGGATTGTGTATAGTCTAGTAGTTGTCATTAGGGTACTGCGAATATTTGAGATTCGATTTGATATCGATACCATATGTCTGCTTTGAGATTGATCCTGAATCAGTCTCAAGATTCGATTTTTTCAAATCTCTCATACTAACTTCAATTTGTTACATTTCCAACAAAAATTGGATAAATTGACATTAGACAATTCATTCATGTAGGCTGAATTCATATTTAATTGAGTAATTGACAAAGGTTAATTATTAGGTGAGTAGTGAGTTTTGTCAGGAACATTTTCCATAGTTTCAGTTTTTGAAGGCTTAACTTGTTACTATTCACGTTCTCAAGAACGTGAATATTGACAAGTTAAGCCTTCAAAAACTAAAACTCTGAATAATGAGCCTAGCTGTTTTGGCAATTGTACTACAGAGAATATTTATTTATTGGTGTTTAAGGTGTCAGTCAAGTCTTGTAAGGGCCATCACAGTGTACCATAACTTCCATTTGGTGCAATATGGAATAACTTGTCTATTAAGATTCGATTCGAGATTTGCTTCGATAACAGAGCACAATTCAATTCAAGATTTGATTTGATATCAGATACGATTCAATTCAAGATTTGATTTGATATCAGAGACACGATTCAATTCGAGATTTGATTTGAAAAAAAATTGTGTGAGTCGCAGATCCCTAGTTGTAATTGTTTGTTCAGAATTGTCATCTAATTAACCCACCACCAATAAGTAAGATTCTATTATGTCAGGTGACAGGATTTTATGTTACGGACTTGATAAGAAACCCTTGCTCATCACACAATGACATGGGTTGCATGCAAAGAAGATATTTTTTTTGTTTTATCAAGTACAGATTTTCTCCATGAACTGACTTCAACATTTGCTTCCTAGTGGAAACCCTGCTGTGGCTAAGTAACTCTTCAAGTTTTATTGTATTTATACAGGCTTGGAAATAAAGGGCTAACATTGTAACCTGTTAGCGGGCTATGGTATATAACATGGTGAAAACCTATGGAAAAAAGTGTTGCGATGTTTTTGCCTTCTCTGTTATAACTGCATCAAACATGCTGTTTACATCTTTACAGAATTCCTGCCTAAACAAATAGCAACCACTAATGTGCGATCTTGCTTTGACAAGATCACACATTATTTATTGAAATTTTTAGCACATCTGACTGAAAGTCAGGATGACTATAGTGATCACTCACCATCCATCGTCTGAACACAGTGTTTGCACCTGCTCCTCCTAACTGCTGAACCAATTTCAGTTAAATTTGAAGTGATTGCTTGTTCTGACATCACATTTTGGTTTGTTCAAATCAACTTTCCCAGCCCCATTGGGAAGGGGTGGGGGGAAATGCTCCAAATTTTTTTAAAAATCTTCTTATGAACCAGCGGGTACAATGACTTGATATTTGCTATGGAGCATCCTTTTCAGGTATAGAATCAAGTTTGTTCAAACGAAGTTAGTGGATTAAAATTTGCCTTCGTAATGGGAGGGGCAAGATTTTTAGCCCCGCCCAAAATTTCTATTTTCTGAACCGTTGGTCTGATTTCCAAATTTGGTATGTGGTATTATTGAGCCATAAGTACCTGATTCATGCAAAAAGAAAAAATCCTTGTGTCCCCAGGAGAACCCCTGGAGCTAAAAATAGAAATATTTTTTCTAATGCCCATACTTCCCAAACCACACGGAACAAAGAACTGTTATTTGGTATGGAGCATGCTTAGGACCAGCAGAATGGAATGGTAAAAAACAAATTACCATCGATTGTGTCATGGTGTTCTGTTCGTAAACAATTGGTTTCCAGATGATAATTTCACAATGGTTCCACTCACGTTCATGAAACTTCATAGGTATGTTGGCATTGGTGCAAAAAAGAGCCCTGTTTATTTTGGAATCACTAGGTCAAGGTCACAGTGACCCTTCACATAGTAAATTGTAAAGAACTGGTTTCTGGATGATAAGTTGATAATGGTTAAACCTACTTTTGTGCTGTCACAACTCGACATTGGATCGGTGATCCTATCAGGATTTTTTTTATATTGAGTTTTGCATTGCTGAAAATCTTGGCATTATTTCTATGGTAGCATCCCAATACTAGAGAAAAACCAACAGAATTATAAATAATATTAAATAATTTCATTCTTCTGTAGTGTTAACTAGCCATAGATGCTAATTAATTCATTCTTTAATTGGTAGAGCGCTAGAAGCCACTATCAGGGCTTTAATATGAAGAGCAGGTACCACAACCTAAAGCTATCATATCCTGTGGATGTGCTTCATATTATCTGAGAAGTGAAATTACTTAATCTATATGGATTTGCCTTGTTAGAATTTATGGGATAGCGCCTCTTGGCACTCTCCTATAAATTGTAACAAGGCAAAGACACATGAACAAATTTTGATGATCAAAAATAACTTAGCATTCTACCAGTTAAACAACTATGGTCAGGTGAGCACCTCAAGCCTCATGGGCCTCTTGTTTTAAGATGTTAAGATGAATGCAGTATGTAACCTTTATGGATGCAATGTGCAACCAGGGTTGATGCAATATGCAGCCTTTCACTCAAGTTCATCCCAAAAGATTTTCAAGTCAGGCTTCGAAACAATGAGGTTTAACCCTTTACCAAACAGACAATATCAAAATTTATTATTTTAAATATCATTTTTTTTAATTTTTCAAAAAATTTCAACAAACCCATATCATGTGATGAGCTTGTTCCAATGAGGGGTCACATGATATGGTTTTGTTGAAATGTTTTGAAAAATTTAATTTTTTCAACTCCACAATTTGCATATTACGCGGACGGATGCGGGCGATTCGTTAGGTGGAGGGTTAAGAATTGAATTTATATTGTATTGTTTTGTTGTTACCTATAGTTTGTTTACATATATAACAATTGAAGTAACTCCCATGTAAAGATCATTTGCACATTGGTTGATTCCAAGCCTGTTTATAAAATAGATTCCAGTTTAAGAAAAGTTAACAAATGGATACCAAGGTCAATTCAAATAAACTTTCAAATTTTCTGTATCGAGCTAGCACTGGCAGAGGTGTTTGATTCAATTGGTAGAATAGGAGAGGTTAGGGAACAAACAGAATTCCATCATCTTTCACCCCATTCCACACCCTTTGCCCCTTCTGTATGAAAACCTCAATTTCCAGTGACACTGGGGGCTGTACTGAGGAGACCGGCCAAATTTGTGGTGAACTCCTGGAGGACTGAATAAACACACACAAACCTGTCACAAAATATAGCATAGATGTCTCAACAGTCATTTGTTTCTGAATCATATAACATTTTGTACTTATTATTGGTCAAATAAAAACTAAATTAGTTTATAACTAACAAAAAAGAGAAATTGTTTACTATCCACAAAAATTGAGTCAAACACAATACACGGATCAGTCGCCATGGACTGGCCATTATCCAAGCGTGGGCAGTGATGTCCATGCTTCCATTTACCAAGTAATAAAAATCATCAGCAGCAAAATTTTAATTAATGAAGCACCAGATTGCACCCGGTGCTTCATTAATTAAATTTTTGTTGATTATTCCTGTAATAAGTGTTGGAGAATCTAATATTATTGCGTCCATGGAAATATTGCCCACCCGTGGAAAGTGCCTAATTCACAGCAGCTGTACTGTAAAATATTTTGATGATGTTGAAACCAAATAGACTTAAACAGTCAGTTTGAATGGATAATAATTGTGAATTAGTTTCCAGTTTCATGTTCTTCATTGTTATCAATCCCTTTCGTAAACCAAGAAAGTGGTGCAGTGTTTGTTTACTGCAGTAAACAAGTTCCGCTTTACTGGTAAAATAATACCTGGAACCATTGGGAAGGGTTGGGGGTGGGGTATAAGTCCTCTAATGTGTGCACCATAAGTACACACGATGGGCTCAATTTGACTTCATACCTATGTTGCTGAAAGTGACCTTAACCCTTTACCTAACATGAAAGGCAGACGACACTTGCAAACAAAATTGTTTAAAAATGTTGTTTTTATGTGTACCCCTACTATGTATGGAACACATAATGCCGGCATCCGGGGTGGCCATCCGCCGTTCTTCCATCCTTTGTCTGTCTGTCTGTCCATCCGGCGTCCGTATCCATTTCTTTGTCATTCGATAACTTGAAAAATATTGCTTGTATTGTCAAGTTACTTTATATTTGTGTTCAGGTTACTGATGTGCCGAGCTGTATAGTTTTTGGTGTAAATCTGATAATTTGATCCTGAGATATTAACACCTTATCCTTCAAATTGAAAATTCCTCCAATCTCTTTGGCATTCGATAACTTGAAAAATATTGCTTGGATTGTCTAGTTACTTTATATTTGTGTTCAGGTTACTGATTTGCCAAGATGTATAGTTTTTGGTGTAAATCTGATGATTTGATCCCGAGATATTAACCCTTTATCCTTCAAATTGAAAATTCCTCCAATCCCTTTGGCATTCGATAACTTGAAAAATATTGATTGGATTGTCAAGTTACTTTATATTTGTGTTCAGGTTACTGATGTACCGAGCTGTATTGTTTTTGGTGTAAATCTGTTATTTTGATCCTGAGATATTAACCTTTATCCTTCAAATTTAAAATTCTTCCAATCCCTTTGGCATTCGATAACTTGAAAAATATTGCTTGGATTGTCAAGTTACTTTATATTTGTGTTCAGGTTACTGATGTGCCGAGCTGTATAGTTTTTGGTGTAAATCTGATAATTTGATCCTGAAATATTAACCCTTTATCCTTCAAATTGAAAATTCCTCCAATCCCTTTGGCATGAGATAACTCAAAAAATATCAATCCGATTGTCATGTTACTTTATATATTTATTCAGGTTACTGATGTGCTGTGCTGTATAGTTTTTTTATGTAAATCTGATAATTTGATCCGGAGATATTAACCCTTTATCCATCAAATTAGACACTCCTCCAATCCATTTCTATATGTACCCATACCATGTATGGTGTACATAATGTCGGCATCCATGGTGGCCCTCCGTCATACAGCTTTCTACTAGTTGCGCATATGGGTACACATCTGATGATTTCATCGGCCTATTTTTTTTTTAGTTTTTGCGACACAGATATAACTTATGACCTCTCATTGGAACGAGTTATGTTTTTGAGACAAAAAATTTTAAAATAATGAAAATTGAATGGTGTTTTTTAGCTAGACTTAACAAAGTCAAGCTGAGCTATTGGCATCACTTCTCGTCGATAGGTGTACGTACGTATTTACATATGTACGTACGTACGTACGTACATCCACAATTTCCTTTGGCACACCTACAGGTCTCATTTATGATCAGATCGCTTTGAAACTTGGTATGCTTGCCACATTTATGATTGGATTGCTTTGAAACCTGGCATGCTTGTTTGGGGTGACCTCTATATGGGAGCTATCATTTTCTTCCATTTCCGTCAAAAAATGTTGCCACTGGCAACGACCTTTGAACTTTGTTTAGTCAGGCATCAATATATTCCTTTGGCATGCCATACAGGGCACGTTTTTGATCAGATAGGTTTGAAACTTGGTATACTTGTTTGGGGTTACATCTAGATGGGAGCTATTGATTTTCTTCCAAATCCGCCAAGAAATGTTGCTGCTGGCAATGATCTTTGATGAACTTACTGCTGTTATGCATGAAAATTTCCCTTTGTCACACACTGCAGGGCACATTCATTATCGGATTGCTTTGAAACTTGGTATGCTTGTTTGGGGTGACCTTTAGATGGGAGCTATCGATTTTCTTACATTTTTGTCAAAAAATGTTGCTGCTTGCAACGTTCTTAGAACTTAGTTTAGTCAGACCACAATATTTTCCTTTGGCACACCCTACAGGGCACATTTATGATCGGATTGCTTTGAAATGTGGCATACTTGTTTGGTGTGACCTCTGGATGGGAGCTATTGATTTTCTTCCATTTCCATAAAAAAATGTTGCCGCTGGCAGCGACCTTTGAACTTTGTTTAGTCAGGCATCAATATATTCCTTTGGCATACCCTACAGGGCACATTTATGATCAGATTGTTTTGAAACATGGCATGCTTGTTTGGGGGTGACCTCTAGATGGGAGCTATCAATTTTCGTCCATTTCCGTCAAAAAATGTTGCCGCTGGCAACGACCTTTGAATGTTTAGTCAGGCATCAATATATTCCTTTGGCATGCCTTACAGGGCACATTTATGATCAGAATGGTTTGAAACTTGGTATGTGGTTACCTCTAGATGGGAGCTATCGATTTTCTTCATTTTCTGTCAAAAAATGGTGCTGCTGGCAAACGACCTTCGCTGAACTTCGTGCAGTTATGCATCAATATTTCCCAGTGCACATTTTTGACCGTATCACTTTGAAACTTTGTGTGCGTAATTAGGGTGACCTCTAGATAGGAGCTATCGATTTTCTTCTATTCCATTTCCATCAAAAATAGTTGCCATTGACAATGACCTCTGATGAACTTAGTAAAAACTTAGTGCAGTTATGCATTAATATTTTCCTTTGACACACCCTGTAGGCACATTTATGATTGGATCGCTTGGAAACTTGGTGTGCTTGTGTGGGGTGATATCCATATGGGAGTTATCAATTTTCTTCCATTTCTGTTAAAAAATGTTGCCGCTGGCAACGACCTTTGTACTTAGTTTAGTCAGACTTCAAAATTTCCCTTTGGCACACCCTTCAGGGCACATTTATTATCGGATCACTTTGAAACTTGGTATGTGTGTTCGGGATAACCTCCAGAAGTGAGCTATTGATTTTTTTTCATTTCCTTAAAAAATTATTGACGTTATCACCAGCCTTTAAACTTACTGCATTTGTGCAGCAACTTATCCCTTTTGCACCCTCTGCAGGGTATATTTCCATAAAAAAAGAGAGAAAAAACATTGCCTCCATCAATGACCTTTCAAACTTAGTGCATTTGTGCATTAACATCTTCCTTTGGCATGCCTCAGAGAGCATTCATTATCAGGTTGTTTTGAAACTCTATGTTTATGCAGGGCGACAAAGATAGGAGCTATTGATTTTCTTTTCATTTCCATCATAAACTGTTGCTGTTAGCAACAATCTTTGAATTTATTGCATTTGTGCATCAACATTCTTTTTTGACGTGGCCTGCAGGCCACATTTATCATAGGATTGTTTTTGAACTTAGTGTGCTCATTAGGCAAGACCTTTAGATAAGAGCTATTCAGTAGCATTCATTTCTTTGAAAAAAGTTGCCATTTGCAATAACCTCTGAACTTACTGCATTTGTGTTTCAACATTCTTCCTTTAGCCAGTCTTACAGTTTACATTTAAAAATGCATGGATTACTCTGACGTTGTCACACACAATGGTGTTATGTTGAAATTTCACTAAATAACATTTGTACCAGTGGTCTTCTATTTTGCCATTTCACTTATAACTTACCAAGTTCAAGTTTGTCAAGTTGAGCTGCAGTGTCATTGACCCTTTCATTGTGAATAGCATTGGCCAGTTTGGGCCGCCGTTACATTAGGTAAAGGGTTAAATATCAATAAATAAATTTGCTGTTCTTCCCAGTGGGAACCCTGTGAAGCGAAGCAATTCTTGTTTATTGTGGTGTGGTAAACAACCTCTGTTTATGGGTAAAATAGGAGCTGGTAAAGCACCCAATGCCTGATGCGAAAGTTCTCTAAAATGGCAACATGGTTATAATTGATTGGCTGGTCTTGACTATGTATCCATGTTACAATCACGATTAGCCATTGTGCAGAGCATAGTGATATGTGTCATGTTTTTTACTTTGTGTGAGGAACCTCACCAGTTCTAAACATGGGCCATAATTGAAATAGGTCAAAGGTTTTCCCAACAACAAAATGAGAAACGTTTTTCTCTGTAAATATATCTTACAGTGACTGAGAACCATGTTGAAAAATGCTAAATGGGAAAAAACACAGAAAAACTATAGCATTCGACCTCAAGTCCCATAAATCGACAAATTGAGAATAATTAGGAAAACGAATGATACAGTAGAGCCCTCTTAATTGAATAGCTACTTTGCCAATGAACATTATTCAATTAACAGGAGTATTCAATTAACAGGGATTGTGTTACTTTCCTGTATTCTGGAGATAAACTTTGCATTTATTCTTTTATATCATGTTTGACAGAGCTCCATGAGCTCTGTCAAACAAGATATAATAGATTAAATGCCCCTACTGGTTATACTGAGGCCAAATAGGTCTATAAACAAAGAAAAACTGGGTCGAGACAGGATAATTTCTCGACAGTTTACAAGATTTTTTATACAATTAACAGGAGTTTACTCTATAACCTATATTCAATGAACAGGTGAAATTTGTACTGGAGGCATGGTAAATGGTTTTGTGTTGGGAAATTATATTCATTTAACAGGGTTATTCAGTTAAGAGGTATCCAATTAAGTGGGCTCGACTGTAATGCAAAGACTGCTAGAAAGACTGGTGCACTGACTGTTCTGGCCACTAGTTGTGCGCATCTAATCTGGGAATGGAAATTTTATGACGTGAAAGAATTAATGTACCATTATACACTACAGCATTACAATAGAATCAGGCTTGGCAATTTCAGGAGAGCGATTTATTAGCTCTCCTTACTGCCCTCCTGAAAGAATTAAGGAGAGCGAAAAATTGCCCTCCTAAATATTTTGGTCTGGGATGATTCAGATTACATGTATTATGCTCACATTAAATTTTTGTTGTAAAGCAAAAATGTAATTAAACTTCGAAGTCACATAACATCACGTAATTTCATTTTGAAAGTGGTTTAGTGGTAAAAGGTAATGGCTGCAACCATACCCAAACACAGTTGCAATCATTTGAAGCAAAATGGGTCACAGCAATATTTTTTTCTGTCAGTTTCAAGTTCAACAACTGACATCACAGTTTGAGGGGTAATTATTCAAGGAATATTGACACTATAATATACTACCATTACTACTATCCTGTCACTTGAAGCACTTGCACCAGGATGTGACTGTAGATTCAAGCAGACCTGTTGTCCAAGAAAGTCATACGCCTACCACTACCACCTTCAACCCCCTTGGGGGGTTGAAGGTGGTAGTGGTAGGCGTATGACTTTCTTGGACAACAGGTCTGGGTACACACACAGGTCTTGTCAAGTGTGTGTTCGGTTGTTGAGTGAGACATCTAGATGTCTAAGAGATTTCGCTTTACCTTAGTAAAGTTAATAAATCACTGATGTAGTCTGTTGGTTTCAGTTTTAATGAGTTCGTTCAATTGGATACTTAAAATGTTGTGTAAAGCTAATTGCTCTCCTAAGCTGATTGAGGAGAGCAATTTTTTGCCCTCCTGCATTTTTCAGAATGCCAGGCCTGATAGAATTATAACTTGATCAATTTTGTTTTCTGTTTCTAGCATCAAAAATCCAAAAGAAGGGAAAGTAGGTTGTGGCGGTGGAGATCCTTTGAGTTTACATTACATCAAGAAAGATTTTAATGAATTTGAAATCAAGTATATGATGACGGTGTATTGGTCGGTAAGTGACTTACAAAGTTTAAGAGATCATTGTGCTCAGTATTATGTAGATTTAGTGTGTACATGTGCATCTGATTAGCTTACCTGACTGAAAAATATGAATTAGTTTGCTATAATTCTCACTTTTCGTTTAGTGTTGGGAGGTTAACCGAAAATACAACTCTGTGTCGGTTATTTAAAAACACCGACTGACCAGAACGCGTCAGTCGGGACATGGACTGTTATTTAACTGCGCAGTCTTGAATGCTGTCACTTTGTGTAATGTGTTAAATAAAAGGGCAGGAATCACGGAAAAAAATCTGAGTCTGGTAATTAATAACTTTTTTGGTCCCATAATATAATCGTATTTACATATTAAATAAACTTTCCTTTGAATGACAAATAAATAAAATGATAAAAATCACGCCATTCAGTGTGAGATTGAAAGTACCACCTGGTTTTGGACAAAAATAAATCAAACATCAAATTACCAAAATGACCACACACTTCACCTGAATGCAGTATCCACAAATCTGCTGGCACTGTCAATAATTTATAGGTATATGTTTGAATGGAATTAAAAGAAACAGTTGTACACTATACTTGCACCAAAAATATTTTGAAGACTACAGGCCAAGATTTGGGGCTTTCAGTATCAATACACGAAACTCAACATGATATTCATTCATTTTCATGACCTTCAACGCCGGTGGTAAAACACTGTATCTGTAAAATGATCAGTTTATGAAATGCTGTTTCCTTTGCTGAACTAGAACTTACCACTTGCTCCACATTTATACTGTCTGATATATTTATTTCTACATGGATTTTTGAAAGCTTGAACCTCAAAATAGGTTTCAAATTCACAGTTGAAGTCCGATAAAAATTAGGGTTACAATGACCTAAATGAGTGACTTTTACTTGGTAAAATTTTTAGGATCAACATAATTGTTTAGGGTAGGTCAGGTTACACCAAACAAAGGGATTGTTTTTTCTTTGGCCTGACATTTCACAACATTACACCTTCAGCATTTTTTTTACCCAAGGTGTGCATTGCTACCACATCATTTTCCTCGTGTCTTGGTAGGAAGAGTGGAGGGAAGGGGGCTGCCAATGCTATTCAAATTTCAACTGTATATGCTCTCAATCTTCATTGTGATCTGGATTAATGGCTCACTGTACATGTGCTATATATAATCTCATAATTTAGAGAGAGGGAAAGGTACTTGCACTTTGAACTTTTATTGAACCTAATATTTTGAGAAAAACCCCAGCTGTTTATAGTGTTTAATACTTGAATATTTGTCTCTAAAAAAAAACGAAACCGAAACCAGAGTGAACTCTTTTTTTAAAAAAAAAATGAGTAGAAACCGAAACCGTGGGAAAATTTCATAACCTCCCAACTCTATTTTCGTCCAACATCTGTTAAGGCCAAAGACAAAAAGAGACACATTCTGGTTCTTGAGCAATTAATTTTCAAATCAACAAGGGAGGGAGGGATGCTTTTATTGTTATTTTTCTTCTTTTTTTTTTGTTTAGCTCAACTCAACTTGCCGTCATGTATGAGCTATTATGATGGGTTTCTTATCTGTTGTCCATCCATTCATTCGTCTGCACTTGTGTCTGTGGGGGTACAGTGGCGGAGTAGGTAGAGGTGTAGACTACATGCCGAGAGGTCCCAGTTTGAATCCCACCTGCAGCAACTGCGTTGTGTCCTTGGGCAAGACAATTCACTCCCATTTCCCACATGGGGGCAAGGTGGCATTGTGTACTAAGGCGTACTGCATGTTGATGGTGCACCACTTTCAACCAATGCTAACCCTGCTTGTGTGGAGTTAGTATGTTAGAGTGCTGACAGTTGATCGGTGGTTCTTTCCGAGTGCTCTGTCTTCCTCCACCCATAAAACTTGTGGTCATGATTAGCCATTGTGCAGAAATATGTGACTTTAAACACCAATTAATATATTCTTGTGTCCGTCTACAATTCCTTTAGCACCCTCTACAGGCCATATCTCTCACTTGATGAGTTTCAAATTTCATACGTGGCTTTGGTGTAATGTCGAGATGGGAGCTGTCAAATTTTTCTGATTTTCATTGAAAAACATGGCCAACAGTGGCCATCTTGGATTCAGCATATAAATTGTTGACAATTCAATTAGCAAATCCTACAGGTCACACCGCTCACCCATATCTTTTTCAAATTGGTGGCCATCTTGGATTTGGCATATAAATTGTCAACAATTCCATTAGCACACCCTGCAAGGCCACATCTCTGATGTAATCTTTTTCAAATTTCATATGTAGCTGTGGTGTGATGTCTAGATGGGAACTATAAAATTTTTCTGAATTTCTTTGAAAAACATGGCCAACAGTGGCCATCTTGGATTCAGCATATAAATTGTTGACAGTTCAGTTAGCAAACCCTACATGTCGCACCTCTCACCTTACCTTTTTCAAATTTTATATTTAGCTTTGGTGTGATGACTGCATGGGAGCTATCAATTTTTTCTGAATGTTCGTTGAAAAATATGGCCGCCAGTGGCCACCTTGGATTTTTGCACCAACCACCAAGTCAGATGAGACTGAACCACATACACAGCTCTAAAATAAGCAACATGGGGTATAAACAATTGATTGACTTTGACTTTATCTCCATGTTGTGGGCCTGATTAGCATTGTGCAAAAGTTTGTAACCTTAAACACCAATAAATAAATCAAACCTCCCTATGCTGCAGTTGATGAAGGATTCTCATTCTCAGTGAAATTTTTTTTTTTTTTAGGAAGATCAACAAGTTACGTGGTCATCAAGATGGGATTATATCCTGAAGTCTCTTCAACAATCAAACATTCAGTGGTTCAGGTAAGAATTTAGTCTTCAAATTTAGTGATTGATAGCAGTGACTATCCTGTTGAAGTTTAAGCCCCCTGTCAAAACGCCTGGAAGTGAAACAGTTCTTTTTTATAGTGGTAAACAATCTTTTACTGGTAAAATAGGACCCAATCACCAATGCTTGGTGTGGAAGTCCACTAAAATGGGCAACATGGGGATAAACAATTGACTGAATTTTACTCTATGTTGCAGTCTTGTTTAGCCATTGTGCAGAAGTATGTGACCTTAGACACCAATAAATAAATAAACTGAATTTTAAGCAATCCTACTGAACTTGACATTGTTGGACTGCCTTACTAGTTGAAGTTGAATCGAGCTGGTAAGAATATGCTGATCAGTTTGGGTCTTGAATTTTGACACAGTTGATGTTGGGGAAAACATTGAAAAATCTTCTTTTGACAAACTGCTGATCCAAATGTTATCATGTTTGACATATAACATTTTGTAGGCATGATTCACAAGTTTGTTCACATCAAACCCTCTGGTGTTATCATTGCACTTAGGAGGGTTCGTCGTGGGGGCACAGTGGCTCTGTGTACTGAAGCATACTGCACATCGATGGTACACCTGTCTTCAACCAGTGCTAACCCTGCTTGTGTGGAGTTAGTATGTTGGGGAGCTGGACAGTTGCTTGCCATTGCTCGGTGGTTCTCTCTGGGTACTCCAACTTCCTACACCCAGAAAACTGTCCAATACGAGATGACACTGGCTGTTAAAAGTGTCACTAAACCCCAATAAATAAATAAAGAAATTGAATAATTTTCACTGGCAAAGTGGCTATGCAATTAACAAGGTTCCACTGTTCATGTGTTCATGTTTGATGGATACCAGCTTTGTGATGTTGATTCACAGTTGTTTAATAATGTTTCGTTGGTCATATTTAGTGGTACCTGAAGACCTCCTATTCTCAGTTTACACTTCTCACAAACTGCTAACTTAAATATTTTTATACTGTAACCAATGGCCCAGACTTAGCGGGTGCTGACTCCAAAATATCCAGGGCCAAACACAAACTTTGCCCCCCAAATCCCCCAAATTTGCATCCAAAACCCCAAAATTAATGTCCTGTATGGTCCTCCATACTTTTGTCTACTGCGCATGTGCAGTGTCAAGGAAGTACCAAAATTGGCGCCAAGCCTCATTCTTTGTTTGGCCCTTCTGTCAGTAACTACTAACTGACTTCTGTGCTTGTAAATCTCAAGTTTTTATGATGCCAGACACAAAGTAATGGTGATTTTGGTGGATCCAAGGATGCATTAAGAGGATGAGAGGAAAAAACAGTGGTTTATGTGTTCAGGGCTGTAACTTATAATTTTTATTGAGAATTATTTCATGTTCCCTAATTTCGGGACATGAGCCTGATGTTATCATTCTTGCCATGAAATTGCCACTGTTTGTTATGTGTTTCCTCCCTCTCCTTCCTTGATACCCCCCTGTTAAGCTCCCATGCTTTATGGGCCTTTTTTGAAATATTTTTCTTGAAAATTTCTTGGGAGTTTAACTTGTTTACAGAATGTTTATTCTGTATATCCCCATGGTTACGTCCTCACCCTTGGGGTGTTTAGGCGTTTTGGTCTTGCATCTACCATCTGATGTATCGCAGTTTCTTCTGATGAAGATTGTGTCTTACATCGGATAGTTTAAAAATCTGTTACTGACTTCGGGCCGTGTTGTTCAGTGCCTGGAGTCTTGTTTCCAGTTTTTATTGTATGTTGTTTACATTGACAACGGTTACTTTCTTTAAGTAATGTCCTAGTCATTATGATGTTTGGTCTTTAATCAGATACATTATATACTCCGGAAGTGTAGCATTATTTTTTAGAATCAAGAAAAAGAGTTTGTCCGCACTTAGGCTTTTTTGGGATCCATTTGGGTTCATCGTTCCCTTTGGGAACATGGGCGCATGTCCAAATTTTTCAAAAAATTTTTTTTAGGAATTTATTTTTCCAAATTTTTGTGTTGGATTGTATTATTATGTATCTTTGTCAAATTATTATGAGGGTCAGTGCAAGTACTGTTGGCTTGTAATTTTTTGCAAAATGAATGATTATTGCTCAAATTGTAAGTCGAGGAAATCTTCCTCTGACTCTCATGTTCATTGTGTTTGCTGTAGTCATTGTTCTCACACTAACTCTTGTTCTGTTTGTGCCAGTTGGGATGACAAACATTGGAGACGTGTGTCACGGTATGTTGTGAGTGGTGAGAGATCGATGCCTGTTCTCTCACCACAAGGTCACTCTAGTTTTTCAATTTCTTTTTCAGAGGAACAAGAACATGGTGATGTATCAGTGATGCCGTCAGAAAATGTGCTGCCTTCGTCGCAATCAAACATAGAGCTAGCGGCAAAATTGCTCAATGAAATAAGACAAGGGCCTAGATGTCGAATGATGGGATTTACGTCCTTGTCGCCAGCTAGCTCAGCCGGCTGATCTATCACTCAGAATACGGGTGGTGTGATGCCGGGTAAGTCTGTAGTAGTCAAGGAAAGGAAAAAGGGTGTTGCGGGCACTATATTATTGAAACATGCTCACCCCACGGCAACGGAACAGAGGAAGCCATCTAGTTATGCGGTGGGCTCATCAAGGTCTTCCCGGACCGCGAGCGAGAGAGGCCACTCTCTCTTTCAACAACACCTGGAGCCAGATGTTGTCCAGAAAGTTCATCAGTCGGAGCATACGTCCACGCCTCCTGTCCGGGACACTCCGTCAAATAGGCTGCCGGAGTCGGCTAGTCTAGCGGCTTCCAGTTCTTGTCAGCACACACAACCGCACCTTGGCTATGTGACTACGGAGATCCAGCCTGCATTGCCGACGAAGGATTCGATGTCATCAAGAAAGTCACACCATCCGATAGCCAAGAAGACAAGGCCACATGAATTGGGACGTCCGCATAAGAGAATTATGTCGGACATGCCATCCCAGGAGCATCCAGTGGCTAAGCATCAGAGAACCGCAGCTCCACAGTCCTCTGTGACGGACTTACTGTTGCAAATAGCGCAGCACATCGCTGCATCTCAGCAGGCTCCGGAACATCCTTCGACAGTTTCTGATGTGGAACTGTCGGATGAAGCTGGGTCGGTTCACTCTGCTCATTCAGATAGGGATGACCGAGAATCTAATCTGGTCCAATCGGATGGTGAAAGGGAATTGAGTGAATTGGATTATTCCCTTTCGGAACAACACAAGGTAGTGATGGAGTTTATTCATCAATACATTCCAGACATTGTTCCTTCGGATCAGAATGCTGCGACAAAGGATAAAAGACTGCTAGCGTCATTAGATTCTGACTTTTTCGGCTGGGTTAAGGAAGATATTCCTGTTTATCCGGTGCAGTCCAGTAATGTGTCTCAGACTTTTGAACTGTTAAATGACGCTATGTTCAATCTATCCTCGGGGATGAGGAAAAGCAGTTTTTCATCTACACATGCTCTGGATCTGCCGTTTATTAATAATAGAAATAAATTTAGAATGGCAGGTCAGGGTATTTCGAGAGTTCCTCTGCGTTTGGACGAACAGGCTGAGGACCTAGATTTATCCTTACCTGCATCCTTTTCTATTCGCTCGGATACAATGGAGACAACGATATATTCCAATAGAGCGAACCTAGATGCTTTGTCTTACGCATATCACCATACTAGAGCATTAGCGCAACGTCTCAGTGGAAAGGAATTCGAGGATGTTCGTACCTCATTAAGAGTTCTTTCAAGGGGTATTGCTTATTCCACGTATAACTCTGCCTTATCAGTAGCTAATTTTGAGTTAATTAGACGTGATACAGCCTTAGCGTCATCATCCCTAGAGGATGATAAGGTGAAAAACTCTCTTCGAGTCGCTCCGATATCCGGTGACTATCTCTTTGATGGCAAGCTTTCGTTGATATACGATCAGCTTACTAAGCAAGCATCTGATACTCTGCTTTTGAAGTCAGTTTCCAGAAAAACTGATACAGCAGAAAAGGGTAAAGTAGGAGCTTCAGGACCAAGTTCGTCCAAAGGAAGCTCCTCTAGAGGGTGTAAGAAATCCTCAAGTGGTTACCCTAGGTATCGTCAAAATAGCGACTCTGGCCGAGACTATCAGTCGGACGTCCCCTGGTCGGCAGTCCGAGGCGCTGCACGGGGAGGACGTAGTTTCTCCTCGCAGGTCCAGGAGGTGATGGTCAGGACCTGTATTGCGGTCCTGTTGGCAGAAGACTGACAAGGTTTCTAGAAAATTGGATTTCAGTTACAGAGGACCAGTGGGTCAGAGGGGTTATGTTGGACGGCCTAAGGCTATCATTCCTAGAAAAACCTCTGTTAATACGAAGTCCACGCTGGACTCGACCAACCCTCTAAAAAGAGATTCTCTTCTATCAAAGGTAAAATCTCTTTTGGAGAAAAATGCAATAGAGGTCATAGAAAACCAGGAATCGCTGGGTTTTTACAGTCACCTGTTTTTTATACCGAAGCCAGATGGCTCGTAAGTTTTATATGGAGACCATTCGATCAGTAAGGGCGAGCATTCGGATGAACGATTATGCATTAAGCATAGCTCTAAAGGATGCGTACTTTCATGTTATGGGGAATCCAGCATTCAGAAAGTACCTGCGGTTCGCCGTCCCGGGGGTTGTTTATCAGTTCCGAGCAATGTACTTCAGACTCAATCTTGCACCCTGGGCATTCACTCGAATAATGAACTCGTTAATGGCATATTTCCTGGCTCATTCGTCTGCGGTAACGTCGGCCTATTTGGATGACATTCTTCAGAAATACGGCAACAACACGGTTCTTCAGAACGATGTTCAGAGTCTGCTTCTATTGCTCCGACGTCTTGGTTTCATTGTAAATGAAAAGAAGTCGGATCTAGCTCCGTCCAAGTCGTTCATTCACTTGGGAATGAGCTTCGTGACTCAAAACAATCAGGTTCGTCTTCCGTTACCCAGAGCGAAATTAGTCAGTTGTTATGCTCGCTTTTGTGTACACTCAGGCGTATTAACAGCGAGGGAGTTCATGCGACTGATGGGACTGAACGGAGCGGCTGCAGACCTCATTCCAATGGGCCGCTTTCACACACGTCCACTCCAGATATTTTTCACTCAAATATGGAGTGTGAAGATGCATTCGCTCGAAACAAATATTGTTTTATCGGACCAAGTAAAACAAAAGATTCAGATTTGGGCAGACATTCAGTGGTTAACTCAGGGTGTTCTGCTGCAGCTGTCAGATCCGGCTTTCACGATTATGACGGATGTGAGTCAAACAGGTTTGTGCGTGACCCTGAGCCCAACAGACTCAAAAGAGTCAGGGTCTTTGGGACCCTGTGTTCCAGGAAAAACATATAAACATCAAAGAAATGTTGTCAGTATGGCTCATGCTACGTCATTGGATGAACATAATTCGGAATTCACATGTTCAAATACTGTTGGACAACTTGACATTAGTAGCGTATCTTCGGAACCATGGAGGCACTCATTAGATTCTGTTATTCGAACTAACGGAAAGAATTCTTCTGTATGTCTTGGAACATCACGTTCATCTATCGGTCTGTCATATACCGGGTCATCTGAACGTTCTAGCAGACTTGCTCTCTCGGAAAGGTCGCATGTTGCCTTCGGAATGGACTCTCAACAAGCGAGTATTCAGGCAGATTTGCTACCAGTTGGATCGGCCAATGATAGACTTATTCACGACACATCTCAACAATCAGTTGCAGACGTATGTATCGCCATGGCCAGATCCTCGAGCATATGCAGTAGACACTCTCAATTTCTTGGGACAGAATGATAGGATATGCATATCCTCCAACTCTGTTGATTCCACAGATCTTGTTAAAGATCAAGCAATCGCAGTGCAAGATACTACTGGTAGCATCTCTGTCGTCTCAGAAACCATGGATAAATCTACTCAGGTGTCTGTTATGGGACGTTCCCCGGAAGCTTCCTCCACAGGAGGACCTTCTCTTTCAGGGGAAATCTCGCACCCTGCATCACAACCCGCAAGGTCTCAACCTTCACGTATTTCTGTTGTGCGGTCCTTTTTGCATGGAAGGTGCTTTACAGGACAAGCAGTGGATGCAATTTCTAACTGTAGGAGGGCCTCCTCTTTACTAAATTATGCGGCAAAGTGGAAGGTTTTTTCTCGTTGGTTTAAGGATCAGTCGATAGATGTTTATGATACTTCCATTCCAGACATTGCAAATTTTCTGGTCCACTTGTTTGACATTCTCAAACTGCAGCCAGTCACTGTTGGTTAGTGCATTGGACTTTAAACAAAAGATCAGCAATTTGATCTTGACCCACGTCATCCATACTGTGTTCTTGGGCAAGACACTTAATCACAATTGTTCATATGATGATACAGTGGTGCTATTTAATAAGACACTGCATGTCAATGGTGCACTTGTCTTCAGCTGCTGCGAACTCAGCTTGTGCTGGGTTAGTACATTGAGAGTCTATGACCGTTGATCACCACTGCTTGGTGATTCTCTCAGGGCACTCTGTCTTCCTACACCTTTAAAACTGTCCATCACAATGTGCCCCTAACTGATAAAAGTGTTGTTAAACCACAAGAAGGGGGCACGGTGGCTCAGTAGGTAGAGGTGCAGGCTGCAAGCTGAGAGGTCCTCGGTTCAAATTCCACCTGCGGCAACCGCGTTGTGTCCTTGGGCAAGACACTTCACCCCCATTGCCCATGTGGGGGCACGGTGACGCTGTGCACTAAGACATACTGCACGTTGATGGTGCACCTGTCTTCAACCAATGCTAACTCCTGTTAGTATGTTGGGGAGCTGTTGCTCGGAGGTTCTCTCCGGGTACTCCGGCTTCCTCCACCTGTAAAACTGTCGTGGTCATGATTAGCCATTGTGCAGAAATATGTGACCTTAAAAACACCAGTAAATAAATAATAAACCCCAATAAAGAAACTCTTGACAGTCACCAAATTCACATTGCTATTTGGGCTCAGTACATCCATTACAGGCAGTTTAGTGTGTGATTATATCTTGTTTGACAGAGCTCTGTGAGCTCTGTCAAACAAGATATAATAGAATAAATTCTCAGTTTATCTTTAGAATACAGAAACGAGACCAAATCCTTGTTTTGTTGAATAGTCCTGTTAAATGGGTTATTTTCTTTGGCAAAATGGCTATTCAATTAACAGGGTTCTTCGGTATTTAAAAACTCCTAAACCCATCTTAAAATCAATTGAAGAAATTTCAATTTTGTAGAAATACATGTACTCTGAAGTGCTTGCAAGCAATACCAGTCTTGTGAATGGTCACTACATTCTGCTTGATAAACAAGTTACTAAATGTTTGAACATTGGTGTGTTCTTGAGTATAACATATTTAAAAAACAAATTTTACACAGATTTTAAATTCAATATCTGCGATGCTTGGTAGCAAGCAATACCAGCCTCAGGTTTTGGGTAGTACAAAGTAATTTTTAGTAATATTGCATCACTTCATAACTAGTCTTTTGGACCTCTGAAACCCCAGTAGGTTGCCATTTCTTCAAACATATGTGATATCAACAAACATTAGCACTGCAAAGTTGATATTTGTTTCTCAGGCCATTTTTAGCTCACCTAACTGAAAGTCAATGTGAGCTTTTGCCATCACTTGGTGTCCGTCGTCCGTTAACTTTCTCAACTCGGTCTTCTCCTTCAAAACCACTAGCGCAAACCCAAACAAATTTGACATTACAATATTTTGGGGGTATTCTCTTTCCAATTTGTTAAAATGAACTCGGTGCCCCCACTGGGGTGGGAATGATGCCCCAAAAGCATCAATTTCTCCTGAAATCTTCTTCTTATGAACCACCAGTCAGAATGCTGTGATATTTGGTATGTAAGCTCCTTTGGTACTCAAGATTCAAATTTGTTCAAAGAAATTTTCTCGGTCAATATTTGGTCTCGCTACGGGAGGATCCCCATTTTGTGCCCTGTCAAAAATTTCTATTTTCCGAACCGAGAGGCCGATTTGAACCTAATTTCCTATGAGGTATTATTGGGTCCTAAGTACTTGATTCATGCCAAAGAAATTTTTCCTGCTGCCCCGTGGGAACCTCAGGAGCTAAAAATAGAAAAAAAATAAAACGCCCATATCTCCAAAACTGCACGGCACTGAGAATTCTTATTTGGTGTGAAGCTTCCTTAGGACAAACAGAATGGAATGGTAAAAAAAAAATTGCTATCGGTTTTATCATGGGGTACTTTTTGGGGACTTTGAAAAAGTGCTGAGTCGGCATTTTTTAACACTGTGGGTAATGGGAAAAACATTTAAGACTACTTTTCTCCCAAACCACTGCTCCAAAAGCTTTCAAATTTCACATATAACATCTTTGGAAGATTGTTTCACTCGTTTATTGAAATCAATTCCCAGGGTCCATATTCGGGCTCTCTATGGGAGCCCAAATGTTTAAATTAGTGCAGTATGAGGAATATTCTTTAAAAATCTTCTTCTTCAGATCTACTAATAAGAATCTTTTGATATTTGGTATGCAGCATCCCTAGGGGGGTGAGATTCAAGTTTGTTCAAGCCAAGTCCTGAGTTCATATTTAGGCTGAAAATTTGGGGTCCCGGGCCGGACTTAGAAATTTTGGATCCAAATCCGGAAATGAGTTTTTTTGTTTTTTTTATGCATTTCGGTCAATTTTAAGACAAAAAAATAAATATTTTTTTTTACACTGAAAATTTGGGTTCTGCGTGGGACTTAGAAATTTTGGACCAAAATCCGGAAATTAGTTTTTTGTTTTTTTATGCATTTTGGTCAATTTTAAGACCAAATTAGGCTTTTTTTTACAATGAAAATTTTGGGTCCGTGTGGGACTCGGAAAATTTTGGACCAACATCCGGAAGTGAGTTTTTTTGTTTTTATGCATTTTGGTCAATTTTATTTAAAATATCTTCTCACAAACCAATGGCCCAAATTGAAACATATATGGGCCACATCATCTTGGGGGTATTCTGTTTTAGTTCTGTTCAAATGGAGTCGCCGCCCTTTTTATGCTCAAATATCATGAAATTCATTAAAAACATCTTCTCATGAACCACAAGTGGGAATGCTTTAATATTTGGTATGAAACTTCCTCTGGTGTTCAAGATTAAAAGTTGTTCAAAGAAAGTTGATAGATCCATATTTGGGCTCTCCAGGGGATGGGCTCACTTTTGAGCTCCCCTGAAAATTTCTATTTCAAGAACCAATGGAGCGATTTGAACCAAATTTTATATGTGGCATTAGTTGACCCTAAGTACTTCATTCATGCCCCACAAAATTTTTTGCGGTTTCCCGTGGAAACACCTGGCACTAAAAATAGAAAAAAAATGAAATGTCCAATATTTCCCAAACTGCACAGACCAGAGATTTTGTATTTGATATAAAGCTTTTGTCTGAGCAGTTGAAACAATTAGACAAAAAAAATTGCTGACGAATCTGTCATATGGTTCATTCTGATTACATTTTCTCCTTACCCATAACCCTTACAGTTTAGGACAACTTGGTCCAGGTGAGCGTTTTAGGCTCTCTTGATGAGCCTCGAGTTTTTAAAAACATGTGGGCAGACAGCATTTTATTTTGTTATTCATTTTCCTGAAACTGAAAATTAAATCACCTCAGTTGGGGGCGCGGTGGCTCAGTTGGTAGAGGTGCAGGCTGCAAGCCGAGAGGTCCTCAGTTCGAATCCCACCTGCGGCAACTGTGTTGTGTCCTTGGGCAAGACACTTCACCCCGATTGCCTACATGGGGGCACGATGAAGCTGTATACTGAGGCGTACTGCACGTCGATGGTGCGCATGTCTTCAACCAATCTAACCCTGCCTGTGCTGTGGTGCAGAGTTCAGAGTTACGATGTTGGAGAGCTGACAGCTGCTCGTCGTTGCTCGGTGGTTCTCTCCGGGTACTCCGGCTTCCTCCACCCGTAAAACTGTCACGGTCACGATTAGCCATTGTGCATAAGTATGTGACCTTAAACACCAATAAAATAAATAAATAAAATAAAATAAATCACCTCAGTTGTTGTGCTCCGAAAGCAAAAAAACAGGTTATTCTCATTTCATTAATAAAACCATGCACAAATTTTTATATTTTTTTCAGCTGTATATTTCAACTCTAAATTGTTTTACTTTTAAACTCAATAAAATACTGTCGATTCATAAATTCAGCTCATTTATCATTGGTAATGTGACAGATCAACATGTACGATTACTGACCTGTGACCAACCAAATTGTTTACGAAGATATGCTTCCAATTGCATTGTGAGATTCAAAGAAACATCCTCAGAAGTTTTGTTGTATAGACCTTCACAGATGAATAAATAATTCTATAAAATTGGGTAGGGAGTGCTTATCGCATTTAGGATTGTAACGATTCTTAGCAATTTCAATGCATTGCGATACATTTGTTCAAGATACGTGTATCGTATTGTTTCATGTGTATCGCGATACAAAACGATACACTTCCAGGTCGACATGATGTTGTAAGAAGTTGCATTTTCAGGCCCAACAAGTCTATTTTGTGCTTTTCAAACTTATAATTCCCCTTGTTCAATTGTATTTCAGTAAAATATCAACTCTGTGTAAATTATAAGCATAGTTTGAGGCAACAGACCTCTCACCTCTGAGTTGAACCCAGACTCCCAGAGGTCCATTGGCTGAAACTCATTTGTCTTTCTCAAGCAATAAAAACGAAATTAGATGTTACTGGTCATATGAAAGTTGGACTCTGTGCAGTTTGTGGGCCTTTTATTACTGATAATTCACTCTCAATATACTGCATGTAATGTATCGTGAAAAAATTGTATCATGAACAAAAATCGTGATACATATCCTTTCATGAGTGAGGCGTATCGTTGCAGCCCTAATCGCATTGGATGTCAAACCAAAAGGTCCATTGTTCGATCCCCACCATGGGCAACTGTGTTGTGTCCTTTGGCGAGGCACTTAATTGATTGCTTACTTGGTAATGCTATGTACTAAGGTCAACCAGTGTTAACCCTGCTTGGTCTGAGTCAGTACGTCGGAGAGTCTGACAGTTGCTTTCCACTATTGGGTGGTTCTCTCATGGTACTCTGGCTTCCTCCACATGTAAAACTGTCAGGCACAAGGTGACCCTGGTTGTTGAAAGTGTCATTAAACCTCAATATATAAATAATTATAAAATTTGGTTACACACATCTCTGACAGAAATCTTGTGATGGGGAAACCCATGCTTTAATTCTTAACTTCGATGGAAATGGCGGTGGTGAACATAAACACTTATTTAAATAAATATCTATTAGAAGATGAAAACGGCTTGTCAGGAGTATGTTAAATTTTATTATTATGGGTCAAGTAACATTTCTTAAAAAAACAGTTGGACTGGTTATTCTATTTCACTAATTTAAGAGGGCTGTCATGTTTCCAATTTTTGATGCAAACATCAGTTTCACTACTACAACATGCATAATCATAATTTTTCATGTTTTTACTTCATTTTTGAAGTTCCCAGACACTAGAAAATTTAATTAATTTTGAGGAATCAAAAATCATTGGTGACATAAAGTACTCAATATCAAATCAGCTCCAGTGATTCAACTATTTACTCAAATAAATACAACATGAGAATTTTTCTTTTTTTAACTGAAACAGAAAAAAAATTTGATGTGCAATGGAAATATCTGCATATGGGCCTGAGAAACAGAAGAACAGATTTGTATGACTCAGCCCTCGAAATTCACTATGGCATTTGGCAATGCCGTAGCAAAATGCCGCATAAAATTGATTTTGTGACTGCATTTATTTGCCGTAGTACAGAAAAAAAGACGAGCCAAGAAAAAATTAAAAATCGTCGAAGTCATGACATTGTTTATTAACAGCTACGGCAAAAAAAATCAAAATAAAAGAAAGAAAAGCAGATACCCCCCCGCCCCCCTGCCGAAAAAAAACCCCTGTTAAATTGATAAAGCTTTTGAACGCAAACGCCGCGTGAAGTTTGCTTTCAGAAATTAGTAATTTCTGTTGTTAAAGACGCTTCTCGTTGTTGCTTCGAATGCCACACACTATTACCACCCTTGATTTGCTCAGTAAGAGGAAAAATTGAAATGCTTTGTTAGTGACGCAGCCACGCTGATCGCTCTCTTGCATAGCCCAGGGACGTGCAGCTGTCCCTGGCAGGTTATTTATAGGTTTTTTGGTACACAATTTCAGCATGCATGATCTTATACTGATATCGATACCAAAACCGAAGTATTTTCTGTGAAAATATCAATATCGATATCGAATACTGAATTTCAACATCACCCAGCTCTAGTACTTTGGAATGGTGGTTGGGGAGGGAGTATTTGTCGACAGAGAAGATTCAGAGTTTAGGTTGAGAGACGAAAAATAATACTTAACTAAAACAGTTACCCTTCAAACTCCAAGAAACTTCTACTTAAATTTCATTCTGAGACAAAATCCAAGAGATTGAGTACAGATTTCACCCAAGCCGACTTATTCTCAACCTTCTCCCCATCCACTTAACCTTTTACCCAATGTAATGGCCAAAACCGTCCAGTGCTATTCTCAAAAATCACCATTCAATTTTTATTATTTTTACTTTTCGTCTGAAAAACATAGCTTATGTCTCCTCGTTGGCACAACCTCATTGAGCTCGTTCCAAAGAGGGGTCATAAGGTATGTATTTGATGCAAAAAATGTAAAATGAATGGTTATTCAAGAATTTTGTTTGCAGGTGTTGTCTTCCTTTTGTGTTATGTAAAGGATTATAAAAGTGGATGCTGCATAGCCAATATGTCTGTATGTGCCTACGTCTGCCCATCCATATAAAATTCTGGATGCAACTCCTACATTTATGAACCATATTTTGGTGAAACTCCTCCATGACCACTGACAAGCTAAAGTGAACATGCTCTTATTCCCAAATTTTTAGTCTGACAATTCTGAGTTAACTCTTCTTGAACTTACAGTTAAAACTAGAAGTCTTGTCATAAAATGTACACAAATAGCACATCGATCTTTACATTAATCTATGCATTATGACCATAGTAAGGCTATCAAATTCTGTACATACGGCCTATGCACAAGCAATGCTTCAGCCAATGGACCTTCAGGTAACCCGGAGGTCCATTGGCAGAAACATTGCATGTGTTTGTTCTAAGCAACTAGGAGAACCTGCCATGCTTTGGATGCTATTCGATATGGCAATTGCACGCATTTCCTATGCGCAATTAAGCCGAGATAAGCACACAGTTCATGACAGGCCTTAGTTTTAATGGTAGAATATTTAATATAGATTTCATTTTTTGATTCTTTCATGTACGGCTCTCCTACATTTAAGAATTGATTTTGATGAACCTTCTCAAACTTAATTACTAACAAGCATGTGCATATTCAGACATGTTAATCTCCAGAATAATTTTTCAGGGAACCTGAGGATGATTTTCAGGGAAATGGGATGGATTTCAGAGAAAAGTCGCGGGGACAAAATAAAAGAAAAAACTTGTGAATTTTCAGCTCATGGAACACTATTAACACCAGGTTATATCCAGAACTAGTTGTCAACTTTGCTGATGCATTTAAGCTGTGTTAAAAATGATAAAATAACTGTTGATTTGAACCCCCCCCCCCCCGATCCTCTTCTCCATGAGCCCCACCACCACCCACCCACACTGTCCCACAGAGCACCTCCACCTGTGGTTTGCTGTTATCAAAGTCTACTTAGCTAATAATTTCCCACGTCTGGAAATGTTAACAGGAAAATATGTCCTAATGTTCAGTTACTTCATCAATATTACTAGTACTAAGAAAGTATCTTTATCAAACTTCATGCATGTGGAACGTTTGTGCCCTACACAAAACTTTTCTTTTCATCATTGAAGCATTTTTTTTAATTCCATTTGAAATTTTCTGGGTACAGATAGCCAACAGTTAAAATGCTAAATAGTTGTTGTTTACGTTTTGATTTTGGAAAAGGGATGAGAATTAAAGCTATTCTATGAAGGAATAAATAAATATACATTATTTAATTCCTTTTCATATATTTTCAGGGGTTTTTTTGACCGACGAGAGGGGCCGAATATCGGCCCCATTCCCAATCGAAAATAGTCACTTTTTTTCCCAATTTGCTCCCAAAAATTCCCAATTCACGGCAGTTGAGAATTCATTTCTGTGTGACCAGTCGATTATTTTTAAGTGACCAGCACTGAATAATATTTGCCAGTGGACTTCGCAGTGTGAATTGTTTCAGTACGAAGGGTATTCACTTGTGTTGTTTTGAAACCATTTGACAGTGTCAAGGAGCGTCCTTGACAGTGTGTTCCTAGAATCAGCACTCTAAATTAGCTTCCTTGATGTGCATAGAATCACAACTGAATGACGCGACTTGCAGTGCGTGAGTCAAAGTGACAAAATGCATCGCTGTCAACCATAACGGCTCACAAATGGTACCTAAATTTTGTTACAGGCAAGTTCCGTGCTTCTTAAAGCACGGTACCAATTTTTAGGTTCAGCTCACGTCTGAAATCCTGTCTGGTAACCTGTATTTTATTCAAACTGTTCCCCAGGTCTGATACTCCTGCTGACTGATGTCATGAAACCTGAATAGACTTTCGTCCCCAGAACGAACCGTCCACAATTATTTTACCCAAACCGTCCACCAGGCCAAGTACTCCTGCTGACTGAACTTGGCTTGCTTAGGTGAGGACTTATGTATGTGGGTGATCATTAACCAATCCTTTTTCATCACTAGGATTGATTAATCACCAGTACAATTTAATAATTCTAAGCAGCCAGTGGGTAAATACAATTATACAACAGTTTTCATTGATTAATAGACTGATTTCTCACAAGGATATGCTAGTAAGTTTATTTATTTCTTGTTGATAGTCGCTCAGATAAATTCCCACTTGTGGCCTCTGCGATGCTAATTTTCCCAATTGGAAAGGCCCCTGGACCCTTTCCCAAAAAGGGTAGAAAAATCCCTGATTTTAATTTCCAAAAACTGCATTTAAATGAAGGTGGAGTTTTCAATTTTTATACACCCGTTTAAAAAACGGTCGTATTATGTTATCAGTCTGTCTGTCTGTCCGTCTGTCCATCTATCCATCTCTCCGTAAACAATTTAGTTTCCATTCATTTAAAGTCAAACGCCTTGACGGATCGACATCAAACTTTCAGAAGTTGTTTTTAGCATTAAAATACAGGTCAAGTTCGATATTGGTGTTTCTCAGTCCATCTGCTGCAGAGATATGGCCCTTTGAAAACACAATTTTTCTAAAAAATTGGTTTCCGTTCATTTAAAGCTGAACGCCTTAACGGATTGATACCAAATTTTTCAGATGTTGTTTTTAGCAATGAAATACAGGTCAAGTTCGATATTGGTGTTTCTCCGTCCATCCACCGCAGAGTTATGGTTCTTTGAAAACAAAATCTTTAAAAAAAAATTGGTTTCCCTTCATTTAAAGTCGAACGCCGTGACAGATCGACATCAAACTTTCAGATGGTGTTTGTATCAATAAAATACAGGTCAAGTTCGATATTGGTATTTCTCAGTCCATCCGCTGCAGAGTTATGGCCCTTTGAAAACACAATTTTTGAAAAAAAATTGGTTTCCCATTCATTTGAAGCCGCACGCCTTGACGGATTGACACCAAATTTTTCAGATGTTGATTTTTTACACCCGTTTAAAAAACGGGATGTATTATGTGAATGGTCTCTCCACCCGTCTGTCTGTCTGTCTGTCTATGGACACATTTCGTTTCCGGACGAAAACTTTAGTTGTAATGGATTGAGCTGAGTTAAATTTGGCATGTGGATTTAGTATGACAAAATACAGGATGGGTTCGATTTCCGTTTCTAGCGGCCCATTTGCAGTAGAGTTATGGCCCTTTATTTATGGGAATTTAGCCCAACTTTTCGTTTCCGGACGATAGCTTCAGTTTGCCTTGACCGATTTATTTCAAATTTTCAGTTTTTTGTTTTTGACCACAAAATACAGCTCCGGTTCACTTTTGACCACAATCGCATATACCTTTCCAGAGTTATTCCCCTTGAATGATTGCAAATTTGTGGATTTTGTGGTTTCCGGATGATAACTTTAGTTTGCCTTGACCGATTTTTTTCAAATTCTCAGATTTTGTTTTTAACCACAAAGCACAGCTCAAGTTCACCTTGGCCATAATCGCATGTACCGTTCCATAGTTATTCCCCTTGAATGATTGCAGATTTGTGAATTATGTGGTTTCCGGATGATAACTTTAGTTTGCCTTGACTAATTTGTTTCAAATTCTCAGATTTTATTTATGACCACAAAGCACAGCTCAAGTTCACTTTAGGCCAAAATAGCATGTACCTTTCCAGAGTTATTCCTCTTGAATTTGTGCATTTTGTGTTTCCGGATTATAACTTTAGTATGGCCTAACTGATTTTTTATACACCTGTTGAAAAACCGTCAAATTATGGAATCAGTCTATCTGTCCATTTGTCCATCCATTTATCCATCTGTTGGTCTGTCCGTTCCTCATCATTTGGTTTCCAGATGATAACTTTAGTATTTTTTTTTCGATTGACTCCTAAACTTGGTATGTGGTTTAATCAAAACAAAAGACAGGTCAAGTTCGAATATGGGGTCAGTTCAAACTTCGAAGTTTCTCTGAATTACGGACCTTGTTGGACATAGAATGCATCAAATATTTTGTTTCCGGATGATAACTTTTATTATTTGTTTTCCGATTGATTCCAAACTTGGTATGTTGTTTAATCAACAAAATACAGGTCAAGTTCGAATATGGGGTTGGTCCAAACAATTTTCACCCTCACCCCCCATCCTTACCCCAACCCTTCAAAAATACAAAACAGGCGTATATTGTCCCGCTACACGGTGCTCTTGTTTGAAAGATAGTCACCTATTTTTACTTCGACACTCGCACATTGATCACGAATCTCTGAAGAAAAAACCCAGAAATAAACATGAACACAGTTGAAATATATATCATAAAATACCCTTTTCTTAAATAAATTTAACTTAAATCCATATTTTACTGCTTCGTGAGTTTTTACCAGAGTTTGAAATGCACGTGATTTGACTCCAAACGTTTTTCATAAGTTACAACGGGAACGAAATATTTGACTGTTGTTTTCTGGGATTTTTGGTCCAAAATTGATTCCCGTCTGGGAGGCCGGGAACTACACTGAAATTCTGGGATTTTCCCGGGTATTCCGGGAGAGTTAACATGTCTGCATATTCCAAAAAGTTTTAAACTGCCATAATTTTAACAAGTTCTCTCTTGAACTTTAGAACAGATCTCTGAATGAAATTTTTCTGCATGCAACACCTGCTGTATATATGATTTGATGTTTATGAGTCATTTTACACTTGATTAGAAAGTGGACATGTGTATATTTCCAATTTTTTAGCTATGACAATTTGACCATCATAATGCCGATAATGTTTTTATTCTCGGCAGTGGGCCATCAGGACCTCTCTTGGAAAAATTTTGAAAAATGGTCAGTCCATGTGGTCCTTCAGTGGCTTTTTTGCATGTGACCACAATATTTCCAGCCATAATGTCCTGCAATTTTGTACAGAAGCATTCAAATTTTTAAAAAAATGATGTCGTTTTACTTTAGCTCAGTGCTGACCAATGTGTGCAAAATACAGTGTGCATGGGATGTGTATTATCTGCAATACTGCTGATAATACAGTACAGTCATTGTGGACTGGTTGTAATCCATGCATGGGCAGTGATGTCCATGAATGTGTTTACCAGGTAATAAAAATCATCATCGGCAAAATTTTAATAATTTATTATTAAATTTTTGGTAATTGTTTTCTATAATTACAGTTAAAACTAGAAGTCCTGTCACCAGTAGTGCGTTTATCTAGGCTTAATTGTGCTTTGGAATTACGTGCAATTGCCATATCGAATGGCATCCAAAGGCAGGTCCTCCTGGTTACTCTTAGCAAACACATGCAATGTTTCTGCCAATGGACCTCCGGCTTACCCGAAGGTCCATTGGCTGAAACATTGCTTGTGCACAGGCCATATGTACAGAATTTGATAGCTTTACTTGGGCCATAACGTGTACATTAACGCGCATAACAACGTGCTATTTGTGTGCATTTCATGACAGGACTTTTAGTTTTAACTGTAGTGTTTGGAATCAAATATTATTGTGTCCGTGGAAATATTGCCCATCTGTGGAAAGTGACCAGAAAGCCTGGAAATAAACAAACTGTCATCTGTAAAATGAGGTCACTAGAGGGTGAATTTGGTAAATGTACCTTTGTGAGCCACAGTCTGAATCAGGGTTCTAAGCATAATCAGAAAAAGGAACCCAGAGGATAAATTGGCCCACTGTATGGGATAGCACCAGCAAATTTCTCCCTTGGGGTTGGGGGGATCTCATTCTGCAAATGACATATTGCTTATTTCAGCGGCCGTACTGTACTGTGTTCCCTAGTGTCTGTGCTTGTGAAAAAAATGAGATGCCAAAAATAGGGAGGCATGATGGCTAAATCCCCCTCCTGACTCCTACACTACTTGATTTGGTAAACTGTGTTTATATCATTTCTTTTTCTGATTTTTCAGTATAATGAACTCTCTTGTGATCGTTCTATTCCTTTCGGGAATGGTAGCAATGATCATGTTGAGAACTCTTCATAGAGACCTTGCTCGATACAATCAAATGGATAACTCGGTAAGTGACATAATCTTTGAACATATCCCATTCACAGCCCAACAGAACTACAAACTACATGCCATTGCCATGCATTTAATACAGTGTTGTATAATAACATTCTGTGGTTATATTGAAATAACTTTTTACCTCACCTGACCCAAAGGATCATGTGAGCTATTCCCATCACTTGGCATCCGTTGTCCTCCGTAAACTTTTCACGTTTTCATCTTCTACTCTGGAACCGCTGAGCTGGTGTGAACCAAACTTGGCATGAATGGTCAGTGGGAGGTCCTCTACAGACGTTCCTCATTTGGTTCCCGTCCAAAGAAAAACATGGCGACCAAAGCCATTCTTTGATTCTGATTGGTAGATTGGTAGATTTTGAAAAATCTCTGAAACAACAAGGCCAATTGTTTTGAAACTTCACATGATTGATGACCGGTACACCTACCAATGATCCTCATTTTATGTTGATCAGGTTATAAACATGGCTGCAATTCCTGCTTATAGTTACTGTAGAAACACTATTGAAAATCACATTTTCAACTTCACTGTAACTACTGAGCCGATGTGAACCAAACTTGGCTCAAATAATGTATGGAAAGCCCTCTGAAAACATTCATTCTGTTTTGCGCAGATGAAGGAGCATGCCAGGCAGTTGCATTCTTTGATTTGGTAAGATTAACTGAAGGATATGTAGTTCTGCCAGATGAGTGATTACAGGCTCTTTAGAGCCTCTTGTTTTTATTTAGGATGACAGCTTTATGGAAATTGGTATGTAGGGAGGTTTGTGGTTTGCCAATCTCAAGCGAATCCGGCATGTAGGTAATGCATATCAGCACAATCGATCATACACATCTAAACTGTTCATTTTCCAGTCAAAAAGGCCATGCTATCTGCATGTGTCTGCTACCTCATCAGGGTCGGCAGAACCTGGGGGCTTCAGCCCCCCCCCCCCCCCCACACTTTTTTTGCCCGGCCATGTTTTTTTGTATGCACTACCAATGACTGGTGAAACAAGGGGCGGATCCAGAGCCTCCCCCATATTTTCCCCAGCTATGTTTCTCTCGTACTGGTGTAAGGTTAGCGTTTTTTATGTTTGTCACAAATTGTGACTAGCATACAGCTGGTTAATAGATTGTAAATGCATTAAAATTCTAACTGTGGCACAAATTATACTTTTTTATGAATTAAAAAAAGGAAATTTTGTTATATAGTTTTTCAATGTCTCAGTCTACACCACACATGAGATGAAGGCTGCTTGTCAATCGGCGTGAAATGCATTGGCGTAGGTATGAAAATCTCGACAATTGTTCTCAAAGTGTGAAATCTTTCAAATACATCTCCTGAAAAATCTCAAAATATCTGCTTAGATGCATGGAAATGGGGGTTTTGGGACTCTGGAATTTAAGATTTTTATACGATGGGCCGAACCATGGTCAGCCTGTCGTACCAACGACCATCGATTGTCCAATCCAGCCCCCCTCCCCGCTTTGAAAATCGTTCCGCTGCCCCTGCTTATTGGGGGTAGACTTTGCAGCATCTCCATTGCCTTGCAAAATCTTATGGGAATGATTAATTCACCCACGCCTGTGACTGTATCGAGAGATTCACCAGCTTCAGATTCAGAGACGTTTTCACAATCTGATTCATGTAAACAATATTCAATAACAACTCCCCCCCCCCCCCCCCCCCCCCCCAAAAAAAAAATAAAAATAAAAAGTCAGGGCATGTAGTAATATGCTGTCGGCTCATCTGTCTGTGCATCCATCTGACCATACATCCTCTGTCCATCTGTTTGTTTGGCAAATGAAAAATTATGGAAACAAAACAGAGAATGAAACAAAAGAACCAACTTACAAGACTGGCTTTAAACTAAAAGTTAAAGAGTATGCAGAAGAGAAAGGAAATCAAGTAGTTGAAAGAGAGTTTGGTATGAGCAAGAAAATGGTGAGCAGTTTGTGGGATGACCTCCATAGTGGCAGCTTCATGGCCTCACTCGAATACTACGAAGGGATCTTTAGCCTGCACATAGTGTGTTTCTCTCTGGGCAGAAGACAGTCATTTTACGTCCCCACCTGATAGGACAGTACGCTGTGACAGCATCAACCCCACAGTTGATGCTGACAGAGAGTGTTTGGACACCTCAAGTACTTTCCCCAACAGGGGATCGATCCTGGGACCTCTGGCGTGAGAGACTAGCGCACTTATCCATTCGGCCACCACTGGAGACCAAACAAGACGAGGGCTAACCGCTGTAAGACTGCAAATTAGCAAGAATTAGAATTAGAAGATTTGTTAAGGACCTGATTTGAGGATATGAGGGTCCAGGCTTTTCCCGTTTCTGGGAACATGATTAGGCTGAAAGTTTCGAGCGTGCATGAAAACTCAAGTGTGTTGAATTTAAGTGCTCTGCACATTGGGTGAGTGGTTTCATGGAAAGATAGTGCTTCTCTTCAAGAGAGAAGATAAGGATTTCTCAGGAATTTGCCACTTGATTTTGTGGACAGAACTGTAGAATTTCAGAGGTTTATAATCAAGTTATTAATTCCACCTAACAAAGCATCCAATGCTAAGTAATATCAAAAGACAGTTGTTTCGCATTATAATATGGTTTGTGCCTCTTAAGGTCAAGGTCACAGGCCCAATGATAAAGTCACACTTAGAAAAACTTAGACATTTGTTTGCCCGCGCCATAATTTCTTAACCACTGAATTTTTTTTAATGAAACTTTATAGCAATGTGTAATAGTTGCAAATTATAATATGGTATGTACCCCTGATTGTCACAGGCCAACGATAAGGTGACACTCAGAAAAACTTTGACATTTATTTGTCAGAGCCATAATTTCTTAACCACTGAGTATTTTTTAATGAAACTTCAAAATGATATGTAATATCAAAAGACAGTATGTCGCAAATTATAATATGGTACATGCCCCTCAAGGTCATGGTCACAGACCCAATGATCAGGTGACCCTTAGTTGTCCGGGCCATAATTTCTTAACCACTGAACATTTTTAGCTCATCTTGACAAAGTCAAGCTGAGGTAATCTCATCGCTCTCCATCCAGCGGCCGGCGTCTGTCATCTGTCAACACCATGTTTTGGTCTTCTCCTCCAAAGCCACTGGGCCAATTCAAGTGAAAGTTTGTGTGAGTGATGGTCCCAAAGGGGCATTTCATTTTTGTTCAACTCAGCATGCCCAGCCCCATTGCGAGGGAGTGGGGGAAAATGCTCCAAAATATTTTTAAAATCTTCTCAAGAACCAATGTGTACAATGACTTGATATTTGCTATGGAGCTTCCATATGAGGTGTAGAATCACGTTTGTTCAAACAAAGTTCGTGAAGTAATATTTGGCTTTGTAATAGGAGGGGTAAGATTTTTGGCCCCCCTCAAATTTCTATTTTCTGAACCGATGGACCGGAATGAACCAAATTTGGTTTGTGGTAGTATTGCGTCATAAGTACTTGACCCATGCAAAAAAAAAAATTCCCGCATCCCCATGGGAACCCTGGGAGCAAAAAATAGAAATATTTTCAAACACCCATATTTTTATACTGTACCAATGACCCAGACAAAGCTGGTGCTAACTCTTAAAATATAGGGCCAAACACAAATTTTTCCCCCCAATCCCCAAAATTTGCATCTAAAACCAAAGAAAACATGTCCTGAATGGCCCTCCACACTTCACCTCTACTGCGCATGCGCAGTGTCAAGGACGTTCCGAAATTGGCGCCATTAATCATTCTTAGTTTGGCCCTTCATCAGTTACCATCTGACTGATCTTTGTGCTTGTAAATCTCAGTTTAAATAATGTCAGACACATAAATATTAGTGAAATGGTGATTCTAAGGAGGATATAGAAGGAGGAGAGGAAAAATTTTTGTCAGAATATTATCAGGGCTGTAACTTAAAATTTTTTAATGAAATTATGTTAAGTTACCTATTTTCGAGGCAGCAGCCATTTTGTTGTCATTCTTGTTATTTAGTTACATTGATTTTTAAGTGTTTTCCTCTCTCCCTTTCCTTTAAGTCCCCTCTTGCTATTCTCCCATGCTTTTGGCATATTTTCTGTAATTATTATTACTAAAATTTCTTGGGAGTTTTAGCTGAATAACAGAATGAATTCTGTTCTTTTCCCCATGTTTACGTCTTCACCTATGGGTGGTTAGGCGTTGTGTTCTGCATCTACCATCTGATGTTCTGCAGTTTCTTCCCTGGAAGTCTCTGTTTTGCATCAGATAGTGTATTTTTGGTAACTGATTTCGGGCCTGGGTGCCTGGAGTCTTATTTTAGTGTTTTTACACTTATTGTTTACATTTACAACAGCCCTCTGTGTGAGGGGGGATTTCTTGAAAATAATATCTTGATGTTAATTTAGTCATAACTAGATACATTATTATTGTTCGTAAGTGTTGCATAAATTGTTTAAAATATTTTTAAATTTTTTATCCACACTTAGGCTTGGGATCCATTGGGGCTCAACTTTACTTTTCAGAAACTTGGGCTGTTCTGAAAAAATATTTTTTCAAAATATTTTGATTTCAATAATTTTTTCTATGTTAATGGATCATATTATTATGTATTTTGATTGTCAGGGGTTGGTGCGAGTACCAGGACTTTGTTTTCTTTTCACACTGAAAGGATTTTGATCAATTGTAATAAGAGGAAGTCTTCCTCTGACTTTTATAATCATTCTATATGTAGTCAGTGTACTCGCACTAACTCCTGTTCTGTATCTGATGATTTCGATGACAATATGGGAAGCGTATGTCACGGTATGTTAGTGGGGAATTGGACATTCCGGTCCTTTCCCCGCGGGGTCACTCTACTTTATCAATTTCTATTTCAGACGATCAAGATTAGGGTGATGTATCCGTGATGTCTTCCAACAGTGTGCCTCCGTCGTCACAATTAATGAAGGGCTAGCGGAAAAGTGCTCATGTAAATACGCCAATTGCCTAAGAGGACCCTAGTAGGTTCGACGGCCTTTGACGTCCGCTAGCTCGCCCGGTGTAGCGTCCATTCATCGAATGGTTCGGCAGCCGGGTTCGTCCGTTGCGGTCTAGAAGGAGTTTTGGGGTGATGCGAGCATATAAATCAACCAAATGCACACCCAGTGATGGCGGATTAGAGGGAGAACGGAGGAAGCCTTTTAGTCCGGTTCCTAGCTCGTTCAGGTCCATCCGGATGGCGAGCGAGAGAGGCCCCTCTCTCGTACAACAACATCTGGCCCCAGATGTTGTGATACAAAATGTTTCGCATTCGGAGCATACGTCCGCCGCTCGGGACGCTCCGACATATAGTCAGTCCGGAGAGACTGTCAATAAGGCTTCCTCATTCTCATGGTAGCGCACACGACCGCTCTTGGCAACGTGACCTCGGATATCCAGTTAGCTTTGCCAGTCAGAGAATCATCGGCGACCAGGTCACACCATCCGGTAGCCAGGGACACGAGGCCTGCAGACTCCGGACGTTCGCATAGGAAAGTGTGCGGGAGTCAATGTACACGGAGCTTCCGGCGGCAATGCATCGTAAGACCGCTACTGCACAGGCCTCGGGGACGGACGTGCTATCCTAAATAGCACAGCTTATCGCAGCATCCCAGCAACAACTGAATCTGTCGCATAATGTTTTATCCGACGATGCTGGGTCGGGACGCTCCGCGGAAGCGGGTACGGACGTCCGAAAATTTCATCCGGTCCGACGGGATACCGAAAGGGATTCGGAGGATTTCGAGCTTTCCCTTTCGGAACAACATATGCTGTTGTGTATGTCATCTGACTTGATCTTCTGCAGGTTCTTTCGTCGGACCAGAATGCTGCGATGCCGGATAAGAAACTGATAGCGTCGGTGGACTTAGAAATTTTTGGTTCGGTTCAGGGACATCGTCCCTCAGTTCCGACATAGTCCAATAATGTCACACAAACTTTCGAATTATTGAACGACGCTATATATTTATTATTATATGCTTGCTATTACCAAGCATTTCTGGTTTCTTCTTCGCAAAGTTACGGAGATGTCTTTCAAAAGTGTGCCGCTGTCGTCATAGTTAATGAAGAGCTAGCGGCAATAAGTGCTCATGGAATACGTCTATCGCCTAAGAGGTCCCTTGTAGGATCGACGGAGTGACATTCGCTAGCTCACCCGGTGTAGCATACATTCATCGAATGGTTCAGCTGCCGGGTTCGTCTGTTGCGGTCTAGGAAGGAGATTTGGGTGATGCGAGCACTATAATAACTTTAGTACTCACCCAGTGACGGCGGATTGAGGACAGATCGGAGGAAGCTTGTTAGTCTGGTTCCTGGCTTGTCCAGGTCCGTCCGGGCTGTGAGCGAGAGAGGTCCCTCTCTCGTCCAACAACATAGGGGACCGCATGTTGTGGTTCAGATATTTTACATTCGGAGCATATGTCCGTCGCTCGGGACGCTCCGTTATATTGACAGTCCGAGAGACTGTTGATAATGCTTCCTCATCCTCACAGCAGTGCACACGACCGCACATTGGCTACGTGACCTCGAGTATCCGATCAGTTTCGTCATTCAGTGATTCCACGGCAAACAGGTCACGCCATCCGGTAGCCAAGGGACACGAGGCCTATACACTCCGTTCGCTCGCATAATAGTAGTATGCACGGGGTAACTATCACAGAGCTTCCAGCGGCAATGCATTGTAAGACCGCTTCTCCACAGGCCTCAGTGACGGACATGCTATCCGAGTTAGCACAGTTTTTTCGCAGCATCCCAGCAATCGACAGTTTCTCGGTCGAATCAGGAATTATCCGACGGCGCTGGGTCGGTGCGGTCCGCGGTTGCATCAGGTTCGGACGACCGAACGCTTTATAGGGTCCGACAGGATGGCGAAAGGGAATCGAAAGATTTCGAGTTTTCCCTTTCGTAACATCGGAAGCTGCCATACATTTCTTCCGGCATTATCGTCCAGTGGTTGTTACTTCGGACTACATTGCTGCGATGTTGGATAAGAGACTTATAGCGTCATTGGACACGGAATTTTGGATCGGTTCAGGGACATTGTCTCTGACTTACCGACACAGTCCAATAATGTCATTAGAACATGTGTATTATTTATCGACGCTATGTATACATAAGCCTGCTACCAAGCATGATAGTTTAGTTTCTTGTCCGCAATGCTCATTTCTGCCTTTTATCATTTATAGGAATAATTTATTTTGGCAGAACAGGGCATAGACGAGAGTTCATATGCGTCTAGACGGCGTGGTTAAAGACTGGAGATAATCTTTTTCGCTGTCTATGTCTTTTCCAACCACAATGTTGGAAGCGACAATGATGTCTAATAGACTTAACTTAGACGCTTTATCATACGTAATCCACCTTACTGAGGCGTTATCATTACGTCTTCAAGAGAAAGAATTCCGGGATATGATCCTCAATGTGATTTCTTTTGAGGGCAGTAGTTTGTTCACGTATAACTCCGCCCTTCAGTGGCTACTTGGAGTTGGTTAGACGTGATGCAGCCCTAGCTACATCCACGCACGTGGATAGTAAGGTGAAGAACTCTCTCTGAGTCGCTTCTTTCTCGGAGAAGCTTCTCTTCAACGGCAACTTTTCAGCAATCCATGAATTGCTCGATTTACACGTTCTCTTGTCTATCTAGATTCAGACTGGGGCAAACATTCGGTGGTTGACTCAGAGAGTGCCACTGCAGTTGCCGGATCCGAGTTTTATAATTATGACGGTTGCCAGTCAAACAGGTTGGGATATAATATTGATCCCAACGGATTCGAAGTGCCAAGGTCTTTGGGTTCCGCAGTCTCTAAGCAAGCACTTATCTTCCACGGAATAATGTTTTTTTAGGCTTGCTTTATGTCATTGGATGAACATTATTCAGAAACGAATGTCCAAATCCTGTCCGTTAATACGACAGTAGTGGCGTATCTCCGGAACCAGGGAGGCACTCATTCGTTTCCGTTATTCAATTTAATGGAAAGAATCCTTCTGTTTGTTATAGTACACCAAGTTCTGCTTTGGTCCGTCATATTCCGGGTCGTCTGATTGTATTACCGGACTCCCTTTCACTTATGGGTCGCTTGTTGCCGTCAGAATGGACTCTCAACAAACAAGTATTCAATCAGATTTGCTATCAATGGGAGCGCCCAATGATAATTTATTTACGAACACAACTTGCTAATCAATTGCAGACGTATGTGTTTACATGTCCGGATCTCTGAGCTTATGTTGTTAACGCTCTATTGATCTAATAGGACAGAATTGATAGGATATGCGTATCCTCCTGCGCTGTTGTTTCAGCAAGTATTGCTAAGATAAACAACCACAATACATTTCTGTTGATAGCATCTCTGTCTTCACAGAGACCGTGGGTAAATTTACTCTGATGTCTACTGTGGGACTTAATGCGAAATCTTCCTCCATGAGAGGATCTTTTTTCGCTGGGTAAAATCGTGTCATCTTCATCACAACCCGCAATGTCTCAACCTTCACGTATTCCGTTGTGTGGTCCTTATTTCATTGTAAGCATTGTACTGGGCGAGCTTTGGACGCATTTTCTTACTATAGGAAAACCTCTTCTTCGCTATACTATGCGGCTAAAGTGGAGGCTCTTCCGTCGTTGGTGTAGGGATCACTATGTTGATATTGTTGATCCCTCCATACTAGTCATTGCAACTTTTTAGTATACTTGTTTGACAAGATCTACTGCAGCCTGTTACTATTAAGGTTATAGGTTTATGTTACCTCATACCTATGCACTCTATGATAGTTTACAATTGAGTCTTATGTCTCTTTATCTAAGTCAGTTAGTAACTTTTCGATAAATAGACTTAGAATCTTTAGATTAAATTTCTATACGGAATTTAACTTCGGTTCTTATTTAGCTAAGTAATCATTTGAGCCTCTGGAAACAGTAGTTTTCAAATTCTGACCTTTTAGACAGTAATTCTGTTGGCTTCTCTTTTACTGAAGAGTCAGTGAGCTTCATGCACTATCGGTGGATGATTTTCACTTTCGTAGTTTCGGAATCACTACTTCCTTTACTATTTAGGTTGGATTTTTGCATAAGAGTCAGGCTCCTAATAAATATCCGGAACTTTTTGTTATTAAGGTCCTTCCGTCTTCATACGGGCATAGGCCTTTACTCTGTCCGGTTAGAGTTTATGTATTTATAAACAGATATCTGTTTATTACTATGGGCGTAAGCTTCTTCTGTCTTTGATGCCTAATAGAAGGACGTTACGCTCCATTCTATTGCTAATGGATTCAATTAACTATCGATACTGCTTATGGTATATCATTGACTCAGCAGTTGTGCTTGAGATTTCGGCTCATGAAGTAAGAGTTCTTCTACATCTTGGGTTTACATTAATAGTGTCGCTATTATAGATTTTTGAAGGCTGCTCATTGCGCTCAGCCATCCACATTCATGAATTTTTATCTCAGAAATTTCGAGTCCATTTCTGGAGGCCTCTATTGTTAGGTCTATTATCTACTGCTCAGAATATCATTCCCTTAACAGTTGCTACTATAGCTAGGTAGGCTGTCTGTTTCGGCAGTGACTCCATTCTGCTGCCCTCTTCGCTCTGGGCTATTTGACCCAGGGCAAGAAAAAGGGGGGGGGGGGGGGGGGGGGGGTGGGGGGGGAGGGTGTTCCCTTGGGTCACCTGTTTTACTATGAAAACAAGGGGATACCTCCTCCGGAGTTAGTAATTCTGAGCTGTTATTGGGATGGTTGTTTAGTGAGAAGTTTATGTTTTAAAAATTCATTCAGGTCTTAGTTTTTAAAGTATAGCTTTTGAATATAGCACGTGTCAACGGACATTATTATACAATCCTCAGACACTTTTATGGAGTATAAAGAGTCTCTATTCTCTAGACTTACTTTATTTATTGGCTTACTTTAAAAATTATTAGTATAAGGTTTATACTAGATATTAATAGAGTACATGGATGTATGATGCTCAATTTTGGAAGGTGTTGTATCTTTCTAATTTATCATAAATAAGAAAGATACATGTAAGGCCTAATACTTCTTTTTCCCTAGAGGGGATGACTCTATTTTATTTAATTGAGCGTATTCCAACTTGCTCTATGTCCTTGGCCCTCCAGCCTTTTTACTATTCAGCTATGTCTGGGTCATTGGTACAGTATAAAAATGTTAAAAAATTTATAGTAATTTATATATTTTTTATACTTACCAATGACCCAGAAGGGGATGGCCCTCCCAGGAGTTGGGAACTCATACCTCCCCGCTGAGTACATAGCTCTTACCAGGCACTGGTTATAAGAATGATTAATGGCGCCAATTTCGGAACGTCCGTGACACTGCGCATGCGCAGTAGAGGTGAAGTGTGGAGGGCCATTCAGGACATGTTTTCTTTGGTTTTAGATGCAAATTTTGGGGATTGGGGGGGCAAAATTTGTGTTTGGACCTATATTTTAAGAGTTAGCACCAGCAATGTCTGGGTCATTGGTAAGTATAAAAAATATATAAATTACTATAAATTTTTTAACATTTCCCAAACCCCACGGAACAGAGAGATTTAATTTGGTATGAAGTATCCTTATGACCAGTAGAATTGAATGGTGAAAAAAAATTGCCATCAGTTATGTTAGGGTGTTCTGTAATGGGCATCGAAAAAGTGCGGAGTCAGCATATTTGCAAAAATTTTAAAAAATCTTTTCTCCAGAACCAATCATCAGAATCTTTTGATATTTGGTATACAGCATTCATAGGGGGGTCAGATAAAAGTTTGTTGAAATAAAGCTCATTGGTTCATATTTGGGCTCTCTACAGGAGCCCGAAGTTTTAAAAAAGGGTAATATGGGGAATATTCTTTAAAAATCTTCTTCTTCAGAACCACCAGTCAGAATCTTTTAACATTTGGTATACATCATTGTTATGAGGGTCAGATTCTAGATTGTTCAAACCAAGTCCCTAGGTTAATATTTGGGCTTCCTACGGAAGCCCAAATTTTATCTTTGTTCAATATGGAGGGTAATTTAAAAAAATCTTCTTCTTCAGATCCATCAGTCAGAATGCTTTGATATTTGGTATGTAACATCTCTATGGGGGTCAGAGTCAAGTTTGTTCAAATTGGATCCCTAGGTACATATTTGGGCTCACTATGGTAGCCCAAATTTTTACTTAGTGCAATATGAGGAAATTTCTTTAAAAATCTTCTTCTTCAGATCCACCAGTCAGAATGCTTTTATATTTGGTATACAACATCTCTAGGGGGGTCAGATTCCAGGTTGTTCAATTCGAATGCCTAGGTTAATATTTGGGCTCCATATGGGAACATGAAATTTAACTTAGTACAATATGAGGGAATTTCTTCAAAAATCTTCTTCAGATTCACTTGTCAGAATGCTTTCACATTTGGTATACAACATCTTTAGGGAGGTCAGATTCAAGTTTGTTCAAATCGGATCCATAGGTTAATATTTGGGCTCGCTATGGTAACCCAAATTTGAACTTCGTGCAAGTGAAGAAATTTATTTACAATTTCTCTTCTTCAGATCCAACAGTCAGAATGCTTTCATATTCGGCACACAACATCACTAGGGAAGTCAGATTTAACTGTGTTCAAATCAAGAGCCTGGGTTAATATTTGGGCTCTCTTTGGGAGCTGGAATTGGCCATTTTGCTGAAGAATTAAAAATTTTGTATTCAGTACCCTCTAGAGGTAATAAGATTAATCCACATAGGTTGTATCAAGGGGCTTCATAGAGGAGCTCTACATTTTACTTATGATCAACTGAAGAAAAGGCATGATGCCCAGATTATTTTTGTCACTCCTGAGGGACTAAAGGATTGACAGTGTAGCCTATGGAGATGGCTTGCTCAATGTAGACTCATTCTTGGACTCTGTTTAAATTGTGTTCTGTACAAGATGAGCGCTTCAGGCCCCGTGGGGCCTCTTGTTTGGTATGCAGCTTCCTTAGATTCAGTGGAATAAGATGGATCAAAAGAATTGCTAGCGGTTTTGTCATGGGGTGCTGTATGGGAATGCCCATTTTAACATTGTTGGCAATGGAAAAATGCTGAGTCATCATCTTTCTTGTACTCCACCAACTAATTTGAAACTTGTCTTATTCCTTAAAATCACTGGGTCAAATTCATTCATATATGGCACAGACCATCTTTGAGTATACCCTTTCTACTTTGTTCAAATCATGCTGCTGCCATCTTCGGACAGGTGTAGTTTACTCTTCTGATTTTTATGTGTACCCATACTATGTATGGTACACATAATGCCGGCATCCGGGGTGACCATCCGTCGTTCGTCCATCCTTTGTCCGTCCGTCTGTCTGTCTGTCTCTATTTCTTTGTCATTTGATAACTTGAAAAATATTGCTTGGATTGTCAAGTTACTTTATATTTGTGTTCGGGTTACTGATGTTCCAAGCTGTATAGTTTTTGGTGTAAATCGGATAATTTGATCCTGAGATATTAACCCTTTATCCTTCAAATTGAAAATTCCTCCAATCCCTTTGGCATTTGATAACTTGAAAAATATTTCTTGGATTGTCTAGTTACTTTATATTTGTGTTCAGGTTACTGATTTGCCGAGCTGTATAGTTTTTGGTGTAAATCTGATAATTTGATCCCGAGATATTAACCCTTTATCCTTCAAATTGAAAATTCCTCCAATCTCTTTGGCGTTCGATAACTTGAAAAATATTGCTTGGATTGTCAAGTTACTTTATATTTGTGTTCAGGTTACTGATGTGCCGAGCTGAAAAGTTTTTGGTGTAAATCTGTTATTTTGATCCTGAGATACTAACCCTTTATCCTTCAAATTGAAAATTTCTCCAATCCCTTTGGCATTCGATAACTTGAAAAATTTTACTTGGATTGTCAAATTACTTTATATTTGTGTTCTGGTTACTGATGTGCCGAGCTGTATAGTTTTTGGTGTAAATCGGATAATTTGATCCTGAGATATTAACCCTTTATCCTTCAAATTGAAAATTCCTCCAATCCCTTTGGCATTCGATAACTTGAAAAATATTGCTTAGATTGTCAAGTTACTTTATATTTGTGTTCAGGTTACTGATGTGCCGAGCTGTACAGTTTTTGGTGTAAATCTGTTATTTTGATCCTGAGATATTAACCCTTTATCCTTCAAATTGAAAATTCCTCCAATCCCTTTGGCATTCAATAACTTGAAAAACATTGCTTGGATTGTCAAGTTACTTTATATTTGTCTTCAGGTTACTGATGTGCCGAGCTGTATAGTTTTTGGTATAAATCTGATAATTTAATCCTGAGATATTAACCCTTTATCCTTCAAATTGAAAATTCTCCAATCCCTTTCGCATTCGATAACTTGAAAAATATTGCTTGGATTGTCAAGTTACTTTATAATTGTGTTCAGGTTACTGATATGCTTAGCTGTATAGTTTCTGGTGTAAATCTGATAATTTGATCTGGAGATATTAACCCCCTTTATCCTTCAAATTGAAAATTCCTCCAATCCCTTTGGCATGAGAGAACTCAAAAAATATCAATCCGATTGTCATGTTACTTTATATATTTATTCAGGTTACTGATGTGCTGTGCTGTATAGTTTGTTATGTAAATCTGATAATTTGATCTGGAGATATTAACCCTTTATCCATCAAATTAGACTCCTCCAATCCATTTCTATATGTAACCATACCTATGTCAGCATCCGTGGTGGCCCTCCGTCATACAGCTTTCTACTAATTGCGCATATGGGTACACATCTGACGACTTCATCGGCCTATTTTTTTCCAAAATAGTTGCTATGCCCCTTGTTTTAAATTGTGAATATTTGGCAGATGGAAGATCTGCGCATTCTTATTGCCTTGAATTAATAGTGGTGTTTGCTCAGTGAAATTCTCTGGACTCAAACACGGGAGTGCATTGCTGTCGCCTGGATGCTGGACTCTCTCCTTTAGATTCTCCATTCAACAACTATTTTCCTGGGAAATAAATGTACAAGTAAATAACACTATAGAAATTTTATTCCCCTTTTATTTCTTTCATTTAATATGTGATAAATAAGACTGAAATGAAAAAAATAAGAAGAAACCAAAACCCTTCACATACTCCGATACTAATCTAATTTCATGATGGACAAGCCCAGTCTCAATCCCTGGCCAGAGTCGTTCTTGTGTACCGGCAATTCTCACAATCGGGGCTGCAACTTATACAAAGGTAATAGTTGAAGGGGAGATATTTTTGCTGAAAATATGGCGTGTGATTTTATAAATAGGAACAATTTAACCCTTCACCCAACGCAGACGATATCAAAATTTATTATTTTAAATATCATTTTTTAATTTTTTTCAAAAAATTTCAACAAAACCATATCGTGACCCCTCGTTGGAACGAGCTTGTTCCAACGAGGGGTCACATGATATGGTTTTGTTGAAATTGTTTTGAAAAATACTATTTTTTCAACTGCCGAATTTGCATATTATGTGGGCGGATGCAGTCGATTCGTTGGGTAAAGGGTTAAACATGTACACATATGGTAGTTAATCGAGAAGACTGATTAAAAAAAAAATTTTGATATCAAAAACAAAGCTTTTTTCTTCAAAGTTTTGTGGCATCAGTTTTCTTAATAATGCTCAGCACTACCTCTTAACCCTTAAACACCTGGTGATTTTTATACATTTTTGTTACACAATGACAGTCAACATCCTGTTATTTTTCAGTTATTTCTAGACTTGCCAGAAACAGCTGCCAAGGCACTTAGTATGCAGCATGCAACTTTACCAACAGTACAAGTCAAAATACGTTGTAGGTTAACCACAGTAATCTAAGTTTACTGCTGCTCCTGCACTGATAAGATCAGAATCTGACATCATTTTCTGGAAAGCTCTCAATGAGAGCTTTCCAGAAAATGATGCTAGCTTCTGGTCTTGTCAGTGTAGGAAGAGAAAGATACATAGTTTATAGTGGTTATCCTACAACTTACTTTGACTTGTCCTATAAAGACTGCATCTTGGGGTACCTGTTCTGTTGCATCATGCATGATCTCTGATGAGTCAAGATTTCCTGTCAAATCATGATGAATTTGAGATTCTGTTATCACATGATTTGCAGTTTAACTTTTTACCTAACATAACGACTAAAATTGGCCAGAGCTGTTCATAGAAGTCTCCCAACAAAATAGTAGTATTTTTTCAATTTTTTTCCTCAAAAACACAGCTTACGGCTCATTGAAACAAGCTCAGCAACTTTGTTCCAACGAGGGGCCACAAGCTATGTTATCTTGACAAGAAACAAAAATATTTAATTATGCAGGAAATGTTTTCTAGAATTGTCGTCTGTTACTTGTATTTGATAGACAATTAATGAGAACATTAAACATTTCTCCTTCCCAAACCAACTGACAAAAATTACCATATCGACGATATTTTCTCTAATAAGCTATTTGAAGATGATTATGAGATAAAAAGTATGATCAAAATCATAATTAGGTCCCTAAGGCCCCACAAAGTAAATGTTCTGTTTCTGAGGCCATTTTTTGTAGAGCTGGTCGGTTTAACCAAACCAAAACCGAAACTTGATTTTTAAGTGGAAATTGAAACTGAAAAGAGATTAAAAACCATATATTTTCTGTTTTGTTTTAACTTATGAATTTTCACATTAGCACGCCGTAGATTTTATACAATCGACAAAATGTCGGCTAAAACACAAGGAAGCATATATCAATATTTTGTAAGAAGCTACAGTAGAAATGCCAAATGCCAGTTATGCAATAAGTCAATCGCTGCCCAGTGTGGAAATACCCACAATCTACATCGTCACATACAGAATCATTACACCAAGGAGTACAAAACTCTTGACCTGGTGTCAAGGTAAGAGAAAAGTATCAATTTGCATAATGATGTAATTTTTTGTTCATCAAATTTACTGGAAACAATCGTAATACAGTTTTATTTCATTTGTAGTTCGCTTGTTTGTTTTTTAACATGTTTTAGTACTATCCTTTTCCAGTTTAATGCATAAGGTATGGGAAATATGTATTGTCTTACAAAAACTGAAACCAAAAACCAATTTTTTTTTGTACAAAACCAAACAGAGGGAACATTTCAAAACTGACCATCTCTAGTTTTCAGTAAAAATTTGCATGTGGGCAGGTGTTTTTTTTATTTTATTTGTTATTTTTGTAATTATTTCTTTCCCATCGAAACTTCATTTTTAGCTCAACTTGACAAAGTCAAGCTGAGCTATTGCCATCACTTCTCGTCCGTCTGCATACGTACGTACGTACGTACGTTAGTATGTTAGTACGTTAGTACGTACGTCCACAATTTCCTTTGGCACACCTCACAGGTCGCATTTATGATCAGATTACTTTGAAACTTCTTATGCTTGTTTGGGGTGACCTCTAGATGGGAACTATCGATTTTCTTCAATTTCCGTCAAAAAATGTTGCCGCGGCCAACTTTCTTAGAACTTAGTTTAGTCAAACCACAATATTCCCCTTTTGCACACCCTACAGGGCACATTTATGATTTGATTGCTTTGAAACCTGATACGCTTATTTGGGGTGACCTCTAGATGGGAGCTATCGATTTTCTTCAATTTCTGTCAAAAAATGTTGCCGCGGCCAACGTTCTTAGAACTTAGTTTAGTCAGAAGACTCAATATTTCCCTTTGGCACACCCTACATGGTACATTTATGATCGGATTGCTTTGAAACCTGGCATGCTTGTTTGGGGTGACCTCTAGATGGAAGCTATCGATTTTCTTCAATTTCTGTCAAAAGATGTTGCCGCGGCCAACGTTCTTAGAACTTAGTTTCGTCAAACCACAATATTTCCCTTTGGCACACCCTACAGGGCACATTTATGATTTGATTGCTTTGAAACCTGGTGTGCTTATTTAGGGTGACCTCTAGATGGGAGCTATCGATTTTCTACAATTTCCGGCAAAAAATGTTGCCGCGGCCAACGTTCTTAGAACTTGGTTTAGTCAGAAGACTCGATATTTCCCTTTGGCACACCCTACAGGGCACATTTATGATCGGATTGCTTTGAAACCTTTCATGCTTGTTTGGGGTGACCTCTAGATGGGAGCTATCGATTTTCTTCAATTTCCATCAAAAATGTTGCAGCAGCCAACATTCTTAGAACTTAGTTTAGTCAGACCACAATATTTCCCTTTGGCTCACCCTACAGGGCACATTTATGATCGGATTGCTTTGAAACCTGGCATGCTTGTTTGGGGAGGCCTCTAGATGGGAGCTATCGATTTTCTTCGGTTTCTGTCAAAAAATGTTGCCACTGGCAAAAAAACTGACATTGGTCCCAATGATCTTCAATTTTGCCATTTCATTTATAACTTACCAAGTTCAAGTTTGTCAAGTTGGGCTACAGTGTCATTGACACTTTCATTCTTGGTTTGTTTCATGTTTTAGTCCTCATAATCTACAGCATAGTATGGGTGATGGTGTATTTCATTCTTTGAGTGCAAGAAGGCTCTGAAACATTGCAAAACCTTGTTGCAATCAAGGGCCAAAAATTTATTAATTTGGGGAAAAATACCAGACATAAACCATTTAGTTTTTATATTTTTAAGTTTGCATTGGTTATAAAAAGAGAGCATGCGGCAGCTAAAAGGACCATGCAAGAGGGTCTGAGAAACAGATTTTTAACTTTTTTAGGCCTAAACATCTGAATTTACAAATATAAATGTTTTCAACAGTAAAGTATGTGCTGTACAAAAGACAAGGGAGAAGCACCTGTATACCAGCATCTTATCTGGAACTCTAAATATGGCCAATTTTTTTCACTTCTAATGTCACTCAAAATTGCAGGAGGATGCACAAGAAGAATTTGGTTGGAAACTTGTTCATGGTGATGTTTTCCGTCCACCAAGAAAATCAATGTTGCTTTCTGTACTTAGTGGCAGTGGAATTCAGCTTCTTTCAATGACATCATTTACTCTGGGTAAGATAACTTTTAGCCAGGCCTTTCCATAAGCAGTCATTATAATTCGTATGCTCAGTGTTCTTGCATAAATTCATTTCTAATAGATCTCTCCAGAACAACTATATAAATTGTGATAAATTGATGGTAACATGGTCTGAGGTTTGCGGCTCATGGCATATGTTCAACCAAAACCTGCATTGTGATACACAAGAGGCTTATTTTCTAAACTTGTGATCACTAAAAGTTGCGTTCTGCAAGGCAACTTTTAACGATCACAGGTTTAGTAAATAAATCTCTTGTGTACCCACTACTGCACTGGATAAATAATCAATAAACCATCTTCATTCCATCCTAGTTCAAATCATAAATCGATTTATAATTTAAACAACATTTTACCAAGAACACCTGAATTTGATAAACGTATTCTTATGTCCCAGTAAGAGTAAAATCCTTGCCCTCTTTTTTGATGAGAGCTGGCATAGTTTCTTTTATGTTTACAGCTCCAGTAGCAAATGTTACCATTTGACGTCACCACGCAAAATATTTTTCTGGATTTTTCACACGTGCAGTAGACGGTGTCACCTTGGATGATCACACATGTCACCATCTGCTACAAGTGTGAAAAATCCAGAAAATGAACTGGCTTGCTAGTCACTCCGTTGATGAAGCAATTACGAAATGGGTAACCTCATTTCAAATATTTCGCGTAGTGACATCAGATGGTAACATTTGCTACTGGATCCATAAACATAAAAGAAACTATGCCAGCTCTCATCCAATCAGAGTGCAAGGATTTTACTCTTATTGGAACATAAGAATATGTTGATCAAATTCGATTTTCGATAACTTCCTACCTTTTTCCAGATTTTTCATCATCAAAAGACAGAAATGTTTGTTTTCGTCCAATAACTTTCTAATGACTATTCAGAATCAGTTTATTTTTATATGCATTTTTAGTGAAGCAATATTAATGTCATGTGTGATCATGCGGGGTGTGACAGATTAGTACAGTGGAGCCCACTAAATTGGATATCTCTTAACTGAATAACCCTGTTAATTGAATATAATTTCCCAACACGAAACCATTTACAATACCACTGGAACAAATTTGACCTGTTAATTGAATATAGGTTATAGAGTTAACGCCTGTTAATTGAATAAAAAATCTTGTAATCTGTCAAGAGAGCATGCGGTGGCCCAGTAGGTAGAGGTGCAGGCTGCAAGCCGAGAGGTCCTTGGTTCAAATCCCACCTGTGGCAACTGTGCTGTGTCCTTGGGCAAAACACTTCACCCTCATTGCTCATGTGGGGGCACGGTGGTTTTGTGTACTAAGGCATACTAAACGTCGATGGTGCATTTGTCTTCAACCAATGCTAACCCTGCCTGTGAAGAGTTAGTATCTTGGAGAGCATGACAGTTGCTCGGTGGTTCTCTCCGGGTGCTCCAGCATCCTCTACCCGTATAACTGTCCGACACGAGGTGACACTGGCCGTCAAAAGTGTCATTAAACCCCACTAAATAAAATAAATAAGGCAGGTAGTTATCTTCCAGAATGGGGGTGCAGTGGCTCAGTAGGTAGAGGTGCAGGCTGCAAGCTGAGAGGTCCTTAGTTCGAATCCCGCCTGCGGCAACCGCATTGTGTCCATTGGCACAACACTTCACGCCCATTGCCCATGTGGAGGCACGGTGGCGTTGTGTACTAAGGTGTGCTGCACTTGTCTTCAACCAATGCTAACCCTGCTTGTGTGGAGTTAGTATGTTGGGGAGCCTGACAGTTGCTCACCATTGCTCAGTGGTTCTCTCCGGATACTATAGCTTCGTCCACCTGTAAAACTGTTCGACACGAGGTGACCCTGTTTGTCGAAAGGGTTGTTAAACTCCATTAAATAAATAAATACCCTGTCAAGAAATTACCCTGAAACACCCAAGTTTTCCTTTGTTTATAGACCTATTTGGTCTCAGTACATATAATACAGGCATTTATTCTATTATATCTTGTTTGGCAGAGCTCATGGAGCTCTGTAGAACAAGATAGAATAAATGCTAAATTTATCTCTAGAATACAGGAAAGTGACACAATCCCTGTTAATTGAATACCCCTGTTAATTGTATAATTTTCATTGACAATGTGGCTATTCAATTAACAGGGTTCCACTGTAATCGTCACTATAATGTGGAATTTAACAATTTTTTATTAATATAAATCTTGCTAATTGGCCAAACAACTCTGCTGTATTTTGAAGCTTGAGTCAACATAACATGATTAAACTGATTTTCATGGGATAATTGGCCAGTAAGCTGCCATAGCTCATTTGGTTGGTCATGAGCTTGACTGAGTCAAACTGATCGACTTACAAATAGGGGTCAGTTATGCATATAAGGCTGAAAAAAAAATTGTTTTGATTCTCAGGCAACCCCTCATTGAATTTGAACCCCCTCAATGGACATTTTTATTATTGCCTTTCAGTGTCTTACAATATTATGGGATTTTATGCCCGGTGAAATAAAATCATTCTGTTGTATGCGTGCTGCTATGCATACAACGTAGTAATCAATTATATGTGTGTGTGTTCATTGAAAAAAATTTCTTTTATTTTCAGTGTTTGCTTGTCTTGGATTTCTTTCGCCAGCAAATAGAGGATACTTGATGACCTGTGCTCTTGTGAGTATCAGCAGTTGACATTTCTATTCAACGCGACATACCATGTCATTACGAAACCTATTAATCTTGTAATGGGAAACCAAGAAAATGGGACATAGCTTGTTTACTGTGGTTGACATGTTCTGCTTTATTGGTATAACAGCATCTGGGTATTAATGTCATGTGTAAGAGTTTTTGAAAGTGGGTAGCATAATTGTATATAATTGACTAAACTTGACTTTATGCTTATGTCGTGGTCATGATATAGCTGTAGATGCTGGTGGTGACATTAAATCCCCAATAAACAAACAAACAATGGGAGACTGTCCTGAGTTTTTTTCACTTCAAGTTTTTAAGAATTTGTTGCTTCAAGATATTCAGTTTAGAGTCCAACTTGTGAATGCTGTAGCAAGTTTGAAATAGTCAATAGAAATAATATTTCAGGCCTTTTCATCTTGAGATTGTGTTTATGTGTTGGTTACAATAATGAATTAAATACTAAGACTTTTCAGAATATGTACATTAGGGCTGTAGCGATTAATTGTGATACGCTTGAATCGCGATACATTGTTCACGATCCAGTACGTGTCATTGTTCACTGTGTATCGCGATACAATAGATATAAATAATATCTGGCAAAACAACTTTTTGGAAAAAGCACTGGAAAATAAATCATAAAATCAAAACCTTAAATTTATTTATTTATTGATGTTTAAGGTCACATATTTCTGCACAGTGGCTAACCATGACCGTGACAGTTTTACAGGTGGAGGAAGCTGGAGTACCCAGAGAGAACCACCGAGCAACGGTGAGCAACTGTCAGCTCTCCAACATACCAACTCCGCACAAGCAGGGTTATAATTGGTTGAAGACAGGTGCACCATCGACGTGCAGTACGCCTTAGTACACAGCGTCACCATGCCCCCACATGGGCAATGGCGATGAAGTGTCTTGCCCAAGGACACAACGCGGTTGCCACTGGTGGGGATTCGAACCGAGGACCTCTCGGCTTCCAGCCTGAAACCTTAAATTAGTTAATGTCATTAGTTATTACATGGAGAGGTTACCTATTGTTTAAAGAGTGCATCCAAATTTGTAATACAAGTAAGCAACTGGAAATGAATACATCCTTTCCCCAAAGTAGCTGACATCTGTAGCTCCATTTCATGAGAGATCAAGTGTATCATGATACATATCGTATCGTGCACACTGAATTGTGATCGTTAGGGAAGCATATCGTCGCAGCCCTAATGTACATTTCACTACACATACAGTATATGGGGCATGGATTACCACAAAAACATTTGGCGTGGTCTGGAGTTTTCGCCCAGACAGTAACTAATTTCTGCTGTAATACAAATGAAGGACATGCACAATATTAACCAATGAACCTCTGTGTTGAACCTGGTGGTTCATAATAAGGCATTGGCTGAAACTCTGCTTGTGGTTCTATTGCTTTTTCACAAAAAGGAGTATTTGTCCAGGTGAAACTCCACTCCATGAAAGTTTTGGTGGCAGTCCAGTCTCCAGAGCCTGTAACTGAAAGTCTGCCTGAACGTTTGTCATCCATCATCTGTCATCAGTAATCTAACAATTTGCACATTTCAGTCCTCTTCCAAAGATCCACCATGCCACACCAAAGCATAACAAATTTTGTTAACCCATAGGCCTGGAGAATTTTATACATTTCTCAACACTTTGACAGTCTACATCCCCCCCCCCCTCACCCCTCTAAAATAGGCAACATGGGGCATAAACGACTAACTTTGACCTTATCTCCATGTTGTGGTCACATTTAGCCATTGTGCACAAGAATATGACCTTAAACACCAATAAATAAATACAGTCTACATCCTGTGGCTTTTCATTTGTTTCTCAGCAAGTCCAAGGCACTTAGAATGCAGCTGGCAAGTTTCCTCAGAAACAGCCTATTGGGGCACCCGTTGCAGTTAAAATTGATAAGAGTCTTTAAGCCTTTAAGAATTGATATCATGTGGGTGTTTATTTTAATATCCTATAACTTAAACTGCTAAACATTTTTATTCCACTTCCCCCCTCCCCCACCAACCCCTCATTTCCCCCCATGCTTCCCCCACTCCAAAAAGACACACACAAAACATTTCGGGAGGATAAGGATATAGCTGTGGTGCTGTCTGTCCGTTTGTAGACAGTGGATTCCACTCTGAAATTAAAGTTCTGCTTGGCAGATCAGACCCAAACTCATCTTGGCCCTTTGGATGACACCAGTAAACATATGGACATTACTATGCCTTTGTCTTACCCAAAAATGATGATTTTTTGAAAACAGTTGATCAGAGGTCACTTTGGTTTCTAATTTGCAGTCTCAATATTGCATTACTATGGAATCATGTTGAGGTAGTTTTTTCTCCTGATGAGCAGTAATAATTTCTGTTTGCTATCATTGGATGAAAGTTTGCTAGTATTTCTTGTGCCCTTTTCAGAAATTGTAAATAATTGATGGGTGGTAAAACAGAGCCCTGTGGTTTTGATTTTCTCTAGTACAGCAGGTGATCAGGTCTTTAAATTCTACCAAACTCACACTGGTAATTAGTGTTCCCAAATTAGATTGGATAAGACATAGTATGGGTTTTTTATGCTTTTTTTTATCCAATTAAAGGAGTGTCTTGATCATAAAAGGTTGACCTGAATTCACACCTGACCCCAGCCTGTACACATCCAGTGGCTTAACAGTGATTTCTAGTAAAGTTTTAACAGGCAGCCAAGACTTGGCTAGAAACCACTGTGCATGTAATTTGTCTTGCCAGCAAGACCTACTCATGATGACATATTCAAGACGCCGGTTCTGAGATTGAAAAAATCGGAATTGGGCCTTTAAAGGTTATCCTTGAAAGGCCTGAATATTTTTTATACATTCTTGCTACATAATTACAGTCTATTGATTACTTTCCAAAGTTTGATTTACTGGGTTTTCCGGGTTTGATTATAAACGATAACTTCACAAGTGAATCATGCAATTAACAATTGGGTCGTGTATCCATGCGCGCCAACGAAGATGCTTTGCCTTGGGTGTAATGGGGATTTCATTGTTTTTTTTTTTAACCCTTTTACCTAACATGAAAAATGAAAAGCAGACAACACTTGCAAAAAAATTCTTGAATATTATTTTAATTTTTTGTCTCAAAAACATAGGTTATGACGATTGACCCCTTATTGGCACGGGCTCAATGAGCTCGTTCCAATGAGGGGACATAACCTATGTTTTAGAGAAAAAAAAATTGGCAATTTTTTAGAATAGTTCTGGCCAGTTTTGGCCGTTACGTTCTGTGAGGGGTTAAATAATATAATTATCGTTAATAATGAAAAGTAATAAACAGAGTAATCGCTTGACTGGACTGGTTACGTGAAATAATTCTTGACAGGTGAGGGATTCGCGCACGCGTGTTTGTACAACGTCCCTCACCTTTCATGAATTATTTCACCTAACCACTAACCGGTTCTTGTCAGATCACCGAAGTTAAGCAACGTCGAGCTCGGTTAGTCCTCGGATGGATGACCATCTGAGAGATCGATTTGGACTCCTGCGTTGTGTCCTTGGGCAAGGCACTTAACCCTGATTGTCCACATCGGGGCACGATGACGGCGTGTACTAAGGCGTACTGCACGTTGATGATGCGCATGTCTTCAACCAATCTAACCCTGCCTGTGCTGCAGTGTGGAGTTATGATGTTGAGGAGCTGGCAGCTGCTCATCATTGCTCAGTGGTTCTGTCCGGGTACTCCGGCTTCCTCCACCCGTAAAACTGTCATGGTCATTATTAGCCATTGTGCATAAGTATAGGACCTTAAACACCAATAAATAAATAAATAAATAAATAAATAAATAAATAAATTTCACGTAACCAGTCCATTCAAGCAATTACTATCTATATCTTGTGGCTTTACTGTTGTCTCTGCAAGTCATGGTCACTTGGGTAGGCAGCCAAGACTTACCTAGAAACAACTGCCAATATACATACAAGGCATAAAAAAGTTAAAAATCTGTTTTTTTAGTCCTGCATGGTCATTTTGGTTGCCACATGCTCTCTCTTTATAAGCAAAGCAAACTTAAAAAAAAACAAAAAAGTAAATGGTTTATGTCTGATATTTTAGCCAAGTTTATAAAATTTATAAATTTGTCCCCCAAGTGCAACAAGTTTTGCAATGCTTTAGCAATGCACAGCCTTGTACTCAAGGGGCAAAATGCACTCTTAACTTTAGAGCGACTAAATAAATAAATAAAAAAATGCCTTTGCTAATAATAACACTATGGCCGGCCATTGATTTGTTGCAGTAAACTGATATTATAGTGTTCAGTATGTAGAGAAAATGTTTGACACCACCAAAGGTGTTTTCAAGAACGTTTTAGCAACTTTTTATCACTCAAGGCATGTTACTCTGGTGTCAGACACTACAGGAATGTTTGTCCGTACTCTAAAGAACTGACATTGATTTCAATGCCAGATGAGCTGTTTTGAATCAAGTTTACACCTATAAACAAGATATTCTTTGGGAAATTAGGGTAATTAGTTAGTTAATAAATGACGATGGGGTGATATTTTATGGAAAATTTAAAAAAAATGGAAGTTATTTTCAGAGAAATTCCGAGTAAATTAAAATTTGGGAAATGTGATGTTGCGAAACGATACAGGATCGATTTTGTGTTAGCACTTTATAAAATGGAGATAAAAAATAAGAGTATTATTTATTTAAAAAACTCGTATTTTTTTTTTATCTCTATTTTAGTTTTTTTATATTGATTTTGTGTCGTATGATTACTGTTACAATAAAAATTATCGGTGTAATATAAGTTCTAGTATTTATTTAATTTTAGGCTCTCTCACAACTGGATTTTAGGCATCGACGACAATTCCATCAGGAAAAATAAAAAAAAAAACCCTCCCTCCCTCATTTAAAAAAAAAAATTGGCTGAGAATCAGTTATTTAATTTTGTTTGACCTAATGAAATTAAATAGCGCATTTGATTGGTTGCAGTATTTGTGAATTTAGATGATACAGTTTCCATAGAAACCTATTTCTGTCATCCTGCAGAGAATCTGAGATCTTTCCAATAAACAATGTCCGGAGTTTGTAATTACATTGAAGGAAAAAGTTTGAAGTTTTTTTTCAGTTTTCCTACAGCATGTGGTCCTGTTCCCTGTGTTTCTGTAGAAAATGTGCCTTCTGTAGATAGGAAATTGAAGTCTGTTTTTACCAGATCAAATTCCTTTATTACACATGCTTTGTAAATCTATCTGTACAGCTCTATTTCCAGTATAATTATTCACCTTTTTATTCTTTTGTAAACTCTTTTCCTTTTTTCAGGTTTTGTTTGTTTGCCTTGGAACTCCGGCTGGGTATGTGTCTGCCAGATTGTATAAAAGTAAGTGACCACAGTTTCATCCTTTTTGTCTTGTATTTTCTCTCGCAACAGAATCGATCAATACATTTTATCCGATATGATTTTATCACAGTCAGCATCAAATAGTCCATAATGGAAAAATGTCCTCTATGCATCCAATAAACCTGTGACATCAGAAGTCAACATGACATAACATTGTGAGTGTGTTGGTTTTAGAAGTAGTTTTTAGCTCATTTAGTCAATTGCCATCAGGCGTTGGGAAGTCAGCGAGTCTGTTCACATTTTCCTTTTAGCACAGGCTACACCCTGCAGTTTTTGTCCGATTGACCCCGAAATTTCATATGCAGGTTTGAGGTCATGTCTTGCTGAGAACGTCCCCTTTTGGTCACGATCGGTCAACTGTGATGGCTGCCCGAGCCCAAAACCCCAAAACCTTTAGCAAAGTCTGCAGGTCGTATTTATGGAGGGATTTCATTGTAACTTGGTGGGATGACTCCTTGAAAACATGGAATGAGAGGTTTTCTGCTGTCTTTTTTCACACAGAATGTATAGAAAGTGCATAATTACACAACTAATCTCATTTAACCCCTTACTTAATGAATCGGCCATATCTGCGGAAGTAATTTACAAATGAAGCAGTTGAGAAATTTTTTTTTTTTTTTTTATTTTCAAAACAATAGCATGTGACCCCTCCTCACTGGAATGAACTTTTTGAGCTTGTTCCAATGAGGTGGTACATAATATAGTTTGGTTGACATTTTGTTAAATGTTTGAAAAAAACATAATTAGAATAATTGTATGCATTTGTTAAATTGTTAATTTAAGAAATTAAATGGTTTTACACATTTGGTTATAATTCTTCACATTTCAGTGTAGATACATCAATAAAAGAAAAAGCTGTAAAGTTTCAAATCTTAACGAAACTCTAGTAATATTTGAAGGTACTGCAAGGCAATAAAAATGTCCAATGAGAGGGTTTATTTTCAGTGAGGGTTTGCCTGAGAATCAAAGCATTTTTTTGACCTTATCACCAAGCTTATAATAATACATTTTAATTCTATCTGTATAGGTTTTGGTGGAGAAAGATGGAAGCTGAATGTTTTGATGACTGCTCTGACATGCCCAGGGTGAGTTGCCCCCATTTAACTCTTTAGAGGCTGACACTCTGATTGGAGTTGTTGAATACTTTACTCTGTCTTACTCTATCTTATAATCAATCGATTTTTTTCCCTGATACAAGCTAAAACATCTAGATAGATACAAATTTGTATCCGCCACAGTAACTTCTGTGATCATATGCGATTAATCGATTCAGAAAGAGAATGTTTTTAGCTTAACTTGACAAAGTCAAGATAAGCTATTGCCATCACTCATGTGGAAGTCTGCTAGTCCGTTCACATTTTCTTTAGCACAGGCTACACCCGCTACACCCCATAGTTATTGTCCGATTATTACAAAATTTCATAAGCAGGTTCGAAGTCATGTCTAGATGAGAATGTCCCCTTTTTGGGCGCAATCGGTCAACCATGATGGCTGCCCAAGCCCAAAACCCAAAAAGCTTTAGCACAGTCTACAGGTCATATTTATGAAGGGATTTCATTGTAACTTGGTGGGATGACTCCTTAAAACGTCTGGTTGAGAACGTCCCCTTTTGGTCGTGATTGGTCAACCGTGATGGCTACGCAGACCCAAACGGTGAAACCCCGAATACCTTTAGCACAGTCCACAGGTCGTATTTGTGAAGGGATTTCATTGTAACATGGTAGGATGATGCCATGTAATGTCTAGATGAGAACGTTTCCGTTTGGTTGTGATCAGTCAACCATGACGGCTATGCGTGCCCGAAGCCCAAAAACCTTTAGCACAGTTTACAGGTCGTATTTATGAAGGGATTTTATTGTAACTTTGTAGGATAATTCTGTATAATATCTAGATGAGAAAGTCCTTTTTTTTTTGGTGGGGTTCACTCAACCGTTACAGCCGCAGGGGCACGTTACGTAGATTCCTTTAGCACAGTCTGCTGCTTGCATTTATGATGGGATTTCATTGCAAATTTGTAGGATGACTTGGTACAATGTCCAGATGAGAACATCCCATTTTGGCCGGGATTGGTCAACCACAATGGCTGCACAGGCACGTGACCTAGATTTGTTTACTACAGTCTACAGTTCATATTTATGAAGCAATTTCATTGTAACTTGGAAGGATAACTTGGTATGATGTCTAGATGAGACTCCTATTTTGGTCACGATTGGGCAACTGTGATAGCCGAGCAGTCATGTGACCTAGATGCCTTTAGCAAAGTCTACAGGTTATATTTATGAAGGGATTTCATTGTATCTTGGTAGGATGACTCGTTTTGGAATGATTTTACTGTAACTTCGTAACATTGGTTGACATACGTTAACTGTTAGGGCCACATCAACCTAAGTCTTAATTTTTTAATACAGTCTACGTTCAAATTATTCTTATTGAAAACACAGCATACAGGGAACAGAAATTAACATATTTTTATACTAATAACCAATGGCCCAGACTTAGCTGGCACAAACTTAATATTATCAAGGGCCAAACACACATTTTGAACCCCTCAATCCCCAAAATTTGTATACAACACAAAAATTAAAAGTCCTATCTGGCCCTCCATACTTTTACTATCTGCACATGCACAGCGCTCAGGAAGAGACCGGAATTGGCGCACACCTCATTCTTTGTTTGGCCCTAAAGTCAGTAACAAAGTTCTGTGCTTTAAAATCTCCTTTTATGTGGAGGCCAGACACAAACCAATGAAAGAATTGGTGGATCGAAGGCTGTAAATGCATGATGGAAGTGAACAACAGTGGTTTCAAATGTTCAGGGCTGAAAGTTTATAATAATTATAAAAATGATTTCATGTTCCCCAATTTCGGGACATATGCCTGATGTCATTCTTGCTAATGATTAATCCACTGTTTGTTAAGTGTTCCTTCCCTATTCTTCCTGGAAGCCCTTGTGTTAAACTTCTAAGCTTTTTGGCTATTTTTTATTGAAATTTTTTATTAAATTTCGAGGGAGTTTAACGTGTATTACAGAATGTTGAGTCTGTTTATCCCCATGGTTACATCCTCACCCTAGGGGTGTTTGGTCGTTTTGGTTTTGCATCTTCTATCCGATGTATCGTTTTTTCTTTGTATGAATATCTAGCTTTGCATCTGGTAGCATTTTAATCGGATACTGACATTGGGCCTTTTTGTGTGCCTGATGTCTTGTTTCCGGTTTGTTCCTTTGACATTTACATTGGCAATGTCCTCAAATATATGTAGTATTTCATATATTACTGTAGGAGTACTGTAGGATACAGTGATTATGATTCCGATAGTGCAGCTCAAAAAATTTAGATTTTGTCCACACTTAGGCTCTATCGGGATGCCCTTGGGCTCATCACGTTCCCTTGGGGAACATAGGCATTTCTTCAAAAACTTTTTGAAATTTTTTTTGTTATTTTTGTTTTATTTTTCAAATTTAATTTTGATTGCTATTATTCATGTATCTTTATTATGTCTCCCCTTCCCAGAAGGGAGACATATTGTTTTAGTGCATATTCTTCTTCTTCTCATACAAACATTGTCCGGGGCATAACGTTTTTGTCTTTTGACCTAGACCTTAGATATTTGGCATGTGGATGTATCACCATGAACCGGTGTGTCGCGTACCATAGTGACCTTCATGTGACTTTGACCTGAAGGTCAGATTTATGTGCTTTTAAGGGAAACTTTGTCCGGGGCATAACTTTTTTGTCTTTTAACCTAGACCTTAGATATTTGGGATGCGGATGTATCACCATGAGCTGGTGTGTCGTGTACCATAGTGACCTTCATGTGACCTTGACCTTTGACCTGAAGGTCAGATGTGTTTTTTTAAGGGAAACTTTGTCCGGACCAGAACTTTTTTGTCTTTTGACCTAGACCTTAGATATTTGGCATGATTGTCAATATTATTCATGTATATATAATATGCAGTGCATTAAATAGAAAAGAAGGGGAGACATATGTTTTAGTGTGCTAAAACAGTTTCTAGTTATATATTTTATTGTGGAGTTGGTAGGAGTGCTATCGACTATGTTTTTTTATTGTTATTATGAAAGTTTATTGCTCTAAATGTAAGGAGAGGAAGTCGACCTCGGATATACATGTATGCTTGTTGCCTTGCCTTTAGTCAATGCACGCCTACAGATACTTGTCCTACATGTATTCATTGGGATGTCAAATGTTGGAGAAGGGTGTCACGGTATGTTGTTGGCGGTTAGGTTCCTTTCCCGGAGTTCTCACCACAAGATAATTCGAGTTTGTCAGTTTCTTTTTCAGAGGAATAAGAACATGGTGATGGTACTGTAACACCCATCCAAAGTGTGCTACCATCGTCGCACTCTGATGAGCAAATGGAGCTAGCTGCAATGGTGCTCACGAATATTAAGTAAGGGATAAGGCCTCTAGTTAGTGCTCTTAATCCCTTGCAAGCAGCTAGCTCGACCGGTGAAACGGTTACTCCGTCCATGGGAGCTGTGACACCGGGTAAGTCTGTTGCGGTCGAAGAAAGTGTACATTTGGGTAGAGCGAGCACCTCAAATCAAAAGCTCACCCAGCGATGATGGATATAGGAAGGAAGTCGGCAAGTTTCTTCTCGAGAGGCTCGCCGCAGTCTGAAAAGACCACAAGTGGGAGAGGCCCCTCTCTAACCCAACAACATATGTGGACAAATGTTGTTTTGAGAAACTTGCACACGCCAGAGCATACGTCTAGACCCGCCACTCTGTACGCTCCGTCTAAACTGCTGCCGGGGTCGGCTACAGTCATGGCTTCCTCCACTATGTTACTAAAGCACACACAACTGCATGCTAGCTACCCGACTTCGGATATCCAGCCAGCTGTGCAAAGACGGAGCCAGTCTTCCCGGGTGAAGTCTGACCATCCGGTCGCTAACAATCCAAGGCTTCGTTCATCGGGACATTCGGAGAAAAGATCTATCTCCAGATCTTAATCCCAGGAGCAGTGAGAGGCGAAAAAACAGAAGACCGCTGCTCCTCAAGCCTTGGTAACAGACTTTGTGTCGCAGATTGCACAGCTGATCGCAGCATCCCAGCAAGTGCAAGAGCAGCCTTCCGCAGACTCCGGTGATGACCTGCGGGCGGTGCTGGGTCGGTCCCATCATCTGCACATGCAGATGCGATGGACTGAATGTCACAGCTGAATCAGTTGGATGGTGAAAGGAGCAAAGGAAGAGGATCACCCTTCCCTTTTGGAACGTCATATGGTAGCGATGAATTTTATTCATCAATACTATCCTGAAATTGTTCCACCTGATCAGCAAGCTACTGGAGAGAAACCGCTGTCGTCTCTGGACGCAGATTATGTGCGGAGGAAAGAGGATGTTCTTTCCTTCCCGATACAGTCTAGACAGGTGTTGCAGGCCTTCGGTCATGTTGACGACGTCATATTCAACCTCTCTGGTGCTAAGAGGAAAGGCAGTTTCTTATCGACATCTATAAATATACCGTTCCTTGGACCACGTCCATTTAAAATGGTTGGAGAAGATTCCAGAGAGCTCCTCTGCATTTAGATGAGCAGACTGGAGATTTAGATATGTCCCTACCTGCATCATTCAGTATACGCTCGGAAGTGATGGAATGTGCTATTTCATCTAATAGAGCGAATCTGGACACGATGTCCTACACATATCACTTTACCATAGCTATGGCGCAGCTTCTTAATGGGAAGGAATTTGAGGGTGTTTGTTCCCCGCTTAGAGTTCGTTCCAGGGCAGTCATGTATGCCACGTACAACTCTGCCTTGATAATGGAAAATTTGGAGTTGATCAGACATGATGCTGCCCTTGCGTCATCATCACTTATAGATGACAAGGTGAAAAGCTCTCTCCGAGTCGCTCCGGTTTCCGGACATACTCCGTTTGATGACAAGCTTCCGCTAGCCTATAAACAGGCTACAAAAAAAGATTCCAGTGCACTGCTCTTGAAGTCGGTGTCTCAACAACATGCTTCAGCAGACCGGGGTAAGCAAGACCATTCCACTTCAAAGTCATCTAATGGGAACTCCTTCCGAGGGTACAAGAAACCCTTTTATTCTTACTCCGGAGGTCGTCAGTATAACGACTCCGGAAAGGGGTGCAGGTTTGATCAAAACAATAGGTCAGACGCCCCTAAGCCGACGGGTCAAGGTTCTTCGCAGGGAGGACGTAGTTTCTCCTCCTGTAAGCCTCATAAGTCATACAGGTGATGGACAAGACCTCTATTGCTTGCCAGTTGGCGGAAGGTTATCAAACTTTGCGAGAAACTGATAGAAATCACGGAAGATCAGTGGGTAAGAAGAAGTGTAGTCTCAGAAGGCCTACAGCTATCATTCCGAGCAACGCCCCCACTTATAATATGTCCGTGTTGGACAAATCTTCGGGTGGATCCTTTCAAAAGAGAGTCTCTCCTTGCAGAGGTACAGGCCCTCCTATCGATGAAAGTAATAGAGGGTGTCGAGTATCAAATTCTCCAGGTTTTTTCAAGTCACCTGTTTCTCGTCCCGAAGCCAGACAGATAGTGCGTGAATAGAGCTGTTAGAGGTAATAAGTATGTCTTTTCCCTCTCGGTGTTGTATTCCTTGGCGTCAAGACATTTAACCCTTTACCCAATGCAGACGATATCAAAATTTATTATTTTAAATATCAGTTTTTTTAATTTTTCAAAAAATTTCAACAAAACCATATCATGTGACCCCTCGTTGGAACGAACTCGACGAGCTCGTTCCAACGAGGGGTCACATGATATGGTTTTGTTGAAATTTTTTGAAAAATAATGTTTTTTCAAATGCTGAATTTGCATATTACGCGGGCGGATGCGGGCGATTCGTTGGGTAAAGGGTTAAGGCCATTCTGGATGCCATAGTAGCCTTATGTACTGTTACAGCGGTCTTTTCTTCTAAATTAGTGGCTAGTGTTGTAAGTCTCCATTTAGTGAGCTTTCAAACACCGCAAGTGACACAGATATGTCTTCACTCATAACTGTGTAGCTACCTTGAGACTACTGTCTCTTTAGGAATTACGTCTGTTAGTTTAGGGGTTCGTCATTCCCTACCTTGTGCGACGATGGTTGTAAGTCTCCGTTTAGTGAGCTCTCAAGGTCACAAGTTACACTGAGATATCCGTCTTCACAGAGAGGAAGACTTCTAAGCTACTTTAGATAGGCTCTGACCACTGTCCTTTAAAACCGATAAAGATAGAGTGTTTTTCGGTTTCTTTTCCTAGGTGTCATAGACTTGAGTCGTATTGTTTACACCATAGTAGCCTAGCTAGAATCATGAGCTATGTTTTTCAGTATTATGCAGTAACATAACTGAAATAATTATTTCTTGAGACTGCTGTCTCTTTGGGAATTTAGGGCTGTTTAAATAGCAGCTCTTCATTCCCTGTCTTGCATGACGATAGTTGTAAGTCTCTTCAGTGAGCTTTCAAGGTCGCAACTTACACTGATATATCTGTCTTCACGGAGATGAAGACTTATAAACTATGGCTGGCATTGTAAGTCTCCTTAGTGAGCTTCTAAGGCCGCAGTGATCAGACATAAGGGAACTCTGCGATTCCTATACTCTTTGATACTCACACAAGAGTAATTCAAGTAATGCGGGTGAGGAGGGTTCGATAGGAATTATTCGTTGAACCCCCCTCAATGGTTATTAGTATAAAAATATGATAAATTCAAAGTAATTTGGGGTTTTTTTATACTTACCAATGGCCCAGACGTGGATGAATCATGATCCTTCCATGAGTGGGCACTCATACCTCCCCGCTGAGTTATTATTTAGTACGCTCGTCTACAAAGAATGAGGTTGGCTCCAATTCCAGTCTCTTCCTGAGCACTGCGCATGTGCAGATAGTAAAAGTATGGAGGGCCAGATAGAACTTGTTATTTTTGGTGTTTTATGCAAATTTTGGGGATTGGGGGGTTCAAAATTTGTGTTTGGCCCTTGATAATAATGAGTTTGCACCAGCTAAGTCTGGGCTATTGGTAAGTATAAAAAATATACAAATTACTTGCAATTTATCATATTCTCAATTATCACAATTCTTGTCGTATTTCATAATCCTTTCATAAACATTGAACATTATCCTTTTCATCAAACACAACACAATCAAATTAAGCTACAGGGTAATTGACACATTCATTACAAGCACTCTAGTAAAACTGATTACACGTATTGAGGTCACCTTTTTGATAACACTCAATACATGACAATTAAATCACCAACTCAACGAAATAAATTAGACAAGATCACTTTTTGCCATGAAGATATTTTAATGTAGGCCTACCATGCGTGAAAGCTGAAAAATAAAACAATGAATCACACACACAGATACAGTTCTGCTGATGTGGACTGATCACTTTCAATATTTCCATGGATGCCATAATATTAGATTCCAAACACTAATTGTAGGAATTATCATCAAAAATTTAGTTATTGAAGCACCAGGTTGTACGGTGCTTCATTAACTGGTAGAGTGCTGGAAGCCCTATTTTGGGCTTTACTAAAAGTGACAGGCAATAACTGTCTGTAGCTACATTCCGCCTGAGGAAGCCTTTATTGTCCTTGATATGAATCAGATCTTTTATACAATACCTTGCTCTGACATTTAATTGGATAGGGGGGCGCTATTGTAAGTGACAATTTCACTGGGGGGGGGGGGGGGGGGGGGGGGGGTAATTGTCCTAGCTGACATTTTGTTGGGGGGGGGGGGGAGCAGTTGTCCAACTGGTTATTATTGGACAGGGGGCACTTGTCCTGTGGGGGGCAGGGGGGGGGGGGGGCACTTGTCTGGAACCCTTTCTTAAGTAATTGAACAAAAAAACCCACAATGTCGGTTTGTGCAAGTAAACAACCCCATAGAGGGACACTACAGTACTCAATTAACCACATGAAGTCAATTCGACACAATGTATCAATGTGTGTACACCCATCCATCTCACCGACCGACCAACCATGCACCCGCATCTAGGGTACATTGTTTGTCTTTCTAACTCCACATTTAAAGGCTAGTACATTTTTATTTCACAGCATGTTTGTACATATACCAGAGGTGTGCATATTGTCCGGTTGTTGATATGCTTCAACATTTCACAAAATTGCAGGTTGCTGCACAAAATCAAATTTTTTGTATAATTTCACCTGTATGGTACTTGGTGTGTGGTAGACTTTGTGGGGGTATTTTAGGTGTCTTGCAGATACAGCATATGTATGGGTAACAACTGTTTGCTCTTCAACCTCCTGTGTCCATGTGCTGTGCAGGGGCATGCTTAATCTAATTTACTATCATCCATTTGGAAGAAATAATTTGAAAAGTATTCAAGTATTCACATCTGCATTCATGGATGCATTCTAAAGTATTCGTATTCAAATACATTTGGAATTTGTGATCATATTCATATTCATAAAATTTCAAAGTTTCTTATTCGTATTCAGTATGTTTGCACTGTATTTGCACCAACCCTGCACAGAGCATTAAATGTCACAGTGTGGCAAAAATGTATGAAAAATCTCCAGACCTTTAAGGGTGAACACTTCAGTTCTCACCCACATTTCAAAATAGGTGTGCGGAAATTGTGTGTGAAGTTATTTTGATGGCTCTTTTTCTCTTGTTTAAACATTAATTTATTTTTGGAAATACTTATAAATGTGAAAAAAGTGCACCAACATAATATGGTTTATTCCCAACAAAACCAATCCCAACAAGATGAATGTCGAAAATGGTCATCCCAACCATACAAATCCCGATAAGATGAATTTAATTAAAATGACTGTATAACCCATTTAAAGGTTGAGAGCTGGAAGCTCATTTTGGGGCTTTATCCTGAAGTGTGGGCACCAGAGCTAAAGGATTTCATACTCTGTAGATGTAGGCTACTTCAATTAAATTTTGATGTGATATTATTAAGTCTGGGTGGATTTGGCCTGTTACCATTAATGGGAGAGTGCCTATAGGCACTCTCCCATTAATTGTAACAAGGCAATAATATATGATCGAAATTTGGACAACCAAACAAAAACTTAGCACGCTTCCAGTATACAGAGGCGCCATGATTTCTTACAAGATGTTATTTGCTAGTTGTTTATTTTTTTTATCAACAAAACTCCCCAACACATGCATAAAATAAAACCCTAAAATACTTCAAATAGCATACACTGTAATGTACACTTTCTTTTTAAAGGCAGTTTCCCCCATATTTGATAAGAAAAAGGATATTTATATACTTGAACCAATGACCCAGACTTACCTGGTGCAAACTCATTAATATCCAGCGTCAAACACAAATTTTGAACCCGAAACCCCCCAAATTTGCATACAAATCCGAAAATCCAAAATCCCATCTGGTCCTCCATACTTTTGTACTGCACATGCGCGATAACCAGGAAGACACCGAAATTGGCACAAAGCATCATTCTTTTGTTTGGCCCTTGTCAGTAAACATCTTGACTGACATCTGTGCTTTAATTCATAATTCTGAAGATGTCAGACACAAATCAATGATGGTTTTCATGGAACAGTGTAGCAGGATGTTGGAAGTGAACAGTGGTGGTTTTGGATGTTCAGGGCTGTAACTTTATAATTTTTATAAAAAATTATTCATGTTTCCCATTTCATGATACGTGCCTGAACGTTGTAAGTTGTACTTCCCTTTCCTCTCCTGAATCTTCCCGTTAGATTCCCAAGCTCTTTCGGCCTTTTTATTGAGAATTTTTTATTAAAATTCTTGGGAGTTAAACAGAGTTCGCTGCAAGGTTCTCATGATTATTAAGCAGGGATTAAGGCCTCTAGTTAGTGCTCTTGATCTTCTGCAGGCAGCTAGCTCGACCAGTGAAACAGTTCCCCAGTTAGTGGGAGCCGGGACACCGGGTAGGTCTTTTGCAGGCGAGGAGAGTGTAGACGTGGCTAGAGCGAGCACCTCAAAAACAAAAGCTCACCCAGTGATTATGGCAAAAGGGGAAAAAGCATGAAAGTTCTTGACGGGAGATCTGAGGTCAGAACTTGAGTTGGAGAACCCTCTGCGTCCCGTCAGCAGTCGGGGCTGACTGTTTCCGTCTCGAGAAACTTTAGGGTGTTGAGGCATATTGCAATTTTGGACGCTCCTTCCACACTGCACATGGGGTCGGCTGCTGTTATGGCTTCCTCTTACATGGAAGAGCACACAAAGGGAAAAAAGCCTGCAAGTTTCTCTACAGGATGCTTGGCGAGATCTGGGGTCAGATCGCGAGTTGAAGAACCATCTCTGTCCCGTCAGTAGTTGGGTTGACTGTTTTCCGTCCTGAGAAACGTTAGTGCGTTGGAGCGTTCGTCCACGCTTGCGGTTCTGGACACTCCTTCCACACTGCAGCCGTGGTCGGCTGCTGTTTTAGCTTCTTCCTCGGCAAACTAGTAGACCGCACATTAACTGTCCGACTGGATGTTCCAGTTCCTCAGACAGTCCCAGTCTTCACCATCGAAGTCAGATCAACCTGCAGCTAGTGGTTTGAGGCTTATACATACGGGACATGCATCGAAAAGATGTGGGGTCAGATCTCCATCCCATGAGCGGCATATGGCAAAGAAGTAGAAGACTGCTGCTTTGCAAGCCTCGTTCACGGACCTGCTGTTGGAGATTGCGCAGCTCATCACAGCATCCCAGCAGTCTCAGGTTCAGCCGTCGACATCCTTAGGTGGTGAGCTGTCTGACGGTGCTGGGTTGTTCCAGTTATCTGTTCATTCGGATGGTGTTGACCATGTTTCTCAGATTGAACACTCAGATGGTGAGAGGGCTATGGAGGATGATTCTCCATACCTTGCGGAACAGCACATAGAGGCTATGAATTTTATTCCTTAGTTCTTTCCGGAACTTGTTCCATCTGAACAAAAGTCTGCGTTTGCTATGTGAAAACTGCTATCGTCCCTGGATGCGCAGGAAAGAGCATTTTCTTTCCTTCCCGCGTCATTTTGCTCAGGTGTCAGGAGGCCTTTGGTCTGCTTGATGATGCCACCCTTGGCCTAGCAAATAGTATAAGAAAAGTGGTTTCTTATCGTCTGCTTCTCTACAGTTACCGTTTTCTGGATCATGTTTTATAAAAATGGTAGGAGAAGACATTCAGAGAGCTCCTCTTCATTGCATGAGCGAGTGTTGGAATTAGATATTTCATTGCCCAATTCATTCTGTGTCCATTCCGACGATCTGGAATCTTCTATTGATTCCAGTCATGTGGTTTTAGATGCTATGTCATATGCAGGCCATATCATTAGGGCTTTGGCTCAGCGTCTTACTGTCTTTTCTACAGCAATCATGTTTGCCGTGTATCACTACGCCCTTCAGTGGCTAATTTGAAGTTGATTAGATGTGACCAAGCCTTTGCATTGTCTACCTTGATTGACGATAAGGTTAGAAGCTCTCTCAGAGTTTCTCCAGTTTCTGGTCATTCTTGTTTTAAGGCTCATTATCCTTTGTGTACGAGGAAGCTACCAAAAGGCAACTATCATCTTGTTGTTAAGGTCGGTTTCGCAGCAACTGTTATCTGCTTAACATAATAGGGGAGGAGACTTCTCTTTGCAGACATCGAAGAGGGGTTCCTTGCTTGGTTCTAGAACCCTCGTACAGCATTTTGGGAAACCATCAATCTGGTGAATCTGGTAAGGGGCGTAAGTTTGGTAAGGACAATATAGTGTGATGCCTCTAAGCTGTCGGCTTGAGGAGGTCAAAGTTTCTCTTCCTGTAAGCCTCAGAAGTCCTATTAGTGATATTTTAGACCTCTATTGCTCTCCAGTTGGTGGAAGTTTATTGAATTTCACATCCAAATGGATAGAGATAACGGAAGATCATTGGATAGGAATGAAGTCGAAAGAGGTCTTAGGCTGTCATTCCGATCTGAGCCTCTCCTTACAAGATGTCCGCATTGGACAAATCTTCCGGCAATTTCTTCAAGAGAGAGTCTCTTCTTTTAGAAGTTCAGTCTCTCTTAGAAAAGGAGGCAATAGAGGTTGCAGAGAATCCCAATTCTTCGGGATTCTACAGTCATTTGTTCTTTGTGCTGATGCCAGATAGCTCGTTCCGATCAGTTATAGGCTTGAACTGAATAATCAAATTGATTATAGCTTCGAAGTTTTACATGAAACTATCCCGTCGGTAAGAGTGAGCCTACGAGTGATCGACTTTACGGCAAGCGTAGACCTGAAGACACATGCTTTCACATCTTGGTCCATCTGGCATTCAGAAGTATCTTAGTTCTGCCATAGAGGGGACGTTTACCAGTTCAAAGTGATGTGTTTCGGTTTGAATCTGGACCCTTTAGCATTCACTCGGATTATGAACTCGGTCATGTCTTATTTCCGATCGTACTCTGCAGTGATAACGTTGCCTTATCTGGATGACATTCTTCTAGATATGTCGCCAAAAGTATGCTTTAAAACGATGTTCAGAGTCTGCTTCAGTTATTCCGACGTCAAGGTTTCATTGTAAATTGGAAGAAGTCTGATTTGACTCTGTCAGTGTCCTTCATTCTCTTGGGAATGAGTTCTGAGATTCACTGCAATCTGGTCCATCTTCTCATAACCAGGGCGAAGCTAGTCAGTTATTATGCTCATTTTCTCCTAAATTTTCTTACAGTTTCAGCAAGGGAGTTTATGAAATTGATGGGACTGTGCAGGGCGACTGCAGAGCTGATTCCACTAGGTCGATTTTGCACTGCGTACTCGCTAGATTTTCTGATTTCAGAACTGGAGTGTCAAACGCATTTGCTCGAAAAGCAGATTGTTTTAACGGCACTGGTTAAACAAAGGATTTAGATTTTGGCAGACCTTCTATTGTTGATTCAGTGAGTTCCGCTTCAAATACCGGATCCGGTCTTCACTGTTATGGCAGATGCCAGTCTGTCGGGTTGGGGTGCCTCCCTGATTCCTGCAGATCTAAGTGTCAGGGTCTTTGGAACTCTTGGTTCCTGGAGTAGCTCATAAACATAAAGGAGATGCTTCCATTTGGCTAGCTCTAAGCATTGGATAGTTCAAGTAGGGAACGTCCATGTTCAGATTTGTCAGACAATTCCACAGTAGTGGCTTACCACTCATTCCTTTCCTTCTATCTGCAGGATGACCTCATCTTCATTTAACTATGTGGCTAAGTGGGAGAGTCTTCTTCCATTGGTGTGCGGACCAGTCTGTGGATATTTATAATACATCTATACCTCAAGTGGCCAATTTTTTAGTCTACCTTTTTGACGTGTTAAAATGCAGCCTGTTATTATTAAAGGCTATAAGGCTATGTTTTCAGTCTCATATGCTCATTATGATCATTTGGCTGTTGGATCAGATCTTTCTCTATCCAAGCTAGTTAAAAACTTCTCAATCAGTAGACCTCGAACCTTAAAATTAATTCCAAAATGGATTTTAGCTTAGGTTCTTCTGAAGTTCATGGAAGCTCCTTTTGAGCTGTTACGTGAAGTTGAATTTAAATATCTTACTTATAAACGGCCTTTCTCTTGGCCTTTGCTTCTCTGAGAGGAGTTTGTGGAACTTCATGCTTTATCAATGGAAGATTCTCATTTCCGTAGTGTGGGTAAAACTATTAGTTTTTCTATGGAGGTGGCATTCTTGGCTAAGAACCAGATTCTGGATAGGGGTTCTGAGTATATTGTTATTAGGCTTTACCGTCTTCGGACATCCTTAGACCAGTGTTGTGTCCATTAAAAGCTCTTCATATTTATAAACACCACTCTTAGTTTCTTTAGAAAAGACAGAAAGACATTTTTCTTTCTCTTTTTCCTAACAGAAAAGATTTTTCAGTACATTCGGTTGCCATCTGGATTCATTTGGCAGTACATATTGCTTATCATAATCTTTCTCTAGATTAGCATTCTGTTAAAAGAATTTGCCTCATGAAGTTAGAGTATTGTCTTCTTCTTGGGCTTATTCCAATAGTATTGCCATTACTGTTTTAATGAAAACAGCTTACTGGACACAACATTCTACGTTTACCAAGTTTTATCTTAGAAACTTAGAGTCTATTTCCGGAGAATGTGGTCCATTAGTGTAACATCTTTATAGGCAGTTTGCTCGAGCACTGACGCCGGTCCACTGCCCTTTCTCGTTCTGAGGATTCTTCCTTCAGAAAAAGGGGTGGGGGGAGGCGGGAACGGTGTTCCCTTATTATCATCTGGCTTTATAGTGAAAGCAATGGAATGTCTCTCCCAAGGACAGTAGTCGGGAGTCCGTGCTGAATGGTTTTATGTGTAGCTCGATGTGAAGCAACAATATTGCCTTATTGCATATTGCTCTTTTAAGTGTAGCTCAATGTGGAGCATTATATGTATATGATGTGTCGTAGGAGAGTTTATATACAATCCGCAGACACTTTTAATTCAGTATAAAGCGTCTAATTCTCTGGATTCGCTTTATAATTGGTTTCCTTCACCGAATTAGCATAGGGATTATGCTGCCATGGAGAATTTATTTATATTACTCCTTTTGATTGTGAGTATTGTCTTTCTCTTTTATTATACAGAAAGGTATATGTAATTCCTCATTTATCTCCTATTCTCATTTAGGAGTCCTCCTTTCAGTCGGAGTAATAGAGTGATTATTGTTAACTTTAAGTCCTAGGCTCTCCAGCCTTTTTACTATGCAGCTAAGTCAGGGCCATTGGTTCTAGTATAAAAATATGAAAAATTTAAAGTAATTTGTATATTTTTAAAACTTACCCATGGCACAGACGGAGATGGCCCTCCCTTGAGAGGGCACACATACCTCCCTGGTGATTTATATAACATTTAGCAGGCACTAAAAGAATGATGCTTGGCACCAATTTCGGTGTCTTCCTGGTTACCACATGTGCGCAGTATAAAAGTACGGAGGACCATATTGGACTTTGAATTTTCAGATTTGTATGCAATTTTGGGGGCTTGGGGGTTCAAAATTAGTGTTTGGCCCTGGATGTTAATGAGTTTGCCCCAGCTAAGTCTGGGCCATTGGTAAGTATAAAAAATACACAAATTACTTTATATTTTTCATTTTCCTCTTATTGGGATTCGACTTGATGTGATCGTCTTGTTGTGATCGTCTTGTTGGGATATTTTACTGATTCATCTTGTTGGGATGACACCCATAATATATCACAAACTTGTGAAAAGGGATTCATCAGCAAGCCTAATTATAGATGTGCTATCACCAAATAGGGATTATTTGAAGATGTGAACAGCTGTACACTAATAGCACAAAGGGGACTGCAAGTAAGTCTTAAAAAAAGAAAGTAGATATGAATTTATACTTTTTGTTTTATTTCCAGGTTTGTGTTTTCAGTATTTTTCCTTCTGAACTTAGTATTGTGGGCCAAAGGAAGCAGCGCAGCCATCCCATTTTCAACTCTGATAGCCCTGTTGGCTTTGTGGTTTGGAATTTCTGTACCTTTAACATTTGTTGGAGCATACTTTGGTTTTAAAAAAAGGGTTTGTACCATTGTATCATTTTACAGTAGAACCCGTCTTGAGAGACCGCATTTTGGGCCACACAAAAGTGGTCTCTCAAGACAGGTGGTCTCTCATAACAGGTTTCAGGTTTTCTCAAGTCAGTGAATTACCAACTACAAAATTCAGAAATGGAGAAGAAAGGATTTTTGTAATTACTTTGTAGTTGGTTTTTTTATGAAGTTTTTGTAACAAATTGAAATGGACTGTTATAAAAATTATAAAAATAAATTAGTGTTGAAAATCTTCAATGAAGATTTTCAACACTAATTTATTTTTATAATTTTTATAACAGTCCATATCAATTTGTTACAAAAAGATTTTCAACACAAATTTATTTTTATTCCTATCTGTCACATTTCAGGTATGTATGAAATTGTTTATTCAGCAATAATCCTTATCTTTTCACGGGGGTCTTATAAAAACATCTCAATCCTTAATGAGTTAGCAATTGAAACCCAATTAAGATCTTTTAATACTTTTAATTATGTTAGTATAACCACAATGGATTTTCCAATTCCAGAACCAGTAAGAAGTTTTTGTCATGGTTTCAGTCTTCAAAGGGGGGTCTCTCAAGACAGGTTCATCATGGCATAAAAATACAAGTTGGTACCAGGTCACAGCGGTCTCTCAAGACAGGTGGTCTCCCATAGCAGGTCCATTATAGAGTAAAATTATAGAGTAAAACCAATTGGTGCCTGGTAGATGTGGTCTCTCAAAACAGGTGGTCTCTCAAGACAGTGATCTCTCAAGACAGGTTTCACTGTAATTGATAAAATTTCAAGTATAAATCTGTCACCACATGAGGCTGTTAAAAAAAAAAAAAAGCTTGTTTCTCCGACACCTCCCTTGTCATTGAAAATGTGCCTTGTCATTTTTTTTTAATCGTCACAATGTCTTCAATGTTACTACTTTGCACTTGCAGGGCTGAAAATTCAACCCATGATATCATATTTTATAGAGGCTCCTGATCTTCCCTCAGTCATAAAATTGAGGGAAAATTGCCCATGAAAAGAAATTTTTATACCCCCCAGCATGGGTAGATAGCAATTGCCTCCTCTGTCCATCCGTCAATCCATCCGTCCCAAAATTCAGTAATGAATAACTTGTAAAGTACTTGGTTGAGTGACTTGATATTTGGTATGCAAGTGTAGCCTGTTGCTGTAAACCCATAGTGAAATGCAGGTATTGTGCAAAATTGTATTGGCAGAATCATTGCCCTTTATGGGCTTAGAATTTGTCCTCAGTGGAATGACTTCATATTTGGTGTTCATATTTGGTGTGTAAGTCTATCCTATTGATGTCTATGCACAGTACAAGGTAGATGTTATGCAGTGTATTATTGTAGGAGTTATTGCATTTTATGGACTTTGATTTTGCACATCCTAAAATTCAATCATGAATAACCTGTCGAATTAAGTTTACCTTCATGGTGTAATCAACTCCTCCCACAATTTCTATTGTAGAGAGTTGAAACTTCAGGATATAGTCACACACGTCCTGCAGATGTGCAACATATATAAAGTTTGCAGAAAAATATTTTTTTCACAGCATTTTCAAATCAAGTCACACTCACATTTGGTAAAGAGATTAGGGTACCTCTTTGTGTTACCCCAATGTTCTGCAATCTGTCATAGGTCTGTCATCTGTCATCCTTTAGCATCATCCAGTAATAAATGTTTCATTTCTGTAATCCTACCCATGGTATTGCAGGCGGGGATATATGCCACCCTTGACTTTACTCTAGTTTTATTAGGCCTAAGGCCAAATAACAAAATGAATTGATTCTCAGGCAATTTTTTTTTGAAATCAGGGAGGGAGGATTTTATTTTTACTTTTTAAAAAAAAAAATTTTCGCGTAAAAGGGTTGGAGTATACTCAGTAAATCTTTTTGCTGTCTTTCCACTTGAAAAAGAGAAAAGGTTGTATTTTAGTGTAATTATAGTATACCTTTTATAACTAACTGCCATAACAAGAGCTAAAAGGATTTGTATTTTATTGTTCTTTTTAATGGTATAGATCTGTCAAACATCATGATCCATTAGAATAGGCCCCAGTAAACAATGCTTGGGGTAGGAGTCCTTGAAAATGGGAAACATGGCTCTAAATGATTGGTTAAACTTGAGTTGGCCATTATTAGCCATTGTGCAGAAATACATGACCTTAAACACAGCAAATAAATAAATAATTAAATCATGATCCAGTATATTGGAATTTGCCTTGTTACAGTTTATGGGAGAGTGCCTCTGGGCACTCTCCCATAAACTGCAACAAGAAAAACCAATTTACTGCAAACACAGCTAAATAATTATATGTCGAGAAATGTGAAAAAATGACCATTCCAAGTTTTCACAAATTCTTAAAAAAACATTACATAATAAAAATGTCTAATGAGGAGGTTTAGATCCAACGAGGGAGTGCCTGAGAATGAAAACATTATTTTTTTTTTAGCCTAATCTTTTGATATTTGATGCGCAGTGTCCATAGGATGTTCAGATTCAAGATTGTTCAAATCAAGTTCCTTAGTGGGAATCTGAATTTTAACTAGTACAATATGAGAAATTTATTTTAAAATCTTTTTCTTCTGATATACCAGTCAGAATCTCTGGATACTTGGTATACTGGGGTGGCAGAAATCTGCTCAAAGTTTGTTCAAATTAAGGCCCTGGAGTGATATTTTGGCTCTCTGTGAGATCCTGAATTTCATCTTTGTGTAATAATCTGAAAAGTTTTCAAAATCTTCTTCCACCACGAGTCCACCAGTCAGAATCTTTTGATAATTGGTATAGAGCATCCTTAGGGTGAAGGGGATGAGATTCAATCTTGTTCAAGCCAAGGCCCAGGGGTCACATTTGATCTCCCTATGGGAATGCAGAACATTAACTTAGTGTAATATGAGGAATATTCTTTAAACATCTTCATCAGATCTGCCAGTCCAAATGTTTTGATATGCAGTAGCCTTTGACGGTTCAAGTACAGTTTAATCAAATCTAGTCTTTGGGGTCATATTTGAGCTCCTTGTGGGAGACCAAATTTTAGCTTTGTGCAATATGAGGAATATTCTTTAAAAATCTTTTTCTGATCTCCCAGTCATAATTTTTTGATATTTGATTTGCAGTATCCTCAAGTAGATTCCAGTTTGTTCAAATCAAGTCTCTGGATTCCTATTTCAGCACCCAATGACAACCCAAATTTTAACTGCATGCAATATGGGGAAATTCCTTTAAAAATCTCCTTCAGATCCACCAGGTCAACGGGGTGATTTTTTTCCTTTTTGCTTCATAATGAGTCTTTAAGGGGTTTGAGTGATGTTATGCAAAAAATCCTCAAAAAACAATTCACCCAACAGACCCTTCTCCCACCCAACTCCTCTAGCGAAATTAGATTAACTGTATTAACATGTAGATGCTGAACATGACTTTACATCCTTCTTTAAACAATTTTATCAGATGAGTGATTAAGGTCCTTTGGGGTCGCATATTTGTTATAACTCCAGCATTGGTTGTCAAATTTTGATCTCCTTCAGTATTCTGGTAGACCAGTATGGGGGAAAGGATCTCTGCATGTTGCAGGTTTTTGTCCTATACTGAGAAAAACTGTTCCTGTGAATTTTTTGTATTGTTTTTTTGTCCACGGAAATAAATTTTATTGAATGTCAGCAGAAAATAAATTTTATTTCACCCCTCTGGAATGGATATGCAGGGGGAGTTTTATATCTGCATGTGGGTTTGCAGGGAGCTCTGTGGCTCAGTTGTAGACTGTTGGACTTCTTTTCTAGAGGTCATGAGTTCAATCCCCGTCTGGGACGACCTGCATTGTGTCCTTGGGCAAAGCACTTTATCCCGGTTGCCTACATGGGGTCATGATGATGCCGTGTACTAAGGCATACTGCTTGTCGATGGTGCGTTTTCAACCGCTCTAACCCTGCTTGAGCGGAGCTTGAACAGAGTTAGAATGTTGAGGAACTGACAGTTGCTTGTCAATGCTTGGTGGTTCTCTGCAGATACTCTGGCTTCCTCCACCCGTAAAACTGTCACTGTCACGATTAGCCATTATGCATAAGTATGTGACCTTAAACACCAATAAATAAATATCTGGGTTTGCATGTTTGTGCTAAATGGCAGACATTTGTGCCACCCAGGTGTAGAATTTTACTAGGAATCAGAGAATCTGTTTCTTATAATGATTCTCGCAATGTTTCTGAACTGTAGAATAGAATTGGCGTCATGTCATTTTGATTCCTGCTAAATTTTCTGAAATTCTGCCCCTGCTATCTTGATAAAATGCCACCACTCCATTGAGCAGAATATGCTATCCGTGGTATTGACATATATGGCACTTTGTGCTTTTTCTTGTTTTCAAAACCATTTCCTTGTGCTTAATTTTCGATAACTTTTTTATTTCAGCAAATTGAACATCCTGTTCGAACAAACCAGATTCCCAGACAGATCCCTGACCAGACCCTGTACACTCGCCCTCTGCCTGGAATTGTCATGGGAGGAATATTACCTTTTGGATGTATTTTTATTCAACTTTTCTTTATCCTGAATAGCATATGGTATGTAAATTACACATTTCTGAGTGAGTTATTAAAAATGTTGCATTCAATTCTTGTGTGACCATCTTCTACATTCAAAATATATTTTATGCGACACAGAATGGGTCATGAATTATTGTGAATCAATGCAGCATTAACAAATGATAAAATATTTTAAATGGTTGAAGGCTAAATTATTTTTGGTGGTCTGAATTTGCTAGTCAGAATTTGCTAGTCAGAATATGTTTCATTACTAATTAGTGGAGAGTGCCCACAGGCCAGTCATGTCTAGCTCTGAACATTTTTTTTCAGGAAACTTGGTGGCGATTTTCAGGGAAGTTGGATGAATTTTAGGGAAAACATACCTGCTCGCACAGTATACAAAAGAACTAAAAAATGTCAGCACTTGCACTAGGTTGCACCCAGTAGTTCATAGGCTAAAAATTTGCTGATGCTCATTTTGCCATGTTAAAAATTATTGGTTTAAATACTTCATCTTTTTTCTATTCACAAAGACAAAACAACAGTAATCTGGTTTCTCCCAATACCCCCTCCCCTCCCCCTCCTCCCGCCCCCAAAGGAAAAAAAAATCCAAAATTACAATTACAAAAGAAAAGATCATAATTTTTCAGTTTCAAGTACAATACACGTAGATGTCAAACTTAAAAAAAATTGTACTCTTACACTTCTCCTTTAATCTGTGCATGACTAGCAGCAAGTAATCTGAAGAAAAATAATTTTAAAAAAAAAATGAGGTTAATTAAATCTCACGAATGTTCAGAAATTTGAGTTGTTCAACTTCAAAAAATTTCTTGCAGTTCTCCTACAATCACTACATGGCTGCTGAAGAGCAGACATGAGGTGAGAGAAATAAAAATTTAAAGAAAATTCTCCCCAGTTAAAAAAAGCGATTACTCGACCGAGGACCTCTTGAAAATGTAAAAAGACACAAAATGAATTTCTCTCTTGTTTCTATCCATTTTAATATCATTTTGCAAGAAATACTAATAAATAAAATAATAAAATTAAAACACTTCCAAAAGAGGTCCTTAACCCTTTACCCAACGTAACGGCCAAAACCGGCCAGCGCTATTCTCAAAAATCGCCAATTTTTATTATTTTTTCATTTTTTGTCTCAAAAACATAGGTTATGACCTCTCATTGGAACGAGCTCGTCGAGCTTGTTCCAATGAGGGGTCATAACCTATGTTTTTGAGACATAAAATGAAAAAAATTAGTTATTCAATCATTTTTTGGCAAGTGTCGTCTGCTTTTCATGTTAGGTAAAGGGTTAACTTAGAATTGTACCAGAGTTGTCATCAGTTCAACTTCCGAAACACTGGCTCGTTTGATTCAAAGATTAAGAAGAGAGAAAGATAAGATTCCCAGACAGATATTTTCATCACTGGAAATAGATCAAGGGAACTTCCCCAGTATCTCCCATAATTCAAAGTGAAAAATGGTCGCACCCTTCAACTGTAGTGTGATTTACGTTCTCTTTTCAATGTTCAAACACACTTTTGCAGTCTGTAAAACAAAACATGGGCACCCTTATTCCAATGCAGGAAAAATATAAATGGAACACTATTAAAAAGGAATTCTCTGTTGAATAAAACTTTTTTTTTACAAACCAAACATCTGAAGTTGTTGAATGATGATCAGGTGTTTAATACTGCTTCATCACAAATTGTCACAATGTAAACAGCTGATCGAGGCGAATTTTATACACTTTAAAAAAGGTACAAACATTTGTTTTTTCATTTATTAATAAATTTTACGATCTTTTTAATGATTTTTTTACAGGGTAATACAAAGACTATACATCTTTTGAAACTCATCGCAAATTGACCCTTCAATCATTTCAAAAGTGCCAAATATTTTGATTGATATTTTCAGGGATTTTCGGCCCACGGAGATCTTTTTCTGGGATGCCGGGAACAACGTTGAATTCCCAGGATTTTCCCAGGCATTCCGGGAAGGTTAACATGTCTGCCACAGGCACTCTCCAATAATTTGTCTTCAAACAAATATATATAAACAAACTATTATTTACGTTTCTGATACCCTCATTTTTCAGAAAGCCAATAGTGGCTTATACCACTCTATCAGTTAAACAGTCCCAAACAGGTCTGGCATTCCAGAAAATCAAGGGGTGCAAAAAATTGCCCTCAATTTTTTCTAGGCGCGTAGTAGGCATGCTGCACTCCTAAAGAATGCCAGGCCTGTATTTTGTCTCCCTGTTTTTAAGACGTATGTTTTATGTCTTCCATTATATAATAACTTAATGAAGTACCATGACGGTTGATGTAGTGATGATGCTTTTGTGTGAGTTTTGCTGAATAATCATTCGGCATTTCCCATGTTAATCAGTCAGTTAACTGGTTGAAGGCTATATTATTTTTGATGGTCAAAATTTGTTCATCAAAATTTGTTTTATTGCAAATTATTGGAGAGTGTCCTCAGGTACTCCAATAATTTGTAATAAAACAAATTTATATAAAAAAATTGTTATTTGCATTGGACAGAATAGAAAATGTGATCAAGCAGTATGTTGGCTTTTGCTTTGGTACCCTCATTTTTTTGAAAGCCCAGGCTTTTAGCACTCATCCAGTTAAATCCATCATTGATTTCTATTTTAGACCATTCAGGTTTCAGGCAGTTCCTGTAAAGTGCTTAAAACAGCCCCTTGAAAGTGATTGAAAATCAGCTGTTTTATGATAGATGATGGAAAATACTTGAAAAACTAGCTTAGGTAACTGCTTGTCTCATCTGTGAAAGATCTGTAATTCAGAAATATCATGGATAGTTTCTATTTAAATCATATTGTGAGAGTGTGGTGACTCGGTGGTTTGAGCATTGAACATCAAACCGAAAGGTCCACAATTCGACCCTGGCCGATGGCAGTAAATGCTTTGTATCCGCGGACAAGATAGTTAATCCTAGTTGCGCATATGGTTGCACGGTGGTGCTGTGTACTTAGGCATCAGTGGTGCACATTCCTTCAACTGCCGCTTACTCTGTTTGTACAGAGTTGGAAAGCCTGAGAGTTTCTAGCTGCAGCTTGATGATTCTTCGTGGGTTCTCCAGCAATAAACAGTCGAAAGCTTTTATGGTATTTGTGCGTTAATGAATATCACTGGGAGGGAACTGGACTAGTGGCCACTAAGGTCTATCATCACTTAGTCTATCATGCAAAGGGGCTATGTCATGTTCTTATTGTCACATTTTTTTTCCTCATTGACTCGTATGCCTGACAAGTCAATAAGAGAGAAAACATGACAATAAGAGCATAACATAGATTAGGCTTAAGACAATTAAAAATCTGTTTCGCAGGCCCTCCTGCATGGTCCTTTTCACTGCCGCATACCCTCTTTTTATAACCAATGTAAACTTAAGAAAAATCAACTTTAAACGGTTAATGTCTGTTATTTTACCCAAGTTAAAAAAATTGATAAATTTGTTCCTTGAGTGCAAGAAGGCTTTGTAATTCTTTAGTATTGCAAAGCGTTCTTCCTCTCAAGGGACGAAATACACCACCACCCATGTTATTCCAGAGATTATGAGGCCTAAAACATAAACCAAGAGCATGAACTTTTGATGGCAAAGAAATAATTACAGAAATAAAAAAATAAAATAAAAAAACTGCTCGCCCGCATGCAATTTTATGAATAATGGCCTGAGAACAGAAGATCTACTTTGTGTGGCCTCAGCTGATCTTTATTAACTAATTTATGTTTTTTCTACCTCCATAGGTTTAGCTGCTTATCTTCTAAAATCTCTAAGAATGATCAAAGAAAAGTTAGGCTGAATGCAATAGCGATACATATACTTAAAACCAGGGCTTTTTTGTGGTGAATGGTGTGGTACAGACTATTGCAGATTTTTCCAAATTAAGGAGTCTGAAGTTTATTTACCATGTGTTCTTAACCGGTTGAGTGCTAGATTATTTTTCAGGGTTCATACAGCTCTTGAAAAACACTTGAAAATGAGTTTTTTCTTGAAAAACCCTGGAATTTGAAATTAGCCCTTGAGAAACCCTTGAACTTTCAGAAATCTCTTGAAAAACCCTTGAATACCAATCTATTTCCTGGGCATTGTAAACATATGTGTACTCGCCTTTTACTTGTTTGTTGAGCTTGTGTCGCTCAGTTAAAAAAAAATATAAAAAAGTATGGAACATTTTACCAAGATTACTGTAACACAGATCACACTTTGGGTACCAGTACTTCCTAACTTCCAAAGTCAGATCCGTGTCACATGAATCTTAGATTTTTAGAGCTCATACAACAAGCTGAATAGTATATGGAGCCCTTGAAAAAAGAAGAAGAATCCCTTGAAAAACCCTTGAAAAACCCTTGAACTTTGTGAGCAAATTTTTGTATGAACCCTGTTTTTGGAAGTTGGAATATGTTCATGTAGATTTGCATTATTAAAAATTATTGGAGAGTGCCTTAAGGCACTCTCCAATAATTTTTAATAATGCAAATCTATATGAACACAATTGTATTTGCTTATGACTGAATAAGAAATTTGTGTAAAGAATATGAAGACTTTAGTATGGTACCTTCATGTTTCTTGAAAGCCATGATAGTGGCTTCCAGCACTCAACCAGTTAACACACAGAAAAACTGAACCGAAACTTAGGTTTTTAGCTTAACTTGACAAAGTCAAGCTGAGCTATTGCCATCACTTCTCGTCCGTCGGCGTTAGTACGTTAGTATGTTAGTACATTAGTACGTACGTCCACAATTTTCTTTGGCACACCTCACAGGTCGCATTTATGATCAGATTACTTTGAAACTTGGTATGCTTGTTTGGGGTGACCTCTAGATGGGAGCTATCGATTTTCTTCATTTTCCATCAAAAAATGTTGCTGCGGCCAACGTTCTTAGAACTTAGTTTAGTCAAACCACAATATTTCCCTTTGGCACACCCTACAGGGCACATTTATGATTTGATTGCTTTGAAACCTGGTATGCTTATTTAGGGTGACCATCTAGATGGGAACTATCGATTTTCTTCAATTTCTGGCAAAAAATGTTGCCACGGCCAACGTTCGAAGAACTAAGTTTAGTCAGACCTCCATATTTCCCTTTGGCACACCCTACAGGGCACATTTATGATCAGATTGCTTTGAAACCTGGTATGCTTGTTTGGGGAGACCTCTAGATGGGAGCTATCAATTTTCTTCAATTTCTGTCAAAAAATGTTGCCGCGGCCAACGTTCTTAGAACTTAGTTTAGTCAGAAGACTCAATATTTCCCTTTGGCACACCCTACAAGGTACATTTATGATCGGATTGCTTTGAAACCTGGCATGCTTGTTTGGGGTGACCTCTAGATGGGAGCTATCGATTTTTTTCAATTTCCATCAAAAAATGTTGCCGCAGCCAACATTCTTAGAACTTAGTTTAGTCAGACCACAATATTTCCCTTTGGCTCACCCTACAGGGCACATTTATGATTAGATTGCTTTGAAACCTGGTATGCTTATTTACGGTGACCTCTAGATGGGAGCTATCAATTTTCTTCCATTTCCGTCAAAAAATGTTGCCACGGCCAACGTTCTTAGAATTTAGTCTAGTCAGACCACAATATTTCCCTTTTGTACACCCTACAGGGCACATTTATGATCGGATTGCTTTGAAACCTGGCATGCTTGTTTGGGGAGGCGTCTAGATGGGAGCTATCGATTTTCTTCGGTTTCTGTCAAAAAATGTTGCCACTGGCCAAAAAAATGACATTGGTACCAATGATCTTCAATTTTGCCATTTCATTTATAACTTACCAAGTTCAAGTTTGTCAAGTTGAGCTACAGTGTCATTGACACTTTCATTTCCTGAAAGCGAACCGAAACCTATAGTGAAAAATCAAAACCCACCTCTGACTTCCTGAAATTATTAAATTTAAGATCATCCATTCTGTACATGGAAAGTCTGATAAAACCTTTGTGTTTTCTTATAGATTAAAACATTGTACACACATTCACTGTCACATTGTAAGCTCCGCCTGACAAAGTCAGCAGAGCTTTTCTGATATCGAGTTGTCTGTCGGTTGTCCAGCGTCAACATTTTGTTTGTCTGAGCCATAATTTCTTTACCACTTGATATTTTTTAACAAAACTTTATAACAGTATGTATTGTCACTAGGCAGTGTGCCATCAATCATAAGGTCTGTATCCATCAAAGTCAAGGTCACAGGTGACATGGTAAAGGTAACACTCCGGAAAACGTCAACATTTTGTTTGTCCAAGCCATAATTTCTTCACCACTGGATATTTTTTAACAGAAATTTATAACAGTATGTATTGTCAATAGACAGTGTGCCATCAATCACAATAAGATCAGTATCCATCAAGGTTGAGGTCACAGACTACCTGGTCAAAGTAACACTAATGTATTTGCCAAATTATATTATGTTTTCAATTTTTGTCTAATAAACAAAGCTAAAGAGCCTTCATTGAACAAGCTCAATGAACTTGTTCCAATGAGGGGGCCATAAGCTATGTTTTTGAGCCAAAAAATGATGTCTGCTATCCGTGTTTGGTAAAGGGTTATCAGAATCAGAGATTGGGGATCAAATGTTACCCTGTATACGGCTGCCCCTGAAAGTAGTTGCCATGGGCAGAGCTATCTTGGCTGAGAGGCCTCTTGTTTATCACCTTAAGGTTCTCCACATGCCGCAAGCTTTCAAAAATACCTCATTTTCTGGTTGGAGGTACAATACTGTGTGATCAGATGAACAGACAGAGAATTTCAATCGGATTGCAACGAGGTTGTCATCCAGCCAAAATTCTCTGTCTGCTTACCTCCCTTCTACATCATGGAATCTCACCTGCAAAAAAGTTGTATGAGAACATTGTCTTTTGTTTTGTTGGATGTGGTCTTAATTTTGCCTTATTTTATTTGTGAAATATTGACTCACTAGAGTAAGTGTGTTACGATTCGATCTTGATGTGATCGTAAAAAAGATATCTTTTTTATCACACCAACAAACCAAATATGATTGTCCATTTCAAACAATATGTGTAGGGTGGTGTACCATAGGGCATTTTCACTAAGAAACTCAAATTTTGGTAAAAGTTCAAGCAAGATTTGAGTAAGTGGACCTCCAGGTTGGAAGCGGGGCCTGTTGGCAGAAGCATTAATTGTACCTCATATGCCTTCTCACATGACATGTTATTGAGGAGAGACTCCTCTTTGCAAATTGCATGTGTTTTTGTGTTCATGGAAAAGAAGATTTCATACAGGTATTTTTTTTTTATCTATATTTCAGGGCTCATCAGACATATTACATGTTTGGATTTTTGTTCCTTGTTTTTCTTATTTTGATCATCACTTGTTCAGAAGCAACAATACTGCTGTGTTATTTTCATTTATGTGCAGAGGTAAGCTTTATGTAACAAATTAGCCAAGCAATACTCATTAATTCAGTTTGAAATGATCTTCAGTATCGTGAACTAAACATTTAAAGATTCTATGAGTGGTTTTGTAATATTTTTATACTGTAGCCAATGACCCAGACTTAGCTGGTGCTAACACTAAAATATTCAGGGCCAAACACAAATTTTGCCCCCCAAATCCCCAAAATTTGTATCCAAATCAAAAAATCTGATGTCCTATATGGTCCGCCATACTTTTGCCCACTGCGCATGTGCAGTGTCAAGGAAGTACCGAAATTGGTGCAAAATCTTCACTTCATTCTGTGGAAGATTCTGCTTTACATCGGATAGTGCTTAAAATGGGTTACTGACTTCGGGCCGTGTTTTTAAGTGCCTGGCGTTTTGTTTCCGGTTTTTATTACATTGACAACGATTACTTTCTGTTAGTGATTCCTTATCTTCTGTAGGGTTTATTATGTAGTCAGGTACATTAATATTATCTGTAAGTGTAACATTAATTTTTAGAATTGTTTTAAAATTTTTGTCCACACTTAGGCTTTTTTGGGATCCATTTGGGCTCATCGTTCCCTTTGGGAACTTGGGCTCATGTCAAAAATTTTTTTTTTGAAAGTTTTCTTTTGAATTATTTTTCGAAATTTTGATATGGATTGTAATGATAATGATAATGATATTTTATTCAACAATTCACCTTACTCACAAACATCGTAAGGGGTATTATTACATCACGTAAACAGTCAAAAGAAAAAAATATATTCAGATGGTATTGGAACATTACACACATGAAATCAAATACATTATGAATGTGAGGGGCACATTGTTTGGAGACGCCATAGCCAGATTAGCTGTCTTCCAAGCATCTCCATGTTTCCATGTTGGAAACTATCACCCGGCGCAGACTTTTTGCTGCAGACACAATCCTTGTTTCAACTATCGAGTTGGAGAGTTGGGACCCAAGTTTTGTGTCAGGGCAAGTACAATAATTTCATGTTGGGTCATGGTGGATGAGAATTCGGAATTTAAATAAATTTTTGCTACCACAGACAGACCACGATCTGCCAAACACACACATAATCTGTGGTTTATCAATCAAGAATTAGGGAACAATTAGTCTGCAGTATACCTTTTGATTGTTTGTGGATTTGAACTGCTTGGTCTGCAGTCCGGGCACTGTGTGTTAACACATGTTGAAGTGAGGGAGTAGTTTGCAATAAATCTTTTGGTAAGTATACTTTTGAACAGGGATCTGGGTGTTAATGTTTTGAGGCTGCTTTCTAACTCATTCCAAATTTTAGGGAAGTTATGTTTGGGTAGATTTGCCGAAAACTGTGTTCTGGCCTTGTACTCTCTAATTTGTCCAGCTTGTCTTGTATGCGTGCCAATAGGGGTGTGTATACTAAACATGTTATCAAAGGATTTGGGTAGGTTCTTATTTTGCCAGTCGTACATAAATAATAAGACATTCAGTTTATACATGTCCTGAAATTTCAATATTCCATTCTTTTTAAGTAAGGGGTCTGTGTGGCTGTTGTATTTCTTTAGATTAATCGTGTGCAAGGCACGCTTCTGTAGAAGGGCTAATTTTCTAGTCGCGAATGCATTCCCCCAGATTTGAAAGGCATATGATAGATGACTGTGGACTAGTGCGTAATATAATGATTTTAGCGCGTCTTTCGGGAGAATGTTTTTTACCTTGTTAATGCAATATATTGCACCAGAAATCTTTGAACATACATTCGATATGTGGGTTTTAAATTTCAAGTTTTCATCAAGATGTACCCCTAAAAATTTAATCGTTTTTTCTAACATAGTATTTCCAACTACTGCCATTTCGTTATTGTTAAGATACAGTTTGAGTTGACTGGCTTTGAACGTATTATTTTGTGGGTGAAGTAGAATTATCTTAGATTTTTTAATGTTTATCTGTAGCTTATTACAACAACACCAATCAAATACTTTTTCCAGTTCCTCATTTACTTTGGCTTGTAGCAGTTGCATATCGTGGTCAGACGTATACATCGAGGTGTCATCTGCAAAGGATTGTAGATTTAATGTGGTACTGTTACAAATGTCATTCACATAAATTAGGAATTAAATAGGACCAAGTACTGATCCTTGTGGTACTCCACACCTGATACTTAATTGGTGAGATTGGTACGAGTGGTATTGAACATATTGAATTCTTTCAGACAGGTAACTACGAAACCATTTGTTACAGGTTCCCCGGATCCCATAGAATTCCATTTTCTTAAGTAGAGTTTCATGGTTGATTGTATCAAAAGCTTTTGAGAGATCAATAAACATGGCCAAGGTAGAATCTTTTGAAGGTTTATCATTGCTTTCTACTACACAGTTAAGAAGTTGTATAATCTGGTGAATAGTTGAATGTTTTTTTCGGAAGCCATATTGGTGTTTATAGAAGACATTAAATTCAGTTAGGAAGCTTGTTAACCTCGTACACATGATACGTTCGAGTAGCTTGGAGAAGACAGGTAAAATACTTATTGGTCTATAATTTCCTAATTCTTGAGCATTACCTCCCTTAAAGATAGGGACAACCTTAGCTATTTTCAGGTTATCTCTTAACAATTCCATTCATGAATGATTGGTTGAATATATGGCATAGGGTTTGTGCGACTTCAGATATAGTTTCCTTCATAACTTGGCTAGAAATGTTATTGAGGTCAGCGGTGGTTTTCCCTACAATTTTATTAGTTACAAGGATAATTTCTTGCTTTGTAGTTGGAGCAACAAAGAAGTTATTAGGATAATTTCCTTTTAGGAATTCTTTGAAGTCAGTGTCGGTGTGTGGTACACCTTTGCCGACGTTTTTACCAATACTTGCGAAATAAATGTTAAATCTTTATGCTATCAGTTCGGGATCCGTTATCTCTACTCTGTCTGAAATAAACGTCCGTGGTAAGGATTGTGAATTTTTGGACTTATTTATTACATTACGTAAAATTTGCCAAGTCTTCTTCAAGTCTTGTTGATTTTCCCGCAAGATATCATTATAGTACAGTGCCTTACTTTGTCGTTTAACTTTATTGAAGATCGCATTGAACGCTTTATAATCTTGAATATTTTTTTCTGTGGGCATTTTTAACTTTTTTATGTAAAGGTTGTTTTTTTTTAAGAGATGACTGCAAAAGCCCAAATGTCATCCAAGGGTTACGTTTGATAAATTTTTTGTGTTTATTTATAACTCTTTTCAGTGGAAATGCTTCATCAAAGACATGTAGGTAAATATTCATGAAGTGTTCATATGCTGTATGTGGGCAAGGTGTTTGGAAGACCACGTCGAAGTTGCAGTTTTGTAGCAAGTTCTTAAATTTCATAACGTTTTGTCGACTAAATGATCTTCTTAATGTAGGATTACTTACTTTAGGGATATCGGACTCCTTTCCAACTTCTTCTATATAAAATGTTGCAAAATGATCGGAGACGTCTGTGATAATAATTCCAGCTTGGTAGTTTGGCGGAACCTTATTGGAATAAATATGATCAATTATCGTTGCAGAGTGATCAGTAATTCTTGTTGGTCGAGTTATGACCGGCATGTACCTGTCACCGAACATATTATCGATAAAGAAGTTAGTTTTGCTACGACTTTCTATGTTCAGTAAGTCAATATTGAAGTCCCCTGTTAACAGCGCCTTTTTGTGTTCTGCATTTATTTTTATTAATATATCACTAATGGAAGATGTGAAAACGTTGATGTTTGCCAAAGGTGCTGAGTTGGGTCTGTAGATGCAGCCCACTATATACGAATTTCTTTTCCAAGGGTTGACCTCGATAAATATAGTTTTGATCACGTGGGGAATAAAGATCGCTAGGTCAGGCCTCAATTTAAATGGAATGTTATCAGATACAAAAATACCAGCTCCACCCCTCCCATCATCCGATTCTGGACGGGTGTTATATACAAATGGATGATACCCTTCAAGGTTGTAGCTTACTTGATCATGTATTTTAAAAATTTCTGTGAGCCCAATTATGTCAAATCTGTTCTCGTTCTTTTGGATATCACTCAAAAAGTCGCAGAAGGAGTCCCAATGTGCATTAAGACTTCGGCAGTTGAGGCCAAGCAGAGACACATTCCTGTTCTGAACGGGAATTTTCTCCAGAAATTGCGAAGGTGAATAATAGTTACAGGAGTGTCTATGCAAGGAGAAGGGTATTTCAGATGCTTCTTCTGAATTATTATTTATATAAGCATCATACTTGGATGCAAAGTTGTGACTCTCCCCAACAAATATCGCATCCATCGAAATAACTTCATTGCCTGCCATGACTTGGGTGCATAAATGGTAATTGATTTTGAAACAAGGACTGTGGCAGCCTGCAGTGTGTACTCTTTTCAGTAAGCAACATTATGTTGAGAAAAGTAAGAACAATAGAAAGTGTTCGGAGTGACAAAAAGACAAATATAATTCACTATTTGAGATCTAGCAATGATCACGGTACACTTTCTAAGGAAGTGAATATGGTTAATTGTCGGGGCGGAGAGGGAGGAAGTTTGGGGGGGGGGGGGGGTTGGATGGTTTGAATAAGATTTGCGTTATACTATGTGAAGCCGGGGGGAAAAACGTCGATTTAGTTCGTCCGTTCATACCTTAGTCACAAACATCCACACTCGCACGAACACGCCTCATTTTTCTTCACCCCCGCACATACCCAAGCCTTCATAGTTCGGTATAATATATGCTCGCACAAATAGGAGAAAAGGCGTAATTCCATCGTGATTTGAGGATAATTAACTACAGTATTATGGATGCTTCATTCCGATCATGGTGCATTTAAGGAGCCATAAAAGTGACGGCAAGTGACTGATTTGTCTTGACATTGTAGGAAATCAAATTTTGAAATATTTTCTCTACTCTCTTCCGTTTTCCCCTTCCGTATCTATGGCAGTCCTTTACATAAAGGTGATTTTAAAATTGGGCAAGAAATAACGCTCCTGGTGTCCTCTCAATCTCATAAGTCATCAGCCGCCCACCCCTGAGCCATACCTCCACCACCTGCATGGCACTCCCAAAAAACGTCTGTTGAAGCGTATTCAAACACTGTATCGGGTGTTTTCCCTGCTTGATTGGGCGTAATTTACGTTGTCGTTATTGCTTTTTCTTCCTCTGGGTTTGCGACGAGTGCATTGTCACAAAGGAACTGATCACGGTCTGATGAACATCAGTAATGTGTTTTCTGACAGTTCAGTTTGGTGCGAGTGGAAATTACATTTTTACCTGATTTATTATTACAAAATTACAGACTTTTTCTGTCGTTTGAGGACAGTCCTACATCAAGTGCTAACTATATAGATTAGTAAGAACTGTCGAATATATGTAATAAATTCACTTGAAGGATATTTAACAAATTGAGAGCTCAGATTCATAAAGACGCCCATATACTTACACGAGCTTGTCCTCTGATCTGATGCGGCGAATAGATATTCAGTAGTTCATAAGGTAGGTTGTAACCTCAATTCGGTGTGAGATTCACAGTTGGGCAATGTACAGCTGTATCCAGCGTTCCCCGTGAGCTTCACATAGCAGGATGTAATATGCCGACACTATACCTTATGTTATTGATGGATGTACACATACAATGATATGCTTTATTCACAAACAGCCTCAACTCCACAGAGTAAACTGTGAATCAGCAATACTCTCCAAAAGATATACAGTTGTGATCGAAACTAGCAACCAGTTTTCTCATTTATATGCCTCGGCAGTTTCTTGTCTGAACTCAGCCTAGGCTCCGCGCAGTAAATTGCAAAAGAAGAATATTGTTACACAAATGACTTAATTATATACTGGGGTAATTGTGCTTTACAGTACACAATGTGGGGCTCAGGCTGAACAGCTCAGCCTCAGCTCCACACAGTCAACTGCAACATTCAGGTGTAATCGAAACTAATAACCAGTGTTCTCATTTATGTGACACAACAGTATTAGCTGTATTGTTGGGGAACTGATTTATATAACAGACTTATTTCTGTGTATATTGCCAACTGGGGTAATTGTGCTTTAGAGTATACACTGTGGGAATCAGGCTGAGCCCCTCAGCCCCACCTCCACAGAGTAAACTGTAAAACAACAATACTCTCCAAAAATAACTTATTTACATGCAGTGGCGATCGAGACTAGCAACCAGTTTTCTCATTTATATGGCTCGGAAGCTTCTTGTCTCAACTCCGCCTAGGCTCCACGCAGTAATTTGCAAAACAAGAATACTGTACAAAAATTACTTAATTGTATATTGGGGAAATTGTGCTTTGCATGACACAATGTGGGACTCAGGCTGAACCGCTCAGCCCCATCTCCACACAGTAAATTGTAGAACAACAATACTCTCCAGAAAATAACTTAATTACATACAGTTGTGATCGAAACTAATAACCAGTTTTCTCATTTATTTGGCTGGGCAGTTTTTTGTTTCAATTCAGCCAAGGCTCCACGCGTAACTTGCAAAACAGGAATACTGTACACAAATGACATAATTATGTCCAGTTGTGATCGAAACTAATAACCAGTTTTCTCGTTTATCTGACATTACAGAATTAGCTGTATTGTTGGTGAACTGATTTTTATAACAGTCTTGTTCATGTGTATATTGCCAGCTGGGGTAGTTGTGCTTTACAGGACACAGTGTGGGCCCAGGCTGAATACCTCAGCCCCACCTCCACACAGTAAATTGTAAAACAACAATACTCTCCAAAAAATAATTTGATTACATACGGCTGTGATCGAAACTAATTGCCAGTTTTCTCATTTATATGACGGGCCAGTTTCTTGTTTCAGTTCAGCCTAGGCTCCACACAGTAACACACAGTAAACTGTAAAGCAGGAATACTGTACACAAAACTGATTTATAATAACAGGCCTGTTTCTGTGTATATTTTCAACCGGGGGTAATTGTGCTATACAGGGCACAATGTGGAACCCAGGCTGAACAGCTCAGTCCCAGCTCCACACAGTACATTGTAAAACAACAATACTCTCCAAAATAACTTAATTACATACAGTTGTGATCAAAACTAATGACCAGTTTTCGCATTTGTCTGACATTACAGGATTAGCTGTATTCTATGGGAACTGATTTATACAACAGGCTTGTTTCTGTGTATGTTGCCAATTGGTATGATTGTGCTTGACAGCACACAGTGGGGACGCAGGCTGAACAGCTCAGCCCCAGCTCCACACAGTAAACTGTAAAACAACAATACTCTCAAAAAATAACTTAATTACATACAGTTTTGATCGGAACTAATAACCAGTTTTTTCATTTATATTTATTTCAATTCAGCATAAGCTCCACACAGTAAATTGAAAAACCGGAATACTGCACACAAATGACTTCATTATATACCTGTTATGATCAACACTAATAACCAGTCTTCTCATTCATATGAGCAGACACTTTTTGTATATGAATGAGATTTAAATGGTTGTGTAACTGACTTACCCTTGAGCCAAGTAATTTCTGCAGATTCTATTAAATAAATATCTAACATTTCGGAATTTGCTGTATAATGAATATCCAGCAATACAGGACTAGCTGCATTATTGGAGTACTGACCTATATAACAGGCTTGCTACTGTCTATACTGCCAACTGGGGCAATTGTGCCTCACAAGACACAATGTGGGACCCAGGCTGAACCTCCCAGCCCCACCTCCACAGAGTAAACTGTAAAACAAAAATACTCTCCAAAAATAACTTAATTACATGTAGTTGTGGTCGAAACTAGCAACCAGTTTACTCATTTATATGGCTCGGCTTTATCTTGTCTCAATTTAGCCAAGACTCCACGCAATCAATTGCCAAATATGAATACTGTACACAAATGACTTAATTATATACTGTGGTAATTGTGCTATGCATGACCTAGGCTGAACCGCTCAGCCCCACCTCCACACAGTAGATTGTAGAACAACAATACTCTCCAGAAAATAACTTAATTACATACAGTTGTGATCGAAACTCTAATAACCAGTTTTCTCAATTATATGGCTGGGCATTTTTTTTTTGTTTCAATTCAGCCAAGGCTCCACGCGTAAATTGCAAGACAGGAATACTGTACACAAATGACTTAATTATGTACAGTTGTGATCGAAACTAATAACCAGTTTTCTCGTTTATCTGACATTACATGATTAGCTGTATTGTTGGTGAACTGATTTATATAACAGGCTTGTTTATATGTTTTTTTGCCAACTGGGGTAATTGCGCTTTACAAGACACAGTGTGAGACCCAGGCTGAACCCTCAGCCTCATCTCCACACAGTAAATTGTAAAACAACAATACTCTCCAGAAAATAACTTAATTACATACAGTTGTGATAGAAACTCGAATAACCAGATTTCTCAATTATATGGCTGGGCAGTTTTTTTTGTTTCAATTCAGCCAAGGCTCCACGCGTAAGTTGCAAAACAGGAATACTGTACACAAATGACTTAATTATGTACAGTTGTGATCGAAACTAATAACTAGTTTTCTCGTTTATCTGACATTACAGGATTAGCTGTATTGTTGGTGAACTGATTTATATAACTGGCTTGTTTATGTGTTTTTTGCCAACTGGGGTAATTGTGCTTTACAAGACACAGTGTAGGATTCCAGGCTGAACACCTCAACCCTACCTCCACACAGTAAATTGTAAAACAACAATGCTCTCCAAAAAAATAACCTGGTTACATACGGCTTTGATCGAAACTAATTGCCAGTTTTCTCATTTACATGACTGGGCAGTTTCTTGTTTCAGTTCAGCCTTGGCTCCACACAGTAAACTGTAAAGCAGGAATATTGTACACAAATGACTTCATTGTATATAGTTATGATCGACACGAATAGCCAGTCCTGTCATTCATGTAACCAACAGTTTTTTTATGACTGAATTATGAATGGTGTAACTAACTTATTCTTGAGCCAGATATTATATATAATAAGCTACTGCCCTTGAAAGAAGTCTTAAGGAGGATTGTATATCCTGAAACTCTTCCCCTTGAAGACGCAGTGATAACGCCTTCGTAAGGTGATCTGCGTAAGATAAGGCATCTAAATTGGCTCTGTTAGACGCAATAGCTGTTTCCAACACTGCGGTTGGAATAGAAGCTGACGACGGTAATGATAGCTCTAAGTCTTCCGCCTCGTCGTCCATACGCAGAGGAACTCTCGGTATACCCTGACCTGCCGTGTCGAATTTATTCCTTGCATTAATGAAAGGCAGGTTGAGAGTATTTGCGGACAAGAAGCCTGCTTTCCCCGTCCTGGAAGCAAGTTTAAAAATAGCGTCGTTCAATAATTCAAATGTTCTTGCAACATTATTGGACTGCGACGGAAACTCGGGAGCGATGTCCCTGAACCGCTCAAAAAATTCAGAGTCCAATGACGCTATAATTCTCCTGTCCGGAAGCGCAGCAGTCTGGCCCGACGGAACAACTTGAGGAAGAAAGTGCCGGATGAAGTCCACGGCAGCTTTGTGTTGTTCCGAAAGGGATAGCTCCAATTCATCCGTATCCCTTTCACCATCCGGTCGGACCTCCCGATGTTCCCTGTCGTCCGTCCCCGATGCTTCGGCGGAGCGTACCGACCCAGCGCCGTCGGATAATTCTCGATCCGACACCGTCTCTGTCGGCTGCTGGGATGCTGCGATAAGCTGTGCTATCTGCACTAGAATGTCCGACGTCGAGACCTGCGGAGGAGCGGTCTTTCGCTGCTTTGCCGAGGGCAGCTCCGCATCAGATGGCTCCCGCATACTTTTCCTATGCGAACGTCCAGAGTCCATCGGTCTCGAATCCCTGGCTGCCGGATGGTGTGACCTGGTCGCTGAAGAATCCTTCATCGGCGAAGCTGGCAAAATATCGGAGGTCACGCAGCCAAGGTGCGGTCGTGTGCGCCGGCGAGAAGAGGAAGCCTTAACAGTCTCTGCGGACTGCTTATACAACGGAGCGTCCCGAGCGACGGACGTATGCTCCGCTAAAGACACATTTTGTACCACAACATCTGGTCCCAGATGTTGTTGTACGAGAGAGGGGCCTCTCTCGCTCGCGGCCCGGCTGGACCTGGACGAGCTAGGAACCGGACTAAAAGGCTTCCTCCGTTCTCGTTCACTATCCGCCGTCACTGGGTGTGCATCTATTATTTTTATAGTGCTCGCATCACCCAAAATTTCCTCTTGGACCGCATCGGACGAACCCGGCTGCCGAACCATTCGGTGAATGGACGCTACACCGGGCGAGCTAGCGGACGACATTTGTCTAATCTCCATGAGCACTTTTGCCGCTAGCTCTGTATTTATTTGTGACGACGGACGCACACTTGAAGAAGATAACATGGAAACATCACCCTGTTCTGGTTCCTCTGAAATAGAAACTGAGAGAGTAGAGTGACCTTGTGGAGAAAGAGCCGGCATCGCTCTTTCTCCAGAAACAACATATCGTGACACACGTTTCCAATGTTTCTCATCCCAATGTTCACATACAGGACAGGGATTAATGCGAGAACACTGACTACAATTAATGCAATAATCATGAAAGTCAGAGGAAGATTTCTTCCTATTACAATTTGAACAAGTTCCCTTCATTGTGAAAGAACAACAATAAGTCCTAGTTACTCGCAAAAACCCCTGACACAAAGATACATAATAACATGATCCATTAATAAATGAAAAAACAATTGCAAAACAAAATAATTTTGAAAAAATATTTTTTCAGAGAAGCCCAAGTTGCTGAAAAGTAACGTTGAGCCCCGATGGATCCGATGGCAAAGTGTGGTCAAAAATTTTAAAATTATATAAAATAATTAATGAGACACTTTCGGATAATATAAATGTATCTTATAATGAGATAAACTACCTCAAAGGCAAACAGCCCCCCTCAAAAAAGGCTGTTGCCAATGAAAACAAACAGTGTAAACACAGAAGAAAACATGACTCCAGGCACTGAAAAAACTGGCCCGGAATCAGTCATCAATTACACTCTATCTGATGCAAAACAGAGACTCCCAGGGGAGAATCTGCAGAACATCAGATGGAAGATGCAGAACACAAACGTTATACACCCATGGGTGAAAACGTAACTATGGGGAAAATAACAGAAAACATTCTGTAACCAAGCAACTCTCCCAGGGAATTTTTAGAAATGAAACTTCTCAAAAATAAGCCAAAAGCATGGGAGAATTGCAAGGGGGGACTTTAGAAGGTTAGGGGAGAGGAAACACTGAATAAGCAGTGCAACAATTAGCAAGAATGACAACAAGAGGCGTTTGCCTCGAAAATAGGCAACTTAACATAATTTCAACAAAAAATTTTAAGTACAGCCCTGATTATTTTTTGCCACTTCTTTTTCCTCTCCTCCTTCTATCCTCCTTAGAATCACATTTTCTCCAAGAATTACGTGTCTGGCATCCTTTAAACTGAGATTTACAAGCACAAAGATCAGTGAGATGTTGACTGATGAAGGGCCAAACAGAGAATGATATTTGGCGCCAATTTCGGGACGACTGCGTCACTGCGCATGCTCAGTAGAGTCGTACTATGGAGGTCCTTTAGGACATGATTTCTTTTTGTTTTGGATGCAAATTTTGGGGATTGGGGGGCAAAATTTGTGTTTGGCCCTGGTTTTTGTGGAGTTAGCACCAGCTAAGTCTGGGTCATTGGTAAGTATAAAAAATATATAAATTACTATAAATTTTTTAACTTTCTGCAGATATTATTAAATGAATATCTGACATTACAGGTTTAGTTATATTGTTGGGGAACTGAATTATATAACAGTCTTTTTTCTGTGTATACTGCCAACTGGGGTAATTGTGCTTGACAAGACACAACATGGGGCTCAGGCTGAACAGCTCAGCCCCAGCTCCACACAACAAAATGTAAAAAAAAACAATACTCTCCAAAAATAACTTCATATATACAGTTGTGATCGAAACTAATAACCAGTGTTCTCATTTATCTGACATTACAAGATTTACTGTATTGTTGGGGGACTGATTTATAATAACAGGCCTGTTTCTGTGTATATTCCCAACCGGGGTAATAGTGCTATGCAGGGAACAATGTGGGACTCAGACTGAACAGCCCAGTCACAGCTCCACACAACATATTGTAATACAATAATACTCTCCAAAAATAACTCAATTACATACAGTTGTGATGGAAACCAGCAACCAGTTTTCTCCTTTACATGGCTGGGCTGTTTCTTGCTTCAATTCAGCCTAGGCCCCACGCAATAAATTGTAAAACAACAATATTTTACACAATGACTTAATTATATACAGTTGTGATCGACTCTAATAACCAGTCTGATCATTCAGGTGACCAGACAGTTTTTTATGACAGAATTATGAATGGTTGTGTTAACTAACTTACTATTGAGCCAAATAATTTCTGCAGATACCATTAGATGAATATATGAAATTAGAGGATTAGCCGATTGCTGGGGAACTGATTTATATAACATGCTTGTTTCTGTGTTTATTGCCAACTGGTGTAATTGTGCTTTACAGTACACAGTGTGGGACTCAGGTTGAACCGCTCAGCCTCAGCTCCACAGAGTAAACTGTAAAACAACAATACTCTCCAAAAAAAATAACTTAATTACATGCAGTTCTGATCAAAACTAGTATCCAGTTTTCCCATTTGTATGGCTCGGCAGTTTCTTGTCTCAATTCAGCCTAGGCTCCACGCAGTAAATTGCAAAACAAGAATACTGTACACAATGACTTAGTTATATACTGGGGTAATTGTGCTCTGCATGACACAGTGTGGGACTCAGGCTGAACCGCTCAGCCTCAGCTCCACAGAGTAAACTGCAGAACAACAATACTCTACAGAAAATCTCTTAATCACATACAGTTGTGATCGAAACTAATAACCAGTTTTCTCATTTATATGGTTGGGCATTTTTTGTTTCAATTCAGCCAAGGCTTCACCCAGTAAATTGCAAAACAGGAATATTGTACTTAAATGACTTAATTATGTACATTTGTGATCGACTCTAATAACCAGACTTATCATTCATGTGACCAGACAGTTTTTGTATGACTGAATTATTAGTGGTTGTGTACCTAACTTACTCTTGGGCCAAATAATTTCTGCAGATACTATTAAATGAATACCTGACATTACAGGATTAGCTGTATTGTTCTGGAACTGATTTATATAAGACTTTTTTCTGTGTATATTGCCAACTGGGGTAATTGTTCCTTACATGACACAATGTGGGACTCAGGCTGAACCGCTCAGCCCCATCTCCACAGAGTAAACTGTAAAACAACAATCCTCTCCAAACATAACTAATTACATACAGTTGTGATCGAAACTAGCAACTAGTTTTCTCATTGATATGGCTCGGCAGTTTCTTGTTTCGATTCAGCCTAGGCTCCACGCAGTAACTTGCAAAACAAGAATACTGTACACGAATGACTTAATTATATACTGGGGTAATTGTGCTTTACAGTACACAATGTGGAACTCAATGTGAACAGCTCATCCTCAGCTCCACACAATAAACTGTAAAACAACAATATTCACCAAAAAAATAACTTCGTAACATACAGTTGTAATAGAAACTAATAACCAGTGTTCTCATTTATCTGACATTACAGGGCTAGCTGTATTGTTGGAGAAATGATTTATATAACAGGTTTGATTCTGTGTATATTGCCAACTGGCGTAATTGTACTTTACAGAACGCAATGTGAGACTCGGGCTGAATCGCTCAGCCTCAGCTCCACACAGTAAATTGTAAAAACAACAATACTTTCCCAAAAAATAACTTAACTGGTAAAGTGCTGAGTTTTTTCTGACAACAAATCAAAGCTCATCATATACTGTTCTATTACATTTAATTGGATAGTGCCTTATAGGCACTATCCTATTAAATGTCAGAGAGCAAGGTATTGTATAAAAAATGTGATTCATATCAGGGACAATAAAGGATTCCTCAGGTAGAATGTAGCTACAGACAGTTATTGCCTGTCACTTTTAGTGAAGCCCAAAATAGGGCTTCCAGCACTCTACCAGTTAATTACATATCGTTGTGATCGAAATTAGCAACCAGTTTTCTCATTTATATGGTTGGGCAGTTTCTTGTTTCAAGTTGTGATCGACTCTAATAACAAGTCTTATCATTCAGGTGACCAGACAGTTTTCTTATGACAGAATTATGAATGGTTGTGTTAACTAACTTACTATTGAGCCAGATAATTCCCGCAGATACTATTAAATGAATATATGAAATTACAGGATTAGCTGTATTGTTGGGAACTGATTAATTCCCGCAGATACTATTAAATGAATATATGAAATTACAGGATTAGATGTATTGTTGGGGAACTGATTTATAAAACATATTTGTTTCTGTATATATTGCCAACTGATGTAATTGTGCTTTACAGTCCACAATGTGGGACTCAAGTTGAACAGCTCACCCCCAGCTCCACACAGTACATTGTAGAACAACAATACTCTCCAAAAAATAACTTAATTACATACAGTTGTGATCGATGTATTATTATTATGTATCTTGGTATTTTTTAGGGTTAGTGCGAGTACTACGGCTGTATAATATTTTTAATTATGAAAGAATATTGTTCAAATTGCAAATCGAGGAAGTCTTCCTCGGATTCTCATGCTCATTGTATTTGCTGTAGTCTCTGTACTCACACTAATTCTTGTACGGTTTGTGCCAGTTGGGATGACAAACGTTGGAGACGTGTGTCACGGTACATTGTTAGTGGTGAGAGGTCAGTGCCAGTCCTCTCACCACAAGGTCACTCTAGTTTTTCAGTCTCTTTTTCAGAGGAACAAGAACAGGGTGATGTTTCTGAGATGTCTTCTGGAAGTGTGCTGCCATCATCGCAAATCAATGAAGAGCTAGCGGCAAAAGTGCTCAATGAAATCAGACAAGTGCCTATGTCCCAAAAGGGATTTACAGTCTTGTTGCCAGCTAGCTCGACCGGTGGATCTATCACTCGTCATGTGGGTGATGTGATGCCGGGTATGTCCATTGAGGTCCAGGAGAGGAAAAAGGGTGTTGCGAGCACTATAATCTCGGATAACGCACACCCTGCAATGACGGATCGGAGGATGGATCAGAGGAAGCCAGTCAGTCCGGTAGCAAGCTCGTTCAGGTCTACCCAGACCGCGAACAACATCTGGGGCCAGATGTTGTTGTGCATAATGTTCGACAGTCGGAGCTACGTCCACTCTTCCCACTTGGGACGCTCCGTCGCATAGACAGCCGGCATCGGCTAGTCTATTGGCTTCCTCTTCTACACGCCAACACACACGACCGCACCTTGGTTTCATGACCTCAGATATCCAGCCTGCTTCGCCGACAAAGGATTCCATGTCGTCTAGGTCACTCCATCCAGTAGCCAAGGTCACAAGGCCTCACCAGTCAGGACTTATGCATTAAAAGGATTATGCAGGATGTACCGTCCCAGGAGCTTCCAGCAGCTAAGCAACGTAAGACCGCAGCTCCACAGGTCTCCGTGACGGACTTCCTATCACAGATAGCATAACTCATCTCCACTTTCCAGCAACCTTCGGAACTGTCGGAGGAAGCTGGGTCGGTCCGTTCCTCTGCAGTGTCAGACAGGGACGGCCGAGATTCACATCTGGTCCAGTCGGATGGTGAAAGGGAAACTGCAGAGCTGGATTTTTCCCTTCTGGAACAGCATAAGGACGCGGTGGATTTTATCCGTCAACACCTTCCAGAGGTTGTTCCATCGAACCAGAGGGCTGCTATACCAGATAAGAGACTGATAGCGTCACTGGATACAGACTTTTCGGCCAGGCTAAGGATGATGTTCCTGAGTATCCGATGCAGTCCAGCAATGTCTCACGGACGTTTGAATTGCTGAATGACGCTATTTTTAAGTTAGCCTCTAAGACAGGCAGAACCAGTTTCTTATCGCAACATGCTCTACATCTGCCGTTCATCAACAATAGGAATAAATTTGGAAAGGGCGTGCTGAGAGTTCCTCTGCGTTTAGACGATCAGGCCGAGACTAATAGAGCCAGTTTAGATGCATTATCATATGCAGATCACCTTACCAGAGCGTTAGCGCAACGTCTCGATGGTAAAGAATTCCAGGATGTTCAAACTTCCTTGAGAGTTCTTTCTAGGGCAATCGCATTTTCCACGTATAACTCCGCCCTTTCAGTGGCAAATTTGGAGTTAGTCAGACGTTATGCTGCCCTGGCTTCATCCACTGCGGTGGATTCTAAGGTGAAAAATTCTCTTCGAGTCGCTCCGGTTTCAGGAGAATTTCTCTTTGATGGTAAGCTTTCATTAATCTATGATCAGATTACCAAGAAAGCTTCAGATTCTCTGCTCTTTAAGTCTGTTTCTAAGAAGCCAGACTCAGCAGAGAGGAGTAAGTCAGGAGCTTCTGGAGTGAGTACGTCCAAGCAAAGCTCCAATAGAGGATCTAAAAAATCCTCCAGCTCCTACTCCAGAGACCGTCAGAGTAGAGACTCGGGTAGGGGACGAAATGCTGGCTGAGAGAACCGATCAGATGTCCCTAGGTCGACGTAGTTTCTCTTCCCACAAGCCTCACAGGTCCAGGAGGTTAAGGTCAGGACCTCTATTGCGCTCCAGTGGGCAGAAGGCCATCAAGATTTTTGACCAATTGGTTGTCAATTACGGACGACCGATGGGTACAGTAGGTTATTTCGGAAGGTCTAAAACTGTCCTTCAGGGAAAAACCTCCGTTAACACAAAGTCCACGATGGACTCAGCTTCCGTCCAACCTTCAGAAAAGAGATTCGCTTCTATCAAAGGTGCAATCTCTTCTGGAAAAGAATGCAATAGAGGTCGTAGAAAACCAGGAATCTTCCGGATTTTACAGTCACCTGTTCCTGGTACCAAAACCAGTTGGCTCGTTCCATCCAGTTATAGATCTCAGCTGGATAAACAAGTTGATCGTGGCTCTGAAGTTTTATATGGAGACCATTCGATCGGTGAGAGCGAGCATTCGAGTGAACGATTATGCTGCGAGCATAGATCTCCAGGATGCGTATTTTCAAGTCATGGTACATCCGATGTTCAGAAAGTATCTTCGCTGTCCTAGAAGTCGTTTACCAGTTCAGAGCAATGTGTTTCAGACTCAATCTAGCGCCCTGGGCTTTCAGTCGAATAATGAACTCGGTAATGACTCATTTCCGAGCTCATTCATCTGCAGTAACGTCGGCCTACTTGGACGACATTCTTCAGAGATACGGTGACAGATTATCTCTTCAGAACGATGTTCAGAGTCTGCTTCAATTGCTCTGACGTCTCGGTTTCATCGTAAACGAAAAGAAGTCTGATCTAGTTCCGTCCAAGTCGTTCATTCACTTGGGAATGAGCTTCGAGACGCACAGCAATCTTGTTCGTCTTCCGTTACCCAGAGCGAAATTAGTCAGTTCTTATGCTCACTTTTGTCTAGACTCAGACATAGTAACAGAGAGAGAATTCATGTGTCTGATGGGTTTGTGCGGAGCCGCCGCGGACCTTATTCCGATGGGGCGCTTACGCACGCATCCACTCCAGATATTTTCCACTCAGACTTGGAGTGTGAAGATTCATTCGCTCGAATCGAACATCATGTTATCGAACCAAGTAAAACAAGAGATTCAGACTTGGGCAGATGTTCAGTGGTTGACTCAGGGTGTTCCACTGCAACTGCCGGATCCGTTTTTACGATTATGACGGATGCGAGTCAAACAGGTTGGGGCGCGACATTGAGCCCAACAGATTCGAGGTGCCAGGGTCTTTGGGTTCCGCAGTTCCTGAACAAGCACATAAACATCAAGGAGATGATTTTGATTTGGCTTGCGCTACTTCATTGGATGAACATAATTTAGAATTCACATGTTCAAATACTGTTCGACAATTCGACATTAGTAGCATACATTCGAAACCAGGGAGGCACTCATTCCATTCCGTTATTATACCGCCACTTTCGAAGAAAATGGGGGTATACTGGATTACATGCGTCCGTCCGTCCGTCCGTCCGTCCGTCCGTCCGTCCATCCATCCATCCATCCGTCCGTGTGTGAGTCCATCCGAAAGTATTCATAACTTAAGTAAATTATTATTTTTTATAATATTTGTTGGTCATAGGTATGCCCACACTAGTTAATTTTTTTTTTTTTATTTTTTTTTTTGTTATTAATTGTTCACTTAGAAATTGTGTCCGTCCGAGCCAAATTTTGTGTGTTCAGCCTGTATCTCGGGTATCGAATGTTCTATTGCAATGAAATTTTCCATGAACACTGCTTATGGTATAGGCTTTAAAAAAAGGATTCAACGGTATTTCTCACATTCTCCTTTTTTAGAATTATCCCCCTTCTTTGACTTAGAAATTGAAGGAAATAGACATTATTTGTCAGTTCAGCCTGTATCTCAGGTATGGATTATCGGATTTTCGTGAAATATGGCATGCAGTTTGCCTATGACAAAGGCTTCTGCCTCATTGCATAAAACTTCCAAACACCAAACAATTTACCATACCTTTTGACTAAGAAATTGTTGAAAACTTTCGAAGAAAATGATGGGGGGGAGGCATACTGGATTGGGGTTATCAGATTTCAGTGAAATATGGCATGCAGTTTGCCTGTGACAAAGGTTTTTGCCTCATTGCATAAAACTTCCAAACACCAAACAATTTACCATACCTTTTGACTTAGAAATTGTTGAAAACTTTCGAAGAATATGGAAAGGGGGAGGATGGTATACTGGATTGCGTCCGTCAAATGTGCATCCGTCCGTACGAGAATATTCATAAATGATATTTGTTGGTCATAGGTATGCCCACACTAGGCGATACCCCACGTGGGGGTATGCACCGGACGAAAGTCCAGCTCTTGTTGAACATCTGTTGGTTACATGGCCTCATTGGAAAACAAATTGTTGGTGAGGGGAGATGTTTTTATTTCTCTTCTACCTGATCAACCTCCGATTCCCGCTATGCAAAATGCAAAATATTTTTGCATTTGCTTATTTTAGACATTTTATGACCAATTATTGATCTCTTATCCCAATTTTGGGCAATCATAATGTTGTTGTTACCTGGAGGATGTCAGATAGACAGCCAATCTGGTTATGACATCCCCCAACAGTATGCATATCAGTTGTCTTCTTCTGTACACCCAGTTATTAATTATTGCTTATAATACTCCTGATGTATCTTCTGATGTATCTGTATATGTATACTGTCAAATAAATTGTCTAACCATCTATCTATCCCTCAATCGCAACATTGTCTGTGTCAAGTTCAGTGCCCTTTGTTAAAAAATATCATGTAATGCTTGTTTATTTATTTATGGCATAACTGTAACAGTAGTTACCCAGATTTCAATTCTTTTTGGTATATGACTGTAGCAACAATGTCAAGTTTGATGACAGCAATAGTTTGATGACCAGCAATATCCAATGAAAATTATGTGAGTCATTGCCCTTTGTTGAAAAATGTAAATTTTTATGGGGCCTGATTTTGATTGGTTTTGAATATATTGGTTTGGAGAGGGGGGGGGGGGGGGGGGGGGGGGGGCAGGGTTAGAATGCTTTTTTGTTGACTTTTCCTAAAAGAAATAGAAATGACAATTGGTATGGCGAGCATCGGTCGCTGGGCTGGCGGTCCTTTTTGCTTATAACTTAGTTGTTTCTGGACGGGATTTGATAATATTTGGTATGTGACTTCATATGCTTGTTAAACACCTGATGACGTGAAATAGGGCCTGTCCATGCTTTTTCACAAGACATGGCCCTTTGTTAAAATTGACTAATTGTAAGCTTTATAGCACGATAACTTCAACAAACGAAAACCGATTTGACTGATATTTGGCACTTGGGTTTTAAGGAACCATGTCATGATCATATTCGAAAATGGGCTCACTCCGATGAACGGTTGTCACAAGAGTTATGGCCCTTTGTAAAAATTGACTAATTTTGTGCTTGAAAGCGCAATAACTTCAACAAATGTCAACCGATTTGACTGATATTTAGCACATGGGTTTTAAGGAACAATGTCTTATCAAGTTTGACAGTGATCTCGGTTCAATGTATGGTTTTCACAATAATCATGGCCCTTTATTAAAACCGATTACCAAAAATGGCTGCTAACCGATTACAGGTTATTTGAGCTCACAATTGGCCGATTCTGGTGCCGATTGCAATTGTTGTACTGTCACTAGTAGAAAAGTCAAGCCTCGAAAGAACTACATTAAATTGAACTTATGTTATGGGTTTACAGTCCGTTCACTACTAGGTACGTTTAGACTCAAAAGAACTACATTAAATTGAATATATTTCACAGTATTAAACTCTGTTGACTCAGGTCTAGTAAAATTGCCAGTCGCGCACACTTGGACGGTAAACATGGCTCTAGAACCACGTTTACCACCCAAGTGCATGCAACTGTTAATTTTTTCTGCGACCTGAGTCAGTGGACTGCAACCTTCACTTTTTCCGGTATGAACTGGCGATTGCTGCAAGTACAATGAATTGTAAGCTTTACATGTCCATAAATGGACATCTAGAGAAATTAAGAATACACATTGCGGTTGTTTCTCAACTTGATTGAATGGTATCATTGACATCATTTTACATTAACAATCGAACAATTGCAGAAGATAATAAAATGTGGTTGATGAATCATTACAAGAAAATGCTTGGCAACAATCGGTTGAACCTGGGACCCATTGTTGCTGCTATCATCCATTGAGAATATTGATGGGCTCCTCCTTAGTCACAAATCTAGACTATTACACTTCATTACACTGAACTATCGTGGGAGATATAATATGGGTTCAAAGGGTTAACGTTTGTTGTCACTTTGTCATCAGAGGACTCGGTGGTGCTGTGTACTAAGGCGTACAGCCTATCAGTGATGCACTTGCCATCAACCACTGCTCATTCTGCTTGTTCAGAGTTATAAAGTTGAAGTGTCTGACAGTTGCTCACCACTGCTCAGTGGTTTTCTCCATGCACTCCGGCTAACTCCAGCAGTAAAATTGTCAGGCACGATGTGACCCAGGTTGTTGAAAGTGTCAGTAAGCTGCAGTAAATGAACACCTCAAAAAAGGCCAAATTTTCCTCAAACCCTTTGCTAAACAACAGCAGATGACATTTTTTTTTAAATTTGGGAATGATTAATAATGTAATTTTTGCCTCAACAAGATACCTTAGCACCCCCTCATTTGAACGAGTGCAAAAGCTTGTTCACTGAGGGGCCATGAGCTCTGTTTCTGAGCTGAAAAGTGAATAAAATTTTTAAAATGATTTTTTGTGAATAGTGCTGGCCAGTTTTCTATTCTGTTACAGATTATCAAAAATTACACCGCATGAAACTTAATGAAAGAATATGTGTGAATGAGCTGTGATATTTGAGGCATCCTACGTTATATTGGCTCTAGAATGGTTAATTATGATTTGAAATCTTTGTTTTTCTCATTTGTAGGATTACCACTGGTGGTGGAGGTCATTTTTAACAAGTGGGTTTACAGCTATCTACTTTTTTGCGTACAGTATCTACTTCTTTGTCACAAAGCTTGACATTCAAGGAGCCACAAGTACATTCCTCTATTTCGGATATACAATCATCATTGTATTCTTGTTCTTTCTACTCACAGGTAAGCAATTAGCAGGCGATTATTTATTACACTTTGTCTGAAATGGCCACAATGTTTCTTGTGGTTTGAGAATAAGTCGGAATAATTTTGATCTAGATTTGAATTAGTATGATCTTCTGGAAGCAGAAACATAATTAAATAACTAGTCCTTGGGCAGGGCACTTAAGCCTGATTGCCCACGTGGGGACATGTTGGCACTGTGCACTAAGGTGTACTGCATGTCAATGGTGCTCTTGTCTTCAACCATTACTAACATTGCTGGTGTAGAGTTAGAGCGTTGAGGAATCTAACAGTTGCTCGCTCATGCTCAGTTGTTCTTTCTGGGTACACAGACTTCCTCCACCCATAAAACTGTCCGACATGAGGTGACCCTGACTGTCAAAAGTATCATTAAGCCCCAGTGAATAAATAAATAAAACAACTGAAAGTCTTATGAGTTCAAATTGTAAGCTGAAGATGAAAAAAGTAATAATAAGGCCATTGAAAAAAAATCTTAAATCTTGTTTCTCAGACACCTCCCTTATTCAGTACAGTTGCCATGGACTGGTCGCAATCCACACATGGGCAGTGATGTGCATGCATGCATTTACCAGGTGATAAAAATTATCAGCAAAATATTAATTAATGAAGCACCGGGTTGACCCGGTGCTTCATTAATTAAATTTTTAGCCGAGACTAGCAGCTCTATAAGTGGCAATGTCGGTCTGTCTGTCTGTCTGTCAGTCGGTCGGTCGGTCAGTCAGTCTGTCTGTGACCAACGAGTTTGTCTGTGACCAACGAGTTTCAAAACTCAATAACTTTTGAAATACTTGATGGAATGACTTACTATTTGGCATGTAAGTGTATCTTATTGATGTCTAGCCACTTTTCAATGCATGTGTTGTTCCAAATATTTTTCTTGGAGTTATGGCCCTTGATGAACTTAGAATGTCGGTCGGTCGGACTGTGACCAACGAGTTTCAAAACTCATTAACTTTTGAAATAATTGATGGAATGACTTTATATTTGGCATGTAAGTGTAGCTTATCGATGTCTAGCCACTGTTCAATACATGTGTTGTTCCAAATATTTTTCTTGGAGTTATGGCCCTTGATGAACTTAGAATTTTGTGAAATTGCACCACTCGTCGCAGCTACGGCGTCGATGTCGCGATTTTTTATGATTATTCCTATAATTGGTGTTTGGAATTAAATATTATTGTGTCTGTGGAAATATTGCCCACTTGTGGAAAGTAACCAGTCCACGGTGGTCGTACTGTCATTAAGTCTATAAAAAAAGTTCCCTGATCAAAATTCTGCAAACAAAAATTTTCAACAGTTTTATTTTTAACTAGTCAAAATTAACACTGATTAAAGCAGATTCTTTTCAAACCGTGAATGGCCGTGAATATCATGGAGATGCTTTGTGGCAAAAGGCAACTGTTCAGTGTCTAATGAATCCCAGAAGAGTAAACATTCAAAATTAGTAGATATTTTAAACTGTTTTCGGGGATTGAAGAGAAAAACAAAAAAAGACCTCTCTTCCCTCCCCAAAAGTCAGAAAAAAATTGTGTGAGAAATAAGTTTTTTTTTTCAATAGCCTAAGTAAAAGGCACTATAGAAGTATCATTCCAGAAGTTGGGCAGTTTTATGGGATACTGAGGGAAAATTTTATAAGGGTGGAGTGCGGGAAGCCCACATTTGAACTTTACTCGGAAATGCTTTTACTGCAATTTGAAGGCCCCATAATCGCTGGATGCCCTTCATATTAACTTTGAAGTAGAATTTCTTAGTCTGTGTGGATTTGCCTTGACACAGTTTATGGGAGTGTGCTTACAGAAACTCTTCAGAAATTGCAAGAAAAGGCAGACATGTGAACAAATATTGACAATCAAAAATAATTTAGCACTCTACAAGTTAAATGATGCTTTGAGTTGAAACTTGGAATGAGTTTTGCCACACTATCAAAAATTTTGGAGCAGCATGCGCAATCAGGGTTGACCCAGATCTAAGAATGAATAACCTTTTTGCAGTATGGAAATTCTCTATGAAATTAATAACAGTTTGGAAGCATTATTTTGTGAGGATAAAAGTGAATCTTGTTCTCCTTTGTAACAATGATGTCTTCTTCTTTTAGGAACAGTCGGATTCCTGGCATGCTTCTGGTTTGTTCGAAAAATATACAGTGTAGTTAAAGTGGACTGACAAGGCAGAGAATTGTGAAAGAATATAGTGTGCGATATGTTTATTGTCGTGACATTGGGATCAAGGGTGATTTTGCTGAAAGAAACATCATCATATGACAATATTCATGTGTTTTCTTCATCTTATTTTTTTTCCAACAAAATTCCTTACCAGCACTTATGAGAAGAGTATCAATATCTAGCATGGAAGCACTTAGGGCCCCACAAAGCTTCGAGATTTGGTTTGATTTAAAATCTTAAGTTGATATTCGGTTCAATTCAAAATTGGACGATCAAGTCATTTCCTCTCGAATTTTCTTCACATGAATATAGCTTGGTATCAGTCTTCTTTATCATCTCACAAAATGTATAGTTCAGATGGAAATTGTGCATAAATAATGATGAAATAAAAGATTGAGTGTAACTTCTGCTACATTAACATGAATAACATCTGAGCTCCAACCATGCTAATTCCTGTATCACTAGTCCCTACCCCTGTTAAATGCAAATTTAAATTTAAAGTTCAGAAGTGATGACGACATTGAACTGTAATCCTGACAGGATAATATTCCAAGTACCTCACCAAGGCATGCCTCTTCAATTGTGTAGTTGGAGTATTTTATCAGTCGGGACTTCAGCCATCACAGTCAGAATAAATCGTGTTTATAGCACCCCTACACCAATCAGTCATCTTCAGGACGTCACTTATTCGATTTGAGGTTTTATTCGATTTCGAATAAGGCCACACAAAGTAGACCTTCTGTTTTTCAGGCCATTATTTGTAAAATTACATGCGGGCGAGCGGCTTTTTATTTTATTTTTTATTTCAGTAATTACTTCTTTGCCATCAAAAGTTCATGTTCTTGGTTCAAGTTTTAGGCCTCATAATCTCCAGAATAGCACGGGTGGTGGTGTATTTCATCCCTTGAGTGCAAGAAGGCTCTGCAATGCTAAAGCATTGCAAAGCCTTCTTGCACTCAAGGGACAAATTCATCATTTTTTTTTAACTTGGGTAAAATATCAGACATAAACCATTTAATTTTTATTTTTTTTAAGTTTAAATTGGTTATAAAAAGAGAGCATGCAGCTGCCAAAAGGACCATGCGGGAGGGCCTGAGAAACAGATTTTTTTAGGCCTAATAGACTTTATTTGATTCGAGATTCAATTCGAATTGAAAATGTGTGGTTTGCAGGGCTGTATTATAGGTTTCAAAAATGAAAAGTGATTGTTTTTAGTAAAGATATTCTGTTGAATTTCCAAATTTTTAGACTCTTTAAAGCAACAACAAAAAAATCCTGTATCTCAGTGACCTCCCTCAACAGTCTGCCTTATCTCTTTTTTTTTTTGCCTTGAAGTCTCTTCCTTGATATTATTTTGCAATTGTAGGACTAAAAATTTAATCTCTGAGCTCAGTGAAACAAGATATAGTTTGTTGTATTTGCAACTGTAATATGGGAAATTTTCCTGCTGAAAATCTTTTTTCCATATCGTTAGAAGTTAATGTCATTGATTGCCTGAGAAGCTGTTTAAGAAAAGAGTTAATGGTGTAAATAAAACTGTAAATTCCATTGGTAAATTGTTTTTGAATAACCAGCAAGTTACAGTCCCCTCCATAAACAAAAATAGTCACACATTATATGGTAATGGAAATTTTGTTGTGCCCCGTATTTTTGTATTCTGAGTTATGTAAATTTTATCAAGAATATAATGAAGATTGTATATATTTTATGCATAATAATACTTTTTCATCTATACCACCCAGCACACTCCCAAATAGCAGTGAGCTGACAATTGAAAAAGGTAATAATGGGCTTATGCAAATGATCTGAATCTGTAAAATTTCACTTGCTTGTCAGTTATTCTTGTCTTATGATTTGTCTTTTCTCATGGCATGCCCACATTTTCTTTTTTCAATTTGTATGGAGGACCTATAGAGGCTTGTATGTGAGGAGGTTTAATAAAATTTCTAATACAGTGATAAGTCCATCACTTGATCATTTTTTATCCCCACCAGGAGTAACTGTGTTGTGTCCTTGGGCTAGGCACTTAATCCTGATTGCCCATGTGGGGGTACAGTGACACTGTGTACTAAGGCATAAATGCATGTCGATGGTGCACCTGTCTTCAAACAATTCTAACCCTGCTTGTGTGGAGTTAGTATGCTTGGGAGTCTGAAAGTTGCTCGCCATTGCTCAGTAGTTCTTTCAGGGTACTCCAGGTTCCTCCACCTATAAAACTGTCCAACACGAGGTGACACTGGCTATCAAAAGTGTCGTTAAAATCCAATAAATAAATCATCTGATCATTGAAAGCCCAGGTCAGGAAATCTCTTGCCACTAAACTAGTAAAGATTGAATTATTTAACCAAATTTTTCTATGCAAATTGTTTTAACTTCTTGACCAGTGATTTCTTGAGTAAAGTTTTCATGAATTTTTCATAAAATCTAGTCATGGTTGCTGTGCTGGAAATGAACAAAATTGACAGGTGTAGTTTTAAGGTCCCTCGAAATCAGAGACGAGAGTAAATTGCACCCGTAAAATGTTAGTGTGTGAATTTTCAAGGGAATACTGTCACCAAACACTAGAAATCTTATCCCTTTGAATAAGAGCGGCCGCCTTTCCAGCCAGGAACATGATACTTCATGACGTCATTAAATAGGTGGCTGTTCAGTAAATGTGTGGGGAAGACCAATCAATATTTTCAACGTGCAGCCCCGAGGCTGCACGTTGAAAATATCGATTGGTCTACACCAAATAATGAATATAGACTCTTCTAATTGCTGACATTGAGCTGGAATGGCAGATACCACAAGTGTTCAAAGGGATAATTGTATAGGGAATTGCTGAATTATGACACTAACTTGCCCCTGGCCAGCGAGTGCTGTTTTCTCAAAACAACACACATTTATATGCCATCAAAGTATATTAGTGCTTCACAATATTTTTCAACGAGTGCATTTTTTAGCTCTGTAAAATAGAAAACATGGGTGCTGATGCGAGCAATTGCACTCGCACCTGTCTCATTTCCAGGACTGGTGAAGTGGCCATGACTAGATTAGATGGAAAATATTTTTGAACGGATTAAGAGTTAATGCTGATCCTCCATGCAAATACAAAATCTTGACCCATTTGCAGTGGATAGTATTATTTGGTACAATACTTTTCCATAACACACACTGTTGATAAGATGGTTTAATTCTATCCAGATTTATAATTATTTTTGTTGCTGCTGTATGGTATAGATGTTCATATGCAAATTGTCAGGTGTTTTGTTTTGGGACTCTGAAATACAGAACATTCAGAGTGATTTGGTACTTGCCCACCCAACAGTGGCTATCTATCTATCCACTGACCAGTTGTAGGCCTGCAGCAGGGATTTTTTTTTAATATTGTTAGGACTCCTCATTGTAGTGAACTCATTCGAATGGTGCACAAGGCCAAAAAAAAATGTTTTGATGTTCAAACATTCACTGAAATTGATCAATACAAATTTGGCAATTCAGAGACCAGGCATTAATATTTATAAGAAAGGAACTCTGAAACTGAAATCTGAAAAGCATAACTAAAGGTGTAAAACAGTTCTAGTTTTAATATAAAAGGAGTTTATTTTTATAATTGTGCACTTTCTGTGTGTCAAATGACGGTGAAAAGCCTCTCAATCCATGTTCAGTACATGCAAGAAAAATATAAAAATTAAAAATAAAACTCCCTTGCTTACTGATTTGTAAAAAAAAATTGCCTGAGAATGAGGGAGAATCGGAAAAAAATTAAATTTTGAGATTCTAAAAAAAAAAAATTGTTCAATTTGAAAGCTAGATGTAAATTTGATAAATGGTTAATCATCAGCAGGAGTTTGATTAATGATTACTCTACAGGTGAACTTGATAAACTTGAAAATACACCAGGAATATTTTTGCTTGGCATTTTTTGTATATCAAATTACTGGTGGTGAATGTCTGATAGTTTCATCATTTTGATAAATGCTGCAGTTCTTAGAAGTCTAGAAGTTGAAAATGGGCATTTTGAGTCTATGACCACTGTAAAATGGTGACATGCAGTTGGGCAGTCCACCAAATGTACCAGATGATATTAGTAATGGTGTCAGTATGCTGTTGACACTGCAACCGTACTGATACTGAGGTACATCATCCTAAAAAAAATGAAACCAAACTTGAAATTTCAACACCACCTAGCTCTACTGGGCAGATTACATGGCGTCCAAATTTGTTGTTGATTTCAGGCCTTTAAATTCTTCCCAACTAACGATGGTAAATGCTGGCCCAAATAAGATAAATGCCCCCAAATTATGCGGAGTTTGAAAGTTTTTCCAAAGTTTTGCAGTGTTTCGGCAATATATAGTTTGGCCAGGTTTCCCTGATGCTTGCAATATAGCTTAGAGCTCACCTTCGAATCGAACAATACAACAGATAAATAATTTTTGTAAAAACCCACAGAGTTCACCATACAAAAGCAATTGGTGTTGACAGTGTCATATACGACACTGTCGACAGCAATTGCTTTTCTGTGGCGAATTCCATATGATCATGCACTTAAAGCTTGAGATCTATTATATTCATGTTTGTGGCATTTCTCAGTAAACGCCATGCATAAATTACATTCAAATAGACCTTTGGCTCGACACTGAGAATCTAAGAAGCCTTCTTGAGTAAGTCGAGTAAACTAACGTTAAAGGGTGGTGGGAGGGAACCAGTGATAATGGTGAAGACCTATAACAAGGGGTTGAAAACTAACATTTTTAGACGATAAACCCAAAACCTAAAACAGATGCCCAGAAAAAGAAAATACCGGTGCTTTTTCTCCAACCATGCAGGCCACATCAATAGTTGCCGTTGTGCCCAAATTTGATTGATCTAAAGGTCTTGTTGATTCCTCAAGTTGTTGCTAGAACTTCAGGTATGGGCAAGAAGAGATGTGCTCTCAATCAGTGGTTAAGTACCAAATCACTCTGCAGGTACTGTATTGTACAAAATACTGCAATTGTAGGATGTTATTTATGTATATATTGTGTATTACTAAAAGTTATATTGCTAATGATATAATTATGTTTACATTTTGTATGATAGAAATCCTTTACTTGCTTGCACATAATCTTTCTGCACTGATAAAATTTGAAACTGTTTTAAGTCTTGATCACTGCTGTTAATCCTGACAAAATTAATGTAGCAACAAAAATCATCCAGCTATTCACAAAAAATCCCATTCAAATATTATTTTTCCAATTTTTGCCTCAAAAACATAGCTTATGACACTTCATTGGAGTGAGCTCGTCAAGTTTGATCCTGAGAGTGGTCAGAAGCTATTTTTAACCCTTTACCCAATGCAGGCATCACCAAAATTTATTCTGTTAATTTTTGTTCTTTCAAAATTTTCAAAAAATTTAAACAAAACCATATCATGTGACCCCTCATTGGAATGGGCGTGATTAGCTCCTTCCAATGAGTGGATCACATGATACAGTTTTGTTGACAAATGTTGAAAAAAAATTTTCCACTGCTTAAATTGTAAATTATGGGTGCAAATGTCTCCAATTCGTTAGGTGAAGGGTTAAGCAAAAAATGATAATTTTTTATCATTTATTCAGAAAGTGTTTTTGCATTGTCTGATATTGGTGTTAAGTAAAGGGCATAAATTGGATGTGTCTACAGTTGCTTGGAATTGTGGTTTTTTATATGCTCATTTTTTCCAAAATGGGTCTATTTTGTTATGGCAATGTCTGTCTGTCTGTCTGTCTAATAACCTTTTTGTGTCTGAGTCATAACATCTAATGGGAAGAGATATCACAGTAAAGCTTAAAACAACATGTACCACCACCAGACAGTATGTCCTGTACAAATTGATGACTGACCTATCAAGGTCCAGTTTACAGATAGAGGATAGAAGTCTGCACATGGAATAAGCATGTCAGGGCCGGTGTAAGCTAGTGCCGGGCCTCTAGCGTATGTTATAAAGGCATTAAAACGGCCTTAAATTCTACAGTACATAAAGAGTGGACTGTTACTAAATCACTTGTGGGGTGGTGTCTCCACTCAGACAAAAATTCCTTGTCTGGGAAAAAGCATTAAAACGACAAGCAAAGTTTTAGCCAAGGGTTAGCTAAAACTGTGCTTGTCCTTTTCATACATTACCACAGGAATCAACTGTTATTGTCTGGGTGGAAACATCTCTCCACAAGTGATTTATTGGTAATTCACTCTCCACATACTTTTGTGGTATCAACGAAGACTAGAGGACAATGATAAATTTGTGATTGTTGTGGCAATGAGCAAGCGTGCATAACACATGCAAAACAACCAACTGGCAACAGTGTTCTGAAAATCCTCAGTTTAGTTGCTAATTGGAACTCACTTGAGATGGGAAATTGTAAAGACAAAACATCTGTGTGTGTATTTGTAAATTTTAAAGTCTTCAAAATCCACTTCTGGAATGCTCCACCTATATTCTCCTTATCTAGAAACGATTTACTGTCTTTTGTGTTTTGCTTCAAGTGCATAACGACTTGAACAATTGATTTTCATCAACACAGAATGGCCCACTCATGTCGATAACTTGAAAGCATTTAGCATGGGTTCTTGAAAGTGCGGGGCATGCAGCAAATGCTACTTTTGCTACTAGGATAATCTTACACTGAAGCATGAATATCACTTATTCATGTCTGAGCCATAACTTTCTAGTGGCAGGAGATATCATAGTAACACTTACACAACACATGGACCACCACCAGATGGCATGTCATGTACAGAATTCAAAACCGACCCACCCAGTCACCAATGCTTGGGTAGAAGTCCTCTAAAATGGGCAGCATGGATATAAACAATTGACTAAACTTGACTTTATCTCCATATTGTGGTTACAATTAGACATTGTTCAGAAATACTAGACCTTGTAGACCAATAAAGTAATAAATGCGACTAGATGATGTGTCACATATAAAATTCACAACCAGCTCATCAAGGTCCCTTACAAAGGTCAACATATGGATTGTCATGTAATCCTTCCTGTGGGAATCCAGAGAAGTGCAGCAGTGCTTGCTAACTGGAGTAAACAAGCTCTGTTTTACTGGTAAAATAGGACCCAGTCACCAATGTTTGGGGTGGAACAAATGTTCTCCAATTTGACTAATATCTCAAGCGAGTTTGAAAACTGGCATGGCCCAATTTTTTCATACAGAGTTACAGGCCTTAATTAGTCAATTTTTACAAATTTTGAGCTCGTTGGTGCAATACCTTGGAACAAACGTTCTCCGATTTGACTAATATTTACCGTTTAGGTCAGTTGCAATATTACTTCAAGCGAGTTCGAAAACTGGCTTGTCCTGATTTTGTGTTACAGAGTTACGGGCTATAATTTGTCAATTTTTACTAATTTTGAGCTCTTTAGCACAGTAACTTGAACAAAAGTTCTCCGATTTGCCTAATATTTGCCATACAGGTGTTTTGCAATATTGCCTCAAGCAAGTTCAAAAACTGGCCTGGCCTGATTTTTCGTTTGAGTCATGGACCCTAATTAGTCAATTTTTATGAATGTTAAGCTCATTAGCACCATAACTTGAACAAATGTTCTCCAATTTGACTAATATTTGCCACACAGGTCTTTCGTAATAATATCTCAAGCAAGTTCAAAAACTGGCCCAACCTGATTTTTCATTACTGAGTTATGGGCCTTAATTAAATAATTTTATGAATTCAGAACTTGTTAGCATTATAACTTGAACAAAGAATCCAGATTTGACAACCGGCATATGATTGATAACCGTGTTATGGACATGCAACACTCTGATTACCACCACAACTCGACACCTGCATCTCAGATGCGCATCTCTTATTTTCAAAGTTTCCGCACTTCCAGCAAGAGTAGCCTTAGTTTAGCAAGATTTTTTACCTAATAATTGTTTTGTTACAATTTATTGGAGAGTGCCAATAGGCACTCTCCAATAAATTGCAAACAAACAGTTTTAATTAAAAACATTTTCTTCTGCTGAACAAACATCAAGCTAATGCATAAAATGTAAAGCTACTAAAATGGCTTCTAGCACTCAACTATATATACACCAACTTTTTAGTGTCCAGTCCATAACATTTTTGTGGATAGGTATATCACAATAAAACTTCCACAACATTTGGACCACCACTAGACGGTGTGTTGCATATAAACTTCACACCCACCCCACCAAGGCCAAGGTCACAGGCAAATGTCAATACATGGAACCAGCAAGCACATCAACTTTTTCGTGTCCAGGCCTTAACTTTTTAGTGGAAGGAGATGTCGCTATGAATTTACACAATGCATGAATCACCACCAGATGGTGTGTCACTGACAAATCACCCATGAAAGTCAAAAGTCACAGATGGAGGTCAACTCGTGGAATTAGCATGCACATCAAGTTTTTGTGTCTGCCCCCTAACTCAGTGGAATGAGATATTGTAATAAAACTTACACAACATAAATACCAACATTGGACAGTGTATTGAATACACAAATCATGACAAACCACCACTGTCAAAGTCATAGATAAATACCAACATTGGACAGTGTATTGCATACATAAATTCCTACAAACCACCACTGTCAAAGTCACAGATAAATACCAAAATTGGACAGTGTATTGCACACATAAATCACGACAAACCAACACTGTCAAAATCACAGATAAATACCAACATTGGACAGTGTATTGCATACATAAATCACGACAAACCACCACTGTCAAAGTCGCAGATAAATACCAACATTGGACAGTGTATTGCACACATAAATCACTACAAACCACCACTGTCAAAGTCCCAGATAAATACCAACATTGGACAGTGTATTGCATACATAAATCACTACAAACCACCACTGTCAAAGTCCCAGATAAATACCAACATTGGACAGTGTATTGCATACATAAATCACGACAAACCACCACTGTCAAAGTCGCAGATAAATACCAGCATTGGACAGTGTATTGCACACATAAATCACTACAAACCACCACTGTCAAAGTCACAGATAAATACCAACATTGGACAGTGTACTGCAGACATAAATCACTACAAACCACCACTGTCAAAGTCCCAGATAAATACCAACATTGGACAGTGTATTGCATACATAAATCACTACAAACCACCACTGTCAAAGTCCCAGATAAATACCAACATTGGACAGTGTGTTGCATACATAAATCACAACAAACCACCACTGTCAAAGTCAGATACATGTCAGCAAATGGAATTTACATGCACATCAACTTTTTCGTGTATGGTTCATATAATTTTTTAATGGAAGAGGATATCACAATGATACTTACACTACATATCTACCTCCAGTAGGCAGTGTTTCACTTACAAAATTCAGAACCGTCCACTAAAGGTCAAAGATAGAGGTCAACACATGTAATCAGTATGTACATAAGCACATCCAGGGCCTCTCACCAAGTTATACACAACAGGCGTATGATGCCCTGCAAGGCAGGTTTTGTTATTTATTGTTGGCCTCTTCTGAATAGTGTACTGACTAATTCTAAAGTTATACACAACAGGCGTATGATGCCCTGCAAGGCAGGTTTTATTATTTATTGTTGGCCTCTTCCGAATAGTGTACTGGCTATTTCTACACAAGGGATAGAATGGAATCCGAGCTTGTTCAGATAAGGAGGCATTATTTGTTGGAATAATTTTCTATTTTGCTGGCAGTTTTTACATGTGTTGTTATATTTTGATGACTTGTAATGATTTTTTGTTTTTCACATCTGGTAGGTACTGAAAACATGTAGCAGCATGTTATGTGGAATTCTTATGCCCCTGCATGAAATGCAAACGATATTAAGTATTACCCTTGTCCATATGCACGTATACACAATTTAGCTTTGTGGTTCTGTAGTAAAATGGTATAATCCTGTAGTGCATTCTCAGACAGTATATATTTTTTAACCCTTAAAGGAATAAATACATCTTTGGTCACCTTTTCCTGCAACAAAGCAGATACCCCATCATGAAGTCTTTAATTATACTGGCAAGTTATATTGTACCATGGCAATTGTTTCTAAGCAAGTCTTGGCTGCCTATGTAGGTAGCCAAGACATGTCTCGAAACAACTGTAAAGCCACTGGATGTAGACTGTAAAAAGTGTATCAAAATGCTTTTTCTCAAGGGTTGATCTGCAGAAGTGATCATTTGGTGCAAATCTAAGGAGGCAGGATGGTTCAAGTATATGTTATAGATTTGTTCCATTCTGCTTATGAATTAGAACTCTTCCTGTATGGGAGAAAACTCCATTATGGGAAGCACAGAATATCACATTGAATTTACGTCTCTTTCATTGTAATAATGCAGCCTTAGTTGTTGAATGTGGCATCAGACTCTGTTTAATAACACTTTTATGAGGTTTTCTAAATCGTTGACTTTTTAGCTCAGCCTTAGCCATATTAGACAAGGAAGGAGGGTGGATTACTGCTGAATCAAGCTGGATTAGTTTTTTCACCTAATGAATGTTAACAGTTTCTGAAAACAAACCCTGAGAAGCTCTTGTAAATTTTCAGCTGACCATTGCATTGTACCAGTGGCCCATAAGTCAAAATTTGAGTGGTATTTTTTGTTCCTTTATCAAACATTAAATTGTAAATAATTGTTTGGCAAAGAAATAACTACACTCTGATTTCACAGTAATCCATCCCATCAGTTATATTATCAGATAGGGCTGTTACAAACAACAAAACTTGGTTGTACATGGATTTCAGTTTCTGCATAATGGGTGTTATCACTATGGGTTATCCTGGGCTTCGGAAGTACTTAAGCATGCTTGAATTTTAATGGAATCGGGGGAAGCCAGAGTACCTGGAGAGAACTATCAAGTAGTGGTGGTTAACTGTTCACCTCTCCAGCGTACTGATCCCACAAAGCAATTGAAAGCATGTGCTTCGTCAACATGCAGTTTGTCATAACACACTGAGCGATTATGTACCCACTTTTCAATTAGGACTAGGTGTCTTGTCCATGGACTCAATGCATAGGATGAGGTTAGGATTGAGTCCATGAGTCCAATGCTCCAACCAATGAGCCACCATGCTATTGGAATACATTATTAGAAGTGTGCAAAAAATACCCTTATGTTGCATATATCATCTGTGTGAAAGTGCCTCGGTGGTAACCCCGGGAAGTGAAATAATGCTTGTTGTCTGTGGTAAACAAGCTCTGTTTTACTGATAAAATAGGACCCTGTCACCAGTGCTTGGGGTGGAAGGCCTCTATAATGTGCAATATGGGGTTTAATGAGTGATTAAACATGACTTTATATCCTTCTTGCATGATTATCCATTGTGCAGAGATATGTGACCTTAAATACCAGTATGTATGATACAACGTCGAGCCCGGTTAGTCCTTGGATGGGTGACCGTCTGAGCGATCGATTCGGACTCCCGCATTGAGTCCTTGGGCAAGGCACTTAACCCCAATTGTCCACATGGGGGCATGATGATGCCATGTATTAAGGCATACGGCATGTCGATGGTACACATGTCTTCAACCAATCTAACCTTTCCTGTGCTGCAGTGTGGAGTTACGATGTTGGGGAACTGGCAGCTGTTCGGTGGTTCTCTCTGGGTACTCTGGCTTCCTGTCCCCGTAAAACTGTCACGATCATGATTAGCCATTGTGCATAAGTATAGGACCTTAAACACCAATAAATAAATTGGGCCTGTTTGATTTATTATTGTTTAAAAGAATATTGAGTTAGCTTTCAAGCTCATACCTACGGTCAACAATCCAGAATACTCGGAAAATATTAACTCTTGCCCCTCACCATGTCAGAAAATTTTGAGACCCTCGGTTCTGATTAAAATATTTTTCAGAGTTATCGTTTTTCTGGAAAATGTTTTAAAATTGCCCAGGAAACATTCTAGATTTTTTCATCTAGGGGCATATAGACCATGTTATGTTAGGTGAGAAAGTTGGACAATCTGTGTTAACCCTGTACCCAGCATAACTGTCCAAACCAACTAGTGCTATTCACAAAAATCACCATTCAATTTTCATTATTTATTCATTTATTTGTCTAAATTCCCCGTGGGAACCCCGGGAAGTAAGCAGCACTTGTTTACTGTGGTAAACCAGTTCCGCTTTACTTGTAAAATAGGACCCAGTCACCAATGCTTGGGGTGAAAGTCCTCTAAAATGGGCAACATGTAGATCAACGATTGACTAAACTTGACTTCATCTCCATGTTGTGTCACGATTAGCCATGGTGCATAAATATGTGACGTTAACCACCAACAAACAAACATTTGTCTAAATAAACATATCCTATGACCTCCTCATTGGAGTGTGCTCATTGAGTTTGTTTCAATGAGGGGTCATAAGCTACGTTTTTGATGCAAAATGAAAAAAATTTGTTTTTCAAAAACTTTGTTTGCAGGTGACTTTTTTCCGAGTTAGGTAAAGGATTAAGAGAGTTTAAACCTGTAAAATTGTGATAATATTCAGTGCAGAAAGGGCTTAATAGGACAACAGGAAGTGTTTGTTTGTGGGATCTTTTTTTATATAAAAGTGAATGGTTCTATAGATTTGTTGTTTTATGTGGGTATGATGTTAAATCACAACCCAAATACCCTCCACATCATTTAACTGGTTGAGTGTCAGAAGCCACTATCAGGGTCTACTGAAGCTTTACACTGTTTGCACTAATTTGTTGTTGGCTCAGCAATGCAAGAAAAATATGTATATAAAATTGTTTTGTTTAAATTTATTGGATAGCACTCTCCAATAAATTGCAACAAAACAATTATTTATGAGCAATATCTTGCTAACCTAAGGCTCCTTTTGCTAGTAGTGTGATATTTTTGAAAAAAAACACATGTAACAAATTACCATTGAAAAGTAATTTACCACTCTACCAGTTAACAAAACCCTTTGCTGACCGAATATGAAATCATAACCAAAAGACCCTCCCAAATCATTTAGCTTAAACTTTTTCTCAGCGTTCATGCAGGCCTGAAAATCTTTGGTGCCAAGTGGAATTTCTTTTGGTGCCAAATGATTTTTGGTGCGCTAAATGAAAGAGTGTAGTGATAAAAAGAATCTGGTTGGAAATGAGAACTTTTCTTAGTGTTCATGCAGGCCTGAAAATCTTTGGTGTCAAGTGGAATTTCTTTTGGTGCCAAATGTTTTTTTGGGGTGCTAAATGAAAGAGTGTAGTGACAAATAGAATCTGATTGGAAATGAGAACTTCACCACGTATCAACCTTGCATGCAGCAAGGCACCATCTGCAATTTCATTTCTGCAATGCTAAAGCATTGCAGGCCCACGCAGGAACCGTACTTGTTTACTGTGGTAAACAAGCTCTGTTTCACTGGTAAAATAGGACCCAGTCACTAATGCTTGGGGTGCGAGTCCTCTTAAAATAGGCAACATGGGGTATAAACGATTGACTGACTTTATCTCCATGTTGTGGTCATGAATAGCCATTGTGCAGAAGTATGTGACCATAAGCACCAATAAATAAATGAATAAGCATTACAGATGATGCCTTGTTGCACTCGAGAATATTTTATTTTATATTAACCTGGCTCTTTTAAGTATTTTAGATGCACAAAAAACCTACAAATGCTAAAAATACAGTAAATAAAAAACTAAAATTAATAAATTAAGTAAAAGGCTATTATTAACATTTACAGAATAATTTCAGGATCATTTACTCAATGTTTATTTATTCCCAAGAAACTAGTAGCAAATAATTTATCTTTTAACTGTTAATTCAGTTGATCCATAACATTGAGCCTTGATTATGAATGTTGTGTATAGATTACTTTGAGTGAATTCTGTGTCGCCTGTGCATTCCCCACCCGCTCACCCAAAGTCGAGAACTGCTTATTTACTATTTGCTTTGATACACAAGTTCTGCTTCATTGTTAACCATTTATCCAACAAATCCAACAAATTCAGCAGCTGAAAAAATATTATTTTTCAAAAAATTTCAACAAAACCATATCCTTTGACCCCTCTTTGGAATGAGCTTGTCGAATTTGATCCAATGGGGGGGTCACATGATATGGTTTGGTTGGAATTTTTTGGAAAATTTTAAAAAATGGTATTTAAAATAATGAATTTTGATATTATCTGCATTGGGTAAAGGGTTAAAATAGAATCCACTAACCATCACATGGGGGGGGGGGGGGAATTTCTCTTATGTGAGCAGCACAGGTATGAATGTTTAGCCAAACTGGACCCCATACCTTTGTTGCAGTCATGATGTAGCCATAGATCCCCGAAAGTTACCTTAAACATCAATAAATAAAAAACCCTTTACCATACATAATGGCTATATACACTTCACTCCTTTCACGAGAATCACCATTACTGGTAAAGTGCTAAATTGTTTTTGACTCAAAATTTGTTCACATGTCTTTGCCTTGTTATACTTTATGGGAGAGTGCCTTAGGCACTCTCCCATAAATTGTAACAAGGCAAATCTATACAGACTAAATAATTTCACTTTTAAGATAATATGAAGCATATCCACGGAATATGAGGCTTTTACACTATGGTCCCTGCACATCAAAGTAAAGCCCAAATGTGGGCTTTCAGCACTACCAGTTAAAAGAATTATTTTTTTCAATTTTTTGCCTTCAAAAGCATAGCTTTGTGACCCTTTGTTGAGCTACTTGAGCATGTTCCAGTAAGGGATCATAATCTCTATTGCAGCCAAAAAGTAGAAACTTTTAGTTGAACAAATGGAAGTCTTGTCCTGTGGTCATGTTAGGTAAAGGGTAACTTCTTTCATATCCACCAGTATAACTTCCAAATGGAGCAATTGAAAAAATATTATTTTTCAAAAAGCTTTCAAAAAAATAGATCATGTGACCCCTCATTGTAAAGAGCTCATTGAGATCATTCCAGTGAGGGTTCACACGATATGGTTTTGTTGAAATTTCTTTTTTAAATTTGAAAAAAAATAATTTAAATAACAAATTTTAATATATTGTGCATTGGGTAAACGGTTAATGAGTCAGTAACTATTACATGGAACTCATGTAACCAAGAATGTCTTTGTCATTACAATCGATTCTCAGATGCCGAAAATGGCATTAACCATCAAATATCCTAGGGTGTTTACCTGGCTTCAGATAATAAGATTGGTTGACTATAGGCAAAACAGGGTGAGCACAAACCTGCTGGCTGATCAATCGTTTTGTCTGGTGTATGAAAATTGAATATTCAAACTCCAAAAGATGTAATTTCCTGGGAAAGTAAGAATGTTATCATGGACTTCTGGGCAGCTCAAACGAGTATTTCTTTCTGTGTCATGCAAAAATCCCAATTGATTCCTAGTAACATGTGAAGTTAACTCTTTAGCCAGTGTAATGACTCGCCACTAGTCACAAAAATCACTATTTATATTTTGTTTTTGTCTCAAAAACGTAGCTTATGGCACCTCTTTGGAACAAGCTCAATCAGCTATGTTTTGCGACAAAGGATGGAAATATTTACTTATTTAAGAATTTTTATGTCGTCTGCTTTGCGGGTTGGGTGAAGGGTTAAATGTAAAACTCCATGGTTATGGAACAGATTACACAACCACAATATTCTCAGAGTCTTGCACTTCCCATATAAAAAATTACCATGGTACTGCCACATGTTATGAGATGATACGACCCCGGCTGTTGAAAGTGTTGTTAAACCCAATAAACAAACTGCCAGAAGTACCAGGTTAATTACAGTACAGTACAGTACAGTCCTGTGGTATATTTTCAGAAGGGTTATTTATCGGATGAATTCTCTAAATTGGACATTAGTGCGTTGAATCCCTGTGTAAACTACGCGAAGTAGAGCAGTGCTTGTTTACTATCGAAATACAGTTCCGCCTCAGTGGTAGAATTGGACCCGGTAACTAAGGCATGGGATGGAAGTCCTTTAAAATGGACAACATCTGAAGAAACGACTGACCAAACTTGACTTAATACCCATGTTCTGGTCATGTTGTAGTCATAGATGCTGGCCTGAAGCACTAATTAGGGGGCGCGGTGGCTCAGTAGGTAGAGCTGCAGGCTGCAAACCGAGAGGTCCTGGGTTCGAATCCCACCTGCGAAAACTGTTGTGTCCTTGGGCAAGACACTTCACCCCCATTGCCCATGTGGGGGCATGGTGACGCTGTGCACTAAGGCGTACTGCACGTCGGTAGTACACCTGTCTTCAACCAATAATTGGTTATAACCCTGCTAACCCTGCTTGTGTGGAGTTAGTATGTTGGGGAGCTGACAGTTGCTCGCCGTTGCTCGATGGTTCTCTCCGGTTTCCTCCACCCGTAAAACTGTCGTGGTCATGATTAGCCATTGTGCAGAAATATGTGACCTTAAACACCAATAAATAAATAATAAATTAATATGAAGCACTAATTAATTGTTAGCTTAACTTTACCAAGTCAAGATAAGCTATTGCCATCACGCGTGCGGAAGTCTGTTAGTCTGTTCACATTTTCCTTTAGCACAGGCTATACCCCGTATTTCTTGTCCGATCGACACGAAATCTTATATGCAGGTTTGAGGTCATGTCCAGATGAGAATGTCCGCTTTTGGTCGCGATCGGTCAACCGTGGCGGCAAAGCAAGCCCACAACCTGGAAACGTTTAGCACAGTCTGCAGGTCGTATTTATGAAGGATGACTCGGTATAATATATAGATGAGAACGTCCCCTTTTGGTCATGATCTGTCAACCGTGACGGCTGCCCAAGCCCGAAACTCAAAAAAACGTTTAGCACGGTCTACAGATCATATTTAATATGGAGGGATGTCATTGTAAATTGGTAGGATGACTCCGTGTGATGTCCAGATGAGGACATCCCCATTTGGTCACACGATCTTTCAACCGTGATGACTGCCCGAGCCGAAAACCTTTAGCACAGTCTGCAGGTCGTATGTATGGAGGGATTTCATTGTAACTTGGTAGGGTGACTCCACATAATGTCTAGATAAGAACGTCCCCTTTTGGTCGCGATTGGTCAACTGTGACGGCTACAGGGCCCCGAAAACCTTTAGCACAGACTACAGGTTATATTTATGAAGGGATTTCAGCGTAACTTGGTAGGATTACTCCAGATAATGTCTAGATGACAACGTCCCCTTTTCGTCGCGGCGATCATTCAGCCATGATGGCTGCCCGAGCCCGAAAACCTTTAGCGCAGGGTTGGATGTGATAACAATTTAGTTTGACGTGCCTGTGCGTGTATGTGATTACCTTTTGTTAAAATGGGACGATGGGTCATATGGACCCAGGAGAGTGGTGGGGTCCATTGGGAAAAAACTCTTACTTTGGGGGAGTTTTGGAGGATTTTGAGCGATTTTATGCAACATCAAAACTTCACCCCTCGTCCCTTTGGGGTGGAGTCCGTGTCCATCTCCTTGATGAGTTTTGAGAGAGTTTGTTGATTTTGCACCCCCTCCCACACAGCCAGCGTAAAAAGCAAAATCCAAAACCGTTCACCCAACGGACCGTCCTCCCCCTCCCATTCTCCTCTCCGCTGGTTAAACAGACTGCGTTGCAGGGATGTAAGTTTTCAGGATTTTTACCGAGTTAGACCAAATGGGATATGGATCCATTGGGAAGAACAATCTTGAAAGCTATGTGCTAGAGGCTGGGAATTGTCTCATGACCAGCCTGTTAAGTTCAAGAAAGATGTAGCTTTAAAGTCAAGTCTTCTGTTTGCCCAAGATCCTTGGCCAGAAATGATGTGATTAAAAATTTTAGCATTTTTCAGAGCAGGACACTGACATCCCGTTGACAAATGGGCGATTTTGTATTATTGAAATTTTATTACCCGACACTGACAACCGAGTTCTAAATAATTACGTGACTTCATTTCAGTGTGGTATTAACTGACCAGAGATGCTGAATTAAATTCTTCTTTCAACAACTTTGCGACGCTAGAGCCACAGGCCCCATGGGCCTCTTGCAATATATCTCTTGACCTCCGCGGGAACGCCAGGAAGTGAAGTAGTGTTTGTTTACTGTGGTAAACAAGCTCTGTTTTACTGGTAAAATAGGACCCAGACACCAATGCTTGGGGTGGAAGTCCATTAAAATGGGTATAAACGATTGACTAAACTTGACTTTATCTCCATATTGTGATCACGATAAGCCATTATGTCGAAATATATTACATTAAACACTAATAAATAAATATATTTTTGAATTCTCTTGGCGATTGAGAGAAAGGAACGCCTAGATAAGGAAGAGATGAAAGGTACCGTCCATTCCCAAAATGTCAAGAGAGGCAGTGAACGGCACTTTCAACGGCCAATGTCATTACGTGTCGGGGTCTGTAGGCCTAATAGGTTAACGGTTCAAAACGCCCCACGCGACGCTAAATATTACTTTTGCACAACCAAATCGAAAGATTTCAAGACATACGTTGAAAGATTCGTTTTATACCTTTCAAACGTTTCATGAAACGTGTTGTACTTATCAACCCCTTCTGTTTACCGTAAAAAAAAAACCCTGCTGTGCTTTTGAGTTAAAAAAAATCAGTCGGGAAAAGCAAAACCATTATATGTATCTCAAGATCAGAAAAACAAATTCTAACTTTGTAATGTGATAGTTTCGCTCTTGGATGTGAAGTAATGTTTCCCAGTATAAGAGCAATATCCTTTTGCGCTATTCACAAAAATCACCATTAATTTTTTTTTTTTTTTTTTTACTTTCAGAACATAGCGTATAACCCCTCACCGAAACGAGCTTGATTTGGGCTAAATTCCTAATTGCATTATGGGCACAAATTTGCTGCTTGAAATAATTTCGATATTTTGACATCAATGCGCCTGCAGCGAGTTAAATTGTTTTATTGAGCACAAATGCTAATAGAATTAGATATTCCACGACAAATCTCACTGAGATTCCACTCCAAATCTCGGAACGTACGCCATCGAAGTACCTCCAACGCCATTCAGCTATAACTAATTATGGAAGCACGTCGGCTCAGTGGTTAGAGCATTGAACTTAGACCGAAAGGTCCATGGTTTGATCCGGACGAGCGGTAACTGCATTGTGTCCTTAAGCAAATTACGTAATCCCGACTGCCAACGTGAGGGCATGGTGGCGTTGTGTACTAAGGCGTATTGCACGTTGACGGTGAGCTTGCCTTCAAACAATGCCAACACCGCATTAACAGGTGCCCGCCACTTCTCGGTGGTTTTGTGCGTGTATGTCTACTCAGGCTTCCTCCACCTGTAAAACTGTCAGACACGAAGTGACCCGGGCTGTCGAAAGTGTCGTTAAACCCAAGTAACAATAATTAACTAATGTAGACAACAAATGTGGTGAACTACTCCCCTTTTTATGACATGAATCACCCCAAAGCTCCAGACATAAATATTTCTCACTCCTTTGGGAGAACGTCAGACATACTTGACCTCCAGGTTGTGAAATTTAATATTTGAAGTTTTTTTTCACCATGAAACTACATCCGCGGCAAATCATGTAATCGACGACTGATCAACGAGATTTATATGTATCCCGGCTGGATCGGACGTAACCCGGTCAAGAATGTGATGGTGGGGTGAAAAATATGTCTTGTCGAAGTCTTCTAGACTCCAGAAAGGTAATATTTATTTCTGGACTGATGCAAAAACAATTTGCTAAAGTGTGGTGAGCCCATGGATACGAGACGAGTTTTTTTTATTCTGCAGGGTCGAAGGTGAAACAAAATGTTCACGGATGAAGCTTAGTAATATAGGAGGGACGGATCATCTCTGATTACCTGGAGTTTGTCGGAGACGCTAGTGTTTAATTCCCATAGATACAGGAGCTTTTTGCCGGAGCCTATGTGAGACATGTTTATGCTCCATTCAGCAAGATCCGGCAAGTGGAATACGCATTGCATATATAGTATGCTATGGTATACATGATTGGCATGGTTTGGGGTATGTAGTATCGGTATGTGATGGAAAATTGATGGTAAGTATTTCTTGAAAGTTTTCCCTGCGAAACGGTTTACGTTGCTAAAGACGTTCTGGCGTCATGGTGTGCACGCGACGTCATAGGGACGTTGACCGTTGTTGTCCACTGAACAATCCGACTTGACGTTGTTCGGGTCAGGGGGTATGTATGCCTGGCATCTTGTACTGGATTGAGAGAGTTGTATTGGTGGTAATACCATGGTAGTTCTACTTTTAGCCCTTGGAACTACCGAATGTTTTTTTTTATCCTGTGAGTGGTATAGGTGATATGTAATTCTATGCCAGGCGATATTGTGGAGTGGATGGGAATATTGCAGGATCGTCTAATGCGGGAGTACTAGATGTATGGTCTGTACCCTTTCTGGTTCAATGTTAGTCCTTAGTACTATTGACCCACTCAAGGCGTTATACTGTCCTACAGTTGGTATAGGTAGTACCAAATGCTAGGTCAAGGTGTGGAGTGGATTTTGATGCATAGCTGGTCTACTGTTAGCTCTTTGTTTTACTAACTACGTATAGGTAGTGCGTAATACGAGGCTTGAAAATATTGCGAGGTAATGATTAGCTGTCTGGTAAGGTGAATTAGGATGTACGGTTTGTATTCCTGTTGGTCCACCGTCAATCCAAAGTTCTGTGAATCCACCTAAGACGTTATACTGTCCTACAGTTGGTATGGGTAGTACGTAGTGCTAGGTCATGAAGTGTTATGCTTGGTTGTCTGGTAAAGTAGTATAGGATGAACTGTCTAAACCTCATAGGTCAACTGTTAGCCCCTGGTACCACAATCCAGCTAAGGTATTGTGCTGACCCACAGTTGGTAATGTACTACCATCATTGCAGCCTTGTACTATTACTAAGGGGGCGCGGTAGCGTTGCGGTAACCGGTTCTGGTCAGATCACCGAAGTTAAGCAACGTCGAACCCGGTTAATCATTGGATGGATGACCGTCTGTGCGATCAATTCGGACTCCCGCGTTGTGTCCTTGGGCAAGGCACTTCACCCCGTTTGTCCACATGGGGGCACGATGACGCCGTGTACTAAGGCGTGCACGTCCATGGTGCGCATGTCTTCAACCAATCTAACCCTGCCTGTGCTGCAGTGCGGAGTTACATTGTTGGAGAGCTGGCAGCTGCTCGTCGTTGCTCGGTGGTCCTCTCCGGGTACTCCGGCTTCCTCCACCCGTAAAACTGTCACGGTCGTGATTAGCCATTGTGCACAAGTAAATGACCTTAAACACCAATAAATAAATAAATTATACTATTACTATTCCCTTGTGACACTATGACTTTCAGTACCTATCATTACACTACTAGTGTAGTCACCCGATATTCTAGACTTCCACCACCACTGGATACCACTATCTGCCTCATGCGAAAACCTTCCACCATTACTACTGACTTGTAGCCCTACTACGGACTTGCAAGCTACCACAGATCTTGACATCTACCCCTGGCCATGTCTTTGAATGACACTTTCGTGTGTTTCATAGATTCAGAATTCTGGGTTTGGAGGCTCCACATTTGGGAGTCATGATGCGAAGGATCATATGATACGCGTAGCTACGAACATGATAATGGTCATTCCACAGGATCCGGGAGCCTTTCCTTGGGTGCGTTTGGAGAATGGGCGGTCATCGAGGCCCTGCGGGTCTTCTGTAAACATGGCTAGTATGTTCCAACCAAAATATTCTTGCAATTTGATATTGACTCATTCGGATTTTGAAAAAGGAGAGCCTCTTGATAAAATATCACGGACGACCAGCACAGGAGCTTTAGCTGTATGCATGGAGTACGGTATTATCTGCGATAACACACGGCATACAATACGTCCGGTGGTGGATGTCCATGTATAATCACGGATAATACTGTGACCCCTGGTCTCGTTGCTTGTGAAAATGAAATGAGTTACAAAAATTAGAGGGGGCGCAGTGGCTCAGTGGTAGACTGTTGGACTTCCATGCTAGAGGTCCCGAGTTGAGTTCGCGCCCCGTCCGGGACGACCCGCGTTGTGTTCTTGGGCAAGGCACTTTATCCCGGTTGCCTACATGGGGACACGATGACGCCGTGTACTAAGGCGCACTGCACGTCGATGGTGCACATGTCTTCAACCGCTGTAACCCTGCTTGTGCGACCATAACTGACTATACTCACTATAAAAAAATAATTCAAAACATATCAATTGAAAACCTACTGTATTATTATTATTATTATTATTTATTGGTGTTTAAGGTCACATATTTCTGCACAATGGATAATCATGACCACAACAGTTTTACGGGTGGAGGAAGCCGGAGAGAACCACCGAGCATCGACGTGCAGTACGCCTTAGTACACTGAGCCACCGTGCCCCCAGACACCATATAATATAAAGGCTTCCCACTTTGACCTGACATGATAGAGACGTATGATAATATAGTAGGTGGGGGCGCGGTGGCTCAGTTGGTAGAGGTGCAGACTGCAAGCCGAGAGGTCATCGGTTCGAATCCCACCTGCCGCAACCGCGTTGTGGCCTTGGGCAAGACACTTCACCCCCACTGCCCAGGTGGGGGCACGGTGACGCTGTGTACTAAGGCGTACTGCACGTCGATGGTGCACCTGTCTTCAACCAATGCTAACCCTGCTTGTGTAGAGTTAGTATGTTGGGGAGCTGACAGTTGCTCGCCGTTGCTCGGTGGTTCTCTCCGGGTACTCCGGCTTCCTCCACCCGTAAAACTGTTGTGGTCATGATTAGCCATTGTGCAGAAATATGTGACCTTAAACACCAATAAATAATAATATAGTAGGTTTTCAATTGATACGTTTTGAATTAATTTTTTATAGTGACTTTTGGGATTATATGTTTATTTTAGATTATTGTTTGATAAGCGGATTCATACTTCAAAAGCTGTTACCTTTGAGATGTGTCCACGCACCTGTTTGTGTAAAAATATCAAAGGCTTACCTTGGCAAACAGGCAGCGCATTCTTCGACCATGCATATCATTGATGGAGTGACACTGGGACTCTGGTTTTGGCTTGTGAAAATAAATTGAGTTGCAAAAAATAGAGCGGTCGCGTGATCCGCTGGTGATTCTTGGCCATTTTCTAAGGATGGTTGGAGAACTATTTACAGTGTGATGTTTCACCCTAACTAATTAGGGTGAGAAATCTGAATTTAAATGGTTATAACAGAAGTGGCAACAAGTTGCAGTATGAACACAAGAAACACACCATCGTATTTATCCTTCATCGTTAATGGAGTTCAAAACCAATGCCGCATTTCCTGTGGTCATTCAGCTTATTTCTTGTTTTCGTTTACTGGTTAACATTATAGATCTAGAAAAAAGTTAAGCACCACCTGAAATAGTTATACACTGATATGCGATCAAAAAACGTGGTTGTTACAATCATGCTTATAATGACCACAAGTATCCAGAAAAAATATCAATGAATGCACTCAGCTATGACGAGCAGAGCTCTTGTAGGTCTTGTATAGAGCAAGCCACTGATGCATTGCTATAAGAGTACTATCATTTCAGGTCATAATGAACTTACTCTTAGCTAATACTGACCTTACATTATCATTTTCTTAGTATTGTGGCTCGCAAAAGATTATCTGACGGTGAAAGATAGCGCATAATAGGCATGGTTGATGCTGGAATGTCTTACAGGGATATTGGTCGACGGCTGGAGTACCACCATTCAGTGACGAGCAGACTGACAGTACGGAAATACAGGGAAACTAATGAGGTAAAAGACCGACCAGGACGAGAACCCTTTGCCAAAAGCATTTTTTGGAAGGAGAACCGGATGCACCACAGACGGTTATCAAAACGAACAGTGAGAAATCGATTCACGTCAGCAGGTTGGAGGTCATGGAGGGTCATCAAACGTCCAAGGCTGCTCGATCGCCATCGCAGGAACCGTTTGGCACGGTGTTTAGCGCGACTTGGCTGCAACACGAGGTCTTGGATGCATATCCACTGGTCAGATGAAAGCAGATTCTTGTTGCATGTCGCAGACAGGCGTATTCGGATGTGGCGCCATAGAAACACGGCATACACGCCCAAGAACATTCGTCCCACAGTGCTCTTTGGTGGCGCATCCGTTGTGATTGGGTTTGGCTCCCATATAACTGCAAACTGGACTTGGTCACTGTGCAGGATGCACTGACCGGGAAGAGAGGTACAGGCGTGACATCCTGGATACGACCGTAGTACCACACTTTGGTAACCACCCTCTTGCTGCCAGACCTGTCCACATGGATGTCAACGCTAGACCACACCGTTCTAAACCGTTTCTACAGCAGAATGCCATCACAACCATCTCTTGGCCTGCCTTGTGTCCACACCTAAATACAATAGACCACACATGGGACATCCCAGGCCGCACAGAACAGCAGCTGGACCCTCCAATAGCCAATTTACGTGGACTGGAACAAGCTTTGCACCGAAGTAGTACAGCATATACCCGATCGTCCCCGATTGGGGGGACCATGTTGTGTTGTCATGGTAACCCCATATGGCCTTCCGTACCCCTTTTTCTGAAATGAGGCCATAAGGGCTATGGGAATATCCCTCAATGAGGTCTAATTTACCATCCCTCTGAGCCTCATCTCGGTATTCGAGAATACCTGACATTGTATTATTGGAGGATATCATTTATAGGATACTTGTTGTAGAAACTTTACATCCGGGTACTTCATGCTACATCTGGGTACTTCTGTTGGGAGAGGTATAAAAGGGGTGCAAGCTCGGCTTAAACCTCATTTGTGTCCTGACCGTCGTCGAGTAAAGACATGTTACCAGTTCGGTGCAGATACTGTTCCAAGTTATTTTCGAGATCGGATTATGCCAGAAGACACCAGAAAAACCATCATCGGCTCCACTGCAGATATTGTATGAAGTTGTTTACCCGATCATTCAATGCACGTAGGCATGAAGGACAGCACTATCCAAGAAGAACAGAAGAGCAGAGAGATACTGGAGATTCAATGACTGACCAGAATAAAGCACTTTTAGAATGTTTACGCGTTGCTGACAAGGGGGAAATCGATGCCGTTCTACACGCTGCTGATGACGATTTGATTACCTGTTTATGTAAATGTGTTACCAACATCATCGAAGATAAGATACCACTGAATTTGGCTGAATTTGATGACCTGCAAAAATACGAACATGTATTGAAGCTGCTAACAGATGATGGAATTTCTACCGATATAAAAAGAAGTATATTACGAAAGAGTTGCTTCCTCTCGGCGCTTATCAACCCAGTAGAAGCTCTGAAAAGTGTATAAAAGGAGTGTACCAACACCAAATGCTCATTTGTTCTATGACCACGAAAGAGTGAAGTCATGAAAGTCCATTGCTGCAGATACTGTGAAAAGGCCTTTTCCAGATCAGACAGCATGCATCAGAATGATTACTGTCCCATGAGGAAATCGGAAAAAATCGAACAACACTGCAAGGGGGCAGTACCTATAACCAAATCTGAGAGAGCTAAGCTGATCTCACATAAACACCAGATTAGGAGAATTGCCTTACCAAAGACAGAACTATTTTACAGGAAAAGAAGACCGATCATACAGAAAAGGAGGATTTTTAGGAAAGTTAATCAAACCCATCATAAATGTTCTGTCCGATATCCTGTAAAAGGGTCGTGCTCGTCAGAAACTTGTTATTTGTAATCTGACCTTCGAAGAGAGCGGACACAATGCAATCCCGTTGTGCACCAAAACATTGGTCAAGAGATTCGTACTCCGATGAGTCGTCGGAACTATCAGAAGATATGGAAGAAGAAGAAGAAGAGGAGGAAGGAGAAGACGTTTCTATGACGGGAACTATCGTCCGAAGTGCCTATGACAAAAACCAAGACGATTTTGACAACCTCATGAACAAATATATCGAGGATGGAATGGATAGAGAAGATGCAGTTGAAACAGCAAAAAGAGCACTTCAAAAGAGTGTCAGAGAAGCCATTCGTGCGAAATACATTAATACTCTTGTGTACATTAGAAATTTTTGCAACGACTCAATACACAAGAAAATTCAAGAAACTGACGATCGTCTTCGTGAAGAAGAGGACTTTGATTTTGAAGGATCCCAGAAATATGCCTTGGAAAAGCGAAGATTTCTGTTCGACAACCTTATGACAAACTGCTCATTCAGAATAGAAGATGGTGAAGAAGAAGAAGACGATTAGAGAAAAACGTATAAAAGGAGTGTTGGTATGAAAATAAACTCATTTCTGTTCTGATCGTCGAAGAGTGAAGATGTCTGTGTCAACAACAGTGCTTAGATTCAAAGATGAATTACACATACAGATCTTCAAGAATGATGCTGGATTAAAACTGACTTCCGAAGAACTGGTTCCAGTGAATCGTGTGGTAAATGCAGCCAAGAGAAAAAATCTAGACATGCATGCTTGTGGAAAAAAACAAAGATGTGTGGATACTGGCCGATTAGTAAACAAGAGAATAAAGACAGAAGAACTGACTGATGCTTCCACTACAAACAAGAATGAAGTTACTACTCAAACTATGCATCAGTCTGAAGACAAGAGAATGATGCCAGCTCCCATAAAGAACGAAGTTACCACTACGAATGAAGTAACTTCTCAAATTACGAATGAAGATTCAAAGATGGACCAAACCAAGAACGAAGTTACTACTATGAAGAAGCCTGAAGTTTCTACTGAAACTAAGAATGAAGTTACTACTCAAACTACGAACCAGCCTGAAGACAAGAGAATGGTGCCAGATTCCATAAAGAACGAGATGCTTCCACTCAAACCACAAATGAAGTTACTACTGAAACTAAGAATGCTGTTCAGAAGACTGAAGTTGCCACTATGAAAGCTAAAGGACAAGAAAGAGGAACCCCAAAAGGAGAAAGATGCCAAACAGGAAATTAAAGCAACCAACAAAGCCAAGCTACCAGCTATCAATGAGAGAACGTGTTTTATCAAGAACCTAACCAGACAATGGGAAGAAGCTTCAACCCACAAGAAGATGAGAGGGTTAGCCCATGAGAGAAGACAGAACTACAAAGACAATGAAAGTGTCAGTGACTCTGTAGCTTAACTTGTGTGTTGTGTTTAATGAAAAGGATAATGTTCAATGTTTATGAAAGGATTATGAAATAAGACAAGAATTGTGATAATTGGGAATATGTTCTTTTCTGTTCCCTGTATGCTATGTTTTTGATCAAAATAATATGAGATGTACACTGTACTAAAGAGCTGAGGGGTGGGTTAATATGACCTCACAGTTAATGTATGTGGCCCTCACAGTTAACGCGTATCAACAAGTTACAGTGAAATTATTCCAAAACGAGTCATCCTATCAAGTTACATTGAAATCCCTTCATAAATATGGCCTGTAGACTGTGCTAAAGGTTTTCGGGCTTCGGGTCCCTGTAGCCGTCAGTTTCCCAATTACTTTCAAAGGTGACGTTCTCATCTAGACATTATATGAAGTTAACCCACCAAGTTACAATGAAATCTCTTCATAAATATGACCTGTGGACTGTGCTCAAGGTTTTCGGGCTTCAGGCCCCTGAAGCCGTAACAGTTGACCAATCACGACCAAAAGGGGATGTCATCATCTAGGCATTATATGGAGTCAAACTAACAGGTTACAATGAAATCCTTCCATAAATATGACCTATAGACTATGCTAAAGGTTTTGGGCTCGGGCAGCCATCAAGGCTAAATGATCGCGACCAAAAGGGGACGTTCTCATCTAGACATTATTTGGAGTCATCCTACCATGGTACAATGAAATCCCTTCATAAATATCACCAGTAGTCTGTGCTAAATGTTTTCGGACTTCAGGCCCCTGTAGCCGTCACAGTTGCCTAATGGTGTCCAAAAGGGGCTGTTCTCATCTAGACATTATATGAAGTCAACCTACCAAGTTACAATAAAATCCCTTCATAAATATGAACTGAAGACTGTGCTAAAGGTTTTCGGGCTTTGGGCTCGGGCAGTCATCATGGTTGAATGATCACAACATAAGGGGACATTCTCATCTGGGCATCATCTGGGGTGATCCCACGAAGTTACAATGAAATCCCTTCATAAATATGACCTATAGACTGTGCTCAAGGTTTTCGGGCTTCGGGCACCTGTAGCCATCACAGTTGACCAATCACGACCAAAAGGGGATGTCATCATCTAGGCATTATATGGAGTCAAACGAACAAGTTACAATGAAATCCTTCCATAAATACGACCTATAGACTATGCTAAAGATTTTTGGGCTCGGGCAGCCATCAAGGCTGAATGATCGCGACCAAAGGGGGACGTTCTCATCTAGACATTATTTGGAGTCATCCTACCAAGCTACAATGAAATCCCTTCATAATTATGACCTGTAGACTGTTCTAAAGGTTTTCGGGATTCGGGCCCCTGTAGCTGTCACAGTTGCCCAATCGTGTCCAAAAGGGGACGTTCTCATTTAGACATTATATGAGGTCAAACCTACCAAGTTACAATGAAATCCCTTCATAAATATGACCTGTAGACTGTGCTAAAGGTATTCGGGCTCGGGCAGCCATAATGGTTGAATGATCGCAACCAAAAGGGGACATTCTCATCTGGGCATCATTTGGAGTGATCCTATGAAGTTACATTGAAATCCCTTCATAAATATGACCTGTAGACTGTGCTCAAGATTTTCGGGCTTCGGGCACCTGTAGCCATCACAGTTGACAAATCACGACCAAAAGAGGATGTCATCATCTAGGCATTATATGGAGTCAACCTAACAAGTTGCAATGAAATCCTTCCATAAATACGACCTATAGACAATGCTAAAGGTCTTTGGGCTCGGGCACCCATCAAGGCTGAATGATCGCGATCAAAATGGGACGTTCTCATCTAGACATTATTTGGAGTCATCCTACCAAGTTACAATTAAATCCCTTCATAAATATGACCTGTAGACTGTGCTAAAGGTTTTCGGGCTTCGGGCCCCTGTAGCCGTCACAGTTGCCCAATCACGTCCATAATGGGACTTTCTAATCTAGACATTATATGAAGTCAACCCACCAAGGTACAATGAAATCCCTCAGTAAATATGACCTGTAGACTGTGCTAAATGTTTTCGGGTTTTGGGCTCGGTCAGTCATCACGGTTGGCAGATCATGTCCAAATGGGGAAATTCTCATCTAGACATCATAAGGAGTCATCCTAGCAAGTTACAATGAAATCCCTCCATACTAAACATGACCTGCAGATTGTGCTAAAAGTTTTTGGGTTTCGGGCTTGGGCAGCCATCACGGTTGACAGATCATGCCCAAAAGGGGACGTTCTCATCTAGGCACTATACAGAGGCATCCTACCAAGTTACAATGAAATCCCTTCATAAATACGACCTGTAGACTGTGCTAATGGTTTTCGGGTTTGGGGCTCGGGCAGCCATACCAGTTGACCGATCACGACCAAAAGGGGACGTTCTCATCTAGACATGACCCCAAACCTGCATATGAAATTTCTTGACGATCAGACAAGATCTGCGGGGTGTAGCCCGTGCTAAAGGAAAATGTGAACAGGCTCACAGACTCACAGACTCACAGACTAACAGACTTCCGCACGCATGGTGGCAATAGCTTATCTTGACTTTGTCAAGTTAAGCTAAAAATGATGCCTTGAGAAATTGAATTGTAAACTGTATACTCGAATAAAAATTAATGAAATGTTATATATTGTTGTTTGTTTTTATCTACTATCCCAACAGAAGTACCCGGATGCAGCATGAAGTACCTGAATGTAAAGTTTCTACAACAAGTATCCTATAAAAGGTATCTTCCAACAATACAATGTCAGGTATTCTCGAATACCGAGATGAGGCGAAGAGCGATGGTAAATTAGATCTCATTGAGGGATATTCCCATTGCCCTCATGGCCTCATTTCAGAAAAAAAAGGTACAAAAGGTCATATGTTTTTAAAAAAATGGGATTTCATGGGATATGGCTGTTAAATAATGAGATGAGGCTAAGAGAGATAGTAAATTAGACCTCGTTGAGGGATTTTCCCATGGCCCTCATGGCCTCAATCGAAATGAGGTTAAGAGGGATAGTCAATTAGACCTCACTGGGGGATTTTCCCATAGCCCTCGTGGCCTCATATGACTAAAAAGGGATTCTCCAGAAGGTATCCTCGATAGGTATCCTAAAATACTACAATACCAGGCCACAGGTATCCTCAAATACCGAAATGAGGCTAAGAGGGATAGTAAATTAGACCTCATTGAGGGATTTGCCCATCCATGGCCCTAATGGCCTCAATCAAAATGAGTGTTGCAGGGCGGCATTCCAGCCAAAACAGCAAACATTCCACCAGAGAGTTTACCTGACTTCTAGTGTTGAATCACAGATATTAAATTAACTTGCACTCTGTGAGGGATAAATGTTTTTGCTGATATCAGAATGACAGATTGATAAATGTCTTCCCGATATATTTGGCGGGAAGCATATGCTGGACTTGGGTTAGAAAAAACACAGATATGTAAAAAAAGTAGTGTAATGTATATTGTGGATGGGGGAGGTTTAATAAAACAGTAGTCTGTAGTTGTTCTGGGTGAACTGTGAGGCCTGAATGGGAAGTGTGTACTCGGCCGGTGACATGTGGTGTCAGAAGTGGGATCAACTGGAATTAGACCTTAGTGGATCATTGTGATTGTTGAACATATAAACGACACTAGTTGGCAAACTGCACGGAGAATGAGAGCTGAAAAACTGTTTCTGTGCATTTTAAAGTTTGATAACTGACTGTTGCCATAAAATCTATGATATGCCGATTACCAGAGGAAAGGATCAAGAGGAAGAATCAGAAGTAAAAATGATGGAACAAATCACGGAGATGTTCAGACACATGGAAGAGGACAGAGAAATGATGAGACAAAGGGTTATTGAAGAGCAGGAGCGATGCCATAAACAAGAGCGGGAATGACAGGTATCAGAAGAGGATGAAAGGAGAAAGTGGATGGAGCAGGCTGAATTGGACAGACGCATGTTAATAGAGGCCATGATGTCTGGTGAAAAGTGAACAGGAGATAATTCCAATGAACGAAGTATAACATCATTCATGAATGAACTGAAACTTCTAAAACTGACAGAGGGAGAGGACTTTGAACATTTCTTAACAACATTTGAAAGAGCAGCAACTTCGTGTGAATGGGTAAAAACAACTTGGGCGGTTCGCTTAGCACTCCTGCTCACCGGAAAGGCCTGTATGGCTTTCGTCAGTATGGATGTTATGGATATGAATAATTACGATGCAATAAAGAAAGCTATATTGTCTAGGTACGACATTAATAATGAAACATACCGACAACGATTCAGATCTACTAGGAAGAAACAGGAAGAAAGCTACACAGAGTTTGGAACACGGCTGAAGGATTTGTTCAAAAAGTGGGTACACCTTGATAAAGTGACGGTGAGTGAAATATGTGACATTATATTAATAGAACAAATGATTGAGAAAATGCCCTTTGAACTCCAAGTATGGCTGATAGAGAAGAAGGCTACTACACTGGATGAAGCAAACTCTCTCGCCAACTGTTACGTTCTTGCGCAGAAACCCACTAGAGCTCAGGAGAAGCAATGTTATGTGTGCAAACAACCTGGACATCTCGCAGCGACATGTAAATTGAGAAGTGCCAGTACAAATGCCGACAAGAGACGTGAGAACAACGAAAATGAACGGAAAATGCGGAGAGACATTAAATGCTATAAATGTGGGGTTTATGGCCACGTGGCCTTGCGTTGCCCAGGGATAAAACGGCCTAACACATTCTTTGCTGGTGAACAGGATCATATTGAAATGGTGAACGAGTTGAATGAAGTTAAGGGAAGTTCAGCTGAGAAATGGCTTCCGGTGGATAAGATGTATTGCACAGGCTATGTTGATGGGAAGAGAGTTGACATGCTTGTCGACACTGGTGCTGCTAGAACTATGGTTCACAGGACTTTAGTTCCCACAAAAAAAATCAATCATTTGGAGACACTTGCAGTAAAATGTGCACATGGAGATATTGTGGAATATCCAACTTGCTTGGTGGAAATTAATGTAAATGGCAAGATTTGCAAAGTCAATCTTCCATGACTTGTTTTGCTTGGAAGAGATATGGATAGTTTAATTGGACTGTTAAGGCATGAAGAAGATAACTTTCTTGTTGAGATTACAGCTCAGCGACTGAGGGCAGAGAAACAAGAGGCTTTGAAATTGGCAAACGACATGAATGGAGCAGTGCGTGAGACAGGGTTTACAGAGAATGGGGACTTTTACAAAACCTTTCCATTTGCTGATGAATTATTAGATGATAGCAGGAAATGTCAGAGAAGTTGCAAGGAGAGACGGACTTCAAAAAGAGCACACAACACACAACTGTCAGGACATTCTGCTCAGTGTGGGAGAGACGATGCATGCAGGAGTTCAACTTACAATGATCTTGGGATTACAAAGGATCGATTTAAAGCTCTGCTGGAATGGTCACTGGAGCTCATCAGACAGTATATAAGTCGAGATAGAACCCCTCCTGAAGAACAACACTTTTCAGAAAGAGATGGGTTGCTGTACCAGATTTGGCATCCGAGGAACGGAATTGTCAGTGAGACTACTAAGCAACTTATTTTACCCTCAGAATGTCGCAGGTATGCATTGGAAATTGCTCACGATATTCCATTATCTGGACATCTCGGCAGGCAAAAAAACTATCAACCGCCTACTGCAAAGATTTTATTGGCCAGGGATATTCAATGATGTTCGGGATTACTGTAAATCATGCATTGTTTGTCAGAAGGTGGCTCCAAAAAGGCAGCATGAGAGAGAGAAACTAGTGCCCATGCCGTTGGTAGACGTACCATTCAACAGAATTGCAATGGATATTGTTGGACCACTTGAAAGAAGTAAATCGGGATTTAGGTATATTCTGGTCATGTGTGATTACACGACACGGTACACTGAAGCTGTTCCGCTGAAATTGATTGATGCACTGAACATATTGCAGAAGAGCTCATCAAGATATTTTCTCGAGTTGGAGTACCAGAAGAAATACTGACAGATCAGGGGGCAAATTTCCTTTCAAGATTGCTAGCAAAACTATATCGCATGCTGAAAGTACGGCCCATCAGGACGAGCCCTACCATCCACAAGCTGATGGTCTGGTAGAGACATTTAATGGAACTCTGAAGTCTATGCTGAAGAAATTTGCGAAAGAGGATCCAGGTAACTGTGACAGGTTGCTGCCATATCTGCTATTTGCATACCGGGAGGTTCCACGTGAGTCTACAGGATTCTCCCCATTTGAACTATTGTATGGGCGTAAAGTACGAGGCCCACTGGATTTAATGAAGGAGACCTGGGAAGGAAGCTCCAAGGTGCCTGAAAATGTCATATCACATGTCTTAATTTATTTATTTATGGGTGTTTAAGGTCACATGTTTATGCACAATGGCTAATCATGACCATGACAGTTTTACGGGTGGAGGAAGCCGGAGTACCCGGAGAGAACCACCGAACAACGACGAGCAGTGGCCAGCTCCCCAACATCGTAACTCCGCACTGCAGCACAGGCAGGGTTAGATAGGTTGAAGACATGCGTACCATCGACGTGCAGTACGCCTTACTACACGGCGTCATCGTGCCCCCACGCGAGCAATGGAGATGAAGTTTCTTGCCCAGGTCACAACGTGGTTGCCGCAGGTGGGATTCGAACCGAGGACCTCTCGGCTTGCAGCCTGCACCTCTACCTACTGAGCCACCGTGCTCCCATCACATGTCTTAAACATGCGCGACCGGCTTCACCAAATGACTGAAATAGTTCGGCTTAACGTGCAAAAATGCCAGGCGAATGTTAAAACATGGTACGACAAGAAAGCCCGCACTAGAGAATTTCAGCTTGGGGACAAAGTTCTTGTCCTACTGTCGTCGACTAAGAACAAGCTACTCTCGGAGTGGAAAGGACCTTTCCTCGTGAAACATAGAATTGGGGAAGTTGACTACGAAATTGAATTGTCAAGCAGAAAATGCAAGATTTATAATGTCAATATGCTGCGTAAATGGGTTGAAGTATCGACACTTCTATTTTGGGATGATAGCAGAACTGACAGTGACATCCCAAGCACCTGTTTGAATCCTCGAGATATGAAGAAGGATGACTTGAAACTAGGTGATAGGTTAGCATCTAGTCAGAAGGAAGAATTGTTGAGTCTGTTGACAAATTTTGGGTATGTTATCTACGACAAACCGGGATGAACATGTCTAGTTCATCATGACATTAACTCTGGAAATGCTACACCAATTCGTCAGCGGCCATACAGACTCCCAGAGTACAAAAAGGAAATGGTACAATGTGAATTAAAGGACATGTTGGATATGGGACTGATCAGACCCTCCAGAAGTGAGTGGAGCTCCCCGATTGTACTTGTGACAAAACCTGATAATAATGTTAGATTTTGCGTGGACTATAGAAAGTTGAACAGTGTGTCAAAATTTGATGCCTACCCAATGCCTCGGATCGATAACATCCTAGATAAACTAGGCAAAGCGAAGTATATATCCAAACTGGATTTATGTACAGGATTTTGGCAAATTCCAATGTCAGTAGCATCAATTGCAAAGACTGCATTCACCACACCGTTCAGATTTTAGGAGTTTGTGGTCTTGCCCTTCGGTTTGCACGGAGCTGGCGCAAATTTTCAGAGAATGATAGACATGGTCCTGGAAGGTATGGAGGGATTTTCATCAAGTTACATCGACGATTTAGTAGTCTTCTCGGAAACCTGGGATGAACACTTAAGACACCTTGAAGAAGTGCATGTGCAGTTGATAAATTCAGGGTTAACGGCAGATCCTTTCAAATGTAGGCTTGCTGCCAAAGAGGTGGTATATCTGGGCTATGTTGTTGGAGAAGGGTTAGTGCGCCCGGAAGAACTGAAGGTCAAAGCCGTACAGCAATATCCGAGACCGCAGACTAAAAAGGAGTTGAGATCATTTCTTGGGTTGCAGGCTGTTATGTAAATTTATTCGAAATTTTCTGAGATAGCTGCGTCCCTCACTGACGCCACCAAAAAGCAACAGCCAGAAGCTATTAAGTGGAACGAAGCATTAGAGGCCGCATTTAATAAAGTAAAACTGAAATTGACAAGCAGTCCTGTTCTGAGAAATCCATATTTTTCAAGGAGCTTCATATTGCAATGCGACACGTTGGAGAGAGGTATCGGAGCTGTACTCAATCAGAGGAGTGAAGATGGAGATGAACATCCTATTGCGTACATAAGTAGAAAACTGTTGCCACGCAAGTGTAACTATGCAACAAAAGAGAAAGAATGTCTGGCCTTGAAGTGGAGCATTGCGACCTTTCATGTGTACCTGTATGGGAAAGAGTTCGTTGTAAGATCAGATCACAAACCCTTGAAGTGGCTAAACCAGACGAAAGACTCTAATGTCAGGCTTGTGAGATGGAGTTTGGCTCTTCAACCATATTTCTTCTTGATTGACAATGTGCCGGGAAGATTGAATAAGAATGCTGAGAGCCTTTCACGAACAAGTCAGTAAATGTGACTTGTGACATGTGGACTGCAGGAGAAGAGGCCATTTGTCAAACCATGGCCGCGTTGTGAGTAGACAGTGTTATTTTCCTGCCATAAAGATTGCAGAAACAGTAACCACTCGTTATAATGTGGTTGTTGTAAACAGTGTTATCATTTGGATTTATGTCACTCAACTTGACCCAGAGACTGCAGGAGCAGAAATACCCATTATTATGTGGTTGTTAAAACTGTGTTCGATTTGGGATTTATATTACCTTGCTTATCACTGCTGGACCAGAAATCGTTAGTCACTGTACGATTGTTTTATAAATGAACTGTATTCCTGGCCAGATGTTATCGTCTTACTTAACTCAGAGACTGCAGGAGCAGAAATCACTCGCTAAAGGTGGTTGATTTTTACGTACACTGTGTTTGGGTTACGTAATGACCTACTTACTACGGAGGCTAAAGAATCGGGACCAAGTCCTCGGTATGGAAAAGAAATGACAGAGTGCAAAAGTTTCAGTGGAGATATTAATATTCACATTATCTTGGAATTATTATGTTTTACATTCAGATTCATATCACTGCTTGTTATTGGGAGCATCAGTGTTAAACGAGATATAGATTACTTCAAACTTTCGATTTATTAATCATCCAAGTAAGATTAGTACTAATTGGTTAAAACAGTGTGTTTTAAACTCTGAAGGGAAAGGGTGTGTTGTAGGGCGGCATGTCAGCCAATATAGCAAACATTCCACCAGAAAGTTTAACCTGACTTCTAGTGTTGAATCACAGATATTAAATTAACTTGCACTCTGTGGGGGATATATGTTTTTGCTGGTATCAGAATGACAGATTTACAAATGTCTTCCTGATATATTTGGCGGGAAGCATATGCTGGACTTGGGTTAGAAAAAAAACACAGATATTTAAAAAAGTAATGTAATGTATATTGTGAATGAAGAAGGTTTTAATAAAACAGTAGTCTGTAGTTAAGTACAGAGCTCAGTTGTTCTGGGTGAACTGTGAGGCCTGAATGAGAGGTATGCACTCGGCCGGTGACGATGAGGTTAAGAGGGATAGTAAATTAGACCTCACTGAGGGATTTTCTCATAGCCCTCATCGCCTCATACGACTAAAAAGGGATTCTCCAGAAGGTATCCTCGATAGGTATCCTAAAATACTACAATACCAGGCCATAGGTATCCTCAAATACCGAAATGAGGCTAAGAGGGATAGTAAATTAGACCTCATTGAGAGATTTTCCCATGGCCCTCATGGCTTCAATCGAAATGAGGTGAAGAGGGATAGTAAATTTGACCTCATTGGGGGAATTTCTCATTGCCCTCTGTTTTACGAGGACTGAATGAACGGATAAACAACTTTGTACAATATCTGCAGTGGAGCCGATGATGGTTCTTCTGGTGTCTTCTGGCATTATCCGATCTCGAAAATAGCTTGGAACAGTATCTGCACCGAACTGGTAACATGCCTTCACTCGACGACGGTCAGGACACAAATGAGGTTTAAGCCAAGCTTGCGCCCTTTTTATACCTATCCCAACAGAAGTACCCAGATGTAGCATGAAGCATGCAGCATGAAGTACCCGGATGTGACGTTTCTACAACAAGTATCAAATAAAAGATACCCTCCAATAATACAATGTCAGGTATTCTCGAATACCGAGATGAGGAGAAGAGGATGGTAAATTTTGACCTCATTGAGGGATATTCCCATGGACCTCAAGGCCCCATTTCAGAAAAAAGAGGTACGGAAGGCCATATGTTTTCCCCAAAAATGGAATTTCATGGGATATGGCTGTTAAATAACGAGATGATGCTACGAGGGATAGTAAATTAGACCTCATTGAGGGATTTTCGCATGGCCCTCATGGCCTCAATCGAAATGAGGTTAAGAGGGATAGTAAATTAGACCTCACTGACGGATTTTCTCATAGCCCTCGTGACCTCATATGACTAAAAAGGGATTCTCCAGAAGGTATGCTCGATAGGCATCCTAAAATACTACAATACCAGGCCATAGGCATCCTCAAATACTGAAATGAGGCTAAGAGGGATAGTAAATTAGACGTCATTGAGGGAATTTCCCATGGCCCTCGTGGCCTCAATCGAAATGAGGTGAAGAGGGATAGTAAATTAGACCTCACTGACGGATTTTCTCATAGCCCTCGTGACCTCATATGACTAAAAAGGGATTCTCCAGAAGGTATGCTCGATAGGCATCCTAAAATACTACAATACCAGGCCATAGGTATCCTCAAATACCGAAATGAGGCTAAGAGGGATAGTAAATTAGACGTCATTGAGGGAATTTCCCATGGCCTCAATCGAAATGAGGTTAAGAGGGATAGTAAATTAGACCTCAATGAGGGACTTTCTCATATCCCTCATGGCCTCATACGACTAAACAGGGATTCCATAACCAGAGACGTTTCACAAAAAGGGATTCCATGGGGCGTGGCCATTGGATATAGAGGTGATGAGAATCGGATAAGACTTTATTGTAAAAAGGGGAGATAACTCTGCATAAAGATTATGGGGGATGAAGCAATCTGATTGGTTAGTTAGAGCCAGGAAAGTGAACTGACTGGGTGATCTATATAAATGGAGCAACAGGAGTACCCGGAATAGGGTCAGAACTAACAAGAACAGACCAGAAAAGCTAAATATAGTAACAATAAGCAATGCTGTTGCACATGATCGGCTCTTCTATTCTACTGGAGTATACTCCAGGACAAACGAACATGGTCGGGTAGACGAACACTATTGCATAGATAGATAGAAGAAGAGGATTCTGAAATAATTCGAAATAGTACAAATAGGGTTGTTTGTGGTAATTCGACGAATCGGGAAAATACTCTTGTACAATGGAACATACCCTCTGGACATGTTCCTGCCCCATTGCAGAAAATTGGGTAACATTGCAACCACGTGTTACCATAGAAACCAAGTTGGCGGCATCCAGTATGCAAAATGGCCGACGAAAACACGTATCATCCTAACAACACGCGCTGCGCATGCACACTAGGACCACGTATCACTATGGAGATGACTTCACAAGATGGCCGCTCGCGCAGGTCACAATGACAACACAACATGGTGCCACTTGGTAACGTGACATGGCGTCTCTTCCGGGGTCCCCCTCCCCCCCAATCGGGTACATGCTATACTACTCACCGCGATTGGCAAAACTTACCACAACAGTGCATTAGACGCTTGAAATAGAGCATGAGAAGGAGGGTTGAGGGAGTCATCCAATTCCGTGGTTCCTATACACACTATTAAAGTCTGGGTCACAGAATGTCGTCTTGGGTCCTTTGCTATCATTTGTAACAAGATTTTACCTACCACAATAGTTTTCGGCGCCATACTTAAATTTTGTACCAATTTTGTCAATAACACATTCTTTATAATGTCTTACAATAAACTGAATAAATTTCCTAAAATGTCGCGATGTTTGTATTTCTCTGTCTCCTTAGATGTCCTCTTGCAGAAAATGGCACGTGTTCTGGTGTATATTCAACTGTTTATGTGTCAATGCACTGGATTTTATATTCCAGAATCAAATTATTAGGTGGTTCCTAACTTTTTTCCAGGTGTATACATGAGAGGATGCCACAACCGTTTTTGTAAAAACGCCCAAAGATTACTTTTGTAAACTTGAAGCTGATTCTTCGGCTAGGCATATTCCATCGGGACAATTATATATGCGCTCTGCACTTCAACCTGAAGTATCTGAATTATCAGACATTGTACCTAATTTCGATAGATGTCGCTCACAAATGCACAGAGCTGGGTGACAAATCGTGCTGAAGGACGATGTCACTAAGAAACAGCCACTTCAACCAGGGATATCCTTTTGATATGTGGAATGTTTATCGGGCTAAAATGCGCACAAACAATCACATTTGAAGTTCGCATTCGAAGATGATCAAGACAATTGGGCGTCATTATCCCAATTTTCTTACACTTCTGCATTTTTTGAAAACCAAAACCACCAAGGCGTAAATCGTGGGAGTTAGATGCATTAGAGAAAAGGATATTACTATTGACCAATAACTCTAGTTGAATGAGCCCGGCCCATAATAATTTACTCCTTGAGCCAGAAACTTTACCTTAGGATACCTTAGGATCTTCTAGTGGACGCAGGCAGGTTCTGCCTCAATATCCGCATCTGTATTTCTTCTATTCGTCTTTTCCGGTTTTACATAATCTGCCTTAAAATTGTATTTCATGTCTATCTCTGACCAAAAGCTATCAAGTTTGATTTCAAAGCTCATTACTGTTTTACAGGTCATCAATGCTTTTGGTAGGCCATTCCATATTTCAACTGATCTGTTCCAGAAGGCATTTTTCTTAATTTCCAAATTACTGTGTTTTTTCATCAACTTGTAGTCATGTCCTCTTGAGGTTCTGTTTGTACAGTATTGTAACATTGTTGAGGTTACTTCTTCGTCATATATACCATGGCTTATTTTAAATAATTCGATCATATCCCCACGTAATCTTCGGTATTTCAAGGTGGGTATGCCTAGTTTTCTTAGTCTTTCTGGATATGATAGATCTTTTAATGATGGTACCTGTTTTATTGCTCTCTTTTGAACTTTTTCAATGTTTGTTATGTCTTTCTGTTTATATGGATTCCAGATACAGGCTGCATATTCTAAGTTTGGTCTGACGAGTGCCTGATACAGAGACTTAAAGCTTTTTTCATCTAGATAAGTATATGCTCTTCTAATAATCCCCATGGTCTGGTTTGCCTTCAATGTCTGAGCCATAATGTGATCTTCAAAGCTCATATTGTTATCGACAACCACTCCAATGTCCTTTTCTTTTGTGGATTTTCCTAATATTATCTTAACACCATCATTATTGGTTAAAAAATATTTTTTCTCGCAATCAGGCATCTTCTTATGTTTGGTTGATACTGACATTATCTTGCATTTGTTTGGATGGAATTTCAGCAACCATGTATCCGACCATTGCTGCAATGCTGATAAATCTTTTTGCAGAATCCTTTCGTCCTGTTTACTTTTTATTTCCCTGTAGATTTTTGTATCATCAGCAAAAAGGTACAATGGTGACTCAACACAATCTGGCATGTCATTGATATATATCACAAATAATATAGGTCCCAAGACACTTCCTTGAGGTATACCACTTGTTACTGATTTCCATTCCGAATGATACCCATTAACCATGACCAAAAAGTTGTATTTTATCCGCCTTTTACTAAGACTAGATCTTCCATTTACCTGTATCGTTGTCTGAGAATTTATTCTGCGTGCTACACTGTACCCTCTTAGAATTTAGACCACAAAAAACACTCTTTCACATGCAGGATTGATGAAACGAAAATCACTCTGCATTAAGCAGGCTGGTGCTACTGTACTGTGAATGGTCAATTCTCCACACAATAAGCTTAAATATACATTTTGCAGCGTCTCGTTTCAACACGTTCGTCTTGCGTTTTGGGACAGGCCATCACATTTTCAGCTGGGCTCCATCCGATCCAACCGGGCTATGCAGAAATCTCGTGGATCATTCCCGGATCACGTACACGATTTTTCGCGGATCTGGGTTCATGGAGTTAGTTTATGACGCACAGTGGGTAAAGTTCTGCGATGTATTACAAACAAAACAGTCAGGTGTACCTAGTCAGGCACTTGAACATCATCCATTCGCGGTTTGTAGGGAACGAGTAGCACAAAAATGTCGAGGGGATTCCCTTCAGGCCAATTACGTCATTATATCTTCCGTGATTGGAAACGGATTTCACAACAGTATCGAACTCCTTATTGAGGTCCTACCGAAGAATGTTATAAACCATTTTTTATCTGTAACAAGCACTGGAATGGTTCGTCATTCTTGGTACCCATTTAAAAAATAAATCCAATGGAGAATCTATGTTCTACTTTGCTAAGTCAAATACACTATAAAAAATTACCTTTAAAAATGCGAAAAAATACCGGAAACCAGTTGACCGTTACTTCTATCGTAAATTTAACAGTAATGTGCACAGTGGCGTGGCTACGATGATATGGGATGGCTTTGGGGCCCTGGCCCCCTAAAATTTTTCGCTGCCCCCTCCCCCCCCCTTCAAAAAAATATATAAGCCCAATGCAATTTTTCGCATGACTTATAACCCCCTAAAATGGTCTCCAATACAGGGCTACATACGCTATTCAAGGCCTCAGATTCGCTCTTAGAGCACTGATTTTCGCATATATATTTTTATCACGGTGTGAGGCCTAGTCCTAACTTAGACCTTAGAACTGGTCGTTACCCCTACTATCTCACATCTCTTTAGGAAGTGGAAGAATGGGGTAACGACCGGACTCGGAGATCCTAGTTAGGAATAGGGGAGCAGTTGGTCTGTGTTGACCCAAATAACTCTTTCCGCGTTTTCCACTCATTCAAAGATGACGTCTGCCGAATTTGAATAGAATAGAATAGAATATTTTATTGCTCATAAACAACATAAGTTTATATTTAGCAAACAAGACAAAAATGAAAACAAAACACAACAGACTTTTATGAAAGAAGTGTATGAATGATTCTGGTGTATATGATAATGAATTATTCTGGTGCATATGATAATTGGATATGTATAATTATTTGTTTTATGATTGATGAAATGTTTTAACTTCATCAATTAACAGTGTGCCATTAAGCAAGTTGGAGAAAAATAATAGTTGGAACAAGATATAACTGTTGAAACATCGATATGATAACAGATAGTAATAAATACATATTAGATTGCCAAATACAATAAATTGTGATAATGATCAATTGATGACACTGAAGATGGAATTAGGTAGTTTTAAAAATGGTTCGCTTTATGTGTACAACTATACAAGAATTTGGACAACCGCCTCTCCAGCTATAACACATTTCAAGCCATTCTTGCGACATGTACACAAACAAGATTATGACTGGTATCATTGATTTAACATTTAATCTTTAATAAACAATATATTATCACTGAACAGAATGGCCCATGAACGCTTTGCCATTATGCTAAGGATTAAACTAACGTAATTGTTAGTAGATATTAAACATATATTTTATAAAGGAACGAACACAAGAAGTCCGTTCCTTACACGGGAAACAAAGAACTGCAGGCAGGTAATAAAATTGGAATGGGATGAATGATTGGTCTGGATTATTTACTATCTCTCTGTCCGTACCTGTAACCATTTTCTTATGTTTCTATAGAAGCATTTTTTTACTCCAAGAATGGCATCAAAAAGAAAACTTCCTTACGATAGTAATGTTTCTGCTAAGAAACCGGCTGGTCACTGGAGCCAGGGTCTTTTGTCCTCCATGGATGATCCCGACTTAAGAGTTGACGCAGATGACAAAGTGGTTATAATTAAGGATAAATACCCAAAGGTTATTTACGACTTCCATTTCGTGGTACACCGGAACAGATAAGTGTGGGAATAACTTCCATGAGCTATTTCGCCCAGTACGAAATTGGTTCGTGGTAGAATTGACTCCTCCAACCTCCATCCACAAAATGAAGATATGAAGTGGTATCTGTTTTCTTCCCTCACAGAAAGCTGTAATAGTGCTTGATTAAGTCAGGGTGGTGAAGGCTGGAAGGGGTGGGTGGGGGGGGGGGGGGGGGGGTAGTCCAATAATATTAGCCTTCGCCTGTGCTCCGAATTTATTATTTTTTTATTTTTAATATGTCGCACCGTCGAAGTCTAATCTGATCTTTCGTTTTTCCAGCAGCAAAGTACGAAATTAGGCGACATAACACTAATATGATGAATACTCATTCTCCATACATGTTCCCACATTCGACAAGAATAATATGCCTTCACATTCACATTAGATGTATAAATTTCCTATACTTACTGTCGAATTACGTATTAAATACCAATAATTAAATAAAAACATTTTTTCAAGCGGTAATGTTACAGCGGTTGGAAAATTGTTAAAAATCGTATCCCATTTCCGGGAACGGACCTCAGCGGTATTGCAACGACTGCCGCGTCGTTTGACTTGGTGTGCACTACATTATCAGTATTCCGTTTTTCACTCCGCGTTTCCGTATCAACCCATCTTCCAGTTCAACAGTTTGTTTCGAGTTGAAAAAATTGCAGTGCAAATGACGCCTAAATAATTCAAAATATCGATTTATTTGCAAGAAAATGACCACCAGAATGAAAAAAAATGTGTTTTACACAACTGTCAATCGGAAGTAGGAACCAGGTGGGGAAATTTGATCTTTAATCGAGGTCCAACCGTTCAGCGAGAGTCTCTCGCTGAACTTTGCTGCTGGAAAAACGAAAGATCAGATTAGACTTCGACGGTGCGACATATTAAAAATAAAAAAATAATAAATTCGGAGCACAGGCGAAGGCTAATATTATTGGACTGGGGGGGGGGGGGGGGGGGGGGGGGGGGGGGGGGGGGGGGTGTGGGGGTGGGTGGTAATAATATTTGTATTTTGTTTATTTTTTCATGTATTCTGTGCTGGGTACATAATTTATTGAACAATACAATTATAGATTGATTCCACTGATGCTGGTGCTGTTTATCTTAAACCGAGTGTTTGTGCTACATGACTAGGCTTTGACACCCCCCCCCCCCCCCATTTGCCCCTCCAATCCCCCTCCCCCCCCCCCCCCCCCCCCCCCCCCCCCCACCACACACACACACACACACACACATGCACACACACACACACACACCAGCCCGTCCACCACACACCCTCACTCACTCACATCCAGCCACCCACTCCACACCCTCACACTGTCTCCATTTTTATTCCCATACACACCCAGTAGATGAACATATCCAGTAATGATTTACTAGTCCAGCAAACTATACTTTATTATGTATGCACATGCATATAGCCATATACCGCCAAGGCTAGTATGTTGGACTAATGGTTTACAAGCTTAGAAACAGATAATTATGAGCCATGTATGTCCATGATTTTGTTTCCAAAAAAAGGGTCATGCTTTTTGCATTATGAAGTCCAGCAGTGACCCCAGTTGGATCAATGAGCAGTAGTAATGTGGACCGGACTGCTCATGGACCGGCATGTCCTTCAGTTCACTGTGAGTTCAAATACCATGCAGACTACCTGCCACTCACTCTCAGAATGCAATGTAGTGTTCTCACAATATACACGCATGTATTTTCTTTTACATGTACAGCCCTGGTAATTCACCCTCAGCAATCAGCAGTGCCAAAGAAAATGCCGAGGAAACTAAAAATGTCCACAGCAAAAATACTGCCGAGGATGGCTTCTTCCATCCATCCATCCATCCATCTGTAACAACTATGGACCTTCATATATCAGTCAGTGGATGTTGGATTTAAATGATCTTTGGTATGCTGATAGACTTCCATGGGGGAAAGGATATTCACAGATAACGCGTTTTGTCCAATCATTTTTTTCTAGACTTATGGGCCTTTTTCAAATTTTTTTGACTCAGAAAATTTCAATATTTTTATACTGTAACGAATGGCCCATGTCAAGGTGATAGCTAAAAGTTGTGATTTTGTTGTATAAAAGTGTAAATATTTTCGATAATATTTCTGCCTGGGTTGAATGTAAAGCCATAAAGATAGGTATGTGATGGACCCTGAGAACAGATTTGTCAAACTAACAATAATTCAAACTCTGCTAACTAGGTATGAAATGTAATGTCCATTATGGCACACGTGTTGAATGTCACATGGGGCTATCTGGCGTTACAGATCAGTGGTAAGAGAGACAATGTTATCTTCTGTATCGTCGTCTGGGTAAATAAGACCAGTTAAATTGTAGTCGTTGGAAACAGTGCATCACATATGGTCTGGACACACACCCATATTACGCATCTATTCTGTCTCCGAAATGTCAAAAGGGTACACTTAAGATGAAATTCACATTTATATCTCTATCCATATCGAATTACAAAGCACTCGTTAAATCAGAATTAATATGTTTAAACTTTGCATTCCAACTGTATAAAGAGTGAAGCAGAATTCTGAGAGGCAGTTGGCCTGAGGGCACTCAGAGAAGGTCCGAAATTTAGCCTTGGCCGTCGAGGGTCATAGGCACTGTGATTGAAAGTCTGCGTATTGTCGTAACCCTGTGAGGGTTGTAAGGAACCGATTGTAGTTTGTTAACGGTTTGCGAACCGTAGTGGCATAGTAGCCAAAGAAGTAAAAGCTGTAACATTGAGGTCAAGGGACCGTATTAAGAGCTTGAGTAAGTACTGGAGTAGCTCGCGAGATAAGATAGTTTTAGGCAGTGCAAGAATTGGTGATGTTGAGTACACTTTGCAGAATATTATTACGTAAGCTTTGTTAAGTATATATCTAAAGGCAAAGAATAACTTAACCCTGTGAGAGCCAGGCAAGGTGCAAAGTGCTAGTGAACTGTAGCAGACGCCGATTGAATCGTGATTGAACTGTGAAAACGCTGATAGAGTCACACAAGCAGAACATTATATGTGTTAAGCCCGACTGACGGCGAAGTTAACCCTGCGAGGAGGAAGCAACGAGAAGTGAATAGACACTTTGTATTGATCACAAACCGTGAGAAGATAAAGACAGGGCTTAAAATTCGTCTGGCATCACGAGAATCTAACATAATTCTCGCGAAATATTTTCACGCGAATCCATTTAAACCATGATATGAAATCCCCCGTAGGAACCCGGGAAGTAAAGCCAATGATTGAGGTGGAAATCCTCTAAAATGTGCTACATGGGGTATAAATGATTGAAAACCCTTGACTTCATATCCATGTTGCGGTCATGATTAGCCATTGTGCATAATTATGTGACCTTAAACACCCTTAAATAAATAAATAAATAAATAATGATATGAAATTCTGCAAAAACGAGCTGAATGTTGCTGGTGAGATCATGAAATAAGTTGTCAAAATTTCCACCCATGATTTACCACATGCTTCACATTTTCTTGAGTTTGGTATCAAATCAAGTCATGATTTACCACATGCTTCACATTTTCTTGAGTTTGGTATCAAATCAAGTCATGGCTGCTACAGCAGCCATGACTTGATTTGATACCAAACTCAAGAAATATCAATGGACAGTTTTTCAAAATTATATATTTTATGATAACCCAGGTCGGAACTTCATCATGAATCAACGACATCATACATAAAGTGAATCCAAGCAGTAAATTGACGCGAATCCACTTGGATTCGCGCCAGTGTAGTTTGCCAGAATCATTACGAGAATCGATTCGTGGATTCGCGTGTAATTTTAAGCCCTGAAAGATGAAGTGAGGTTGATCCAGCGGACACAGCTAGCTGTGGGAGACGTTGAGGGCCCAAAAAAATAAAGATTTATCCGCGTAATTTGTGTATTCTTATGCATAATTTTTGTGAGTAATTTATTTCATATTATATTTCTTCGTACATGTAAATAAATAATCTTTTCAGTGAATTATCGTTGATCACCCTTTGGCGTTGTAAGCCACAGGCAGCTTCAGGAATCCTAAGAGTCCCAAGCGGATAGGGCATTGATAAGGTGGCAAGGTTTACGTTCGAACAGGGGTTCAGACGACAGTCACTGGCTGTCGACTGAGCACTGATAAGAACATAAATTTTCCTCCATCATTCGAACATCAATTTAACCCCGTAATCCTGCGACACTGGCGAGGCTTACACAAGATGTTCTAAAAGGTAACATTTTTTAAGGTAAAGATCAACTATCCACTCAAAGATAATTTATTTCATGGAGCATTCTTTTTGAAGTTTACATACAAGTTTTTTACAAATTGTTATCAACATGCTCTGGGGAAATAGTGGAGAGCCATAAAGGGTTAAAGTTTTGCAATTTTTAAATTTAAGGGGGTTCAGAAGTAAATGACGCAGTAGCTAAATAATTAGAAGGGTTAAGCGCGACGATGGGCGCGAGGAAATTGTTATTTATCGTAACTGTGTAGATTTTAAGTATTCACAAGTGAAATAATGGAGGCTCCCATGACTTTGGACCAGTCAATTTCGGTGGGGGAACGCCTGGGTTTTTCTGGGAGTGAGCTGCAAAAGTTTGTCAGGGTCGAACAAAAGTGAGCAGCGAAAGAGTCAGCTGCTGAAAGAGAGCGAGAGAATGGGAGCGTGGAACACGAGAGGGCACCGGCCCGGGAAGAATTGGAATGCCAGGTGACTTTGAAATGCGAGGAGGCCGCAATAAGGGCGGCCGAGCGTGAAAAGGAAAGTGAAAGTGCCGACAGGCTGAGATTCAGCATGAAAGGGGTGAGAGGCAGGCTGAGATTGAGCGTGAAAGGGGTGAGAGGCAGGCCGAGATTAAAAGGGAAAGGGCCGATAGAGAACACGAGAGAGAGCTCGAAGTGATAAGATCTAGGGCCCAAGTTCAGGAAACCAATGGTAGGCAAGGGGAAACTCCCTAAATTCTCAGAAGGTTCTGATGATATCGATGCATACCTTCAAAGGTTTGCATCGTGTCATCAGTGACCTGAGGATTCATGGGGAGTAAACTTAAACCCGTTGTTAACGGGGAAATCCTTGCAAGTATATGCAAGTATGCCTCCTGATTTGGAAAATGATCATGGTGAGCTAAAGAAAGCTATTTTAAAGAGGTACCAGCTCACCGAAGATGGGTTCCGGGCTAAGTTCAGAGAATGTAAGCCCGAAAGAGGGGAAAGTGTATTCCAATTTGTGGCGCAGTCTACTAGGTATTTTGACCGCTGGGTTGAGATGTCAGAAATCGGCAAAGATTTTCCATCCCTCAAAGATCTGCTCATCCGAGAGCAGTTTTATTTCAACTTACACCCTGCAGTTGGCCCTCTTTGTTAACACCATGTTTTGGTCTTCTCCTCCAAAGCCACTGGGCCAATTCAAGTGAAAGTTTGTGTGAGTGATGGTCCCAAAGGGGCATTTCATTTTGTTCAACTCAGCATGCCCAGCCCCATAGGGAGGTGTTATAGCCCCCATATTATATTGAGATTGATATATCCTTAAGTTGATAATTATGTGAGAACGATTTTTTTTTTTTTATTTCTGCATTTTCTGACTGGTCTAACTCTTTTGCACTCAGTGACCTTGTTTACATCTTTGTTACACTGATATATTGTACATATAGCTGTTGATTGTTTAATTGTTTAAATAGGTCAATGACCTTGTTTACTTGAACTTTAACAGAATCCCCCAGAAACTAATAGAACATTACAGAAACTTCCTCTTCTGGGACATTCTATCTGATTACTATATAAAGGTTTGTCAACAGAATTCAAAAACTCATTTTAGACAACCATTTTCAGAAAGACTCACTTCATTGTTTCCACTGGAGATTATTGTTGTTTCAGAACAGTGCATTTATTATAGAAGCAGTGCTTCTTTGTGAATTTGGAAGATTGATTCCAAAAGAGAATTTTGAAGAGAATTTGTTCTTCTTGAAAAAGAGAATTTATACTTTCTGTGAAACAGAATAATATTTTGTGAAAAGCCAGGATTCTTCTGGATTATTTGGAAATTACCTGTGGCACCAATACTTCGTGGATTTTTACTCCATTTGAATTTTGCAGAACATTTTATTATATTTTATTGGAGACTGCTGAAATTTCTAAGTGAAAATTTTATTACAAATCTACGGGATACTTTTATTGAAGAGACATTCTTGGATTTAATACTACATCTACCAGCTGGTAACTTTCTTCAGAAGATACTTCACCACTGGATTACTGGATTCTGTCAAACTGTACTTTGGACTAATTCTATAATTGATAAGTACCAGTTTTTATTTTCTGTAAACCAATTAGTGTAAAAGATCTTTGTATCATTTTTTTTATATTAATTTTTTTTTTTTAATTAAATTTCAGAATAGTTAAATTCATAGTTATTGTTGCTGATTCTCAGATTTCTTTCTGTTACCAATATCATTAATAATTCCACACCGTAACAGAAATTGGGGGCTCGTTGCCGAGATTGAATATTAGATAACGAGAAAATTGCAAATTGCAATTATTATTTTGGCTCACTTTCAAAACATTTAAATTTTCTTAGAAAATTTCAGTATTATTATTTAAATTCTGAGAACCAGCAAACCTTTTCATCATGGTATTTATTGTGACACAATTTATATCTGAATTTGAAAGCTCTCCTAGTTTGGCCCTTTTAGAATCTCTTAAGAAGGAGGATTTATTTCAACTTGCTCAGTGTCTAAAATTACCTGCCACCCCTGGTCTGAACAAGCATAAACTTAAACAGCTCATTGTTAATCATTATATTGAGGAGGGTCTTTTGCCTCAGTCTGGGTCACCTGTCTCTGAACCACAACCTACTGATGCCCTTGAACTCAAAAAGTTAGAATTAGAACTAAAGAGATTAGAAATGCAACAAGAAATGAAAAGGCAGGAAAATGAAATGAAATTAAAAGAATTAGAGGCCCAAAAAGAAAAAGAAGAAAGAGAAAATGAAATTAAATTAAAAGAATTAGAAGCTCAAAAAGAAATGGAACAAATTCAGGCTCAAAAAGAAATGCATTTAAGGGAAATTGAAATTCAAGCCCAAAAGGAAATAAAAATAAAAGAATTAGAATCTCAACGTCAAGGCTCAAATGTAATTTCCCCAAGTAGATTTGATGCAACTAAACATGTTAGGCTAGTTCCCCCCTTTCAAGAAAAAGAAGTTGATAAATATTTTTCACATTTTGAAAAAGTGGCAACAAGTTTAGAATGGCCAAGGGATGTTGCTACTGCAAAGTGTTTTGGTGGCAACAAGTTTAGAATGGCCAAGGGATGTCTGGACTTTGCTACTGCAAAGTGTTTTGAAAGGGAAGGCCCAAGAAATCTATTCCGCTCTATCTTCTGAGCAAAGCAACAATTATGACGCTGTTAAAGAGGCAATACTTAAGGCATATGAACTTGTTCCAGAGGCCTATAGGCAGAAATTCAGAAATTATTATAAAAACGAAAATCAAACTCATGTGGAATTTGCCAGAGAAAAGCAAAATTTATTTGACAGGTGGTGCCACTCAAAAGAAATAGGGAAAGATTTTACAAAATTAAAGGAAATGATGCTGATTGAGGAGTTCAAAGGAAAGATACATTCAGATATAAAGGCCCACCTGGATGAACAAAAAGTTGACACATTAAATAGAGCAGCAGTACTGGCAGATGACTATGCCTTAACTCATAAAATGAGTCGTAACGCCACAAATTTTTGGCCCCACAAGAATTCTTTCCAAAGTGGACCTAGACCAGCTTCAGATAAAACTCATCCTTCCAGTCATCCTTCCCATCCTACAAACTTTTCACCACCTAAATTTAATCGGAAGCCTAATGAGAATAAGTCATCCATTGCCAGCCCTACACCATTACGACCCAACATTTCAGCTAAAACTTGTAATTATTGTAAGAAAGCAGGTCATTTATTATCTGATTGCTGGCTGTTAAAAAGGAAAAATGAGTCCTCTACTTCACAGAATGCACTAGCATGTGCTCCATGCCCTGAAAATTATGTTATAAAGCAAGACGCTTTAGAAAATTATAAGCCATTTATTTCTGAAAGCTTTGTTTCCCTTGAAGGGGGATAAGCACTGTTCCTTACCAATAAAAATACTGAGGGACACAGGGGCTACTCAGTCTTTAATGTTAGAAGGCATTTTGCCATTTTCTGAAGAAAGTGCCACAGGGGCACAAGTTCTAATATCAGGTATTGAGGCAAACTCTTTAAATGTCCCACTTCATAAAATAAATTTAAGAAGTAGTTTAGTAAATGGGACTGTGACAGTAGGAATCAGACCTACTCTACCTGTAAAAGGTATTTCTTTATTGTTGGGAAATGACTTAGCTGGTGACAAAGTCACTGTAGAACCTCAAGTGGTGGATAAGCCGAGCACAGATGAAAGTATTATTAATTTGAAGGAATGTTTTCCTTTTGCCTTTCCAGAATGTGCTGTGACTCGGTCCATGGCAAAGAAAGCTGAGGTTGATAACAACCTCAATTGTGTTGATTTAAACAGCAAAGCTGAGGATAAGAACAGTCACAGAATTACGGATTCTGAAGATATTGATTTGTCTCAGACATTTTTGAGTCAGTGTGATGACTCCTCTAGAAATTGTAAAGAGGTCACTACACCTGAGAGTGATAGGGGGACCTCCTTGAATGTCATTTCCCGGACATCTTTAATTCAGGAACAGGAAAGTGATCCTGACCTTGCCGAGCCACGTGAAAAGGCTCTAACACAGGCTGAAGCCCAAAACTCCCCTGTCTGTTATTTCAGAAAATCTGGTGTACTTATGAGGAAATGGCGACCACCAGAAGTACCCTCCAATAGTGATTGGGAGGTTATTTATCAAATAGTTGTCCCCACTAAATACCGGAATGAAATAATAAGCCTGGCTCATGAAAATCCAATGGCTGGACATTTGGGAATTAGGAAGACCTACTCTCATATTCAGCAATGTTTTTACTGGCCCAAGCTTCGACAGGATGTTGTCGAATTTTGTAAAACTTGCCACATCTGTCAAATTGTAGGAAAACCCAACCAGAAGATTCCTCCTGCTCCCCTTCAACCAGTCCCTGCTTTTGAGGAGCCATTTAGTAGAATTATTATTGATTGTGTTGGCCCTCTGCCTAGAACAAGATCTGGAAATGAATATCTTCTTACCATCATGTGTGCTTCTACAGGATTTCCTGAGGCCATTCCTCTAAGAAATATTAAAACTAAGACTATAGTTAAGGCCTTGATAAAATTTTTCACGACTTTCGGTCTACCCAGGTCAGTGCAATCGGACCAAGGCTCAAATTTTATGTCAAACATTTTTCAGCAGGTGATGTATGAGCTCAAAATTAAGCAGTACACATCAAGGGCCTATCATCCCGAAAGTCAAGGAGCTCTAGAACGCTTTCATCAGACACTGAAGACCATGATAAAGGCCTATGGGGAGGATAATGATAAGGATTGGGATGAAGGAGTACATCTCCTCTTATTTGCAGTCCTTGAGACTGTACAGGAATCTCTGGGGTTCAGCCCTTTTGAATTAGTGTTTGGACACATAGTGAGGGGTCCACTCACTGCTTTGAAGGAGAAATGGCTCGAAGAAGAGCCACCTGAAATTTCTCTTCTGGACTATGTGTCCACTTTTAAGGAAAAATTGCACCAGGCCAGAGAAATGGCAAATAAACATTTACAGAAAGCCCAGAGTCATATGAAGACGTGGTATGATAAAAAGGCAAAATTTCGCACCTTTAAACCTGGGGACAAGGTGCTAGTCTTATTCCCTTTAAAGGGCAATGCTTTACAAGCAAGATATTCAGGCCCTTATATTGTTAAGCACAAGATCAGTGATACTGATTATGTTGTTGAGACTCCCGATAGACTCAAAAATACTCAGCTGTGCCATATAAATATGTTGAAAACTTATTATGAGAGAGAACCAAACTCTCTACCAGTCTCAACAGTCACCCACATGGATGAGCTGGAAAATCCTGCAGAGGATATTCATGAAGGCGGCGAAAATGTACCTCTGAAGTTACAGAACTCAGATGTCCTGAGAGATCTACAAAATAAAACAGATTATTTACTGCCTGACCAAAGAAAAGATTTAGTTGATTTAATTTTCAAATATCAACACTTATTTCCCGATGTGCCTAGTAGGACATCTGTTATTTTTCATGATGTTGATGTAGGAGAGGCAAATCCCATCAAACAGCATCCATATAGATTGAACCCTTTCAAAGCTGAGATCATGCGAAAGGAAATACAGTATATGCTGGACAATGATATCATAGAACCTAGCCATAGCAACTGGAGTTCGCCCTGTATAATCGTCCCAAAACCTGATGGCAGTTACCGATTTTGTACGGATTACCGAAAGGTGAACAGCCTCACCAAAACAGACAATTATCCAATTCCAAGAATTGATGACTGCATTGACAAACTTGGCCATGCTAAATTTGTGACAAAATTTGACTTGTTAAAGGGTTATTGGCAAGTCCCTTTAACAGAAAAAGCAAAAGAAATATCTGCTTTTGTTACCCCATTTGGGTTGTATCAATATAAAGTAACCCCTTTTGGCATGAAAAATTCTCCGGCAACGTTCCAGCGCATGGTTAACCACTTAATTGCAGACCTAGATCACAGTGAAGCTTATATTGACGATGTTATTATACACACAGATACAAATTGGGCTGATCATCTAAAGCATATTCAAGAATTTTTTGACAAAGTGACCAATGCCAACCTAACTATTAACTTCGTAAAATCAGAATTTGGCAAAGCAACTGTAAATTATTTAGGTCATGTTGTGGGGCAGGGGCAGGTGAGGCCGATTGCGGCGAAAGTTGATGCCATTGTAAATTTTCCAGTACCAAAATCTAAAAAAGAGCTCATGAGATTCTTAGGCATGGCTGGATATTATAGAAAATTTTGTTTAAATTTCTCAGATGTTGTCTCCCCTTTGACCAGTTTATTGAGCAAAAAGGTTAAGTTTGTTTGGACTGAGGAATGTCAGAAATCCTTTAACAGAATAAAAACTTTATTAAATAATTCCCCTGTCCTGGCCAGTCCCAATTATGAAAAGCCCTTCAAATTATTCATAGATGCAAGTGACAATGGAGCAGGTGGGTATATTGCCCAGGAAGATTCCCAAGGTATTGATCGCCCTGTATGTTATTTTTCCAGAAAATTTCTCAGACATCAAAAGAATTACTCTACGGTAGAAAAAGAAACTTTGGCTCTAATTTTGGCATTAACCCATTTTGATGTGTATCTAGGAACTGCCCAATGTCCAATTACAGTTTACACCGATCATAACCCCTTAACATTTATCAATAAAATGAAAAACAAGAATCAAAGATTATTGCGGTGGAGTTTAGCCCTTCAAGAATATAATTTAGAGATTAGGCATATTTCGGGAAGAGATAATGTTGTAGCTGATGCTCTTTCCAGAATATCCTAATTTAAAATGATATGATCGGTCCCTTTTCACTTCAAGTGTATATATGTTTATTAAAAAAAAAAAAAAAAATTGTGAAGATTATGGTGTGTGTGTATTGTAAACCAGTCAGAGTCTGCTAAAATTATGTAAAAAAGTTTTCAGTACCTTCAAACTTTTTCTTTTAAGGTGGGGTATGTTATAGCCCCCATATTATATTGAGATTGATATATCCTTAAGTTGATAATTATGTGAGAACGATTTTTTTTTTTTTATTTCTGCATTTTCTGACTGGTCTAACTCTTTTGCACTCAGTGACCTTGTTTACATCTTTGTTACACTGATATATTGTACATATAGCTGTTGATTGTTTAATTGTTTAAATAGGTCAATGACCTTGTTTACTTGAACTTTAACAGAATCCCCCAGAAACTAATAGAACATTACAGAAACTTCCTCTTCTGGGACATTCTATCTGGTTACTATATAAAGGTTTGTCAACAGAATTCAAAAACTCATTTTAGAAAACCATTTTCAGAAAGACTCACTTCATTGTTTCCACTGGAGATTATTGTTGTTTCAGAACAGTGCATTTATTATAGAAGCAGTGCTTCTTTGTGAATTTGGAAGATTGATTCCAAAAGAGAATTTTGAAGAGAATTTGTTCGTCTTGAAAAAGAGAATTTATACTTTCTGTGAAACAGAATAATATTTTGTGAAAAGCCAGGATTCTTCTGGATTATTTGGAAATTACCTGTGGCACCAATACTTCGTGGATTTTTACTCCATTTGAATTTTGCAGAGCATTTTATTATATTTTATTGGAGACTTCTGAAATTTCTAAGTGAAAATTTTATTACAAATCTACGGGATACTTTTATTGAAGAGACATTCTTGGATTTAATACTACATCTACCAGCTGGTAACTTTCTTCAGAAGATACTTCACCACTGGATTACTGGATTCTGTCAAACTGTACTTTGGACTAATTCTATAATTGATAAGTACCAGTTTTTATTTTCTGTAAACCAATTAGTGTAAATGATCTTTGTATCATTTTTTTTATATTAATTTTTTTTTTTTAATTAAATTTCAGAATAGTTAAATTCATAGTTATTGTTGCTGATTCTCAGATTTCTTTCTGTTACCAATATCATTAATAATTCCACACCGTAACAGGAGGAAGTGGGGGAAAATGCTCCAAAATATTTTTAAAATCTTCTTCTCAAGAACCAGTGTATACAATGACTTGATATTTGCTATGGAGCTTCCATATGAGGTGTAGAATCAAGTTTGTTCAAACGAAGTTCGTGAAGTAATATTTGGCTTTGTAATAGGAGGGGTAAGATTTTTGGCCCCGCTCAAAATTTCTATTTTCTGAACTGATGGTGAAAGCTTCGTGGGGGGTCAACAAGGGCGCAGAAAGGCGAACGCTCCTGCACCACCCAGTAGCTGTTGGACACAAGCTAGGGAAGATGTGCCCAGGGGATGTCGGGCAGATGTCACCCAAGATACTCTGTGAGGTGAGCCCGATAAGGTAGCAGCTGTAGTGACACGGTCACAGGCAGCCAAGGAGAGGCGCCCAATTAAGCCACTGAACGTACCAGTGGAAGTGATCGAAGAAGTTCACGTGGAGAAACTGAAGGAGGCCCAAGGGGCCGACGTCTCATTGAAGAGATACTGGGAACTGGCCGGCAAAGGTGATCAGGTGATCACCAGGGGCAAGGGCCGATACAAGATGAGAGTGGAGAAAGGAGTTCTCTATAGAGTGTATGAGCAGCGACGAGAAAAGTCGCGGACAGAATTGAAACAAATTATGGTTCCAGAGAAGTTTAGGAAGCAGGTCATGACCCTGGCCCATGAGTCTTTGGTTGGGGGCCAGTTGGGGTCAAGGAAGACCCTCGACAGGATTACGGTCTGTTTCCACTGGTCCGGCATTAACGGTGATGTCACCAGGTTTTGTCAGCCGTGTGACATCTGTCAGAAGACAGTGTCAAAGGGCAGTGTCACAAAGATACCATTAGGGGAGATGCCTCTAATGAATGAGCCATTCGAGAGAATCGAAGTGGATCTCATCGGACCTATTTCACCCGTGTCGGATAAAGGAAACCGATACATCCTTACTGTGGTGGATTATGCCACCAGGTATCCAGAGGCGGTGGCCCTACCCAAAATCGAGACGGAGCGTGTAGCCGAGGCCCTGCTTGAGGTGTTCTCGAGAATAGGTTTTCCTAAGGAAATCCTAAGCGACCAGAGGTTGCAGTTCACATCGGGGGTGTTAGAGGAAGTATGTCGGCTGGTGGCGGTTAAACAGTTATTCACTGCCCCATATAACCCGAAGTGTAACGGTCTGTGTGGGCGGGTCAATGGCATTTTAAAGAGAATGCTGAGGAAAATGTGCCAAGAAAGACCAAAGGATTGGGACCGCTATTTGCGAGCAGTATTGTTCGCTTACCGGGAGGTGCCCCAGGCAAGCACTGGCTTTTCCCCTTTTGAGCTGTTATATGGGAGAACAGTTAGGGGGCCCATGCAGGTGTTGTGTGAGCTCTGGACCGGGGAAGAGACCAGCGAGGTTCGGAATATTTATAAGTATCATGTCCTAGACCTACGAAATAGGTTGGAGGAGACCTGCCAGTTGGCAAGGGAAAGCCTACGGAAGGCACAGGGTCGACATAAGCACCACTACGACCGGGGTGCTAAGGATAGAAGGTTTTTGGTGGGGCAAAAGGTGACGGTCCTCCTGCCAACGGACCATAACAAACTGCTATTGCAGCGGAAGGGACCTTACGTGGTAACTGAAGTACTCGGAAATATGGACTATTGGGTAGATGTAGAGGGTAAAAGCAAGATCTATCACGTGAATCTACTAAGGCGATACCATGATAGAGAGGCAGGCATGTTCGATTGGATTGAGGTCGGGGGATCTGGCTGGCCAGTCCATGCGCTCAATCCCCTCCCTCTGTTGGTACTCCCCGACAGCATGGGGAACATGAGGATGGGCATGGTCGTCCATTAGAATGAATCTATCACCCACTGCACCCGCATACAATCTGATGTACACATCCAGGATGTCATCAATATACCGATGTGCAGTTAATGTACTACATTCAAGGACACAGAGCTCTGTAATTCCATTCCTGCTGATGTCGCCCCAGACCATGATTGACCCTGCACCATAGCGGTCATGCTCACCAATGCTAGCTGCATGGAATCTCTCTCCTGGTCTTCTTCATACCCTAGAACACCTATCTGTGTGGTCTAGGCAGTACCTTGACTCATCTGTAAAAAGGACAGGTCGCCAATCTTCTCTGGTCCATCCATCCTGGTCCATGGCCCATTCATATCGTGCCTGGCAGTGATTCTGGGACAGCGGAATGCGAATACATGGTCTTCTCGATCGGAGACCACCTTTGTGCAACCTTGCCTGGATAGTTTGCGTCAAAACAAATGTACCCCGGATGCATTCTGAAGGTCACTGCGAAGCTGGATTGCTGTGGCAAAAGCGGTTCCTATGGGCCTGAATGATCAAAAAACGGTCTTCAGCTGCAGATGTTGCCCTGTCTCTGCCACCACCATGTCATCTTATTGGTGTGCCATGCTGCTGAAATCTTGCCCAGGCTCTGGTGATCACCTTATGGTGCACACCAAGGGCTTCAAGGGCTTCACTAACCTGACGATGGGTAGCCCCTTGCTCCACCATCCCTACAGCCTGCCACATTTCTGCTTCAGACAAATGTCTTCTTACATTTGCATTTGCCATATTCAATCATTAAATCACAGGTGTTTGTGTTGAAATGTACATGTGGACAGTACACGAAAACGTCATGAAAATCAAGGGGTTAATGCTTTCCATGACTGTCACGAAAAGTCTGCCTGACAAGAGAGCTAATGTTAACACTGGGGACCATCTCAATACATCCCTCAATCATATCCACCAAAAATATCGCAAATATGTCAAGCAAATTTCACAATGATGTGTCAAATATTTGGTGCTTAGCAAACTTTGAGTGGTATATTTTGGCCATGATCGGTGAACCGAGATGGTCGAACAGGCACATGACCTGGATCCTTTTGGGGCTCCTGCTTCAATTAACATGACTTATAGTGTACTTATATAATTAATGGATTAAATTTGTACTGAAGGTATTGTAAATGGTTTGATGATTTGAAGTTATATGCAATTGACCAAGTAACTCAATGCTTTTCTTCTAACTATAACTTTTTCAACAACCGTTTATTGCACTATACCTTGGGGTCTTTTAATGTTTAATAGTATACATCATTGTTTTGAGAGTCAGATTCAAGATTGTTCAAACCAAGTCCCTCGGTTAATATTTGGGCTTCCTGTGGGGGCCCAAATTTTAACTTTGTGCAATATGGAGAATAATCTTTAAAAAATCCTCTTCTTCAGATCCACCAGTCAGAATCTTTTGATATTTGATATACAACATCCTTAGGGAGGTTAGATCTCATTTGTTCAAACCAAGTCTCTGGGGCCTCTTGTTTTGTGTTTTCAGTGGGATAAATTTAATCCTTTACCTAACACGAAAGGCAGACGACACAAAAGAATTCTTAAATGACTAATTTTTTGTGTCAAAAATATAGTTTATGACCCCTCATTGGAACAAGCTCAATGGGCTTGTTCCGCTGAGGGGTCATGAGCTATGTTTTTGAGACAAAAATGAAAAAAATAATGAAAATTGAAAGTGGATTTTTGTGAATAGCACTTTGTGAATAGCACTGGCCACTTTTTAGCATTTTGGTTGGTAAAGGGTTAATCAGACATGACTTTCCAATTTAAAGCCATCTTTTTGAATTTACAAATATCCAAACAATCTCCCAAGAGACATTTACAAATGTGTCAAATAACTGTTTCCTGAATCTGTTTCCTGAATCTGTAGAATACAAATATGTGTAGAGCTGAAACAGTTAACCAATTAATCGTTTAATCAATGATCAACATCTTGATCGATCCAAAAAGTAATTGATCAGTTAACCGTTACTTTTGCTCTACTGTATTATATGGGTTAACAAAGGAACAAACTTGCTCCAAAACAGGCAGACATTGTCACTCTGCCTCACACCAATTATATGAGACAGAGTAAAGCATGCACGTTACTTGCAGCGCTTGTTGACATACTTGTTTACTTATCTGATCATCATACTGTATCAGTAGCTGGAAATGATCATTCTTAACCCTTTACTCATTGCGGGTAGCAGACGATACTTGCAAAATAAATTCATGAATTACTAAAAATTTTCAATTTTTGTCTCAAAAACTTAGCTTATGACCCCTCATTGGAACGAGCTAACCAAGCTCATTCCAATGAGGGGTCATAAGCTATGTTTTTGAGACAAAAATTGAAAATATAATAAATTTGAATGGAGAGTTTTGTATATTGGCCTAGTCGGTTTTGTTTGTTATGTTGGGTAAAGGGTTCATGTTGCAAATCATCAATGGTATGGCAATTATTCAGGTATCCATTTGGACAAGTGATTATTCGGTTAACCAAGGTTAATCCATGTGATTAATCGATCAAGAATACCCCTTAACCATTTCAGCTCTATATATGTGACTGATATGGCTTTCTTCACTGCCCCATTGGTGAAATTTGCATTCATAGAAATTATGACCTTGTAAACTGGTTTGTTTTTGTTAAAATTGTGATTTTCATTTATGTATTGCCCAAAGTTTCAATTTCATTTTTTTAAACGGAAGTGGAATATAACTTTCTCCCTGGCTGTTTGTTCCTACATACCATTATTCGAGGATTATTTAATGTACATGTATCATGGAGGCATGGTACCACTGTGTTCGAAGATGTACTGCATGCCAGTGGTTCTCTCCAGGAACTCCAGCTTCCACCACCATAAAACTGTCCGACGCGAGGTAATCCTAGATGTTGAATGTGTCATTAAACCCCAATAAATAAATAAATAAATGCTGATGAAATGTTGTTCACTTCTTGACCAACAGTTATGTGACTTCGATGCAGAGTTGCCCATTTACATTGTACAGTAAAGTCGCTGTGGACTGGCCGTAATCCATAAATGGGCAGTGGTGTCCACGCATTTACCAGATAATAAACATCATCATCAGCAAAATTTTAATCAATGAAGCACCGGGTTGTACCCAGTGCTCTATTAATTAAATTTTTGATGATCATTCCTATAATTTGTGTTTGAAATCTAATACTGCATCCATGGACACATTGCCCACCTGTGGAAAGTGACCAGCCCACAGCAGCCGTACTGTAATTAGATATCTCTTAATTGAAAAACTCTGTCAACTCTTTACCTAACGAATAGGCTGCATCTGCCCATGTAGTATGGAGATTCAGCAGAAGAAAAAGAAAAAATTTTCAGAAAAAAATTTCAACAAAACCATTTCATGTGACCCCCTAATGGAACAAGCTTGTTCCAATGACTGAGGGAGCATGTGATATGGTTTTGTTGAAATGTTCTGAAAACTTTAAAAAAACTATAATTAAAATAACAAATTGCACATTGGGTAAAGGGTTAATTGCAAATAACTTCCAAACTCTAAACCAAACCATTTACTAATCATCAGTACAAATTTGATCTTTTAATTGCATATACAGTTAAAACTAGAAGTCCTGTCACGAATAGTGTGCTTATCTTGGCTTAACTGCACGTTGGAATTGCGCGCAATTGCCATATCGAATGGCATCCAAAGCACGGCAGGTTCTCTTGGTTACTCATAGCAAACACATGCAATGTTTCTGCCAATGGACCTCCGGGTTACCCGGACGTCCATTGGCTGAAACATTGCTTGTGCTCAGGCCATATGTACAGAATTTGATAGCCTTACTTGGGCCATAACGCGTACATTAACGCGCATATCAACGTGTTATTTGTGCGCATTTCATGACAGGACTTCTAGTTTTAACTGTAGGCTATACAGTAAACTCCTGTTAATTGAATAAATATACTTGTAACCTGTCAAAGAATTACTCTGACAGACTAACTCTTCATGTTTTAGACTTGCATGTATTTGGCCTACAGTTAAAACTAAAAGTCCTGTCATAAAATGCGTGCAAATAGTACATCGATCTGCACGTTAATCTACACGTTATGACCATAGTAAGGCTATCAAATTCTGTACATATGACTTGTGCCAAGCAATGTTTCAGTCAATGAACCTCCGGGTAACCCGGAGGTCCATTGGCAGAAATGTTGCCTGTGTTTGCTATGAGTAACCAGGAGAACCTGCCATGCTTTGGATGCCATTCGATATGGCAATTATTTTTTTTAGGTCCACATGATGAAATTTTACAGTAGCTTCCTTTTCCCCACCTGAAATTTCTAAGACTTACCAACTAATGCTTGTATACTCAGATAATATTGTTTGTTAACACTTTTTAACTCAAAAGAACTATTGACCAGACACATGTCATATAACAGAGCCTTTAATTATGCAAATGGGGAGAGAGGTTTTTCTTGTTAAAATCAGATGAATATGTGAAGTCGCTTTTTAAAAGGTATTTATAACAGTTAACACTACTTTTAAAAATAGAAAAGGCTCAAGACACCACAAAATTCTGACAAGTGAAACCCACTTCTTTGTATAGATTAACCAACTTGTGAACAATGAGTCTTCAAAATGGTTAATATGGATGAAATTCTCTCCCAAATAATGATTTGAGCCCCTTCTTGATTTCTTCTGCCTAACTTCTTTTATCTTCTTAAATGGACCTTGAGTGAACAGCATTATATGCTAGGATGTGTTTAGAAATTTTTTCTTTATACAGTAGAATCCTCTTAATTGAATATCCATTTTGCCAGTGAAAATTATTCAGTTAACAGGAGTATACAATTAACAGGGATTTGGTCAGTTTCCTGTGTTCTGGAAGTAAACTGAGCATTTATTCTATTATATCTTGTTTGACAGAGCTCATAGAGCTCTGTCAAACAAGATATAATAGAATAAATGCCTGAATTGGATGTAGTGAGGCCAAAAAGGTTGATAAATAAGGGGAATTCGGTGCATGTCACAGTCATTTTTTCGATATATTACAAAAATTTATATACAATTAACAGGAGTTTACTCTACAACCCATATGCAATTAACAGATCAAATTTGTACTGAAGGTATGGTAAATGGTTTTGTGTTTGAAAATTATATTCAGTTAACAGGGATATACAATTAAGAGATATCCAATTAAGTGGTCTCCACTGTATTAAAATTTACTGTTGACAGGTTCATTATTTGTTTAAAATCACAGAGAGGTACAAAACCAAATTCCTAAAAAAAATTGTGTCGTTAAATGGAAAGGACCAACAGATTTTGGTTGGGGGTGGGGGCAGGTAATCAGGATGGGAAGAACATAAACTAGGTTACACCCCCCCCCCCCCCCCCCCACACACACACACATACACACACAAACACACACACGCACATGGTGGGGGGGATAACCTAGTTTATCTTTCCCAGGGGGAGGCATAATCAGGGGGAAGATATCACTGGGTAGAATCCTTCAACAACCAGGCTATTAATATAACTGGCAGTTGGTGATTATATTGATAAAATTAGGGATCTGCGAATCACAAATTTTTTTTCAAATCGAATCTCGAATATGATCGTGTCTCTGATATCGAATTGAATCTGGAATCGAATTTTAAAAGACAAGTTATTTCATATTGCACCAAACTGAAGTTAAGGAACACTGTGATGACCCTCTGCAGCACCGTCGCTGAAACGGCTAGGCCCATTATCCATAGTTTTATTTTTTGAAGCTTAATTTGTTACTATTCACGTTCTTCACATGAATAGTAACATGTTAAGCCTTTAAAAACTAAAACTATGGAAAATGTTCCAGACAAAATTCAATACTTACCTAACAATTATCCATTGTCAGTTACTCAATTAAATATGAAATTGAATTGAGCCTACATGAATGAATTGTCTAATGACAATTTCATCCAATTTTTGTTGAAAATGTAACAAATTGAAGTTAGTATGAGAGATTCGAAAAAATCCATTCTTGAGACTGATTTGGGATCAATCTCGAAGCACACGTATAGTATCGATATCGAATTGAATCTAGTGTTCAACCGATTACCAAAAATGGCCACTGACCAATTACAGGTTATTTGAGCTCACAATTGGCCGATTCCGAATGTAATACCCAGCACAACCAATCAAGTCGAGGCTTGATGGAACTACCTTAAATGGAACTTATTTTACGGGTTTACAGTTCCTTCACCAGTCACTACCGGATAAGTCGAGACTCGAAAGAACTACATTATATTAAACATATTTCACAGTTTAAACTCTGTTGACTCTGGTCCAGTAAAATTACCTGTCACGCACACTTAGGCAGTAAAAACCACGTTTACCACCCAAGTGCACGCAACTGGTAATTTTTACTGCAACCTGAGTCAGTGGAGTGGAACCTTCACTTTTCCGGTATGAACTGGCGATTGCCGCAAGTACGTTTAATTGCAAAGGGGCATCTAGAGAGATTAAGAATACACATTGTGGTGGTTTTTCTACTTGATTGAATGGTATCATTGACATCATTTTACATAAAGAATTAAATAATTGCAGAAGATAATAAAATGTGGTTAATGAATCATCACAAAAATTGCTTGGCAACAATCGGTTGAACCGATGTTCCAGGAGCCGTTGGTGTTGACAGCGATTGCCCACAATCGGCCGATTTGGGTGGCCGTTTCCGATCATCAGTTGAACACTTATCGAATCACGAATATTTGCAGGACCCTAGATAAAATGTAATCTTTCATATTCTAGGCAAAACATCATTTTCTTATCCTACCAAAACAGAAAATTCCAAATCTGAAGAGTCTGAATAAAGAACATTTAGATCTGCTCAAACATATTGAGAAGAAGGGAAAAGAAATTGCAGAAAAGTGAGTAAACACCTGTTCCAGACACTTTCTAAATCACATCACGAAAAAAAAAATCTAACTACAATTTTTGTCAAAAAATTTCTTGTACTCTCCTCTTTAGAGAAATTTATATTTTTGACTTGTCCTCACAAACAACTAGACCAAATGTAAACAAATTAGATATAAATTGATACCCATGTTCCTTATCATATATCAGTTAACATGTGTTCAAATAAAGTTGCCATGCCCATGGAGGCACCACAAGGGTCATAACTCTGTTAGTACCCCTAAAAATTAAAAAAAAAATTCTTCTCCAGAACTAGCAATCAGAATATTTTAATATTTGGTGTACTGCATCATTAGGGGGTTTAGATTCATTTTTAGCTCAACTTTGGCGAAAGCCAAATTTGAGCTTATGCCATGGCCCGTCGTCCATCTGTCCGTCAACAATTGGATACGGCTCGGGCTAGAGGCCGTATTTATGAACCGATTTTTACAAAACTTCTTGGGTACCTTTGTTATGACCGTGGGACGAGAACGCATGTTTTTGGGTGCGGTCAAGATGGCTGCCAGCCACCATTTTGTACCGACGATGCAGAAATCTGTTTTTTGTACAGAACTTCCATATGAAAGCTCTGATTTGAATAATTTTTTGTATGAATGTTTAGTACCATGGGATACATCACATATAATACGTTTTGTTTTCTCGTGCGTAAATTATGCAAATTAGACTAACTTTGATGTTTTTTGGTGTTACTTTCAGCACTGTAAGTGCAAATGCAAATACGGCTCGGGCTAGAGGCCGTATTTATGAACCAATCTTTACGAAACTCCTTGGGTACCTTTGTTATCACTGTGGGATGAGAACGAGTGTTTTGGGGTCCGGTCCGAAATTCAAGATGGCCGGTGGCAGCCATTTTGTACAAAATTTGGTGCAATCAGATTTTTGAACAGAACTTCCATATGAAAGCGCTGATTTGAATAATTTTTTGTGTGAATGTTTAGTACCATGGGATACATCACATATAATACGGGTTTTTTTCTCGTGCAGAAATTATGCAAATTAGATGAACTTTGATTTTTTCAATGCTACTTACACACAGTAAGTATACATGTCAATACGGCTCGGGCTAGAGTCTGTATTTATGAACCGATCTTCACGAAACGTCTTGGGTACCTTTGTTATCACCTTGGGACGAGAACGAGTGTTTCTGGGTGCTGTCCAAAATTCAAGATGGCTGCCAGTGGCCATTTTGTACCGAAATTAGGTCTTGTCAGTTTTTTGTACACAACTTCTATACGGCTCGGGCTAGAGGCTGTATTTATGAACCAATCTTCACAAAACTTCTTGGGTACCTTTGTTATCACCTTGGGACGGGAACGAGTGTTTCTGGATGCGGTCCTAAATTCAAGATGGCTGCCAGTGGCCATTTTGTACCAAAATTAGGTCCAATCAGTTTTTTGTCACAACTTCTACACATCTCATATTTGTGAACTGATCTTCACGAAACTTCTTGGGTACCTTTGTTTTCACCTTGGGACAGGATTGAGTGTGTTTTGGTGTGCCTTTGTTATCACTGTGCTATGAGAACAAATATTTTGGGGTTCAGTCAGACCCACTCTGGGACTCAAAGATTTTTTTCTAGTTTAGCATCTGACTGTCACCCACCTTTACAATACTTTACCTATACATTTGTTACAGGCAACAGTCAGTATTTATGTACAGACCATTACAATACTTTATATGTACCTTTGTTATCAGGTCATTACCTAGATGTTTGTCATTGCTGTGTCACATACTATACATGTACATGTCTTTGTCTTGACAAGTTGAGCTACAGTGTCATTGACACTTTCATTTTTTTATATCAAGGCCTTGGGTTTATACATTATTTGTGCTCCCTCTGGGATCCCGAAGTTTATCTTGCAATAAGAGAAACATTCTTTACTTCAGATCTGATCCATGAGTAGGGCTGGCATGATTAATTGATTAACCAATTGTCAGTCAGTCACGCCAAAATTGATTAGTATTTTTCATTGTCGAAAGAATCGGAAAATTTTACCCCATTTTAGATGTTTAATTATTAAAAAAAAATTTGATGGAAAAACTGTTCTTTCTAAAGGTAAAAGGTCAAGAACGTTGACGATAAACCTCAAAAAGCCGTTAGAAGCATTTGACTTTTAGGTACATTCAAAGCTTTGATGTTCTGAACTTTTGAACCGTCAGTGTAATAATCAAGACTGGCTGGCAGTTGCGAACTTGTGAAATTTGCAACTGATGACCGGTCTTGATTATTACACTGACAATTCAAAAGTTCAGAACATCAAAGCTTTGAATGTACCTAAAAGAGGATCGTCTTCAGTATTTACTTGAGGTTGGTCAACTGACTTGATCTTCATTTTTAATCACTTCAAAGAGAGGGAGATGGGGTTCATCTAGGTATGATTAATCAATTATTATTGGTTATTTGCAACAATTAATCGATTCCTAAATTAAAAAATCATGACAGCCCTATCCATGAATCAAAATCTTCTTATATTTGATGTACTGCATCCTTAGTGAAGTCAGATACAAGTTTGTTAAAATCAAGTCTGTGGCTTCATACAATATTGATGGGAAAACTTAATTATCTATGATTTGAGCAGTGAAATACTGTGATATTCATTTTGTGTTGGAAAGAGCTATGTGAGTCCTTTTCAGCAGTGTATATGCATCACAACATATCATTGCCTTTACCTAACAAATCGGCCGCATCCACCTACATAATTTCCAAATTGGAGAGTTGAAAAAATATTATTTAAAAAAAATTTCAACCAAAACCACATCATGTGACCCCTCATTGGAATCAGCTCATTGAGCTAGTTCGAATGAGGTGGTGATCATATGATAAGGTTTTGTTGAAAAAGGTTTGAAAAAAATTAGAAAAATAATATTTAAAATAGAGTAGCAGTCGAGGTATAAAGGCATTTACCAACCAACCTGGTTGGTCCAGATCTCTTAGTCTCATGGTAAATCGGTCACTTTGTGTGCTAGAGATCGATGGTTCGAACCCCGGCTCCCACACTTATCTCTCCTCCTGTTACATTTGGAGGCTCATCCGATCCTGGGCAGTTGGTGGTGTTGAGTATGCTGTGGTGAAGCATGGTGGATGTTTCGACTGCTCTGAGGTAGGAACCTGGGTGAGATTCACTGTGGGTGAATCTCAAATAACGTGAGAGTAGTGGAGCGGTCCAGGCATAAAGGCCACTTACCAACCAGTCTGGTTGGTCCAGATCTCTTAGTATCGTGGTAAATCGGTCTCTTTGTGTGCTAGAGGTTGATGGTTCAAACCCTGGCTCACGCACTTATCTCTCCTGTTACATTTGGGGGGCTTGTCCGATCCTCAGCAGTAGGTGACACTGCGGGTGTTTCAACCGCTCTGAGGGAGAAACCTGAGTGATATTCACGTGTGTTGAATCTCAAAAGAAAGGGAGAGTAGTGTTGCGGTCGAGGTATAAAGGCCATTTACCAATCAGCCCGGTTGGTCCAGATCTCTTAGTCTCGTGGTAAATCAGTTGCTTTGTGTGCTAGAGGTTGATGGTTCGAACCCCGGCTCCCTCACTTATCTCTCTCTCCTCCTGTTACAATAATAAAGTTTGATATCATGTGCTGTGCTTTTAAAATTCTTTAACCCTTTACCAAACCAACTGGACACATTTGTCCGCAATTTACAAATTGAGCAGTTGAAAATTTTTTTTTTTCTTTTTATTATTTCACCCAAACCATATGTGACATCCTCATTGGAATGAGCTCATCAGTCTTGTCCCAATGAGGGTATCACATGATATGGGTTTTTGGAAATTTTTTTAAAAACTTTAAAAAAAAAAAAAATTTAAATAAAAAATTTTGATATCGTGTGCATTCTGTACAGAAATTAACTGACACATCTAGAAAAACATTTGCAAAAAGTTCTCTGGAATTGTTAAAAATGTTCATTCTTTGCCTCCAAAACATAGCTTATGACCCCTCACATGAATGAACTCACATGCTATGAAACTTGGTATAAAATATGAATGTGAAGTGCAGATGCACATGTGGAAAATAATATTCAGCGTGACACTTTAAACAGCGTTATCACCCTTACTATGATTAGATGTCCATTACTACTTTTGTTACTAAGCTCCTCCTTCATTTGCTGTTAGATTGTTTTTAACTTAGTGTGAAGCCAGAGTATGAAATGTAGATTCACATTTGGAAAGGAATGTTTAGGCCTGAAAAAATTAAAAATCTGTTTCTTGGGCCCTCCCACATTGTCCTTTCGGCAACCGCAAGCTATCTTTTAAAAACCAATGTAAACTTAAAAAAAAAATTGAACGGTTTATGTCAGATATTTTTCCCAAGTTAATAAAATTGATAAATTTGTCCCTCGAGTGCAAGAAGGCTTTGCAATGCTTTAGCATTGCAAAGCCTTCTTGCTATCAAGGGATGAAATACACCACCCATGCTATTCCGTAGATTATGAGGCCTAAAACATAAACCAAGAACATGTACTTTTAATGGCAAAGAAATAATTACAGAAATAAAAAACAGCCGCCCACATGCAATTTTACAAATAATGGCCTGAGAAACAGAAGATCTACTTTGTGTGGCCTTAATTCAACAATTTATTTTTGTTGTTAGGCCCTTTTTTAGTACTAGACTTCACCTCAAAGGTTTATCTGAATAACTCCTCCTACATTTTTCATTGGACTATTACTATTATGATTCTGTGATTCTTTTCACAGTTGTAGTCCTTTCATGTAACTGTGCATAAATATGGGGTTATAGTGAAAACAGCACCGTGCGAAAATGGCACCTTGCAAAACGGCACCAAGTGAGCAAAAATGGCACCAATGTTGGTGAAAATGGCACCAATTGTATTTGCAAAAACAGCACCATGGGTTGGCGAAAACGGCACCAGTTCGGATGGCGAAAACGGCACCTTAATTCATTTCAAAAGTATTTAAGCTTGCGGGTGCATTTTACGTTCTTTAACTAATTAGCCAGGGATTTCCTACCGAAGAAAATTAAGGATACCCTGATGGTGTTGGATGCCAGTTCACTTCTCAACTGGGATGTCCATGTTGAGAGTAGCTGCATTCAGCTCACTGTCTAGTATGGATAAAACCCACCTCTGGGAGTGGTAGCACCTTTTGCGGGCCCACCTGTACTGGTCCACTCCAGAGGAAGGGAGAAAAAGCACCAACCACCACCACTGAAACCACAAAAGCCAGCGGAACAGAAACAGAGAAAGAAGAAGAAATCTCCATCGACCATTTTAACACCGGGATGCCGACCTCCTCAAGAAAACTCTCTGACCACATGAAGACCCTGGGTATGACGACAAAATCAAACACTCTATACATAGCTTCATCAATGAATGCCCTGAGGTCTACCAAGACCCAAAATTCAACTATTCAAATTTTAACCGCTATGGACATTTCATAACTGTTATGGACCCTGATCATCCTTCACTCCATCTCCATGGTCATGGTCATCCACCCCTGGAGAGGCAAGCATTGGTCCCGAGTCTTGCCCCTTTTTTGTAAAGGCCCCCTCCCCCCCCCCCCCCTGAATTCACATTACAGCCCTATTCTTTACTGTTGGCACAGAAGTCAGAACCTAGGGAGGGGGGAGGAGTGGGGGTAGTCCAAACATTGTCTAGAAGACCGTTCATTTTATTGTTTGGTACGTCCTTTCAAAGGATGCACCTAAGCAAAAATTAAAACATGGTCTTTTAGCTTTAGACCATGTTTGGACTTGGGGCAGCCCTAAGCCAAGAATCCTGGGCCAAACCCAGGCCCCACAAAGTTCTGGGCTCTGGGGTTACTACTATCCAACCTGGATTCACGATACACCACCCTTGTTTACTATTGGCGCAGAAGTCAGAACCTTCAGGCTTACAGTTAAAACTAGAAGTCCTGTCACGAATAGTGCGCTTATCTAGGCTTAATTGCGCGTAGGAATTGCGCGCAATTGCCATTTCGAATGGCATCCAAAGCACGACAGGTTCTCTTGGTTACTCATAGCAAACACATGCAATGTTTCTGCCAATGGACCTCCGGGTTACCCGGAGGTCCAATGGCTGAAACATTACTTGTGCACAGGCCATATGTACAGAATTTGATAGCTTTACTTGGGCCATAACGCGTACATTAACACGCATATCAACGTGCTATTTGTGCGCATTTCACGACAGGACTTCTAGTTTTAACTGTAGTCCAAACATGGCCTGAAAGCCCGTATTTTAATTTTATGGTTGGATATGTCCTTTCAAAGGATGTACTGAAGCAAAAAATAAAAGACAGGCTTTTAGGCCATGCCCAGTCCAAACCCGAAAGTCCCGAGCCCTGGGGTTACTCTTACTCAATTGCCTAACTGGGGGAGGCATGGGGGAAAGTGGGGGGGGGGGGCATGTGTAACCCTAACAGAAAAAATTAAAGTTTATTTAAAATATATATGTAGATTTTAAAGTTCTGGTGTACCGCATTAAGTTAATTATTGTCAGTCGAGTTTGTTATGTTATACCAATCAAATAATTTCATTGATAACGCTACTTAATCCAGCTGCCCCAGAGGGATAAAGTTACACTTCCACTTATGTAGGCTTGTTGTCGATAGAGTATATTTTGTTACTGAAGTTAATTAAGGTCATTGATAACGAATTTAATCCAGCTGGCCGATAGGGATAAGTTACAAGACAAAGACAGCCACTTAACACAAACACACTTCTTTTCCATTTTTTTATATGCCCGTCATTTTTTGATGGATGTATTATGTTATGGTGTTGTCTGTCTGTCCGTCTGTATGTCTGTCTGTAAACAATTTTTGTGTCGCCTACTCCTCCAAAGGTTTACATTCTATATTGTTCAAACTTTACAAACATGTTGATCAGTAATTGCCGTTGTGCCTTTGACAAGAGCAGGTAACTCTGTTTTGTATTTTCAGAGTTATGCCCCTTTTAGTACTTGAAACATTACAGTATTGTGCCACCTACTCCTTCAACATTTTACACGCTATATTGTTCAAACTTTGCCCTCATGTTGATCACCAATTGCCGTTGTGCATGTGACAAGAGCAGGTAACTCTGTTTTGTATTTCAGGAGTTATGCCTCCTTTTAGTACTTGAAACAGTACACTATTGTGTCGCCTACTCCTTCAACATTTTACTTGCTTTATTGTTCAAATTTTGCACACATGTTGATCATCAATTGTCGTGGTGCATGTGACAGGAGCAGATAACTCCATTTTATTTTTAAACAAAGAGAATGCTTGCCATTTATAGCAGTTATGATCCTCAAAATGTCCTTTTCCTTCATGTCACCTATCGCCAATCGTTATCAATGAAGTTAACCTGTCAATGAATGGACGCTACCATTGTAAACGGTGAGGAGCATCTTCTACACCTAAAAATTGTTTGCATTTCCATTCTGCATGCTAAAATTTCACAAAAACAATATGAAATGTGTGCACACAAACTTTACCCCAGAGAAACTTGTACATGTTCCAATTTTGACGGGCTTATGTTGCTCCGCTAGGTGGTGCTCTTGTTTTGTTTCTCTCTCTCTTTTCCCCCAATAACCATTATGGAATTATTATAACCACTATGGATACTTAGTAACCATTATGGATTCTGATCATCCTTCACTCCATCCCCAGAGGTGATCACCCACCTCCGGGGAGGCAAGCGTTGGTCCTGCAATCCTCTTCTTGCCTACTTTTTTTATAAATGCTACTAGAGTGCATTCAGACCCCAGTCAAATAGGTTAACATGCAGGCCTGCCCCGAAGTTTGGGTGTTTCTTTGGGTGGACTCCGATACGGACTGTTGGTTTTGGACATGTCTCAGTTTACTCCTGTGAGAGAAGCCTTCCTGCAGAAGTCAGCTCAACCTCTCCGACAATTGCCAGAGGAAGACTATACTTGCCAATGGATGCCTCAGAAATAATATTTAACAAGTGGCAGACTATACTCGCCTGAAAAAGACACCACATTACCCTCGGGGAGAGGTAGCACCTTTGTCGAAAGGGCCCCTTTCATACTGGTCCTCACCCGAGGGAGGTTAACACCTCAACCAGATCACCAATAAGAACACCAAAGCCTCCTCCCTTGGCCTTTCCTCCTCTGCTGCTTCTTGTCAAGGTTGGCATCTGTGAAAAATCTTCAACTAATTACTTTAAAGAAGAGTCGAAAGGGGCTTGCCTCAAACTGTCCGAATATGCCTTGCAAAACCATTTGATCACGCATTATATTCATGTCTTAAAAGAGGAATTTCTCCAATTTCATGGGGCGGGCAAACTAAACGCTGAAGCTCTTACCCAACAAATTGTGAGAGAAAAAAAATCACTTGGATTAGGGAGCGTGTGTTATGTCACAATACCTATCTGGTGTTCAAACCCGTTTGAGGGAGCAGTTTCCCAATGCTTTCTACATTGTATGTTCATTGTTATTCACATCGATTGAACCTGGTTCTCGCTGATGTGTGTGGAAGTGTTAAATCAGCAGGTGAATTTTTTGCCCTAGTTGAAAGTTTATATGTGTTTATGTCCTGTTCACGTGTGCATAAATTGTTTGTGGAAATTCAGGAGAGGGATAACTTGCGTTTTAAAAAACTTGTTCGTCTTAGTGACATGCACTGGTTATGACACTACTATTCTCAAACTGCCCATACACACAGTTAATACTGACTTGAATGATTTCGAACAAGAATGTCTGGTACTTGAAAAGACAATTATTCCCTACTCAACACTGCCAAATTTACAAAAAGCAGTTAAGCTAGCACTCACCCTACCAGTGTCTTCAGCGTAATGTGAACACAGTTTTTCCACTCTCCAATATATAAAAAATGATCTGCGAAACAAAATGGCCAACCAAAGATTGTCAGACTTAGGGGTCATATATTTGTCATCTGAAAGGAGAAATTTATTTTTTGAAAATACATATGATGTGGTTGATATGCTACATTTGCAAAACGAAATGGCAATACTAGAATATTTGTACATTGACCACTGTAGCCAGTAGTGGTGTACCATGATTGACTGTTAATAAAACTTTATTAAAATGTGAAGGATTATTTGTTTTTGGCACCCCCCCCCCCCCCCCCCAGCAAGCCCTGCTTACGTACCTGCTCAATTGCCCCTTCCACATGTATTTTCATTAGGCTTTCAACGTCTCTGTATATATGTGTAAATGTTGTAGTTGTATATTGCATTGACGAGAATAACTCGTGACCAAATGTGTAATATATTGTGTTCATATTCGGTACTATTGTATATATGTAAAAAAACCTAAAAAAAAAATCAAAAAGATGATCTAAGGAAAATTAAATATTTGAATTTGTATCATAGTGTTGTTCTTCTTTTGGTTTGGTTCCGTTTTCACCAGTTGCACTTGGTGCCGTTTTTGCCAATTTGGTGCTGTTTTCGCCAGTCACACTTGGTGCCGTTTTTGCCAGTTGGTGCCATTTTCACCAACGAGAGTTGGTACCATTTTTGTAAGGTGGAGTTTTTGCCTGCACCCATAATTATGTACAGTACAAGTTAATTTAACTTGTCATTGTAAATGTAGATAGAGAAATGTAATCATGGTTATGAACCAAATGTTTTTCTTTTATGTGTAGCATATTGTACCTATTTCGTTTATTAACTTCTGTAAATGAATTTTCTTCAGTCGTTATTTCATTTGCCAAACAAAAATACCATGTTTACATCGGTTATAGTTTAAACTAGATGTCCTATCATGAAAATCGCACAAATAGAACGCTGATCTTCGCGTTAATCTACGCGTTATGACCACAGTAAGGCTATCAGATTCTGTACATATGGCCTGTGCACAAGCAATGTTTCAGCCAATGGACCTCCTGGTAACCTGGAGGTCCATTGGCAGAAACATTGCCTGTGTTTGCTACGAGTAACCAGAAGAACCTGTCGTGCTTTGGATGCCATTCGATATGACAGTTGCGCTGTTAATTGAATAACAACTTTGTCAAGAAAAATTATTCAGTTAACAGAAGTATTGAATTGACAGGGATTGGTCACTTTCCTGTATTCTATAGAGATAAACTGAGCATTTCTTCTATTGTATCTTATTTGGCAGAGTTCCTGGAGCTCTGCGAAATAAGATATAGTAGATTAAATGCCTACATTGGATGTATTGAAGCCAAATAGGCCTACAAACAAGGGGAATTTGGCGACTGTCAGGGTAATTTGTCAATATATTACAAGAATTTGTATTCAATTAACAGGAATTTACTCTATAACCTATATACAATTAGCATTCCTGATTTGTATTAAAGGTATGTTGAAGGTTTTTTTGTTTGGGAGTTATGTTCAATTTTACAGAGTTATTCAGTTAAGGGATATCCAATTAAGTGGGTCACACTGTATTAATAATGACTATGTTATAAACTTTTACATAGTTCAGCCTGTTTGTTATATGGATGCTATAGTCAGAGAAATCTGTGGGGGATATGGACACCATTAGACTGTCTTGTAAAATTTTTGCATCAGTTAAGTTGAAAATTAGGGTGTCAACCCAGCAAGATGAATTGGTAAAATATCCCAACAAGACGATCCAACAAGGTGAATTCCCACAAGACGAAAAAAAAAAGTTCTTCAAAATTGACCATCTTCAAGGGCAAATTTCTCTAATTTCAAGGTTGCTGTAACAATTATTTTGGTATGGATAGATGAAAGAATGATTGCGGAAGAAAGTTACTGTTTACTTTTTAATCTCAGATTTAACCCTCAAGCACACTGAGGGTGAGAATAAGAGTACCATTTGAAAATGCCAAAATTAGCCATCTTTGGTTGCTTTTTTCTATCATTTTGGAAAGGGTTAATTTCAAGCACTTTGCATGTCTGTATTCACAATTGACTACCGAGGAGATTTGCTGTTGTAAGTTTGCTTGTAAAGTTTAACCCTATGCCCATTCTAGTTGCATAAAAGTAGGTACTGTCCAAAAAAACTCCCATTTTTTCAGAATTTGGTAAGTTTAAGAGACAATTTACACCATTTCTGAATGATTGAGCACTGAATGTTTTCTATGGCTGCATGAAGCAAAGTATGAAATATTTTGTTTTATAAGTTATTATTAAAAGTTTAACCCTTGGCATATTTGAGACTTCCCATAAGGGTACTGTTGGAATAAGTGTTATATTTTTAAACTGTACCAATGACCCAGACTTAGCTGGTGCAAACTCCATTAAATTCAGGGCCAAACACAAATTTTGCCCCCCAATCCCCAAAATTTGCATCAAAAACCAAAAATTAGATGTCCTGGTAGGTCCTCCATACTTTTACTGTACTGCACCTGTGCAGTGTCAAGGAGGTCTCGAAATTCCCGCCAAAATGTCATTCTTTGTTTAGCCCTGTAAACAGTGTCACCTCACTGATATTTGTGCTGTAAATCTCAGTTTTAATGATGCCAGACACATAATTATGAGAGAAATGGTGGATATGAAGTGCATTTAGGATGAGGAGAGGAGAAAAACAGTGGTTTCTGTTGTTCAGGGCTGTAACTTAAAATTTTTTTATGAAAATTTTTTCATGTTGCCTATTTTCGAGGCATAGCCCTGTTGTTGTCATTCTTGCTATGAATGTTCCATTGTTTGATCAGTGTTTCCTCTCTCCCTTTCCTTCATTTCCCCCTAGCTATTCTCTCATGCTTTTGGCTTATTTTTTGTAATGTTTATTACTAAAATTTCTTGGGAGTTTTGGCTTGGAAACAGAATTATTTTCTGTTCTTTCCCCATGTTTACGTCCTCACGCTAGGGGTGTTTAGGCATTTTGGTCTGCATCTACCATCTGATGCTCTGCAGTCTCTTCTGGGGAAGGCTCTGTTTAGCATCAGATAGTGCTTAAATTAGACACTGATTACTGGGCCATGTTTACCAGTGCCTGTAGTCAGTTTTCTGGTTTGTTTACACTTTTTGTTTATGTTGACAACGGTTAGTTCTGATAAGTGATTCCTTGTCTTCTGCCTTGATTATTTCATAGTAAGATACATTAATATTGTCCGTAAGTGTTACATTAATTTTTCAAAATGATTTAAAATTTTTGTCCACACTTAAGCTTTTTTGTGATCCATTTGGGCTCAGGATTCCCTTTGGGAACTTGGGCTCTTCTGAAAAAATTTTTTCAAAAAATTGTTTCTTTTTTAATTGTTTTTTCATATTATTATAATGGATTTTTATATTATGTATCTTTTTGTTTACAAGATTTATTGCGGGTACTATGATTGATTATTTTTATAATGAAAGAATATTGTTCAAATTGTAATGGAAGGAAGTCTTCCTCTGATTCTCATGATTTGTGCATTAATTGTAGTCAATGTACCTGCACTAATCCTTGTTCTGTGTGTATCAATTGGGATGACAAACATTGGACACGTGTGTCACGGTATGTTGTTAGCGGGGAGAGGGACATGCCGGTCCTCTCTCCGCAGGGTCACTCAAGTTTTTCACTCTCTTTTTCAGAGGAACAAGAATTGGGTGATGTTTCTGTGATGTCGTCTACCAGTGCACATCCGTCGTCACAGTCCAGAGAAGAGCTAGCGGCAAAAGTGCTCATGGATATACGGCAATTGCCTAAGAGGCCACTAGTAGGGTCGACGGCGCTGGCGTCTACGTCCGCTAGCTCGCCCGGTGTCGCATCCATTTACCGAATGGTACAGCACCCGGGTTCGTCCGTTGCAGTCCAGGAAGGAAATAAGGGTGTTGCGAGCACTATAAACATTCCACAGGCACACCCAGTGACGATGGATCTTGGTTTAGGATGGAAGAAGCCTTTGGGTTCGGTCCCTAGCTCGTCCAGCTCTGAACGGGCTGTGAGCGAGAGAGGTCTCTCTCTCGTACAACAACATCGCAAAATCAATCTAGAAATGATGTCAATTTGGCTTGCTTTGCATCACTGGATGGACGTTATTCAGAACACACACGTTCAAATTTTGTCCGACAATACGACGGTAGTAGCGTATATTCGGAATCAGGGAGGCACTCATTCTATTCCATTTTTCAAGCTAACAGAAAGAATCCTTCTGTTTGTACTGGAACATCAGGTTCTTCTATCAGTCCGTCATATTCCGGGTCGTCTGAATGTGTTAGCAGACTCCCTTTCACGGAAGGGTCGCCTGTTGCCGTCGGAATGGACTCTCAACAAACAGGTTTTCAATCAGATTTGCTACCAATGGGAGCGACCAATGATAGATTTGTTTGCGACGCACCTCAACAATCAGTTGCAGACTTACGTGTCCCCATATGTCCGGATCCTGGAGCGTTTGCAGTAGACGCTCTGTCGATCCCGTGGGATGGGATAATAGGATATGCGTATCCTCCAGTGCCGCTGATTCAGCAGATATTGCTCAAGATAAAACAATTCCACTCCAAGATTCTGTTGGTAGCATCTCTGTCACCACAGAGACTGTGGATAAATCTACTCAGGTGTCTGTTGTGGGACATGCCGCAGAAGCTTCCTCCATGGGAGGATCTTCTGTCGCAGGGGAAATTGCGCACGCTTCACCACAATCCGCAAGGTCTCAACCTTCATGTGTTTCCGTTGTGCGGTCCTTCTTGCACAGTAAACGATTTACAGGCCGAGCAGTGGGCGTAATTTCTAACTGCAGGAGGACCTCCTCTTCGCTAAATTATGCTGCAAAGTGGAAGGTCTTTCGCCAGTGGTGTAGGGATCACTCTGTGTATTTATATGATCCCTCCATTCCTGACATTGCTAATTGTCTGGTCTATTTGTTTGACGAGATCAAACTGCAGCCTGTTACTATCAAGGGTTATAGGTCTATGTTATCTGATACCTACGCTCACCATGATACATTAATGATTGGTTCTAATGTCTCTTTATCTAAATTAGTAAGAAACTTTTCGATAAATAGGCCTAAAACCCTTAGATTAATTCCAGAAATGGAATTTAGCATGGGTTCTTCTTAAGCTAAAAGAAGCACCTTTTGAGCCTCTTGATACAGTGGACTTCAAATTCTTAACATATAAGACAGCTTTTCTCTTAGCCTTTTCTTCTGCTAGAAGAGTTAGTGAGCTTCATGCTTTATCGGTAGATTCTCACTATCTTGGTAATACTATTACTTTTACTACTAATGTTGGATTTTTGGCTAAGAATCAGGCTCCTAATAAGTATCCTGAACTTATTGTTGTTAGGGCCCCTTCCGTCTTCAGACGGGCATAGGCCTTTACTCTGTCCTGTTAGAGCAATACATATTTATAAACGTAGGTCTGAGTTTATTAGAAAGGGACGTAAGCGTTTCTTTCTGTCTTTGATGCCTAATAGAAAGGACATTATGGTTCATTCTATTGCTAGATGGATTCATTTAACTATACGTACTGCTTATGAAAAGTTATCTTCTTCTCAGCAGTCTGCTCTCAAGATTTTGGCTCATGAAGTAAGAGCTCTATCAACATCTTGGGCTTATGCTAATAGTGTTGCTGTTACAGATTTAATGAAGGCTGCATATTGGTCTCAGCCTTCCACTTTCACTAATTTTTATCTTAGAAATATTGAGTCCATTTCTGGAGATCTACATTGTTTAGTTCCATAATCTGTTGCTCAGAATATCATCCACTAAACAGTTGCAACTATAGTTATGTAGGCTTTCTGTTCCGGCAGTGACTCTGCCCTGCTGCCCTCTTTGCTCTGGGGTATTTGACCCAGGGCAAGGGGAAGGGGGGGGGGGGGGGGGTGTTTCCTTAGGTCACCTGCTTTATAGTGAAAAGCAAGGGGATACCTCCCCCAGAGTCAGTAATTCCGAGTCGGTACCAGGATGGTTTTAAAGTGTAAAGCTAATGTTTACTCATGTCATGTAATATTTTTAAAGTGTAGCTCGGTGTAAAGCATTTGTATATGTCACGTGTCAAACGGGCGTTAATATACAATCCTCAGACACTTTTAAGGAGTATAAAAAGTCTCATTTCTCTGGACTGTCTTTATTTATTGCCTTACCTTTAAAAATAATTAGTATAAAGGGTTATACTGGATATTAATAGAGATCATTGATGTATTTGTGCTCAATTACGGAATGGTTTTGTGTTTTTCTTTTTTGATAAAAATAAGAAAGATACATATAAATCATATGTCTCCTTTTCTCCTTGAGGGGATAATTCTGTTTTCTGTAATTGAGTCTATTGGATTTTCCTTTATGTCCTGGGCCCTCCAGCCTGTTTACTATTCAGCTAAGTCTGGGTCATTGGTACAGTATAAAAATGTTAAAAAATTTATAGTAATTTATATATTTTTTATACTTACCAATCACCCAGACGGGGATGGCCCTCCCATATATGGTGCATATGTCTTCAACTACTGTAACCCTGCTTGAGCAGAGCTTGAACAGAGTTAGAATGTTGAGGAGCTGACAGCTGCTCGTCGATGCTCGGTGGTTCTCTCCGTGTACTCCGGCTTCCTCCACCCGTGAAACTGTCATGGTCACGATTAGCCATTGTGCATAAGTATGTGACCTTAAACACCAATAAATAAATAAATACATAATCATTTTGGAAAGGATTAATTTTGAACACTTTGCTTTGCTATATGCAGAGATGCTTAATGAACAAATCCACTGTTGTATGTTATGCTATGTGACTTAACCCAACCTATTCTTTGGGCACTTAAAGAATAGGACTGTCCGAAAAAAAATTGATTTTTAGTTAATTTTGCAAATGTTTGTACTCATTTGCTCTAACTGAGAGGTTGTTGTAGCAATTATTTTGGTATGGATAGGTGCAACAATGATTGCAGAAGAAAGTTGCTGTTTATTTTTTAATCTCAGATTTAACCCTCAATCACAATGAACGTGAGAATAAGAGTATCGTTTGAAAATGCCCAAATTAGCCAACTTTGGATGCTTTTTTTCTATCATTTTGGAACGGGTTAATTTCAAACACTTTGCTTTGATATATGCTGTCTGCCTTTTCACATTAAAAAGTTTAGAAAGCTCGTAATTTGTCCAACAAATTACAATTCTCTAGTTATTATATGCTACGGGATATTTTTCTGTTCAATATTCAGCCCAATTCGACTGCAAACAGTTTCAAGACAATAACATAAATTTCCTGTTCGTTCGATCAAGGCGACGTAATATGCTGAAGTGTGAAGTAAATTAGGAAGCTACTGAAAATATTATTTTTCAGGTCCACACTCATGAGATAATTCCAGATACTGACTAAAATAGAGTAGATTTCTTTTTTATGATATGCTACAAGACATTTTATTGCGCAATATTCAGCATAATTCGATCCCAAATGCATACCTTTCAAAACAATAACAAAGATCAGCTGAATGTTCAAGGCGACGTGATGCGGCGTAGTGTGACATCATTTAGGAAGCTACTGAGGAATATTTCTTGATATCTATTGAGTCGATAGATATGGAGAAATATCTTTTAGCGGTAGCTTATTGACGATAATTCACAGGCTAGCATATAATAAATAGAGAGTAATCACTTGACTGGACTGGTTTTGTGAAATAATTCATTCGAGGCGAGGGACTATATTGTAAAACACTCGTGCACATTCCTACAATATAGTCCCTCACCTCGAATGAATTATTTCACGTAACCAGTCCAGTCAAGCGATTACTCTGTTTATTACTTTTCATTGTTAATGATAAGTATATTATTTAACCCTTTACCTAACCTAACGGGAAGAAACGGCCAGCGCTATTCTCAAAACTCGCCAATTAATTTTCATTATATTTTCATTTTTTGTCTCTAAAACATAGGTTAAGACCCCTCATTAGAACGAGCTCATTGAGCTCGTTCCAATGAGGGGTCCTAACCTATGTTTTTGAGACAGAAAATGAAAATAATAGTTATTCAAGAATTTTTTTTTCAAGTGTCGTCTGCTTTTCATGTTAGGTAAAGGGTTAAAAAAAACAATGAAGTCCCCATTACACCCACGGGAAAGCGTCTTCGTTTACATGCATGGATACATGATACAATTGTTGATTGCATAATTCAGTTGTTTATAATCAAACCCAGAAACCCCAGTAAATGACACTTTGGAAAGTAATAAAAGAAAGTAATAACTGCCACATCACACACGGCATGAAAATATACACTGACTATGGCCCTGCAGTGCACAGGCCTATTTACATAATAAAGATGATCTTATAACCAGATAGAAAAGAGTGACTAACCTTTGCTTTGCACATAGTTAGTTGGTAAGCTAACATACAATGTCTAACCAAAAGCATTGCACAGGATTCGTTGATGGGCTGCCTTATCATACACTATATGAAAATATACACTAAGTTATGAAAATGCACAGGGTTAGTAAGTTACATGTTACGTACAGTACTGCCGTTGTGGACCAGTCACTTTCCACGGGTAGGGCAGTATTTCTACGGACATAATAATGTGATACAGTGGAGCCCACTTAAATGGATATCTCTTAATTGTATATCCCTGTTAATTGAATATAATTTCCCAACACAAAACCATTTACCATACCTTCAGTACAAATTTGATCTGTTAATTGCATATGGGTTGTAGAGTAAACTCCTGTTAATTGTATATAAATTTTTGTAATATGTCAAAAAAATGACTGTGACACGCACCAAATTCCTCTTATTTATCAACCTTTTTGGCCTCACTACATCCAATACAGGCATTTATTCTATTATATCTTGTTTGACAGAGCTCTATGAGCTCTGTCAAACAAGATATAATAGAATAAATGCTCAGTTTACCTCCAGAACACAGGAAACTGACCAAATCCCTGTTAATTGTATACTCCTGTTAATTGAATAATTTTCACTGGCAAAATGGATATTCAATTAAGAGGATTCTACTGTATTACAAACACTAATTATAGAAATAATCAGCAAAAATTTAGTTAATGAAGCACTGTGTACAACCCGGTGCTTCTTTAACCCTTTCAGACTTTAATTATACTGATGTTCAAATGTCACTGGGAATTCAGTTTCTTCACCGTTTTTCAAAAGCGATGTCAAATGTCGGAAAGTACAAATAACAAGATATTTTTCACATTAGTGATTATCTGGTTAAGGGCTAGATTATTTTTGGTGGTCTGAATTTATTATTAAAACCTTGTTTTATTACAAATTACTGGAGAGTGCCCTCAGGAAACGGCCAGCGCTATTCTCAAAACTCACCAATTAATTTTCATTATATTTTCATTTTTTGTCTCTAAAACAGGTTATGACCCCTCATTGGAACGAGCTCATTGAGCTCGTTCCAATGAGGGGGTCCTAACCTATGTTTTTGAGACAGAAAATGAAAATAATAGTTATTCAAGAATTTTTTTTGCAATAATTTGTAATAAAACAAATTTATATAAACAAAATATTATTTTTGTTTCACTGAATATGAAATATAAGCAAGGAAAGTGTTGGCTTTTGCTCTGCTTTCCTCATTTTTTGAAAGCCCTGATAGAGGCTTCTTGCACTCAACCAGTTAAGAAGTCTTGACAGCAGGACTAGCTCAGTATTTTAAGCTGCGATAACATTTGGTTCAACGGTTGTCACTGAGTTCGGGAGAAAATAGGAATTGAGGTTAAAACTTTAAAAAATAGAAAAATAATAACAAAACAAATGACCACAAAGTGTCAAGGCGCTGTTTGATTTTGTATGTCATAAGATGTACAAAAGTATCAAAGGGTTAATTAACATTTTGCCGCTGATGATTTTTTTTTATTACCTGGTAAATGCATGTATGGACAACACTGCCCACACGTGGATTACAACCGGTCCACCATGACTGTACTGTATGGTGCAGGATTCTAGAAACTAATGGAAATGCTTATACCAGATTGTGGAGAAATATTTTAAACTGAATTCCAAAAATGAAAACATATTCTATTTTCAATTAATAGCTTGTGTTTTCAGAGATTCACATTCTCAGTAGGTTGAGATTTCCTGCAGAAAATATTGCAAAACAATGACTAAATCATGAAAACCAAACAAAATGAGCTCCAAAGTCTTAGTTTTCTTTCAATCTTTTTTGTAAGATTCTACAGTGTGGTCTGGAGGAAAATGGACACAGAATTTGGACCAGCTCATTGCTCAGTATGGTCTTCATACACTCAAAACTCTATATCCATGTCTGTACTCACAGTACTGCAGTGATGCATTGATCTTTGGGTTTTGTTTGTGTCATAAAGTTGAGAGACTAACATTTTTATTTTCAGGCATGCTCCAGACTATAAGTGCCGATTTGGTTACCATGCAGTGCCAAGTATGAGGTAAAACTAAGCTATTAATTAATTTGAGAATGGCAGTTATCAAATGTTAAACTATTGACTGGTTGGGTGCTAAATTATTTTTCAAAAGTGATTTGCAACATGGATTTTTTTTTTCAAAGATACCATGCTACCAGCAAGAGTAGTCTAAGTTTAGCAAGATTTCTTTCATAAATAATTTTTTTGTTCCAATTTATTGGAGAGTGCCAATAGGCACTCTTCAATAAATTACAACCAAACAGTGTTAAATAAAAAAAAAAAATCTTCTACAGAGCAAACATCAAGCTAATGCATACAGTTTTTTTAGTCACTGAAGTGGCTTCCAGCACTTTTCGCTAGAGCCATGATATTGGCTTCTGGCACTCAACCAGTTAAAATTGTAAATAAAGTAGTGAGTTTCAAACCAAGTTTTCTGGTAAGTAGCTGCCAATATGAAAAAGATTTCAGTTGAAAAAGATTTCAGTTTCGAAATCTTAAAGGATTTCGTAACTGAAATCTTTTTCATATTGGCAACAGTTTTCTGGTCGGTAGTTGCCAATATGAAAAAGATTTCCGTTACAAAATCCTTTAAGATCGTTGTCTGGTCTCGTTTTAAAGGATTTCGTAACTGATTGTTCAGTTTCCCTGAAAATTTCTGCACAACCAGCATTTCTACATTTGGTACTAAAAGAAGTTTAAAATGTATTATAAACATCACTGGAATCAGATAAAATGATGTGAGTTTTAATTTAAAAAAATCAAGTGCACATGTTAACCCTTTACCCAATGAATCGGTCACATCCACCCACGTAATATACAAATTCAGCAGTTGAAAAAATATTATTTTTCAAAAAATTTCAACAAAACCATATCATGTGACCCCTCGTTGGAACGAGCTTGACGAGCTCATTCCAATGAGGGGTCACATGATATGGTTTTGTCAAAATTATTCAAAAAATTTCAAAAAATGATATTTAAAATAATAAATTTTGATATTGTCTGCATTGGGTAAAGGGTTAAATAACCAAGGCATCTCTGGTCAAAAGAATGTCATTACCAGTACGGTAATAATTCTTTTGCTATTACTGATGTGGCTATGGTGGAGTCTAGTCAAGCAATGCAATTATTTTAATTCTGTTTTCTTGTTGTACAGTTGTTTTAACCCTTTACCTAATGAATCAGCTTCATTTGCCCACAGTATTTACAAATTGAGCAGTTGAAAAACTGAAAAACGATATATTTTCAAAAAAATATCAACAAAATATGACCCCTCATTGAGCTCGTTCCAATAAGGTGTCACATGAAATGTTTTTGTTAAAAAAATTTGAAAAATTTGCAAAAACAATGATTAAAACTAGAGAATTGTAATTTGTTGGACAAATTACGGGCTTTCCCAACTTTCCAATGTGAAAATGCAGACTGCATATAGCAAAGAAAGTGCTTGAAATTATCCATTTCCAAAATGATAGACAAAAAGCATCCAAAGTTGACTATTTTTGGCATTCTATAACGGTGCTCTTATTTTCACCCTCAATGTGCTTGGGGGTTAAATCTTGAGATTAAAAAGTAAACAGTAACTTTCTTCTGCAATCATTGCTACACCTATCCATACCAAAATAATTGCTACAACAACCTTACAATTAGAGGAAATGAGTGCAGATGTTTGCAAAATTCACTGAAAATCAATTTTTGTCAATCAATACTATTCTGGCCAAAGCATATGTTGGGTTAAGCCCCAAAGCACAACTTACAGCAGTGGATTTGTTCATTAAGCATCTCTTCCTATAGCAAAACAAAGTATCTAAAATTAACCCATTCCAAAATGACAGGAAAATGTAACCGAAGTTAGCTAATTTTAGCATTTACAAATGGAAATCTTACCTTCATTGTGCTTAAGGGTTAAAGATGAGATTAAAAACTAAACATTAACTTTCTTCTGCCAGCATTGTTGCATCTATGCATACAAAAATAATTGTTACAACAACATTGCAATTAGAGAAATTAGCGCTTGAAGTTAGTCAATCTCGAAGATAAAATGCTATATTCCTATCATTTGTGGCCAGTAGGGGTTAATTTTGAAATATTTGTGTGTGGATTTTAGTGTATCATCTTTTGCTCTAAATGTGTGAACATCAATCACAGACTTAGTGTCTGATAAGAGACATGGCGGATCTTGAATCTTGGTATTTGAATGAACATGTACAAGTTGAGGGTACTCCAAGTCAAGGCACGACAACTGTGTGAGGGGTAAAACTTGGAATAAAACATATAACAGCAAAATTGTTCTTGGATGAATGTCCCATCTTCTCATGGGAAACGTTTTGAGAAAATATGGCTCCAGTGCTGAGAAATTGCATGTAAATTTTGGCGAAAATAACAATTATTCCGACAGTAGGCTTATAGGAAGTCTCAAATCTGCCAAGGGTTAAACTTTTAATCATAACATATAGAACAAAATTTGTCATACTTTGACTGTGCATGCAGCTATAGAAAACATTCAGAGCTCAATCAATTTAAAATGGAATAAATCATCGCCTAAACTTACCAAATTCTGAAAAAATTGAATTTTTTTAGGATGGTACCTACTTTTATGCAACCAGAATGGGATAGGGTTAAACTTTTTAACCAAACTTACAACAGCAAATATGCTTGGTAGTCAATTGTGAATATGTACATGAAAAGTGTTTGAAATTAACCCTTTCCAAAATGATAGAAAAAGCAACCAAAGTTGGCTAATTTTCGCATTTTCAAATGATACTCTTATTCTCACCCTCATTGTGCTCAGGGTTAAATCTGAGGTTAAAAAGTAAACAGTAACTTTCTTGCACAATCATTGTTGCATCTATCCATACCAAAATAATTGTTACAACAACCTTGTAATTAGAGAAATTTGCTCTTGAAGTTGGTCAATTTTGAAGAAAAAATCTATATTTTTATACTGTACCAATGACCCAGACATAGCTGGTGCTAACTCTTAAAATATAGGGCCAAACACAAATTTTGCCCCCCAATCCCCAAAATTTGCATCTAAAACTAAAGAAAACATGTCCTGAAAGGCCCTCCACACTTCGCCCCTACTGCGCATGCGCAGTGTCAAGGACGTTCCGAAATTGGCGCCATTTATCATTCTAAGTTTGGCCCTTCATCAGTTAACATCTGACTGATCTTTGTGCTTTTAAATCTCAGTTTAAATGATGCCAGACACATAAATATTAGTGAAATGGTGATTCTAAGGAGGATAGAAAAGGAGGAGAGGAAAAGAATGTGTGACAGAATATTATCAGGGCTGTAACTTAAAATTTTTTAATGGAATTATGTTAAGTTACCTATTTTCAAGGCAGCAGCCATTTTGTTGTCATTCTGATTATTTAGTTACACTGTTTTTTCAAGTGTTTTTCCTCTCTCCCTGTCCTTTAAGTTCCCCCTTGCTATTCTCCCATGCTTTTGGCATAGTTTCTGTAATTATTATTACTAAAATTTCTTGGGAGTTTTAGCTGTATAACAGAATGAATTCTGTTCTTTCCCCATGTTTACGTCTTCACCTACGGGTGGTTAGGCGTTGTGTTCTGCATCTACCATCTGATGTTCTGCAGTTTCTTCCCTGGCAGTCTCTGTTTTGCATCAGATGGTGTATTTTTGGTAACTGATTTCGGGCCTGGGTGCCTGGAGTCTTATTTTAGTGTTTTTACACTCATTGTTTACATTTTCAACAGCCCTCTGTGTGAGGGGGGGATTTCTAAATAATAATATCTTTATGTTATTTTAATCATAACTAGATACATTATTATTATTGTTCGTAAGTGTTGAATAAATTGTTTAAAATATTTTTAAAATTTTTGTCCACACTTAGGCTTGGGATCCATTGGGGCTCAACGTTACTTTTCAGAAACTTGGGCTGTTCTGAAAAAATATTTTTTCAAAATATTTTGATTTCAATTATTTTTTCTATATTAATGGATCATATTATTATTATGTATTTTGATTGCCAGGGGTTAGTGCGAGTACCAGGACTTGTTTTCTTTTCACATTGAAAGGATATTGATCAATTGCTTTAAGAGGAAGTCTTCCTCTGACCTTATTTTCATTCTATATGTGGTCAGTGTGCTCGCATTAACTCCTGTTCTGTATCGTATGATTTCGATGACAATATGGGAAGCGTATGTCACGGTATGTTGTTGGGGATTTGGACACTCCGGTCCTTTCCCCGCAGGGTCACTCTACTTTATCAATTTCTATTTCAGACGATCAAGATTAGGGTGATGTATCTGTGATGTCTTCCAACAGTGTGCCTCCATCGTCACAATTAATGAAGGGCTAGCGGAAAAGTGCTCATGTAATACGCCAATTGCCTAAGAGGACCCTAGTAGGTTCGACGGCCTTTGACGTCCGCTAGCTCGCCCGGTGTAGCGTCCATTCACCGAATGGTTCGGCAGCCGGGTTCGTCCGTTGCGGTCTAGAAGGAATTTTGGGGTGATGCGAGCACTATAAAATTAACTTAATGCACACCCAGTGACGGCGGATCGGAGGGAGAACGGAGGAAGCCTTTTAGTCCGGTTCATAGCTCGTTCCGGTCCATCCGGACGGCAAGCGAGAGAGGCCCCTCTCTCGTTCAACAACATCTGGCCCCAGATGTTGTGGTACAAATGTGTAGTTAGCGGAGCATACGTCCGTCGCTCGGGACGCTTCGTTGTATAGGCAGTCCGCTGAGACTGCTAAGGCTTCCTCTTCTCGTCAGCGCACACGACCGCACCTTGGCTGCGTGACCGCCGATATATTACCAGCTTCGCCGATCAAGGATTCTTCGGCGACCAGGTCACACCATCCGGCAGCCAGGGATTCGAGACCGATGGACTCCGGACGTTCGCATAGGAAAAGTATGCGGGAGCCATCTGATGCGGAGCTGCCCTCGGCGAAGCAGCGATAGACTGCGCCTCCGCAGGTCTCGACGCCGGACATTCTTGTGCACATAGCACAGCTTATCGCAGCATCCCAGCAGCCGACAGAAACGGTGTCGGATCGAGATTTATCCGACAGCGCTGGGTCGGTAGCCGGGGACTCGAGGCCTGCAGACTCCGGACGTTCGCATAGGAAGTGTGCGGGAGTCAACGTACACGGAGCTTCCAGCGGCAATGCATCGTAAGTCCGCTACTGCACAGGCCTCGGGAACGGACGTGCTTTCCTTAATAGCACAGTTTATCGCAGCATCCCAGCATCAACTGAATCTGTCGCATATATTTTATCCGACGATGCTGGGTCGGGACGCTCCGCGGAAGCGGGTACGGACGTCCGAAAGTTTCATCCGGTCCGATGGGATACCGAAAGGGATTCGGTGAATTTCAAGCTTTCCCTTTCGGAACAACATATGCTGCGATGCCGGTAAGAAACTGATAGCGTCGGTGGACTTAGAAATTTTTGGTTCGGTTCAGGGACATCGTCCCTCAGTTCCGACATAGTCCAATAATGTCACACAAACTTTCGAATTATTGAACGACGCTATATATATTATTATTTTATGCTTGCTGTCCAAGCATTTCTGGTTTCTTGTTCGAAGAGTTATAGAGATGTCTTTCAAAAGTGTGCCTCTGTCGTCATAGTTAATGAAGAGTTAGCGGCAATAAGTGCTCATGGAATATGTCTATCGCTTACGGAGTGACATTCGCTAGCTCACCCGGTGTAGCGTACATTCATCGAATGGTTCGGCTGCCGGGTTCGTCCGTTGCGGTCTAGGAAGGAGATTTGGGTGATGCGAGCACTTTAATTACTTTAGTACTCACCCAGTGACGGCAGATTGAGGACAGATCGGAGGAAGCCAACAACATAGGGGACCGCATGTTGTGGTTCAGATATTTTACATTCGGAGCATATGTCCGTTGCTCGGGACGCTCCGTTATATTGACAGTCCGAGAGACTGTCTTTAATGCTTCCTCATCCTCACAGCAGGGCACACGACCGCACATTGGCTACGTGACCTCGAGTATCCGATCAGTTTCGGCATTCAGTGATTCCACAGCGAATAGGTCGCGCCATCCGGTAGCCAAGGGACACGAGGCCTATACACTCCGTTCGCTCGCATATTGGAAGTATGCACGGAGTAACGATCTCGGAGCTTCCTGCGGCAATGCATCGTAAGACCGCTGCTCCTCAGGCCTCAGTGACGGACGTGCTATCCGAGTTAGCACAGTTGTTTCGCAGCATCCCAGCAATTGACGGTTTCTCGGTCGAATCAGGAATTATCCGACGGCGCTGGGTCGGTGCGGTCCGCGGTTGCATCAAGCTATGGACGACCGAACGCTTTATAGGGTCCGACAGGATGGCGAAAGGGATTCGAAAGATTTCGAGTTTTCCCTTTAGTAGTATCGGAAGATGCCTTTCATATCTTCTGGCATTTCTTCCAGTGATTATTTTTCGGACTTCATTGCTGCGATCTTGGATAAGAGACTTATAGCGTCATTGGACTCGGATTTTTCGATCGGTACAGGGACTTTGTCCCTGTCTTACCGACGCAGTCCAATATTGTCATTACAACATGTGTTTTATTTTTCGACGCTATATATATTTATATATATATACAAGCCTGCTACTAAGCATGATAGTTTAGTTTCTTGTCCGCGTGGCTCATTTCTGCCATTTTATCTTTTTTACATATAGTTTATTTTGGCAGAGCAGGGCATACCGAGAGTTCATATGCGTCTAGACGGTGTGATTAAAGACTGCATATATTCTTTTCGCCGTTTATGTCTTTTCCAATTTCAATGTTGGGAACGACATTATGTATAGTAGACTTAACTTAGACGCTTTATTATACGTAATCCGCCTTTCTGAGGCGTTATCATTACGTCTTCAAGAAAAGATTTACGGGATATTATTCTCAATGTAATTTCTTTTGAGGGCAGTAGTTTGTTCACGTATAACTCCGCCCTTCAGTGGCTGATTGGAGATGGTTAGACGTGATGCAGCCCTAGCTACATCCACGCGTGGATAGTAGGTTAAGAACTCTCTCAGAGTCGCTTCGTTCTCGGAGGAGCTTCTCTTCGACGGCAACTTTCCGGCAATCCATGAATTGCTTGATTTATACATTCTCTTGTCTATCTAGTGTTACAAGAGATTCAGACTGGGGCAAACATTCGGTGGTTGACTCAGAGAGTGCCGCCGCAGTTGCCGGACCCGAGTGTGGCTGTTATGACGGTTGCCAGTCAAACAGATTGGGATATATACTGATCCCTACGGATTCGAAGTGCCAGGGTCTTTGGGTTCCGCAGTCTTTTAACTATCAGTTTAACTTCCGCGGAATAATGTTTTTTAGGCTTGCTTTATGTCATTGCATGAACATTATTCAGAAACGCATGCCCAAATTCCTGTCTTTTAATTCGACAGTAGTGGCGTATCTCCGGAACCAGGGAGGCACTCTTTCGTTTCCGTTATTCAATTTAATGGAAAGAATCCGTCTGTTGGTTATACTACACCAAATTCAGTTTTGGTCCGTCATATTCTGGGTCGTCTGATTGTTTTATCGCACTCCCGTTCTCTTACGGGTCGCTTGTTGCTGTCAGAATGGACTCTCAACAAACAAGTATTTAATCAGATTTGCTATCTATGGGAGCGCCCAATGATGTTTTATTTATGACAAAGCTTGCTAATCTATTGCAGACGTATGTGTTGGCTTGTCCAGATCTCTGAGCTAATACTGTTAACGCTCTATTGATCTATAGGACGGAATGATAGGATACGCGTATCCTCCGGCGCTGTTGTTTTAGCAGGTATTGCTAAGATAAACAACCACAATTCATTTCTGTTGATAGCATCTCTATCTTCACAGAGATCATGAGTAATTTACTCTCTTGTCTACTGTGGATCTTAACGTGAAATCTTCCTCTATGTGAGGATCTTTTTTCACTGGGTAAATCGTGTCATCTTTATCACAACCAGCAAGGTCGCAACCTTCATGTATTCCGTTGTGTGGTCCGTATTGCATTGTAAGCACTGTACTGGACGAGCTTTGGACGCGATTTCTTACTATAGGAGATCCTCTTCTTCGCTATTCTATGCGACTAAAGTGGAGGCTCTTCTGTCGTGGTGTAGGGATCATTATGTTCATATGGTTGATCCCTCCATACTACTCATTGCTATTTTTTAGTATACTTGTTTCACAAGATCTACTGCAGCCTGTTGTTTTTTAGGTTATAGGTTTATGTTACCTCATACCTATGCACTCTACGATAGTTTACATTTGAGTCTTTTGTCTCTTTATCTAAGTCAGTTAGTAACTTTTTGATAAATAGACTTAGAATCTTTAGATTAAATTCCTATACGGATTTCAACTTCGGTTCTTATTTAGCTAAGTAATCATTTGAGCCTCTGGAAACAGTAGTTTTCAAATTCTGACCTTTTAGACAGTAATTCTGTTGGTTTCTCTTTTACTGTAGAGTCAGTGAGTTTCATGCACTATCGATGGATGATTTTCACTTTCATAGTTTCGGAATCAATACTTCCGTTACTATTTAGGTTGGATTGTTGCATAAGACTTAGGCTCCTATTATCCGGAACCTATTATTTTAAGGTCCTTCCGTCTTCATATGGGCATAGACCTTTACTCTTTCCGGGTACAGTTTATGTATTTATAAACAGATATCTGTTTATTACAAGGGCGTAAGCTTCTTCTGTCTTTGATGTCTAGTAGAAGGACGTTACGCTCCATTTTATTGTTAATGGATTCTATTAACTAGCGTACTGCTTATGGTATATCATTGGCTTAGCAGTTGTGCTTTAGATTTCGGCTCATGAAGTAAGAGTTCTTCTACTTCTTGGGCTTACTTTAATAGTGTTGCTATTATAGATTTTTGAAGGCTGCTCATTGCGCTCAGCCATCCATTCATGAATTTTATCTCAGAAATATCGAGTCCATTTCTGGAGGCCTCTATTGTTAGGTCTATTCTCTACTGCTCAGAATGTCATTCACTTAACAGTTGCTACTATAGCTAGGTAGGCTGTCTGTTTCGGCAGTGTCTCCGTTCGGCTGCCCTCTTCGCTCTGGGCTATTTGACCCAGGGCAAGAAAAAGGGGGGGGGGGGGGGGAGGGTGTTCCCTTGGGTCACCTGTTTTTTACTATGAAAACAAGGGGATACCTCCTCCGGAGTTAGTAATTCTGAGCTGTTATTGGGATGGTTGTTTAGTGAGAAGTTTAAGTTTATAAAATTCATTCAAGTCTTAGTTTTTAAAGTATAGCTTTTGAATATTGCATATGTCAACGGACATGATTATGCAATTCTCACACACTTTTAGGAGTATAAGAGTCTCTATTCTCTAGACTTACTTTATTATTGGCTTACTTTAAAAATTATTAGTATAAGGATTTTTGGATATTAATAGAGTACATGGATGTATGAAGCTCAATTTTTGGAAGGTGTTGTATCTTTCTAATTTATCATAAATAAGAAAGATACATGTAAGGCCTATTACTTCTTTTCCCTACAGGGGATGACTCTATTTTATTTTATTGAGCGTATTCCATTTTGCTCTATGTCCTTGGCCCTCCAGCCTTTTTACTATTCAGCTATGTCTGGGTCATTGGTACAGTATAAAAATGTTAAAAAATTTATAGTAATTTATATATTTTTTATACTTACCAATGACCCAGACGGGGATGGCCCTCCCAGGAGTTGGGAACTCTTGCCTCCCCGCTGAGTACATAGCGCTTACCAGGCACTGGTTATTAGAATGATAAATGGCGCCAATTTCGGAACGTCCTTGACACTGCGCATGCGCAGTAGGGGCGAAGTGTGGAGGGCCTTTCAGGACATGTTTTCTTTAGTTTTAGATGCAAATTTTGGGGATTGGGGGGCAAAATTTGTGTTTGGCCCTATATTTTAAGAGTTAGCACCAGCTATGTCTGGGTCATTGGTAAGTATAAAAAATATATAAATTACTATAAATTTTTTAACATTCATGTCATTTTTGGCCTATGGGGGTTAAAGTTGAAAGATTTGAGTGGTGTTCATGGTGTATTATATTACGCTCGAAATGTGTGGAAAATTTGAGTTAAATAACTGTAAATACTTTTGAGACATTTGAAAAATGGTTAAATTTTGACGGTTTTGGCAGAATATTTTGAAAATACGCATTTTCACAGTCATGACGATACCGCATTTAACTAGATTTTATGACATTACATAAGTATGCCAAATTTGGTCAAAATTGTACAGCTTGTTTTTGAGCAGTTCAACAGACAAAATTCACGGAGGAAAAAAAAAAGCCTAAACTGGAAAATTGTAATTTGTTGACCAAATTACGGGCTTTCCCAACTTATTGTGAAAAAGAAGGTGGTTTTGTGTACACATGAAACTATCAGCCATATTAATTATTTAACCCGATTTTCTGTACATAAATGATGAATCGTCAAGGTTTACTTTGTGTGTTCACAACTAGTGTTTCTAAAATCTAGTCAGTAAAGTGTTTGAAATTAACCCTTTCCAAAATGATAGAAAAAGCAACCAAAGATGGCTAATTTTGGAATTTTCAAATGGTACTCTTATTCTCGCCCTCATTGTGCTTGAGGGTTAAATCTGAGATTGAAAAGTAAACAGTAACTTTCTTCCACAATCATCGTTGCATCTAGCCATACCAAAATAATTGTTACAACTGCCATGTAATTAGAGAAATTTGCCCTTGAAGTTGGTCAATTTTGAAGAAAAAAGCTATATTAATGTCATTTTTTACCAATGGGGGTTAATATTGGAAGATTTGAGTGTTGATTGTGGTGTATCATATTATATTATTACAGCAGTGTCGCTCATACGCCCACCGCATCCAGACCAGTGAAGGCCTATACACAAAATCTTCATAAGTTGTTCTATTATCCCCGCTCGACAGGACAGTATCTTTGTCGAGTGGCGTGACTGGGTGGGAACAACGTGGATCGTGTGGAAACCGAGGGGACGATTTGTCCCTACTCTGTTCCCAATGCAATGCCGTTTCCATTCACTATTTACCTATCACCGGTCGAGTTTGGCATTATTTCTGTCTATTTGATGAACTGTTCAGATTTAAATATTCATACACATTCATAATGGACAGAAAGTTTTGAGTTAAACTGCTTATTTTAGACCGTCCCGGCCGAAAAAGCCGTCATCTGGCTAATTTGACATTCAAATTGAACAGATACAATGTCGGATATACGCCAGTTATATCCCAACCATGCAAGGCAGCAACTTGAAATTCTCAGAATGTTTTCTACTGTCCCTGCCTGACAGTTTAGTATCTTTGTCAAGTGCCGAGACCGCGTGGAAATACCGTGGATCACGTGGAAACCGAGGGCACGATTCGTCCCTACTTTATTCTCAATTCAACGACTTTTTGTTTCATTATTTACCTGTCACCGGCTGAGTTAGGCATTATATCTGTCTATTTGATGAACTTTTCAACCTTAACTATTTGCGGCTTCATGAAGCACCACTGAAAGGCCACTGCACGGTTAAACTTTTGATAATAACGTATAAAACAGAAGTTGTCATGCTATGCTTGCTGCATGCAGACATAGAAAACATTCAGTGCTCAATGAATTAGGAATGGAGTAAATTGTCACTTAAACCTACGAAATTCTGAAAAAATGAGAGTTTTTTTTCGACGGCACCTATCTTTATGCATCTGAGACAGGGATTGTGTTAAACTTTACAGCAACCTTATGACAGAAAATATTCTTGGAATTGAACTGTGAATCCGAATTTCGAAAGCATTTTCGGATATTCTATTCCATACTACCACTGTACGCTTATCAATATTCAGTGATTTTATGAGAATATCAATTTTTCCATAAGTACCCATATGGGCAGTCTCGAATCTGCCAACGGCTGAACTTTTAATAATGACATATTAAACAAAAGTTGTCACACTATGACTGCTGCATACAGCCATAGAAAATCATGTTCAGTGCTCAATCAATTAGGAATGGAGTAAATCGTCACTTAAACTTACCAAATTCTGAAAAACGAGAGTTTTTTTGGACTACACCTATATTTATGCAAACAGAATGAGCATAGGGTTAAACTAAACTTTACAACCAACTTACAACAGCAAATATGCTCGGTAGGCAATTGTAAATGCGAACATGTAAATCATTGTTCAATATTCCTTTCGAAAATGGAAGAAAAGTGAGCTCCAAATTAGCCAATTTTATGAAGAATTTTAGGGCACTCAAATTCAAGGCCCGAAAACTGGGTGAAGGTTAAAACTTTGAATAAAATATATAACAGCAAAATTGTTCTTGGATGAAGGCCCAATCCTCTCATGGAAAAGGTTTTGAGACAATATGGCTCCAGTGCTGAGAAAGTGCATGCAAACGTTGGCGAAAATAACAATTATAACGACAGTACCCTTATGGGAAGTCTCAAATCTGCCAAGGGTTAAACTTTTAATAATAACATATGGAACAAAATTTGTCATACTTTGCTGCAAGCAGCTATAGAAAACATTCAGAGCTCATGCAATTAAAAATGGAGTAAATCGCCACCTAAACTTGCTAAATTCTGAAAAAAATGGAGTTTTTTTGGATGGTACCTACTTTTATGCAACCAGAATGGGATAGGGTTAAACTTTACAACCAAACTTACAACAGCAAATATGCTCGGTAGTCAATTGTGAATACGTACATGAAAAGTGTTTGAAATTAACCCTTTCCAAAATGATAGAAAAAGCAACCAAAGATGGCTAATTTTTGCATTTTCAAACGGTACTCTTATTCTTGCCATCATTGTGCTTGAGGGTTAAATATGAGATTAAGAAGTAAACAGTAACTTTCTTCCACAATCATTGTTGCATCTAGCCATATCAAAATAATTGTTACAACTACTTTGTAATTAGAAAAATTTGCCCTTGAAGTTGGCGAAAATAACAGTTATTCCGACAGAACCATTACGGGAAGTCTCAAATCTACTAAGGGTTAAACTTTTAATAATAACATATAGAACAAAATTTGTTATACTTGGACTGCTGCATGCAGCTATAGAAAAACATTCAGAGCTCAATCAATTAAAAATGGAGTAAATCATCACCTAAACTTACCACATTCTGAAAAAAATTCGATTTTTTTTGGACGGTACCTACTTTTATGCAACCAGAATGTGATAGGGTTAAACTTTACAATTGTGAATATGTAAAAGTGTTTGAAATTAACCTTTTCCAAAATGATAGAAAAAGCAACCAAAGTTGGCTAATTTTGGCATTTTCAAATGGTACTTTTATTCTCGCCCTTATTGTGCTTGAGGGTTAAATCTGAGATTAAAAAGTAAACAGTAACTTTCTTCCACAATCATTGTTGCACTATGGTTCAATAGGGACAGCCACTAAAAAAATATTTTCAGATTATGAATACTGAAAAAACTGCTTTTACTAAATGTATACCAACATATATGGCCATACTTCAGTATTATGAAAAGTTAAAAAAATATTTAAATGGGTCGAAAACATGAAGTTGTCCAAAACTGTCCCTATTTAAATCTGTGTAGGAAGCAAGCAATGTTACCAGTTATTTAAGCCACTGGCAGGTAACATTTTGAACTTTTAGGGGAACAATCTATCATCTGCGTGAAATAAAATTAGCACAACCATCACAGCAATGATCTTTCACCTCAAATCCTCTGTCCTGGACCACTGTCATGGAGATGCTTAGGTCAATACTGATCACTAACTCATTCTGTAAGAGCGGTGTCTGGTTTTCTGCACTAATCATCCATGTTTTATGCTTTGTCTGGTTCCTCAGTTGCCTCTGAGGTGACTGCATACATGCACTGTTTTGCAGTAGGGCCGATTCTAGTTGTTTTATGAAGAGACCAATCATAGAGAGGCAAATTAAAGGTCTGAACCACTTAATAACATGCAGAGACTGAAACCTAACATTGTTAAAGCAGGTGGGCATTTTCAGACAATTTTCTCATGTTTGAGGCAAGTTAACACTTTGCATTATACTTTATTCTTTGCAGTCACCTACACATGCATGTAATAAGTCAAGATTTTGATAGTCCCTGTCTGAAGAACAAGAAACACTGGAATTCTTTTACTACAGAATATTTTATAGATTCTGAAGGTAAGTTGTAAGACAACAAAATGTAGGTGGTGTGGACTGAAACAACAACCCTTGGTGAAGTATTTCCTGTATTTCACGAGCGCTGAAGGTACACATGGAATACAGGAGAAACTCCACCAAGGGACATTGGTTCTTGCCCCTGTACTCTAGCTGATTTGTGTTCTGTATTTATACCTTGATTAAACTTCAGTTAACCCTTTACCTGATATAACGCCCAAAACTGGCCAGTGCTATTCTAAAAAATCGCCAATTACTTTTCATTATTTTTTTCATTTTTTGTCTCAAAAACATAGGTTATGACCCTCATTGGAACAAGCTCATCAAGCTCGTTCCAATGCAGGGTCACAACCTATGTTTTTGAGACAAAAAATTAGTTATTCAAAATTTTTTTTTGCAAGTGTCGTCTGCTTTTCTTGTTAGGCAAAGGGTTAAGTGATTGAAGTTGATATTTAAAAAAAAAGTTGGTGATCTGGTAACTTTCTTGCTTGACATGGCTTTGTGTCGATACATTTCATTGATGTCAAAATGTCACTCAGACACATAACATCCAATTAGATACATTCTTACATGATGTTCTTAGGTGTAATCCAGATTCCATGCATGGTGTATCTAAAACATTTCTCAATGTCAATATTGTATTGTGTAAGGTTGAATATGCACTGTAATCGTTCTATACAGTAGAACCTGTCTTGATAGACCAAGATTCTGTCTTGAAAGACCACCCCTTTTGCCAAGCAAAAGTGGTCTCTCAAGACAGGTGGTCTCTCATTACAGGTTTGAGGTTTTCGCTAGTCAGTGAACGAGCAACCAGAGAATATATGTTGCAGAAATGGAGAAGTGATTTTTCAACTTTCTTTATTATTATTTTATTTTAATTCAGCTTTAATACAAGTACATGCACAAAGGCATTGTTTAACCCTTTACCCAACGAATCGCCAGCATCTGCCTGCGTAATATGCAAATTCAGCAGCTGAAAAAAAATTATTTTTCGAAAAATTTCAACAAAACCATATCATGTGACCCCTCTTTGGAACGAGCTCATCGAGCTCATTCCAAAGAGGGGTCACATGATATGGTTTTGCTGACATTTTGTGAAAAAAATTAAAAAATGATATTTAAAATAATAAATTTTGAAATCGTCTGCATTGGGTAAAGGGTTAATAAATTACAGTTTAAAAAGTACGTAGACTGAAAAACATTTTGAGATGATAATGTGAAGGGGCAGGTCTAACCAAAATAGTAATTTCTTACTTTGTACAAACAAAGTCTCCTCTTTCTATCAATATTTTCAAGTGAGCTATTTTTAGCTCAACTTGACAAAGTCAAGCTGAGCTATTGCCATCACTTCTCGTCCGTCAGCGTTCGTATGTACGTATGTACGTACGTTAGTATGTTAGTACGTACGTCCACAATTTCCTTTGGCACACCTTACAGGTCGCATTTATGATCAGATCACTTTGATACTTGGTATGCTTGTTTGGGGTGACCTCTAGATGGGAGCTATCAATTTTTTTCAATTTCTGTCAAAAACTGTTGCGGCGGCCAACGTTCTTAGAACTTAGTTTAGTCAGACCACAATATTTCCCTTTGGCACACCCTACAGGGCACATTTATGATTGGATTGCTTTGAAACCTGATATGCTTGTTTAGGGTGACCTCTAGATGGGAGCTATCGATATTTTTATACTGTACCAATGACCCAGACTTAGCTGGTGCTAACTCTAACAAAACCAGGGCCAAACACAAATTTTGCCCCCCAATCCCCAAAATTTGCATCCAAAACAAAAAGAAATCATGTCCTAAAGGACCTCCATACTACGCCTCTACTGCGCATGCGCAGTGACGCAGTCGTCCCGAAATTGGCGCCAATTATCATTCTCTGTTTGGCCCTTCATCAGTCAACATCTCACTGATCTTTGTGCTTGTAAATCTCAGTTTAAAGGATGCCAGACACGTAATTTTGGGAGAAAATTTGATTCTAAGGAGGATAGAAGGAGGAGAGGAAAAAGAAGTGGCAAAAAATAATCAGGGCTGTACTTAAAATTTTTTGATGAAATTATGTTAAGTTGCCTATTTTCGAGGCATGGGCCTCTTGTTGTCATTCTTGCTAATTGTTGCACTGCTTATTCAGTGTTTCCTCTCCCCTAGCCTTCTAAAGTCCCCCCTGGCAATTCTTCCATGCTTTTGGCATATTTTTGAGAAATTTCATTTCTAAAATTTCCTGGGAGAGTTGCTTGGTTACAGAATGTTTTCTGTTATTTTCCCCATAGTTATGTTTTCACCCATGGGTGTATAACGTTTGTGTTCTGCATCTTCCATCTGATGTTCTACAGATTCTCCCCTGGGAGTCTCTGTTTTGCATCAGATAGAGTGTAATTGATGACTGATTCCGGGCCAGTTTTTTCAGTGCCTGGAGTCATGTTTTCTAGTGTGTTTACACTGTTTGTTTTCATTGGCAACAGCCTTTTTTGAGGGGGGCTGTTTGCCTTTGTGGTAGTTTATCTCATTATAAGATACATTTATATTATCCGAAAGTGTCTCATTAATTATTTTATATAAATTTAAAATTTTTGACCACACTTTGCCATCGGATCCATCGGGGCTCAGTGTTACTTTTCAGCAACTTGGGCTTCTCTGAAAAAATATTTTTTCAAAATTATTTTGTTTTGCAATTGTTTTTTCATTTATTAATGGATCATGTTATTATGTATCTTTGTGTCAGGGGTTTTTGCGAGTAACTAGGACTTATTGTTGTTCTTTCACAATGAAGGGACGTTGTTCAATTTGTAATAGGAAGAAATCTTCGTCTGACTTTCATGATCATTGTATTAATTGTAGTCAGTGTTCTCGCATTAATCCCTGTCCTATATGTGAACATTGGGATGAGAAACATTGGAAACGTGTGTCACGATATGTTGTTTCTGGAGAAAGAGCGATGCCGGCTCTTTCTCCACAAGGTCACTCTACTCTCTCAGTTTCTATTTCAGAGGAACCAGAACAGGGTGATGTTTCCATGTTATCTTCTTCAAGTGTGCGTCCGTCGTCACAAATGAATTCAGAGCTAGCGGCAAAAGTGCTCATGGAGATAAGACAAATGTCGTCCGCTAGCTCGCCCGGTGTAGCGTCCATTCACCGAATGGTTCGGCAGCCGGGTTCATCCGATGCGGTCCAAGAAGAAATTTTGGGTGATGCGAGCACTATAAACATAATAGATGCACACCCAGTGACGGCGGATAGTAAGCGAGAACGGAGGAAGCCTTTTAGTCCGGTTCCTAGCTCGTCCAGGTCCAGCCGGGCCGCGAGCGAGAGAGGTCCCTCTCTCGTACAACAACATCTGGGACCAGATGTTGTGGTACAAAATGTGTCTTTAGCGGAGCATACGTCCGTCGCTCGGGATGCTCCGTTGTATAAGCAGTCCGAAGAGACTGTTAAGGCTTCCTCTTCTCGTCAGCGCACACGACCGCACCTTGGCTGCGTGACTGCCGATATATTACCAGCTTCGCCAATGAAGGATTCTTCGGCGACCAGGTCACACCATCCGGCAGCCAGGGATTCGAGACCGATGGACTCCGGACGTTCGCATAGGAAAAGTATGCGGGAGCCATCTGATGCGGAGCTGCCCTCGGCGAAGCAGCGAAAGACTGCGCCTCGGCAGGTCTCGACGCCGGACATTCTTGTGCAGATAGCACAGCTTATCGCAGCATCCCAGCAGCCGACAGAAACGGTGTCGGATCGAGAATTATCCGACGGCGCTGGGTCGGTACGGTCCGCCGAAGCAGCGGGGGCGGACGACCGGGAACATCGTGAGGTCCGACCGGATGGTGAAAGGGATACGGATGACTTGGAGCTATCCCTTTCGGAACAACATAAAGCTGCCGTGGACTTCATCCGGCACTTTCTCCCTCAAGTTGTTCCGTCGGGCCAGACTGCTGCGCTTCCGGACAAGAGAATTATGGCGTCATTGGACTCTGAATTTTTTGAGCGGTTCAGGGACATCGCTCCCGAGTTTCCGTCGCAGTCCAATAATGTTGCTAGAACATTTGAATTATTGAACGACGCTATATTTAAACTTGCTTCCAGGACGGGGAAAGCAGGTTTCTTGTCCGCTAATACTCTCAACCTGCCTTTCATTAATGCAAGGAATAAATTTGATACGGCAGGACAGGGTATACCGAGAGTTCCTCTGCGTATGGAGGACGAGGCGGAAGACTTAGAGCTATCATTACCGTCGTCAGCTTCTATTTCAACCGCGGTGTTGGAAACAGCTATTGCGTCTAACAGAGCCAATTTAGATGCCTTATCTTACGCAGATCACCTTACTAAGGCGTTATCACTGCGCCTTCAAGGGGAAGAGTTTCAGGATATACAGTCCTCTTTAAGACTTCTTTCAAGGGCAGTAGCTTATTCCATGTGTAACTCCGCCCTTTCAGTGGCAATCTGGAGTTGGTTAGACGTGACGCAGCCCTAGCTACATCCACACTAGTGGATTCTAAGGTGAAGAACTCTCTTAGAGTCGCTTCGGTCTCAGGAGAACTTCTTTTTGACGGCAAGCTTTCCGCTATTTATGATAAAATTAAAAAGAAAGCTAATGATTCTCTGTTGTTCAGATCGGCTCCTAAAAAGTCGGATACAGCAGACACGAATAAGACAGGCACTTCTGGGTCTAATGCGCCCAAGAGAGGTTCCTATAGAGGTTCCGGTGCATCCTCTTGGTCTTATTCGAGAGACCGTCAGGATAGCGACTCTCGTTCGGGACGTCCTTCAGGCCGGGACAATCGGTCGGACGCCCCGAGGTCGACGAGGCGAAGTGCGGGTCGTGGAAGACGTGGTTTCTCCTACCGCAGGCCTCGCAGGTCCAGGAGGTGATGGCTTAAACCTCTATCGCGTTCCGGTTGGCGGAAGGTTGTCGAGTTTTTCACAAGAGTGGGCGTCGATTACGGACGACCCTTGGGTGAGAGGAGTGACTTCAGAAGGTCTAAAGATATCCTTCAAACGAAAGCCTCCATTAACTCGAAGTCCAAAGTGGACTCATCTTCCGTCAAATCCACAGAAAAGAGACGCTCTGTTATCAGAGGTGCAGTCTCTTTTAATGAAGAACGCGGTAGAGGTCGTAGAAAACCAGGAATCTCTCGGATTCTACAGCCATCTGTTTCTGGTTCCGAAACCAGACGGCTCGTTCCGTCCAGTCATAGATTTGAGCTGGATAAACAAGCTGATCGCCGCTCCGAAGTTTTATATGGAGACGATTCGATCGGTCAGAGCGAGTATTCGGGTGAACGATTATGCAACGAGCATAGATCTCAAAGATGCGTACTTTCACGTCATGGTACATCCGACATTCCGAAAGTATCTACGCTTTGCAGTCCTGGGAGTGGTGTATCAATTCCGGGCGATGTGCTTCGGATTGAATCTAGCACCCTGGGCTTTCACTCGGGTAATGAACTCGGTAATGATCTACTTCCGAGCTCATTCGTCTGCGGTAACGTCGGCCTACCTGGACGACATTCTTCAGAGGTACGGCAACGAGTTAACGCTTCAGAACGATGTTCAGAATCTTCTTCTATTGCTCCGATGTCTCGGTTTTATAGTAAATGAGGAGAAGTCGGATCTGGTGCCGTCCAAGTCATTCACTCATCTGGGAATGACCTTCGAGACGCACAACAATCTCGTTCGTCTGCCGTTAACCAGAGCGAAATTAGTCAGTTGTTACGCTCGCTATTGTCTGCACGCAGACAAAGTCACGGCGAGAGAATTTATGAGACTGATAGGTCTGTGCGGAGCCGCCGCGGATCTCATTCCGATGGGGCGGCTACGCACACGTCCTCTTCAAATTTTCCTGACTCAGAATTGGAGTGTGAAAATTCATTCGCTCGATGTAGACGTTCTCTTGTCAGATCAAATGAAACAAGAGATTCAGACTTGGGCAAACATTCAGTGGTTAACTCAAGGAGTTCCGCTGCAGTTGCCGGATCCGAGTTTTACCGTTATGACGGATGCCAGTCAAACAGGTTGGGGTGCATCATTAATCCCAACGGATTCGAGATGCCAGGGTCTTTGGGATCCGCAATTCCTGTGCAAGCACATAAACATCAAGGAAATGATGTCAATTTGGCTTGCGTTACGTCACTGGATGGACATTATTCACGATGCTCATGTCCAAATCCTATCCGACAATACGACAGTAGTGGCGTATATACGGAATCAGGGAGGCACTCATTCAGTTCCGTTGTTCAATCTAACGGAAAGAATCCTTCTGTTTGCGTTAGAACATCACGTTCTTCTTTCGGTCCGTCACATACCGGGTCGTCTGAATGTGCTAGCAGACTCCCTTTCACGAAAGGGTCGCTTGTTGCCGTCGGAGTGGACTAGATTTGCTACCAATGGGAACGGCCAATGATAGACTTATTTGCGACACATCTCAACAATCAGTTGCAGACGTATGTGTCTCCGTGTCCGAATCCAAGAGCATTTGCAGTAGACGCTCTGTCGATCCCTTGGGATGGAATGATAGGATATGCGTATCCTCCAGCGCCGTTAATTCAACAAGTATTGCTAAAGATAAAACAATCTCAATGCAAGATTCTGTTGGTAGCATCTCTGTCGCCACAGAGACCGTGGATAAATCTACTCAGGTGTCTGTTGTGGGACCTACCGCGGAAGCTTCCTCCACAACCCTCCACAACCCGCAAGGTCTCAACCTTCACGTTTTTCCGTTGTGCGGTCCTTCTTGCATGGCAAGCACTTTACAGGACGAGCAGTGGACGCGATTTCTAACTGTAGGAGGACCTCCTCTTCGCTAAACTATGCGGCTAAGTGGAAGGTTTTTCGTCGTTGGTGTAGGGATCATTCTGTAGATATATTTGATCCCTCTATACCAGACATTGCAAACTTTCTAGTATACTTGTTTGACGAAATCAAACTCTTAGATTAATTCCTAAGTGGAATTTAGCTTGGGTTCTCCTTAAATTGAAGGAAAAGCCATTTGAACCTCTTGGGACAGTAGATTTCAAATTCTTATCTTATAAGACAGCTTTTCTCTTAGCTTTCTCTTCTGCCAGAAGAGTCAGTGAGCTTCATGCACTATCGGTGGATGATTCTCATTATCGTAGTGTTGGGAACACTATCACCTTCACTACTAATGTGGGTTTTTTAGCTAAGAATCAGGCTCCTAATAAATATCCGGAACCTATTGTTATTAAGGCTCTTCCGTCTTCAGACGGGCGTAGGCCTTTACTCTGTCCTGTTAGAGCACTACGTATCTATAAACAGAGATCTCAGTTTATCAGAAAGGGACGGAAACGTTTCTTTCTGTCTTTGATGCCTAATAGAAAGGACATTTCAGTCCATTCTATTGCTAGATGGATTCAGTTAACTATCCGTACTGCTTATGAAGATTTATCTTCTTCTCTGCTCATGAAGTAAGAGCTCTTTCTACTTCCTGGGCTTATGCTAATAGTGTTGCTATTACAGATTTAATGAAGGCTGCTTATTGGTCTCAGCCATCCACATTTACGAATTTTTATCTCAGAAATATTGAGTCCATTTCTGGAGACCTGCATTGTTTAGGTCCGTTATCTGTTGCTTAGAATGTCGTCCACTAAACAGTTGCAACTATAGTTATGCAGGCTTTCTGTTCCGGCAGTGACTCCGTCCGGCTGCCCTCTTCGCTCTGGGCTATTTGACCCAGGGCAAGGGGAAGGGGGGGGGGGGGGGTGTTCCCTTAGGTCACCTGCTTTATAGTGAAAAGCAAGGGAATGCCTCCTCCAAGTCAGTATTTCTGAGTCGCTTCCGGGATGGTTTTAAAGTGTAATATTAATGTTTAAATTCATTCATGTCTTATTTTTAAAGTGTAGCTCGGTGTGAAGCATTTGTATATGTCAAGTGTCAAACGGGCTTTAATATACAATACTCGGACACTTTTAAATGATTATAAAGAGTCTCAATTCTCTGGACTACTTTATTTATTGGCTTGCTTTAAAAATAATTAGTATAAGGGTTATACTGGATGTTAATAGAGAACATGAATGTTATTGTGCTCAATTATTAAGGGTAGTGTATCTTTCTAATTTAATATTAAATAAGAAAGATACATGTAAAGCCTAATACTCCTTTTCTCCTTAAGGGGTTACCTCTTTACTATATAGTTGAGCTTATTGGATTTTCCTCTATGTCCTAGGCCCTCCAGCCTGTTTACTATTCAGCTAAGTCTGGGTCATTGGTACAGTATAAAAATGTTAAAAAATTTATAGTAATTTATATATTTTTTATACTTACCAATGACCCAGACGGGGATGGCCCTCCATGGAGTTGGGAACTCTTGCCTCCCCGCTGAGTACATAGCGCTGACCAGGCACTGCCAGTAAGAATGATAATTGGCGCCAATTTCGGGACGACTGCGTCACTGCGCATGCGCAGTAGAGGCGTAGTATGGAGGTCCTTTAGGACATGATTTTTTTTGTTTTGGATGCAAATTTTGGGGATTGGGGGGCAAAATTTGTGTTTGGCCCTGGTTTTGTTAGAGTTAGCACCAGCTAAGTCTGGGTGATTGGTAAGTATAAAAAATATATAAATTACTATAAATTTTTTAACTTTCTTCAATTTCCGTCAAAAAATGTTGCCACGGCCAACGTTCTTAGAACTTAGTTTAGTCAGACCTCAATATTTCCCTTTGGCACACTCTACAGGGCACATTTATGATTGGATTGCTTTGAAACGTGGTATGCATGTTTGGGGAGACCTCTAGATGGGAGCTATCGATTTTCCTCAATTTCTGTCAAAAAATGTTGCCATGGTCAACGTTCTTAGAACTTAGTTTAGTCAGAAGACCTCAATATTTCCCTTTGGCACACTCTACAGGGCACATTTATGATCGGATTGCTTTGAAACCTGGCATGCATGTTTGGGGTGACCTCTAGATGGGAGCTATCGATTGTCTTCAATTTCATTCAAAAAATGTTGCTGCGGCCAACGTTCTCAGAACTTAGTTAAGTCAAACCACAATATTTCCCTTTGACACACCCTACAGGGCACATTTATGATTGGATTGCTTTGAAGCCTGGTATGCTTGTTTAGAATGACCTCTAGATGGGAGCTGTCGATTTTCTTCAATTTCCATCAACAAATGTTGCTACGGCCAACGTTCTTAGAACTTAGTTTAGTCAGACCACAATATTTCCCTTTGGCACACCCTACAGGGAACATTTATGATTGGATTGCTTTGAAACCTGGTATGCTTGTTTGGGGTGACCTCTAGATGGGAGCTATCGATATTTTTATACTGTACCAATGACCCAGACTTAGCTGGTGCTAACTCTTAAATATTTAGGGCCAAACACAAATTTTGCCCCCCAATCCCCAAAATTTGCATCAAAAACCAAAAATTACATGTCCTATATGGTCCTCCATACTTTTACTCCACTGCGCATGCGCAGTGTCAAGGAGGTCTCGAAATTGGCGCAATTATCATTTTTTGTTTGGCCCTAAAATCAGTAACATGTCACTGATATTTGTACTTGTAAATCTCAGTTTAAATGATGCCAGACACATAATTTTGAAAGAAATGGTGGATCTAAGGATGAAATAAAGGATGAGAGGAAGAAACAGTGGCAGAATGTGTTCAGGGCTGTAACTTATAATTTTTTTACGAAATTATTTCATGATCCCTAATTTCAGGGCATGAGCCTTATGTTGTCATTCTGACTATGAACTTACCATTGTTTGTTCATTGTTTCCTCTCTCCCTTTCCTTAATAACCCCCTTGTTATTCTCCCATGCTTTTGGCATAATTTTGGAATTTTTTCTTAATAAAATTTTTTGGGAGTTTTGGCTTGGCAACAGATTGATTATTCTGTTTTTTCCCCCATGTTTACGTCCTCACCCTTGGGTGTTTAGGCGTTGCTTCTGCATCTACCATCTGATGTACTGCAGTTTCTTCTCTGGAAGCCTCTGTTTTACATCTGATAGTGTTTAAATTGGTTACTGATTTTGGGCCATGGTTTCAGTGCCTGGAGTCATGTTTCTGGTACCTGTTCTCTTTTGCTTATGTTGACAACGGTTACTTCTGATGATGATTACTTGTCTTCTATTAGTCCTGCTCATAGCCAGATACATTAATATTGTCCGTAAGTGTTGCATTAATTTTTAAAAATGTTTTAAAATATTTTGTCCACACTTAGGCTTTTTTGGGATCCATTTGGGCTCATTGTTCCCATTGGGAACTTGGGCTCTTCTGAAAATTTTTCAAAAAATTTTTTTTTTGAAATTATTTTTTCGAAATGTTAGAATGGATTATATTATATTATGTATCTTTGTTTCAAGGGTTAGTGCGAGTACTATGACTGTTTATATTTTTTCATGATGAAAAAATATTGTTCAAATTGTAATGCGAGGAAATCTTCCTCTGATTCTCATGTTCATTGTGTTTCTTGTAGTCAATGTACTCACACTAATTCTTGCTCAGTGTGTGCTAATTGGAATGACAACGTTGGAGACGTGTGTCACGGTATATTGTTAGCGGTTAGGGGTCCATTCCGGTCCTCTCTCTGCATGGTCACTCTAGTTTATCAATCTCTTTTTCAGAAGAACAAGAACAGGGTGATGTTTCCGTGATGTCTTCAACAAGTGTGTCTCCGTTGTTGCAGTATTAGGACTAGTGGCTAAGTGCTCATGGAAATACGACAATTGCCGAAGAGGTCCCTAGTAGGATCGAAGCTTTGATCGTCTGCTAGTCCGCCCGGTGTAGCGACCATTCATCGAATGGCTCGGCAGCCGGGTTCGTCCGTTGCGGTCCAGGGAAGCAATTTGGGTGATGTGAGCACTATAAACATTGAACGTGCACACAGGGTACGTTCACATATTACATAAATGCAGGAATGAACGTCCCTGGAGCTCCTGCTTCGCCGGCCAGGGAATCCATGTCAACCAGGTCACTCCATCCGCTAGCCAAGGACACAAGGCCTTTCCAGTTGGGATGTTCGCATATTATATAAATGCAGGAATGAACGTCCCTGGAGCTTCCAGCGGCTAATTATGTAAGACCGTGGCTCCACAGGCCTCATTGAGGAACAAGAACAGGGTGATGTTTCCGTGATGTCTTCGAAAAGTGTGCTTCCGTCGTCACAGTCAATGAAGAGCTAGCAACAAAAGTGCTCATGCAGATACGTCAATCGCCTAAGAGGTCCCAAGTAGGATCGACGGCTTTGGTGTCCGCTAGCTCGCCCGGTGTAGCGACCATTCATCGAATGGCTCGGCAGCCGGGTTCGTCCGTTGCGGTCCAGGAAGGAGATTTGGGTGATGTGAGCACTATAAAAATACAACGTGCACACCCAGTGACGATGGATATGAGGATGGTATGGAGGAAGCCTATTAGTCCGGTTCCTAGCTTGTCCAGGTCCATCCGGGCTGCGAGGGAGAGAGGTCCATGTCTTGTACAACAACATCTGGGCCCAGATGTTGTGGTACAAAACGTTCCTCAGTCGGAGCATACGTCTACCGCTCGGGATGCTCCGTTATATAGACAGTCCGGAGAGACTGGTCTATTGGCTTCCTCATCCTCACGGCAGCACACACGACCGCACCTTGGCTACATGACCAGTGATATCCAGCCAACCTCTCCGACCAGGGATTCCACGGCGACCAGGTCACGCCATCCGGTAGCCAAGGATACAAGGCCTTCATACTCTGGAAGTTCGCATAAAAGAAGTATGCAGGAGTCAACATCCAAGGAGCTTCCAGCGGCTAAATCCCGTAAGACCTCAGCTCCACAGGCCTCCATTACGGACATGCTATTGCAGATAGCACAAATTATTGCAGCATCCCAGCAACCGACAGAAACTCTGGCGGATCAGGAATTATCTGAGGAAGCTGGGTCGGTACGTTCCGCTGCAGGTTCAGGCACGGACGACCAAGAATTACAAGTGGTCCGACAGGATGGCAAAAGGGATACGGAGGAGTTGAAATTTTCCCTTTAGGAACAACATAAAATTGCCGTAGAGTTCTTCCGGCATTATCTTACTGACGTTGTTCCTCCGGACCAAAATGCTGCGTTGCCGGATAAGAGACTGATAGCGCCACTGGACACAGAATTCTTTAATCGGTTTAGGGACATCGTCCCTGAGTTTCCGACCCAGTCCAAAAATGTGTCACGGACATTTGAACTATTGAATGACGCTATATATAAACTTGCTACCAAAACGGGAGGTCCAGTTTCTTATCGGAAAATGCTCTACATCTGCCTTTCATCAATTTACGGAATAAATTCGAAACGGCAGGACAGGGCATTCCGAGAGTTCCTCTGCGTCCAGATGACCAGGCCAAAGACCCAGAATTGTCTATACCGTCATCTATGTCAATTCCAACCACGACGTTGGAAACGACAATATCTTTTAACAGGGCTAGCTTAGATGCATTTTCGTACGCAGATCACCTTACCAGAGCGTTATCATTATGTCTCGAAGGAAAAGAATTCCAGGATGTACAAACCTCCTTAAGAGTTCTTTCAAGGGCCACAGCATTCTCCACGTATAACTCTGCCCTTTCAGTGGCAAATCTGGAGTTGGTTAGACGTGATGCGTCCCTGGCTACATCCACGTGCGTGGATAGTGAAAAACTCTCTCAGAGTCGCTCCCGTCTCCGGAGAGCTTCTCTTCGATGACAAGCTTTCCGCAATCTATGATCAGATAACTTAGAAAACTTCAGACTCTCTGCTATTCAAATCCGCTTCCAAAAAGTCGGATTCAGCGGAGAAGAGTAGGACAGGCATTTCTGGGGCGAATACGTCCAAGGGAAGTTCCTATAGAGATTCCTATGCGTCCTCTAGGTCTTACTCTAGAGACCGTCAGGGTAGCGACTCAGGTAGGGGCCGTAATTCTGGCCGAGACAACCGGTCAGACGCCCCTAGGTCGACGGGGCGAGGTGCGGGCCGTGGAGGACGTGCTTTCTCCTTCTGCAAGCCTCGCAGGTCCAGGAGGTGATGGTATAAACCTCTATCGTGTTCCAGTGGGCGGAAGACTGTCAAGTTTCTCAACCAATTTGGAGTCGACTACGGACGACCCTTGGGTTCGAGGGGTGATTTTGGAAGGACTAAAACTGTCCTTCAAAGGAAAACCTCCGTTAACTCGAAGTCAAAGATGGACTCAGCTTCCATCAAATCCGCAGAAAAGAGGCTCGTTTCTATCAGAAGTCCAGTCTCTTCTGGAGAAGAACGCGATAGAGGTTGTAGAAAACCAGGAATCTCCAGGTTTCTACAGCCATCTTTTTCTGGTTCCGAAACCAGACGGCTTGTTCCGTCCAGTCATAGATCTGAGCTGGATAAACAAGCTGATCGTGGCTCCAAAATTCTATATGTAGACCATCCGATCGGTCAGAGTGAGCATTCGGGTGAACGACTATGCTATGAGCATAGATCTCAAGGATGCATACTTTCACGTCATGGTACATCCGGCATTCAGAAAGTATCTTCATTTCGCTGTCCTAGGACTCGTGTATCAGTTCCGAGCAATGTGCTTCGGTCTGAATCTAGCGCCCTGGGCTTTCACTCGAATAATGAACTCGGTAATGACTCATTTCCGAGCTCATTCATTTGCGGTAACGTAGGCCTACCTGGACGACATTCTTCAAAGGTACGGCAACGAGTTAACGCTTCAGAACGATGTGCAGAATCTGCTTCTATTGCTCCGACGTCTCGGTTTCATAGTAAATGAGGAGAAGTCGGATCTGGTGCCATCCAAGTCATTCACCCACCTGGGGATGAGCTTCGAGACGCACAACAATCTCGTTCATCTGCCGTTAACCAGAGCAAAATTAATCAGTTGTTACGCTCGCTATTGTCTTAACTCAGACAAAGTTACAGCGAAAGAATTCATGAGACTGATAGGTTTGTGCAGTCCTGCCGTGGATCTTATTCCGATGGGGTGGCTACGCACTCCTCTTCTCCAAATCTTTCTGACTCAGAATTGGAGGGTGAAGATTCATTCGCTCGATACGGACATCCTCTTGTCAATCGAGTGAAACAAGCGATTCACACTTGGGCAGATATTCAGTGGTTAACTCAGGGAGTTCCACTGCAATTGCCGGATCCAAGTTTTATGATTATGACGGATGCCAGTCAAACAGGTTGGGGCGCAACATTGAGCCCAACGGATTCGAAGTGCCAGGGTCTTTGGGATCCGCAGTTCCTAATCAAGCACATAAACATCAAAGAAATGATGTCAATTTGGCTTGCGCTAAATCATTGGATGAACGTTATTCAGAATGCACACGTGCAAATTCTGTTTGACAATACGACGGTAGTAGCGTATATTCGGAACCAGGGAGGCACTCATTCCATTCCGTTATTCATTCAATTTAACGGAAAGAATCCTTCTGTTTGTACTAGAACATCAAGTTCTCCTATCGGTCCGTCATATTCCGGGTCGTCTGAACGTATTAGCGGACTCCCTTTCACAGAGGGGTTGCTTGTTGCCGTCAGAATGGACTCTCAACAAACAAGTATTCGATCAGATTTGCTATCAATGGGAGCGGCCAATGATAGACTTATTTGCGTCGCATCTCAACAATCAGTTGCAGACGTATGTGTCACCATATCTGGATCCTCTTTCGATCTCGTGGGATGGAATGATAGGATATGCGTATCCTCCAGCGCCATTGATTCAGCAGATATTGCTCAAGATAAAACAATCTCAAAATTCTTTTGGTAGCATCTCTGTCTCCACAGAGACCGTGGATAAATCTACTCTGGTGTCTGTTGTGGGACATGCCGCGGAAGCTTCCTCCACATTTCAGTCCATTCTATTGCTAGCTATAGGTGGATTCAATTAACTATCCGTACTGCTTATGATAAATTATCTTCAACTCAGCAGTCAGCAGTCTGTGCTTAAGATTTCAGCTCATGAAGTAAGAGCTCTATCTATATCTTGGGCTTACGCTAATAATGTTGCTATTACAGATCTAATGAAGGCTGCATATTGGTCTCAGCCTTCCACTTTCACAAATTTTTATCTTATAAATATTGAGTCCATTTCTGAAGATCTGCATTGTTTAGGTCCGTTGTCTGTTGCTCAGAATGTCGTCCACTAAACAGTTGCAACTATAGTTATGCAGGTTTTCTGTTCTGGCAGTGACTCTGTCCTGCTATCCTCTTCGCTCTGGGGTATTTGATCAAGGGGAAGGGTGGGGGGGAGGTGTTCCCTTAGGTCCTGCTTTATAGTAAAAAGCAAGGGAATACCTCCTCTGGAGTCAGTAATTCTGAGTCAGTGCCGGGATGGTTTTAAAGTGTAAAGCTAATGTTAACTCACCCATGTTTTTTTTTTTTAAAGTGTAGCTCGGTGTGAAGCATTTGTATATGTCACGTGTCATACGGGCATTAATATACAATCCTCGGATACTTTTAATGAGTATAAAGAGTCTCATTTCTCTGGACTTCCTTTATTTATTGGCTTTCCATTAAAAATAATTAGTATAACGGGTTATACTGGATGTTAATAGAGATCATTGATGTTATTGTGCTCAATTACAGAATGGTGTTGTGTCTGTCTTTTTTGATGCAAATAAGAAAGATACATGTAAAGCCTATTTCTCCTTTTCTCTTCGAGGGGATAATTCTGTTATATGCAGTTGAGCCTATTGGATTTTCCTTTATGTCCTAGGCCTTCCAGCCTTTTTTCTATTCAGCTAAGTCTGGGTCATTGGTACAGTATAAAAATGTTAAAAAATTTATAGTAATTTATATATTTTTTATACTTACCAATGACCCAGATGTTTAGTCATACTTTACCTGTACATTTGTTACAAGCTACGGTCAGTATTTATGTACAGACCTTTACAACACTTTATATGTACCTTCATTATCAGGTCATTGCCTAGATGTGTGTCATTGCTGTGTCACATACAATACATGAACATGTCTAACACAAGTTGAGCTGCAGTGTCATTGACACTTTCATTATAATAATTTACAGTTATACCTTGAAAAGTATACATTTTTGTGTCTCTGAGGTTTTGTTTTAATAGCAAATAATTTTAGTCACACTTTGGGTGTTTTAGTTTGCTTAATCCTCTTTGATTTTGTCACACTTAAGCAAATAATGGACATCAATTTGTTTTTTTTTTAACAATTTTCTTTATCTTTCTCACAGGGATCTTGATAAAATTTCTCCGACTTGAAGAGTTATACAACTGAATAACAATGTAATTAAAAGTCAATTAATATAGTTTTCAGACAATCTACAGTGAAAGATACTCGTCATGCAGGGGGTGCGGTGGCTCAGTAGGTAGAGGTGCAGGCTGCAAACTGAGAGGTCCTCGGTTCGAATCCCACCTGCAGCAACCACGTTGTGTCCTTGGGCAAGACACTTCACCCCCATTACCCATGTGGGGGCATGGTGGCGCTGTGTATTAGAGCATACTGCACGTCAATGGTGCACCTGTCTTCAACCAATGCTAACCCTACTTGTGTGGAGTTAGTATCTTGGGGAGCTGACAGTTGCTCGCCGTTGCTTGGTGGTTCTCTCTGGGTACTCCTGCTTCCTCCACCCGTAAAACTATCATGGTCATGATTAGCCATTGTGCAGAAATATGTGACCTTAAAACACCAATAAATAAATACTCGTCATACATGTGTATGATTTCAGATATTAGAATTCCTGACTGACAATTTCACTGTTGGGCAGATGTCCTGGTTACGTTTTTGAACTACTGATTTCTGTACACATGGCATTAATCTTAATTGATTTTAATATTCTGAAATTGCCAAAAATTGATTTTCCAGTCTCCCAAAACAAGTGAAAAACAGAGTTTTTGCCACAGTTTAGCGGTTTCTCAAGACAGGTGGTCTCTCACGACAGTGGTCTCTCAAGACAGATGGTCTCTCACGACAGTTGTCTCTCAAGACAGGTTTTACTGTAAACAAGCTATTAATTGAAAATAGAATGTGTTTTCATTTGTGGAGTTCATATAAAAAAAACAACTTTCCACAATCTGTTCCAATGAGGAATCACAAACTACGTTTGAGAACAATACTGGTTAATTTTGGCCAGTACACTGGGTAAGAGATGATACAGATCAGATTTCAAATAAGGCTGTACAGTGCACAGGGTTATTTACTTGGTTAATAATGAACATTTTTGTAACCAGAAAGTGTGACTAACCCTGTGCATTGCACAGGGTTAGTCACACTTTCTGGTTATAAAAAAAAACTGGTAAATGCCATATCACACACTACATTAAAATTTACACCTGACCAAAGCTGTAAACTGCACAGGATTGGTTGCTTACATGGGATGCAGGATTCGACAACTAATGGAAATACTCTAAAGGATTGTGGAAATTTTTTTTTTTTAAAGTGAATCCAAAAATGAAAACGTATTCTATTTTCAATTAATGGCTTGTTTGTAATAACCAATACTGGGATGCTGTAGCATCGTGGTAACCGGTTCTCGTCAGATCACCAAAGTTAAGCAACGTTGTGCGCTGTTAGTAGTTGGATGGTTGACCATGTCAGCGACTGATTCGTGCTCCCACGTTGTGTCCTTGGGCAAGACACTTAACCCTGATTGCCTACATGGGGGCACGATGACGCTGTGTACTAAGGCATACTGCACGTTGATGGTGCGCATGTCTTCAACCAATCTAACCCTGCCTGTGCCGCGGTGCAGAGTTCAGAGTTACGATGTTGGAGAGCTGACAGCTGCTCGTCATTGCTCGGTGGTTCTCTCCGGGTACTCCGGCTTCCTCCACCTGTAAAACTGTCACCGACATGATATGACCCTTGCTGTTAATGTGTCGTTGAACCCTAATAAAAAAAAAAAAGAAAAAAAATAACCAATACTTGTCACATATTGACAATCAAATAGCCCATATTATGGAAATTTATATATTAGATACTATTTTCTTTCCCAGAGTTCTCATTATCAAACACTGCTGATATGGCTTCAGACTTGGCTGATATAATGTTGATCTCGGCTGATATGAATCAAACTATAGTTGAAACTAGAAGTCCTGTGACTGTATTGTGTACTATTTTGAAGTAATAGCGCACCAAGTAAGTGCACTATGTCCCTGTAGAACTGCACCATTATCGTAACTCAATTCCTGTAGAAAAACAGCATGCCCAACTCTGTACAATACGATACTAGTAAATAGAGATCATTAGACCTTTACCTAACGAATCGCCCACATCCGCCCGCGTAATATGCAAATTGAGCAGTTGGAAAAATTAAATTTTTCAAAATGTTTCAACAAAACCATATCATGTGACCCCTCATTGGAACGAGCTCATTGAGCTTGTTCCAATGAGGGGGTCTCATGATATGGTTTTGTTGAAATGTTTTTGAAAAATTAAAAAAAATGATATTTAAAACAATACATTTTGATATCGTCTGCGTTGGGTAAAAGGTTAACAGCATTCCTAAGCAGTCCTGGGACACATGTTCATGTAATGACGTAAAGAGATATTAAAATTTGACTGATTATACGTAATGAAGGGAGTGGATTACTACATAATCACAGCACCAAAAAATTCACCACTCAAAAAGTATTTATAATTGTTCTTAGCAACCTGGTGGTCTATGTGATGGAAGTTTGTGTTTTGTCTTCAGAAATTGTAAATAATTTCTAAATGAAAAATCTATCCCACAGTGATTTAGTAGTAATCCACCCTCCACATACTGCAGTCTCAATATTTTCTTTCTGTTTGATCGATTCAGTTTGTGACTTCACTACCAACCTCATTGATAGTGCATTACATTTTGCATTGCACAGCACAAATGCTCTTGTTTACTTCAGTCAACTTCATTCTTCTGCAGTAAAGAGAAAATTAACTAACAAGCATTTTCTGTGCAAATTATGACAGGACTTCTAGTTTCAATTGTAGAGTTATTCCCCTTAATGCATTACTACAGTATGTGGAGAGTGTATTATCACTAAATCACTTGCAGAGTGAAGATTCCACCCAAGCAATAATTGCAAATTTGTTGCAAAGCATAACCAGCACAAGTAAAGTTTCAGCCAATGGACCTCCGGGTTAAACCCAGAAGTCCATTAGCTGAAACATTGTGTTTTTGTCAATATGTACAGAATTTGAAAGTTACAGCTTGGGTGATAACTCCACTCTGCGGGTGATTTAGTTACAATCCCCTCTCCACGTACTGTAGATGCAACCAATTTGTTTACATTAAAATGATCAGAGTTATTTACCAGGCATGGTGGAGTGGTTTGAAGAAGGGTTTTGTATGAGGAATTAACCCTTTGAGACTTTAATTATCCTGATGTTCAAACATCACTGGGAATTCAGTTTCTTCAACGTTTTTCAAAATGCGACGATAAACATCGGAAAATACAGATAAGATATTTTTCACATTAGTAATTATCTGGTTACGGGTTAAATTATTTTTGGTGGTCTGAGTTTGTTATTCAAAACTTGTTTTATTACAAATTATTGGAGAGTGCCCAGAAGCACTCTCCAATAATTTGTAATAAAACAAATTTATATAAACAAAATATTATTTGTGTTTCACTGAATATGAAATATAAGCAAGGAAAGCCTTGGCTTTTTCTCTGGTATCCTCATTTTTTGAAAGTCCTGATAGTGGCTTCTAGCACTCAACCATTTAAGAAGTCTTGACAGTTGTCACTGAGCACTATTCGGGAGAAAATGGGAATTGAGGTTAAAACTGTAAAAAATCATATAACAAAACAACTGACCACAAGGTATCAATGCACTGTTTCATTTCATACATCATAAGATGTACATATTTATTTATTGGTGTTTAAGATCACGTACTTATGCACAATGGCTAATCATGACTGTGACAGTTTTACGGGTGGAGGAAGCCAGAGTACCCGGAGAGAACCACCGAGCAACGACGAGTACTGTCAGCTCCCCAACATCGTAACTCCGCACTGCAGCACAGGCAGGATTAGATTGGTTGAAGACATGCGCACCATCAACGTGCAGTGGTTCTTTCCGGTTACTCCAGCTTCCTCCACCCATAAAACCAGCTCCCCAACATCATAACTCCACACTGCAGCACAGGCAGGATTAGATTGGTTGAAGACATGCGCAACATCAACGTGCAGTGGTTCTTTCCGGTTATTCCAGCTTCCTCCACCCATAAAACTGTCACGGTCATGATTAGCCATTGTGCATAAGTATGTGACCTTAAACACCAATAAATAAATAAATAAATATAAATAATCCATTTTCCACTTTCAGAAATAATAGAAGAATTAGAAGAATCAGGAAAAGTCATTAAAGATACATCTAAATTTGAGTCTGTACTGAAAAGAGATCTCAGGTAAACTAGTTTATATATACTCTACTTTTTGAAGTATACATTATGGAGAAAGGATTATGGGTATGGATGCAGCCAGGAGCAAGCCAGAAAATAAGCAGACTGTCATCTGCAAAATGAGGACTCTAGAGGGTAAATTTATCCTTTGTGAATCTCATTCTTAATCAGGGTCTCAAAACTATGGTACCCAGAGGATAAATTGGCCCACTGTATGGGATAGCATCATCAAATTCACCCTCTGGGGACCTCATTCAGCAAATGTCAGATTGCTTATTTTCAGGCCTGGCCAGGTACAAGGTTAGTTAAATGGGATTGATGAGTGCTTTGCCTCAGAGCCTCAAGTTTTATTGAGAGGAGAGACACAAATGTGGGTGTTGCGAGGGTGAAGGGAGCTGTATTTGGTGCTTGTGAACAAATTTGGTTGATGAGTGGTATGCTTGGTGGACAGTGGTGAGGGTGTGGGAGTGGGCATGGGCATTTTGAGTTTGATGTGGGGGTTGGGGTGTGGGGAGGGTCTTTATTCAACCTGATGAGAAAACTGTGATTGCTGTGTGGTGTATTTGACTGGATCTATTCAGTATGTTTACTTGGAGATGTTGGATAAGATATAAAGTCATTTGGAGTTGGTTTGGATTTTTTTTAGAGGTCATCCATGTTGTTGGCCGCATGGAGGGGAGAGGGGGAACTTTGTTTGGAGGCAAGCTAAAACTTTGTTGAGCATGTGAAAACACATGGGGAAAAGTTACTTTTATCTAAACAATAGACTATTCTTTTTTGTATCATTGCTTGCCTGTTCCATTGAAGATCATGAACATTTTCTATGTGTTATGTATTGAAACTATTGACAGAACTTGTGAATATTGGTGATGAATCAACAAAATTTGAATGTCACCATTTTCGCATTTTCATTTTTAGCTCAACTTTGGCGAAGCCAAATTTGAGCTTATGCCATGGCCAGTCGTCCATCTGTCCGTCTGTCCGTCAACAGTTCAATACGGCTAGAGGCCGTGTTTATGAACTGATCTTTACGAAACTTCTTGGGTACCTTTGTTATGACCGTGGGACGAGAACGAGTGTTTTTGGGTTCGGTCTGAAATTCAAGATGGCAGCCAGCCACCATTTTGTACCAACGATGCAGAAATCTGTTTTTTGCACAGAACTTCCATATGAAAGCGCTGATTTGAATAATTTTTTGTATGAATGTTTAGTACCGTGGGATACATCACATATAATACAGGTTTTTTTCTTGTACGTAAATTATGCAAATTAGACTAACTTTGATGTATTTAGTGTTACTTTCAGCACTGTCAGTGCAAATGCCGCAACAATGCGGCATCTGCGTTGTGCCCTTGGGCAAGAACTTCACCCAATTGCCCACGTGGGGGCATGGTGGCACTGAGTACTAAGGCGTACTGCACGTCGATGGTACACCTGTCTTCAACCAATGCTAACCCTGCTTGTGTGGAGTGAGTATGTTGAGGAGCTGATAGTTGCTCGCCATTGCTCAGTGGTTCTCTCTGTGTACTCCGGCTTCCTCCACCCTTAAAACTGTCGTGGTCATAATTAGCCATTGTGCAGAAATATGTGACCTCAAGCACAATAAATAAATTCCGGAGATGAGAAGTTTCATGATAACTCACCCCACATGCATGTGATGTTACAAAAATGGTCGGAACTACATCCCTTGAGTGCAGCAAGTTGTTAATATAATTAGCTTGTTGGGTTTTCCGGAAATCAGACCCTCAAGACGGAAATTCTTTTGTGTTGTTAACCCTTTACCTAACATGAAAACAGACGACACTTGTAAAAAAAATTCTTGAATAACTAATTTTTTTCATTTTTTGTCTCAAAAACATAGGTTATGACCCCTCGTTGGAACGAGCTCGACGAGACAAAAAATGGTGAAGATTAATTGGCAATTCTTGAGAATAGCGCTGGCTGGTTTTGTCCATTACGTTGGGTAAAGGGTTAATGGTGTTGTAAGTTCATATGAAAATTACAATAGTCGTTGAATCTTATGGTCTGAGTCCTTAATAAGTGCTTAACTCTTAACCCCCTGAGTATTTTCTAGATATTTTCCATCAAATCTAGTCATGGCTGCTTTGAAGTAGCCATGACCAGATTTGATGAAAAATTAATCTAAATGTAACAGCAGAAATCATTGGTGAAAAAAAACATTCCAGTTACAGGGAGACAATGTGACTAAATATACACAAATTATACTTATTTCAGAGACAAGAAAAACCCTGTGCTGGGCAGGAATAACCACCAGCAGCATGCAAAGAGTTAAATAGTGCTTGAATTTACTTATCTGATATCAGTTGGAACCCTGAAGTATTACAGGACTAATATAAACACTTTTTCTTCCATTGCAGGTGTCATGTTTGTGAAAAAAGTATGTCAAATATGCCTACATTGAAGGAACATATAAAATTGCATAGTGTAAAAAAGACTTCATCATGAGAAAGTGTACTAAAGATTTCTTTAAAGGTAGTCCACTCATGGAAAAATTTAAGAAGAAAACCATGCCCTGATCACTGAAAAAAACTTACTCGTTCATCTTTCATAGTCTTGATGTTAAAAATAGAAACAAATACTTATACAGTGGAGCCCACTTAATTGGATATCTCTTAATTGTATATCCCTGTTAATTGAATATAATTTTCAAACACAAAACCATTTACCATACCTTCAGTACAAATTTGATCTGTTAATTGCATATGGGTTGTAGAGTAAACTCCTGTTAATTGTATATGAATTTTTGTAATATATCGAAAAATTTCTGTGACATGCACCAAATTCCCCTTATTTATCAATCTTTTTGGCCTCATTATATCCAATACAGGCATTTATTTTATTAAATATTGAATCTTGTTTGACAGAGCTCCATGAGCTCTGTCAAACAAGATATAATAGAATAAATGCTCAGTTTACCTCCAGAACACAGGAAACTGACCAATTCCCTGTTAATTGTATACTCCTGTTAATTGAATAATTTTCACTGGAAAAATGGATATTCAATTAAGAGGATTCTACTGTATATCTGGATCATTTGAAAGATCTGGATAAGATTTCCTAATACTCCTTTTTGTAATATTATTGCTGGAGTGCTTATTAAGGGCACACTCAGTGTATACTTATTATATAAAGACTTGGGTTTTACTATTCTCAATTTTTTTGCTGAATTTAGGTACAGTACATCATGGACTGGTCATACTCCACACGTTCATAAATCTGTTGTTTCTCTGTATGTTGGAGCAGGTCTGTCATATTAGATTTGACCTTTTTTCCAACTATTAAATTCATACTTTAAAAGCAGTAAAACATAAGCCCTCAATAACAATATGGAAGTAGATAGAAGTGTATGCAGTTCTATCTGCATAGAAAAACTTATTTCCCCCAATGCAATTAAAAACATCTTGATAAAATACTAATCTGTATTGAGGATACCAACTGCATGTGCATTCATTCAGTTGAGAAAGAGAATGTTTTTTTAACTGGTTGAGGGCTACATTATTTTTGATGGTTTGAATTTGTTCATCAAAATTTGTTTTATTAGAAATTATTGAAGAGTGCCCTCAGATAAAACAAATTTATATAAACAGAATATTATTTGTGTTTGACTGAGTATGAAACATGAGCAAGGCAAACATTGGCTTTTGCTCTGGTATCCTCATGTTTTTCAAAGCCGTGATAGTGGCTTCTAGCACTCAACCAGTTAACTGCACTCAATTGGCATTGAGTTATTTTCCATGTTGGGGTCACCATTTTGGATAACAGTAATTCAAAAATAAATCACCAGCTTGACAAAATAAATTAGACAAGATCATTTTTTGCCATGATGATATTTTATATAGACCTACCATGCATTAAACATGAAAAATAAAACAAAGAAACACACAACTGAGACACTCCTATAAACTTCAGCAGCTATAGTACAAGTAGAACAGTGAATGGGGATTACCTCATGCACAGTGGAAGAATGTAATACCATGATGTCATGATTTTCATTCATAAAAAATCAATTCATAGATGCTGAATGATTGTCAAAACAGACACCATTGGATATTACCACCGATGGGCTTCCAAGATAGTGTATTGAAGTCTCAACCTCACCCCGGGTCATCTATTGACGCATCCTAACAGTCTCATTGATATATGCCTAGATACACATCTCACAAACCCACATGGAGGTAATAACCTATATGCATTCTTGTATAAAATAATAACAGTAACTTAGGAGATGAGGAATGAAATAAAAATACATCAAGTGACATCATTTATCACTTTGCACAATGATGCTAAAATACCACGATTTCAATCTGCAAATTTTTCCCATAATGCAACCTTAAATTTTATCTCTGTCACACGAGATCGAATTGGTTAAATTCTTAGTTGTACTATGGGAAAAATTTACTGCTTGAAATTTTGGTATCTCTTTTTGTATTACAGTTCTGAAAGTTTCAAAATATTTATGTAAATAGGGACTATCTATTGTGGAGCAGTGTCAAACAAGGCATTGTATTTAGCACCATACCTAACGTAATGGCCAAAAGCGCTATTCACAAAAAATACTATCCAATTTTCATTATTTTTTCATTTTTTATCACAAAAAATAGCTTATGACCCCTCATTGGAATGAGCTCAACAAATAAAAAATTAGTTATTCAAGTATTTTATTTGCAAGTGTTGTCTGCTTTTCGTGTTAGGTAAAGGGTTAACAACATAAAACAAGCCATAAAAGAAGTACTGTTTATTTCTTGAGCAATTTAGTAGTGATGGGTGGCAATGAAATTTTAAGTTTGCTTTTGGAATCGGAATTTTTATAATGAATTACCATGGTACCGGTGTAGCAGGATATCTGCCCCCCCCCCCCAGATATCTTCCCCCCAGGGGGGGGGGAATATTCTAGGTTATCTTCCCCCCACCCATGACAAAAATTTGTTTTGTTTGATTTGACATTATTTGATGATGAAATGACGAGAAAAACATTTTGGGCCAATTTTTTTTTCAATTCCAACATGGACATCTTGCCTCCAGGTCCATCCAGTGCCAAACCTGTGACAGTAAATCATTATCCCGGGAAACACAACTACATCCAAAGCACTTGGTGGCCATTTTGATCAAGACAAGTCAGTCTGGAAAGGTTCTGAGATTGCCTATTTTCAATTCACTGGTCATTATTCAATGGTATAAGCCAAGCTGAAACTGTTTTTAATTTGTTCTATAGTTTTTTGACATGGGTTGTGGGGGAAGACAACCAGGCCTGGATATCGTCCCCCCACCCATGTCAAACTCCCAGTAGATATTCATAGAACCTTTTGCAGTCATTGTTTGGACTTTGTTATGGTTGGCCCCACAGTGTAAAAAAAACCTATTGATATTTGTGAAATAGTTGCTTCTGAGATTGCCTATTTTCTATTCACTGGTCGTGTATATATTAAAGAGTTGAACCACTTTTTTGTGTTAATTTCAATGAAAATTCCATAAATAAATGTTCTTATCTTTGTCTTTTTGTTCAGTTATTTTTATATTTCATTTTTGAGGTGGGGTGGAAGAAATCCAGGGTGGGGGAAAGATAATCTAGGTTATCTTCCCCTGGGGGTGGGGGGGATAACCTAGGTTATCTTCCCCCGGGGGAAGATATCTGGGGGGGTGGGGGGAGATATCGTGGCACACATGGTATTTTGTCATACTGCCCAACTGAAGGATAAAGAATTATCAAAATATTGGAAATCACACAGGCACTTGACACTGATCATTTGATGAAGCAAAAAAGCAGAGAGAAAATTCCACTGGGTATTTTCTCACAGCATTTTTAGCTCACCAACTTTAGTTGTGTGAGCTTATGGTACGGCTCGATTGGTCTGTGTCAGCGTATGTATCCAATAATGTTAAAGCTTCTGTTTAGGTCACTTACTTGCACAACTTCCACATCATGGCCTTTATAATGCTGCTATATGATGATTATTAATTATCATTCTACCATGATTTAACCCCTCATACCCTGCATTTTAAACATTTTTGTTAACATTTTTAGTTGCGTTGAGTTTTCTGTTTAGCTCAGAATTTCATGTTAACTAAGTGTTTAGGTCAGCTGCTGTGCTCCTTCTCTTCCCATGGCACTTATATTCATCATACATGTTCTTCAGTATCATTGTTCCGATTGTTCCATGATTAACCCCCATACACTGCATTTTAAACATTTTTCTTGACATTTTTAGTTGCGTTTAGTTTTCTGTTTACCTCAGAATTTCATGTTTAACTAAGTGTTTAGGTCAGCTGCTGTGCTCCTTCTCATCCCATGGCACTTAATATATTCATCATACCTGTTCCTCAGTGTCATTGTTCCATGATTAAGCCCTCATACCCTGCATTTTAAACATTTTTCTTGACATTTTCAGTTGCGTTTAGTTTTCTGTTTAGCTCGGAATTTCATGTTTAACTTAGTGTTTATGTCAGTTTCTGTGTTTTACTTTTAAGAGGTTGTGTTTAGGTCAGCTTTGTTGCATGTTATGCGCCTGTTTGATACAGTTCTTGTGTTTGCCAAAGTTACTATCAAAGAGTAATGTTGGTGAGCTATAGGGCGTTGGCATCCTTCTTGTTGTTACATCAAATGAATGGCTGGAAGTGCCTTCGGGAATACATAGCCGTTGGGTTCTTCTTGTTGATAATTTTTAGCTTAACTTGACAAGACTTGATGTCATCACCTTTTGGTCATGATTGGTCAACTGTGATGGCAACAGGTGCCCGAAGCTCGAAAACCTTGAGCACAGTGTACAGGTCATATTTATGAAGGGATTTCATTGTAACTTAGTAGGATCACTCTAGATGATGCCCAGATGAGAATGTACCCTTTTGGTTGCGATTGGGAAACTGTGACGGCTGCAGGGGCCTGAAGCCCAAAAATCTTTAGCACAATCTACAGGTCATAATCATGAAGGGATTTCATTGTAGCCTGGTAGAATGACTCCAAATAATGTCTAGATGAGAACATCCCCTTTCGGTCACGATCATTCAGCCTTGATGGCTGCCCGAGCCTAAAAGCCTTTAGCATAGTCTGTAGGTCGTATTTATGGAAGAATTTCATTGTAACTTGTTAGGTTGACTCCATGTAATGCCTAGATGATGACATCCCCTTTTGGTCATGATTGGTCAACTGTGATGGCTACAGGGGCCCGAAGCCCGAAAACCTTAAGCACAGTCTACAGGTTATATTTATGAAGGGATTTCATTGTAACCTAGTTGGATCACTCCAGATGATGCCCAGATGAGAATGTCCCCTTTTGGTTGTGATCATTCAACCATGATGGCTGCCAGAGCCTGAAGCCCAAAAACCTTTAGCACAGTCTGCAGGTCATATTTGTGAAGAGATTTCATTGTATCCTGGTAGTTTGACTTCTATAATGTCTAGATGAGAATGTCCCCTTTTGGACGTGATTGAGCAACTGTGATGGCTACGGGGTCCCGAGGTCCGAAAATGTTTTTAGCACAGTCTACAGGTCATATTTATGAAGGGATTTCATTGTACCTTGGTAAGATGTCTCCAAATAATGTCTAGATGAGAATGTCCCCTTTTGGTTGCGATCATTCAGCCTTGATGGCTGCCCGAGCTCAAAAAACCTTTAACATAGTCTACAAGTCGTATTTATGGAAGGATTTTATTGTAACATGTTAGGCTGACTCCATATAATGCCTACATGATGACATCCCCTTTTGGTCAACTGAGATTGCTATAGGGGCCCGAAGCACAAAAAGCTTAAGCACAGTCTACAGGCCATACTGATGAAGGGATTTCATTGTAACTTCGTATCATCACTACAGATGATTCCCAGATGAGAATGTCCCCTTTTGGTTACGATCATTCAACCTTGATGGCTTCCCGAGCCTAAAACCTGAAAAACTTTAGTACAGACTACAGGTCATATTTGTGAAGGGATTTCATTGTAACTTAGTAGAATGACTCAGTATAATGTCGAGATGAGGACGTCCCCTTTTAGTTGCAATCATTCCACTGTCCTGGCTACACAGGTCTGAAGCCCAAAAACCTTTAGCACAGTCTACAGGTCATATTTATGAAGGAATTTCATTGTAACTTCATAGGATCACCCCAGATGATGCCCAGATGAGAATGTCCCCTTTTGGTTGCGATCATTCAACCATTATGGCTGCCCAAGCCCGAAGTCCTTTAGCACAGTCTACAGGTCATATTTATGAAGGGATTTCATTGTAACCTGGTAGGTTTGACTTCATATAATGTCTAGATGAGAATGTCCCCTTTTGGACACGATTGGGCAACTGTGACAGCTACAGGGGCCCGAAAACCTTTAGAACAGTATACAGTTCATAATAATGAAGGGATTTCATTGTAGCTTGGTAGGATGACTCCAAATAATGTCTAGATGAGAACGTCCCCTTTTGGTCGCGATCATTCAGCCTTGATGGCTGCCCGAGCCCAAAAACCCTTAGCATAGTCTATAGGTCGTATTTATGGAAGGATTTCATTGTAACTTGTTAGGTTGACTCCATATAATGCCTAGATGATGGCATCCTCTTTTGGTCATGATTGGTCAACTGAGACTGCTACAGGGGCCCGAAGCACAAAAAGCTTGAGCACAGTCTACAGGCCATATTGATGACGGGATTTCATTGTAACTTTGTAGGATCACTCCAGATGATTTCCAGATGAGAATGTCCCCTTTTGGTGACGATCATTCAACCTTGATGGCTTCCCGAGCCTAAAACTCGAAAAACTTTAGTACAGACTACAGGTCATATTTGTGAAGGGATTTCATCGTAACTTAGTAGAATGACTCAGTATAATGTCGAGATGAGGACGTCCCCTTTTAGTTGCAAGCATTCCACTGTCATGGCTACACAGGTCTGAAGCCCCAAAACCTTTAGCACAATCTACAGGCCATATTTATGAAGGGATTTCAATGTAACTTGATAGGATGAGTCATTTTGGAATAATTTCACTGTAACTTGGTAACTTTCATTGTCATACGTTAACTGGAGGGCCACATACATTAACTGTGAGGTCATATTAACCCACCCCTCAGCACTTCAGTACATTGTACACCTCATTTTATTTTTATTAAAAACATAGCATATAGGGAACAGACATTAACATATTCACAATTATCACAATTCTTGTCTTATTTCATAATCCTTTCATAAACATTAAACATTATCCTTTTCATCAAATCCAACACACAGACAAGTTAAGCTACAGTGTCATTGACACTTTCATTCGTAATGTTCTCTCGTTTGCCCATATGGGAGATAGAACATTCTAGCATTGAGGTGACATAATGTTGAGGATATTCTTCAATACTGAAATTTTGGTATATTGCAATTACCTTGGTATGGTAAATCGGTCTTGGCACGATACCAGTCGTTATTTATGGTACATCACCCATATCTACAATTTGGACATCTTTTATTGGGTTTAGGTGATGATAAATAGAATCTTTAATTTGTCCCCACTTCATTTGTAAAATCATTAAACTCCTGTGAACTGGTAAAGCATTAAATTATTTTTGGACTTCCAAAATTTGTTCATATGTGCATAGGCACTCTCCCATGAATTGTAAGAAAGCAAATCCTCACAGACTAAATAATATCACTTCAAAGATAATTTGGTCTTAATATCGTTCAAGTAGAATGCAAGTATATGCTTTTTACTCTCCTGATTACCCATGTATACACTGACTTTCAGTGTCTGTGACAAAGTTTGAATAAATTCATAAACTTGCCAAGAAATGGGAACAAATTCCGACCAACTAATTCTTCATTAGCTGGTTGTGGGTAAATTAAATGTTGGGAATGGTTACTGGAACAATACAAACCATGTTCCTGCAAAAATACCCGTTGACATTGCCAATCAAAGCAGTTTATGTGCGATGTTCTCTAATTTTGGGGGCGGGTACCAAATTTCATAGTGGAAAATGTTTTTTCCTTTGAAAAAGGTGTGGGTGCCCAAGGGATGGAAAAAAACCTTTTGCACCTTGTATCCGAAAATTTGTTTCTAATTCCATCCCCCACCCCTCAGAAAGTACCTTCTAACCCAGTGATGGTGTTTGGAATTCCCTGACATTATAGAAACGGTGACTCCTGTCCTCCACTGTACTACTGATATGACACTATCCGGTTTCTCGTACGGGAGTGATATTGTAGTATAGTATGGGTGTTATCTTGCCATGTAGGTCCCGTTAGCCCTTAGTACTACTCATCAACCAAATGCTTCATATTATTCTATGACTGGTATAGGTAGTACATAATGCTAGTCCAGGCAGTATTGTGGGGTGGGTGGGGGTAATGCATGGTCGTCCCGTGTGGTATTGCGAGGTAGTCCTTGGTTGTTCAGAACGGTAGTATAGTGTGTTGTATACCCCTGTAGTTCCCCTGTTAGTCCTTGGTACTACTAATCTACCTAATGCTTGGTATTATCCCATGACTGGTATGGGTAGTATGTAATGCTAGTCTGGGTAGTATGTGACTATATGCTGTCTGTGTTGTTCACACAATGTGTGTACATCACATGTAGCACATAGGCACATGCTGAATGTGCGATATGTGCTTGTGTTTCAGTGCACAATGTGCGCACAACACATACAACCAACAGGCACATAGTGGGTATTTGAGGATACCTATAACACGGTGATATACTATCTGAGGATACCTATTGGAGGATAACTTTTACAAGATCTCTAGCTGAAGATAACTACCGCTCCTAACACTTGATCGGCTTCTGGCTTCTAGATCACCCCATGGCCTTCATAGGTCTTAGACCACCACTGCTGACTTAAGTCACCATCATCTGTCCTGTGGTCAAATTCTTCTGTAGTCACCCAGTACTATAGTCTTCTACCACCCTTATAGCTTTGTATTGTTACTGTTGACTTATAGCACTACTTCATGCTTCCTCGCTGTGTCTGACTCTGTCCTGACTCTGCCCTTGGTCAGATCTTTAACAGGCACAACCAAATTGCTCAATTCATCTAAGCCCATATTGGTTTTCACATTCCCTTGACTTAGTGCTTGCTATGGTACCATACGTATAAGAAACAGTCTGTTGGTGGTACTGAGATGTACTAATAAACAATACATGCATCACATAGGCACTTATGACGGAAAGGGGATTTTGTAAACACAGACATTTTCCAAAAAGGGATTCTCTTAGTGGGATTTCATAAGTGGAATTCCAAGCTCCAAAACAGCTCATGGTGGTTTTACCATTGGCTCCACCATGTCTTCAACTATCTGTCCTATGATTAGCTTCTATTGTATTCACCATTACTACAGTGTTCTGTCGGCTTTGCAGCCTTCTAGCATTACTACTGATTCATAACATTACTACAGGCTTGCTAACTATCTGTCTCAGATCACAACCTCTACCAAGTCTTAAAATGTCAAAAGACCATCCTTGCTCTACAAGTTTAGAAACCAAGCATATACCACACAACAGTGCACGGCCTAGCCTTCCAAACTACCCACGGCATAGGGTGGTTTTGTAGCACTAAGGGCTAACAGGAGACCTATGGGATACAGACTATACACCCCATATTACTGTTCTAAACTTACCTCGTAATACTGCATTGCCTAGAATTACACACTGCCTATACCACCACCCCTCCCCCGAAAAAAAAATCCATTCAGTGGGTTAGTAGTACCAAATACTAGCAGTAGACTAACTGGGGTACAGACCATAACCCTATACTACCACACCAGATAACCATGCATTATCTCTACCACATCCCACTCTACTGCTTAACCTAGCAATACATACCACCTATACCATCTGTGGGCCAGCACATCGCCCTAGATGGATAGTGGTACCAAGGCTAACATTGAACCAGGAGGGGTGCAAACTGCACATTCTATAAAGCCACACTAAGGCCTAAACAAACAAGAGTGCTCGTATCGCTGAAGCAATACAATGTTCCCTACCGGACTAATGAGCATTAATAATTATACAAAAGTTATAACCTAGATGTGATCAGCATGAATTCCGTTAAAGCATTTCCAAAAAAAGTCCAAAAAACTGATATTTTGGTGCTTTTCCATATTTCCAAGGGCCATAACTCACACAAGAATAATGCAGTCAGCATGAAACTCAAACTTGATCTGTAAGTCATCGTTCTATAGTAGGTTACCAAGAATGAAATCATTCGGTTGAAGCATTTCCAAAAAAAGTGTGGAAAACTAAAGTATAACTGAGAGACTGACTGACAGACTGATGGATGGACAGAGTACAAATGAAACTTGATCTGTATGTCATCGTTCTATAGTAGGTTACCAAAAAATGAAATCATTCCATTGAAGTGTTTCAAAAAAAAGGTTGGAAAACTAAAGTATAACCGACAGACTGACTGACGGATGGATGGACAGAGTGTAAATGAAACTTGATCTGTAAGTCATCGTTCTATAGTTGGTTACCAAAAATGAAATCATTCCGTTGAAGCGTTTCCAAAAAAAATTCTGGAAAACTAAAGTACGACCGACAGACTGACTGACAGACTGACGGATGGATGGATGGATGGACAGAGTGTAAATGAAACGTGATCCGTAAGTCATCGTTCTATAGTAGGTTACCAAAAATGAAATCATTCTGTTGAAGCGTTTCCAGAAAAAGTCCGGAAAACTGATATTTTGGCGCTTTTCCATATTTCCAAGGGCAATAACTCACACAAGAATAAGGCAATCAGCATGAAACTCAAACTTGATCTGTAAGTCATCCTTCTATAGTAGGTTACCAAAAATGAAATCATTCCGTTGAAGCGTTTCCAAAAAAAAGTCTGGATAACTGAAATTTTGGTGCTTTTCCATATTTCCAAGGGCCATAACTCCCACAAGAATAATGTAAGCAGCATGAAACTCAAACTTGATCTGTAAGTCATCCTTCTATAGTAGGTTACCAAAAATGAAATCATTTCGTTGAAGCGTTTCCAAAAAAAGTCTGGAAAGCTGAAATTTTGGCGCTTTTCCATATTTCCAAGGGCCGTAACTCACAGAAGAATAACGCAATCAGCATGAAACTCAAACTTGATCTGTAAGTCATTGTTCTATAGTAGTTTACCAAAAATGAAATCATTCCGTTTAAGCATTTCCAAAAACACTCCGGAAAACTGATATTTTGGTGCTTTTCCATATTTCCAAGGGCCATAACTCAGACAAGAATGATGCAATCAGCATGAAACTCAAACTTGATCTGTAAGTCATCGTTCTATAGTAGTTTACCAAAAATGAAATCATTCCGTTGAAGCGTTTCCAAAAAAACTTCAGAAAACTAATATTTTGGTGTTTTTTCCCATATTTCCAAGGACCGTAACTCACACAAGAATAATGCAATCAGCATGAAACTCAAACTTGATCTGTAAGTCATCGTTCTATAGTAGTTTACCAATGAAAGTGTCAATGACACTGTAGCTTAACTTGTGTGTTGTGTTTGAAGAAAAGGATAATGTTCAATGTTTATGAAAGGATTATGAAATAAGACAAGAATTGTGATAATTGGGAATATGTTCATTTCTGCTCCCTGTATGCTATGTTTATGATAAAAATAATATGAGGTGTACACTGTACTAAAGAGCTGAGGGGTGGGTTAATATGACCTCACAGTTAAAGTATGTGGCCCTCAACAAAAGTTACCAAGTTACAGTGAAATTATTCCAAAACGAGTCATCCTATCAAGTTACATTAAAATCACTTCATTAATATGGTCTGTAGACTGTGCTAAAGGTTTTCAGGCTTCGGGCCCCTGTAGCCGTCAGTTTCCCAATTGCATCCAAAGGGGACGTTCTCATCAAGACATTATATGAAGTCAACCTACCAAGTTACAATGAAATCCCTTAATAAATATGACCTGTAGACTGTGCTCAAGGTTTTTGGGCTTTGGGCTCTGGCAGTCATCATGGTTGAATGATCGCAACCAAAAGGGGACATTCTCATCTGGGCATCATCTGGAGTGATCCTATAAAGTTACAATGAAATTCCTTCATAAATATGACCTGTAGACTGTGCTCAAGGTTTTTGGGTTTCGGGCCTGCGAAGCCGTCACAGTTGACCAATCACGACCAAAAGGGGATGTCATCATCTAGGCATTATATGGAGTCAAACTTACGGGTTACAATGAAGTCCTTCCATAAATATGACCAATAGACTGTGCTAAAGGTTTTGGGGTTTTGGGTTCGGGCAGCCATCAAGGCTGAATGATCGCGACCAAAAGGGGACGTTCTCATCTAGACATTATTTAGAGTCATTCTACCAAGGTACAATGAAATCCCTTCATAAATATCACCTGTAGATTGTGCTAAAGATTTTCGGTCTTTGGGCCCCTGAAGCCAACACAGTTGCCTAATGGTGTCCAAAAGGGGCTGTTCTCATCTAGACATTACATGAAGTCAACCTACCAAGTTACAATGAAATCCCTTCATAAATATGATCTGAAGACTGTGCTAAAGGTTTTCGGGCTTTAGGCTTGGGCAGCCATCATGGTTGAATGATCGCAACCAAAAGGGGACATTCTCATCTGGACCTCATCTGGAGTGATCCTATGAAGTTACAATGAAATCCCTTCATAAATATGACCTGTAGACTGTGCTCAAGATTTTAGGGTTGCAGGCACCTGTAGCCATCACAGTTGACCAACCACGACCAAAAGGGGATGTCATCATCTAGGCATTATATGGAGTCAACCTAACAAGTTACAATGAAATCCTTCCATAAATACGACCTACAGACATGCTAAAGGTTTTTGGGCTCGGGCAGCCATCAAGGCTGAATGATCGTGACCAAAAGGGGACGTTCTCCTCTGGACACTATTTGGAGTCATCCTACCAAGGTACAATGAAATCCCTTCATAATTATGACCTGTAAATGAAATCCCTTCATAAATATAACCTGTAGACTGTGTTCAAGGTTTTTGGGCCTCGGGCACCAGTAGCCATCACAGTTGACCAATCACGACCAAAAGGGGATGTCATCATCTAGGCATTATATGGAGTCAACCGAACAGGATACAATGAAATCCTTCTATAAATATAACTTTTTGCCTATGCTAAAGGTTTTTGGGCTCGGGCACCCATCAAGGCTGAATGATCACGACCAAAATGGAACGTTCTCATCTAGACATTATTTGGAGTCATCTTACCAAGTTACAATGAAATCCCTTCATAAATATGACCTGTAGACTGTGCTAAAGGTTTTCGGGCTTCGGGCACCTTTAGCCGTCAATTTGCCCAATCATGTCCAAAAGGGGACGTTCTCATCTAGACATCATATGAAGTCAACCTACCAAGTTACAATGAAATCCCTTCATAAATGTGACCTGTAGACTGTGCTTAAGGTTTCCGGGCTTTGGGCTCAGGCAGCCATCATGGCTGAATGATCGCAACCAAAGGGGACAATCTCATCTGGGTATCATCTGGAGTGATCCTATGAAGTTACAATGAAATCCCTTCATAAATTTGACCTGTAGACTGTGCTCACGGTTTTCGGGCTTCGGGCACTTGTAGCCATCACAGCTGACCAATCACGACCAAAAGGGGATGTCATCATCTAGGCATTATATGGAGTAAACCTAATAGGTTACAATGAAATCCTTCCATAAATATGACCTTTTACCTATGCTAAAGGTTTTTGGGCTCGGGCACCCATCAAGGCTGAATGATTGCGATCAAAATGGGACGTTCTCATCTAGACATTATTTGGAGTTATCCTACCAAGTTACAATGAAATCCCTTCATAAATATGACCTGTAGACTGGCTAAAGGTTTTTGGGCTTCGGCACCTTTAGCCGTCACAGTTGTCCAATCATGTCCAAAAGGGGACGTTCTCATCTAGACATTATATGAAGTTAACCTACCAAGTTACAATGAAATCCCTTCATAAATATGACCTGTAGACTGGGCTAAAGGTTTTTCGGGCTCGGGCAGCCATCATGGATGAATAATCGCAACCATAGGGGACATTCTCATCTGGGCATAATCTGGAGTGATCCTATGAAGTTACAATGAAATTCCTTCATAAATATGACCTGTAGACTGTGCTCAAGGTTTTCGGGCTTCGGGCACTTGTAGCCATCACAACTGACCAATCACGACCAAAAGGGGATGTCATCATCTAGGCATTATATGGAGTCAACCTAACAGGTTACAATGAAATCCTTCCATAAATATGACCTTTTGCCTATGCTAAAGGTTTTTGGGCTCGGGCACCCATCAAGGCTGCATGGTCATGATCAGAATGGGACGTTCTCATCTAGACAGTATTTGGAGTCATCCTACCAAGCTACAATGAAATCCTTCATAAATATGACCTCTAGACTGTTCTAAAGTTTTTCGGGCTTCGCGCCCCTGTAGCCATCACAGTTGCCCAATCACGTCCAAAATGGGACTTTCTCATCTAGACATTGTATGAAGTCAACCCACCAAGTTACAATGAAATTCCTCAATAAATATGACCTGTAGACTGTGCTAAAGGTTTTTGGGTTTTGGGCTCGGGCAGTCGTCACGGTTGGCTGATCATGCCCAAATGAGGAAATTCTCATCTAGACATAATAAGGAGTCATCCTACCAAGTTACAATGAAATCCCTCCACATTAAACATGTCCTGCAAACTGTGCTAAAAGTTTTTGGGTTTCGGGCTTGGGCTGCCATAACGGTTGATAGATCATGCCCAAAAGGGGACGTTCTCATCTAGGCATTATACAGAGGCATCCTACCAAGTTACAATGAAATCCCTTCATAAATACGACCTGTGGACTGTGCTAATGGTTTTCGAGTTTTGGGCTCGGGCAGCCATACTGGTTGCACGATCTCGACCAAAAGGGGACGCTCTCATCTAGACATGACCCCAAACCTGCATATGAAATTTTGTGACGATCAGACAAGAACTGCGGGGTGTAGCCTGTGAAATGTGAACAGACGTCACAGACTAACAGACTCACAGACTTCCGCACGCGTGATGGCAATAGCTTATCTTGACTATGTCAAGTTAAACTAAAAATAAAATCATTCCGTTGAAGCGTTTCCAAAAAAAATCCAGAAAACTAAAGTGTGAGTGACAGACTGACAGACAGACGGACAGACAGACAGACAGACTGACAGATGGACGGAGTGCAAACCTATAGTTCCCTCCGGCGATGCCGGTAGGGGACTAATTCAAAATCTGTTTCTCAGGCTCTCCCCCATGTTCCTACTGGCTGTCGCATGCTCTCTTTTTATAACCAATGTAAACTTAAAAAAAATAAAAATTAAATGGTTCATGTCTGATATTTTAACCAAATTAAAAAAATTGATAAATTTGTCCCTTGAGTGATAGAAGGCTTTGCAATACTTTAGCATTACAAAGCCTTCTTCCTCTCAAGGGACGAAATAGACAACCACCCATGCTATTCCATAGATTATGAGACCTAAAACTTAAACCAAGAACATTGACTTTTGATGGCAAAGAAATAATTACAGAAATAAAAAATAAATAAAAAACAGCTCACCCGCATGCACTTTTATAAATAATGGCCTGAGAAACAGAAGATCTACTTTGTGGGGCCTAAACAACAATGCATTTCCCCAACCCACGTCACAATACTGCTCGGACTAGCATCACATACTACTTATACCAGTCATATGATAATATGAAACATTAGGTTGATTAGCAGTACCTATGACTAACGGAACCTACAGTGCAAGATAACACCTATACTATACTACAGTATCACTTCCATATGAGAAGCCCGACACACCATTACCCGAATAAATCTTATCAGATTGTACAGGGGACAACAGCAGTCAATGTTTCTATGACGTTGCATGGACATTATGATGTCACGGCGTCAATAGCAACAACAGCCAGTTCACGGGAAACTCTTTCAACAAAAATCACACCTTCCTCATCACTTTTCCGGACTACATACCCATAGCCCCGGGTGTGCATATATCACTCTATATACCATATCATACTATATCTGCAGTACGTACACCACTTGCCGGATGCAGTTCGGAATGTTGCCAATATTTTGCACAGAAAAAAAATTTGCTCCCCCCAAAGTTTGGCTCCTATGGGAATTTAACACTAGCTGCTCCCCAAAAGTCTGGGTAATGAGGGATGTTCGAGTACATGCTATACTACTTAATGCAAAAAGAGGCAGTTCTGAACTCATTTACAATTTGAATGTCCCATTATTGCATATGAGCACTGCAATTATTTCTACTATGCCATCCTCTGTGGAAATAACCTGCAATTAATGTCTCCATACTTTTCTTTTTCACCAAGACATTAAAAATAATAAAGTACGGTACGATACGGTATGTTATGGAATTCCTGTTAGCGTTTTGTATGGTATGCTATCTTGGATGTTTTATGTCGAATGTTGTATCTCGTACATTGTATGTCATATCTTGTGTGATGTATGTTGGTCCAGGAATTCCATACTGTAGGGTCTGCTAATGGAATTGTCGACAATTTATATGCCAAATCTAAGATGGTCACTGGAGAACATGTTTTCCAACAAAATTCAGAAAAATTCAATAGTTGCCATCTAGACACTGCCCCAAAACCACATATAAAATCCAGCCTGTAGGGTGTTGTAAAGGAATTCTGGACGGACAGAGGAATAACTGTATGGATGGATGGACAGATCACAATCCATCTCACTAGTTCATACTTGATGTTATAAAGTTGAGCTAAAAATAAAATAAACAAGAGGCCCCAGGGGGCCTTAGGCGCCCACCGAATGTTCCATACTGTTAAGACACAAATTTTATCAAAAGCTATTCTTAAGGTTCTACAGAGTAAATTTATGCTCTCTGTGGAGCTAAAACATCAACAGGACTGGATGGGACAATGCTGCTGATCAAATATCAAAAGATTCTGCATGATGGTTCTGAAGAAGATTTTTAAAGAATTTTCCTTGAATTGCACGAAGTAAAAATTCACACCCCCATAGTGAGCCCCAATATTTGTTGAGGGACTCAATCTGAACAAACTGGAATCAGACCCATACCAAGATGCTGCATACCAAATAAAAGATTCTGCCCATTGATTCTGGAGAAGAAGATTTTTAAAGAATTTTTCTTAAATTGCACTAAGTAAAAATTCATGCCCCCATAGTGAGCCCCAATATTGGTTGAGGGACTCGATTTGAACAAACTTGAATCAGACCCAAACCAAGATGCTGCATACCATGTATCAAAAGATTCTCCCCACTGGTTCTGGAGAAGAAGATTTTTTAATAATTTTTCTATATATGCTATCAGAGTTACGCCCCATACAGAGCCCCCAAACGATGTGGCCATTTAATTTAAACAAACATGAATTGCCATATAGTGATGAACATCCACATGAAGTTTTGTGAAAATCGGACCAGTGGTTTCAGAGGAGAAGTCGTTTGAAAAATTGTAAATTGCACCAAGTTGAAATTCAAATTCCCATAATGAGCCTTAATATGAACAAAGGGACTCGATCAATTTGTACAAACTTGAATCAAGCCCATACTAGAATGCTGTATACCAAATATCAAAAGACTCTGCATGCTCGTTCTGGAGAAGAAGATTTTTAAAGAATTAGACTTGAATTCCACAAAATAAAAATTCATGCCCCCATATTGACCCAAAATATTGATAGAGGGGGGGGGGGGGGGGGGGGGGGGGGGGAGACTCAATTCAAACAAACTTGAATCAGACCCATACTAGCTAGCATCCTGCATTCCAAATATCCAAAGATTCTGCTCATTGGTTCTGGAGATTTTTAAAGAATTTTTCTTGAACTGTACTTAGTAAAAATTCATGCCCCCGTAGTGAGCCCCAATATTGATCAAAAGTCTCAATTTGAACAAAAGTGAATCCAACCCATACCAAGATGCTGCATACCAAATATCTAAAGATTCTGCCCACTGGTTCTGGTGAAGAAGATTGTTAAAGATTCTTTTCTTAAATTGCACTAAGTAAAAATTCCCACCCCCCACCCCCATAGTGATCCCAAATATTGAACGGGGAATTCAATTTGAACAAACTTTAATCAGACCCATACCAAGATGCTGTATACCAAATATCAAAAGATTCTGCCCATCCGTTCCGGAAAAGTCAACCTCTTTAGTGAGCCCCAATATTGATCGGGGGACTCAATTTGAACAAACTTGAATCAGACCCATACCAAGATTCTGCATACCAAATATCAAAAGATCCTGCCCATCGGTTCTGGAGAAGATTTTAAATTTTTTTTTCTTGTGAGCCTTAATCGCTTAAAGTGGTTCAAAGAAGTTTATGGGGCTCACATTCAGTTAGACCTGGTTCATCAACACTACAAAGGAATGAAGTCATGAGAGACAAATTTTATGGAACTAGGGCCATGCCTTGAACAAACATGAATCTTACCCCCACCCCTAAGGATGTTGCATACCAAATGTCAAAAGCATTCATATGCTGGATCTGAAGAAGATTTTTAAAGAAAATTTCTCATTTTGAACTAAGTTATCATTCGGGTTCCCACAGTGAGCCCAAATATGAACCCAGGGACTTGGCTTGAACAAACTTGAATCTCACCCCCTAAGGATGCTGCATGTCAAATATCAAAACATTCCGACTGTGGGATCTGAAGAAGAAGATTTTTAAAGAAAAATTCCTCATATTGACTAAGTTATAATTCGGGCTCCCACAGGGAGCCAAAATATGGACCCTGGGACTTGGCTTGAACAAACTTGAATCTCACCCCCCTAAGTATGCTGCATACCCAATATCAAAAGATTCTACCTGCTGGATCTTGAGAAGAAGATTTTCAAAGAAATTTGCCTGAAATGCACTAAGTTCAAATTGGGCTCCTATACTGAGCCCAAATATGAATCCAGGGGGCCGATTTGAACCTGATTCACCCCACAATGTTGCATACCAAATATCAAAAGATTCTGCCTGCTGGATCAAGAGAAGAAGATTTTTCAAGAAATTTGCATTAAATGCACTAAGTTCGAATTCGGGCATCTATAGTGAGCCCAAATGTGAATCCAGGAGGCCGATTTGAACAAACTTGAATCAGATCCACCCCACAATGTTGCATACCAAATATCAAAAGATTCTGGATCTGGAGAAGAAGATTTTTTAAGAAATTTGCCTGAAATGCACTTAGTTCGAATTTGGGCTTCTATAGTGAGCCCAAATATGAATCCAGGGGGCCGATTTGAACAAACTTGAATCAGACCCATACCAAGATGCTGCATACCAAGTGTCAAAAGATTCTGCCTACTGGTTCTGGAGAAGAATATTTTTTAATAATTTTTCTATAATTCATACGGTGCTATCAGAGTTATGCCCCATACAGAGCCCCCAAGGGACGTGGCCATTTCTTTTGAACAAATTTGAATTGACATACGGTAGTGAACATCCATACCAAGTTTCGAGCAAATCGACCTAGCGGTTTCAGAGGAGAAGTCGTTGGAAAAATGTTCACGACGCCGGACGGATGGCAAGTGACAAGTTTCGCTCCCTTCGGTGAGCTAAAAATACATTTGTAAAAACTTTATAGTATTAGCTCCAGGTCCTATTTTACCAGTAAAACAGAGCTTGTTTACAACAGTAAACAAGCACTGCTCCTCTTCCTGGGGTTTCAAAAGGAACATGACTTGTATGAACAACAGTTGAAATGCCTGGCTCAACCGGCATTCACATGAAGTTAAACTGAAATTAAATTAGCTGTTTTGGAAAGGATTCCAACACCACCGTTACGATGGTTAACAATAGCCAAAAACTGATGGAAAATTATCACTATAAAACACTCATTCAAGTGAGTTATAAATACAAAAAAACACATTTATATGAAATAGGTAAATTTTATTTGTATATTTTTCAAGTTGAAAATGATGATAGAAAATGTTAACAATCATACAAATGACATTTACACAAAACAAGATTAAAAGACAACGAATGAATGACGTCACATGCAGTTACAAAATGATATTGATAAAATAAATGAATTATTTAAATATACAAAATTTATTGTTTTTGTACATTCCACTCTTACAATTACAACAACACACTTTCTCTAAAACTATGACATGTTTTACAGGCTCGAATTTCTCCCTTCCTCATGATCCCTTACAGTACGTGGAGAGTGTATTCCACCCAACCCAATTCCACCCATCCAAATTTGTTGCAAAGCATAACCAGCACAAGCAAAGTTTCAGCCAATGGACCTCTGGGTTCAACCCGGAGGTCCATTGGCTGAAACATTGCTTGTGTTTTTTGACAGTATGTACAAAATTTGAAAGTTATAGCTTGGGTGATAACTCCACTCTGCAGGTGATTTAGTTACAATCCATTCTCCACAAAAACGGTATATACCGTTCACTGAATGAGTGAAACAAAATGATCATTCAAAGGAAATTTAACCCTTCAGCCACATGTGCTTGTGTAATTTACAAATTAAACAGTCCAAAAATAATACGTTTTTCAAATTATTTTAATAAAAAACATAGTAGGTGAGCCCAATGAGAGAGTCACATGATATGGCTCTGTTGAAATTTTTTGAAAAAATGTAACCCTTTACCCAACGAATCACCCGCATAATATGCAAATTTAGCAGCTGAAAAAATATTATTTTTTCGAAAAATTTCAACAAAATCATATCATGTGACCCCTCTTTGAAACAAGCTCATCAAGCTCGTTCCAAAGAGGGGGCCACATGATATGGTTTTGCTGACATTTTTTGAAAAAATTTAAAAAGGATATTTAAAATAATAAATTTTGAAATCGTCTATGTTGGGTAAAGGGTTAATGAACAATTATTGAAATAATAAATTTTGATATCCTGTGTATTCTGTAAAGGGTTAAGGAGGAGTGTTAGAATCTACTTTTGCACAGGTGTTTACAAGGGAAGAAAATATCATTGAATGTTAACTGCAAAATACCATGAAGTTCCTTCAAATACAGTGTGTGGAGAGTGTATTATCACTAAATCACCCACAGAGTGGAGATTCCACCCAAGTAATAATTGCAAATTTTGTTGCAAAGCATAACCAGCACAAGCAAAGGGTTAAACCCAGAGGCCCATTGGCTGAAACATTGCTTGTGTTTTCTGTCGATATGTACAAAATTTGAAAGTTATAACTTGGGTGATAACTCCCGGGCCACTCTGTGGGTGATTTAGTTACAATCCACACTCCATGGACTGTATGTGTATTCAAAATATTTATTTATTTATTTATTGGTGTTAAAAGTTGCATATTTCTGCACAAGGACAAACCATGATCACAAAACAGATATAAAGTCAAGTGAGGCCAATTGTTTATACCCATTTTAGAGGACTTCCACCCCGGGCAGTAAAAACAGAGCTTGTTGACCACAGTAAACAAGCTCTGTTTCACTTCCTGGATTTCCCACAGGGATTGAATCGAAATAATCACTGGAAGGAACTGTAAAGAGAAACATTGGAAGCAACTTTACCACCGGTATTTAGAAGGGAGAAAATGTCAAAGAATGTTAGTTAACCTCAAAATACCATAGAGTTCCACCAAATGTGAGTGCTCAAATTATAAGTGACTGAACTTGGCATTTATTTTTTATTTTTTCAAGTATCCAATGAGACCGAAGTTTCCTGTAATGCTTATTTGTCCATTATTTATTGTGTTAACCCTTTTCCTAACACGAAAGGCAGATGACGCTTGCAAACAGTATTTTTGAATAACTAATTTTTTTCCATTTTCTGGCATCCAAAACATTGCTTATAACCTCTCACTAGAATGAGCTTGTTTTAATGAGGGGTCATAAGCTATGTTCCTGAGACAAGAAAAATGAAAAAAAATAATGAAAATTGAATGGTGATTTGTGTGAATGGCGCTGACCAATTTTGTCTGTTACATTGGGCAAAGGTTTAACCCTCTACAGAATGTTGTTGAAATATCTAAATTTGCAGCAGCCGATTTTGTCCATAATGCACCCAGAAATTGACCCAATTCAGTCTTGTTTTATAGAGCTCATTTCCCTAATACAGTTTGATATTTAACCAAATTCTACCTTGTTTGACAGAGCTCAGTGAGCTCTGTCACACAAGATACAAATGGTTAAATTCATAGCTAAACAACAGAAAAACAGGGTTATTGGAGAAAATTCTGTTGCACTACCAGAGTGCTAGTGGGTAACCCTTTACCCAATGAATCGGCCCCATCCGCCCACGTAATATGTAAATTCAGCAACTGAAAAAATGTTATTTTTCAAAAACAGTCAACAAAACCATACCATGTGACCCCCACTTTGGAACGAGCTCGTTCCAATGAGGGGTCACATGATATGGTTTTGTTGATATTTTTTTAAAAATTTAAATGAAAGTGTCAATGACACTGTAGCTCAACTTGTCAAGACAAAGACATGTACATGTATAGTATGTGACACAGCAATGACAAACATCTAGGTAATGACCTGATAACAAAGGTACATATAAAGTATTGTAACGGTCTGTACATAAATACTGACCGTTGCCTGTAACAAATGTATAGGTAAAGTATTGTAAAGGTGGGTGACAGATGCTAAACTAGAAAAGAAATCTTTGAGTCCCAGAGTGGGTCTGACTGAACCCCAAAATATTTGTTCTCATAGCACAGTGATAACAAAGGCACCCCAAAACACACTCGTTCCTGTCCTCAAGAAGTTTTGTGAAGATCAGTTCATAAATACGAGCTGTATAGAACTTGTGACAAAAAACTGATTGGACCTAATTTCGGTACAAAATGGCCACTGGCAGCCATCTTGAATTTTGGACCGTACCCAGAAACACTCATTCTCATCCCAAGGAGATAACAAAGGTACCCAAGAAGTTTTGTGAAGATCGGTTCATAAATACAGCCTCTACCCTGAGCCGTATTGACATGTGTGCTTACATTGTGTAAGTAGCACTGAATAAATCAAAATTCATCTAATTTGCATAATTTCTGCACAAAAAAAAACCCTTACAATATGTGATGTATTCCATGTTACTAAACATTCATACAAAAATTTATTCAAATCAGAACTTTCATACAGAAGTTCTATACAAAAGACTGATTGCACTAATTTTGGTACAAAATGGCTGCTGGTGGCCATCTTGAATTTCGGACCACACCCAAAAACACTCGCTCTCATCCCACGGTGATAACAAAGGTACCCAAGAAGTTTCGTAAAGATTGGTTCATAAATATGGCCTCTAGTCTGAGCTGTATAGAAGATGTGTACAAAAAACTGATTAGACCTAATTTCGGTACAAAATGGCCACTGGCAGCCATCTTAAATTTTAGACCGCACCCAGAAACACTCGTTCTCGTCCCAAGGTGATAACAAAGGTACCCAAGACATTTCGTGAAGATCAGTTCATAAATACAGACTCTAGTCTGAGCCGTATTGACATGTGTACTTGCTGTGTGTAAGTCGCACTGAAAAAATCAAAGTTCATCTAATTTGCATAATTTCTGCACGAGAAAAAAACCCGTATTATATGTGATGCATCCCATGGTACTAAACATTCACACAAAAAAATTATTCAAATCAGGACTTTCATATGGAAGTTCTGTGCAAAAATCTGATTGCACCTAATTTTGTACAAAATGGCTGCCATCGGCCATCTTGAATTTCGGACCAGACCCAAAAACACTCGTTCTCGTCCCACGGTGATACCAAAGGTACCCAAGAAGTTTCGTAAAGATCGGTTCATAAATACGGCCTCTAGCCCGAGCCGTATTGGCATTTGCACTTACAGTGCTGAAAGTAACCCCAAAAAACATCAAAATTAGTCTAATTTGCACAATTTACGTACGAGAAAAAAACCCGTATTATATGTGATGTATCCCATGGTACTAAACATTCATACAAAACATTATTCAAATCAGAGCTTTCATATGGAAGTTCTGTACAAAAAACAGATTTCTGCATCGTCGGTACAAAATGGCGGCTGGCAGCCATCTTGAATTTCGGACTGCACCCAAAAACACTCATTCTCGTCCCACGGTCATAACAAAGGTACCCAAGAAGTTTCGTAAAGATCGGTTCATAAATACGGCCTCTAGCCCGAGCCATAGCAGCTTGGCACTTACAGCTCTGAAAGTAACACTAAATAAATCAAAGTCAGTCTAATTTGCATAATTTACGCACGAGAAAAAAACCTGTATTATATGTGATGTATCCCATGGTACTAAACGTTTATACAAAACTTTATTCAAATCAGAACTTTCATACAGAAGTTCTGTACAAAAAACTGATTTTTGCATCATCGGTACAAATTGGCCGCTGGCAGCCATCTTGAATTTCGGACCACACCTAAAAACACTCGTTCCCGTCCCAGGGTCATAACAAAGGTACACAAGAAGTTTCGTAAAGATCGGTTCATAAATACGACCTCTAGCCCGAGCCATAGCCAATTGTTGACGGACGGACAGACAGACGGACGACGGGCCATGACAATAGCTCAAATTTGACTTCGTCAAAGTTGAGCTAAAAATGATATTTAAAATAATAAATTTTGATGTCGTCTACTCTAGGTAAAGGGTTATGGTCACTTCCACATCTATGGCTATAGCGAGATTAATACCCATGCTTCCCATGTTAATGGACATCCACTCAGTCAGTGGTTAACAGTTCCTATTTTACAAGTAAAACAGGATTTGGTTACCATGGTAAACAAGTGCTGCTCCATTCCTCAGTTTTCCCACATGGTACTTACAATGCTATGTGGACCAGTGCTTGGGATGCCACATTTCAATCACAGGGCATGATTAGAAGTGTGCATAGTGGTGATTTGGGTTGAGTATGAGGGAACATTTTACTCTCGATGGCAGGGTGGCTCCCTGGAGAAATTTATGGAAAAATGGAAGCTCAATGGTGGCATCCAGTGGCTTCTCTGCACATGCCTACAATGCTTTCCAGCCACAATATTCCCACAATTTTGTAAAAACATGTTTAAATTTTGATAAAGGAAAGTAAATTTATGGGCAGCTGATGAGAGACCCAAGCAGGAGCTGTAGCTATATGTATGGGGTATGGTATTATCTATATTTATTTATTTATTGGTGTTTAAGGTCACATATTTCTGCAGAATGGCTAATTGTGAATGCAATATGGAGATGAAGTCAAGTCTAGCCAATTGTTTCTACCCATGTTGCTCATTTTAGAGGACTTCCACCCCAGTCATTGGTGACTGGGCCATATTTATCAGTAAATAGAACATGTTTACAACAGTAAACAAACCCTGCTGAACTTCTTGGAGTTCCCATGGAGAGAGATGGTATTACTTACAATAAGATGTGTATATCCATAACTATCTTGTGTCCAAGTGTTACTGCAGTTAATACCATGACTCTGGTCTCCATGTTTGAGAAAACGTTTTGATTTATAAAAAAGGCAGGAGAGTTTCCTGGGTGTGATTCCTCACCCAGATGCATGCAGTTTAACTCTTAAACTGCTGAGTAATTTTATTAAAATATTTTTCATCAAATCTAGTCATGGCTGCTCTGAAGACAAATCTAGTCATGGCAGCTCTGAAGATTTGATAAAAATTCATGAAAATTTAACTTGAGAAAGCATTGGTTATAAAGTCTATTCAATTTACAGCGGAGAATTCAGTTATATATTTATTTATTTATTTATTAGGGTTTAATGACACTTTAACAGTCAGGGTCATATCGTGTCAGTGACAGTTTTATAGGTGGAGGGAGCCAGAGTACCTGGAGAGAACCACCGAGCAAAGACGAGCAGCTGTCAGCTCCCCAACATCGTAACTCCGCACTGCAGCACAGGCAGGGTTAGATTGGTTGAAGACATGCATGCTATCGTCGTGCAGTACGCCTTAGTACATGGCGTCATTGCGTCCCCATGTGAACAATCAGGGTGAAGTGCCTTGCCCAAGGACACAAAGTGGGAATCCGAATCGATCGCTCAGACGGTCACCCATCCAAGGTTTAACCGGGCTCAACGTTGCTTAACTTCGGTGATCTGACGAGAGCCGGTTAACGCCATCGCGCCTCCCAGTCTTGTAGTAATGCATTGGTAAAATAAAGATACACTCCATCCACCAAAGAACAGCGCTAATTCTTTCACAGTTTTAGTGATCCAGTGGTGTGCAAAGAAAATGTAAGGAAATTACGTGTCTACAGACCAATGGGGCAACTATCAGACATTACAATTACTGATTGCCATAATGCCTAGTCAGTATAACATAGAGAGTAATCACTTGACTGGACTGGTTACATGAAATAATTCATGAGAGGTGAGGGACGTTGTACAAACACGAGTGCGCGAATGCGCGCTCGTGTTTTATAATATAGTCCCTCACCTCGAATGAATTATTTCATGTAACCAGTCCAGTCAAGCGATTACTCTGTTCATTACTTTTCATTATTAAAGATAATTATATTATTTAACCCTTTACCTAGTGTAACGACCAGCGCTATTCTCAAAAATCTCCAATTAATTTTCATTATTTTTTCATTTTTTGTCTCTAAAACATAGGTTATGACCCCTCATTGGAATGAGCTCAACGAGGGGTCATAACCTATGTTTTTGAGACAAAAAATGAAAATAATAGCTATTCAAGAATTTTTTTGCAAGTGTTGTCTGCTTTTCATATTCGGTAAAGGGTTAAAAAAAACCCCCAAAACAATGAAGTCCCCATTACATCTACGGCAAAGCATCTCTGCACGCACGGATACATGACACAATTGTTGATTGCATAATTTACTTGTGAAGTTATCGTTTATAATCAAACCCAGAAATCCCAGTAAATCACACTTTGGAAAGTAATAAATCAAGGTATTTGTCAAAAAACAACATGAAAATAGTGAAGCTATAAGCTGTAGCTTGTTTACCTTTGAAGAAATCCGGCACTGAGTGTATGTGTTTGTTTAATATGGTTTAATGACACTTTCAATAGCCAGGGTCATAGCATGTTGGACAGTTCTATGGATGGAGATGCCAGAGTACCTGGAGAAAACCAATGAACAATGGCAGGCAAGTGGCAGACTAATCAACCTACTAACCCAGAACAATCAGAGTTGGCAGCAATTGAAGGCAAGTGTATTATATCGACATGCAAAACATCTTAGTACAAAGCACCACCGTGGCCCCACACATCAGTATGGTGAGAGGTAAAACTGAACTCAGACCTCCTGAATACCTCCTATATAAGTTGGGTGGGTGAGGGATCTCATTATATATCTTTTGTCTGCCTCAAAATATACATGTTGATTGTTTATTCTTCCATCTACAAATCTTACATTATTTGGCCTTTGACAAACAGATTCAAGACTTCAGACAAATAGCAACAACATTCGCACAAAATGCACTTGATACATTTCTCCAGAACCATATGATGGATTTATAATGACGATTAAGCAGAGGGTTCTTTGACAATGAAATAATGTGATGTAGCACACAAAACAATCCCTTATGAATAAATACTGACTGATGGAAATAATTTAGCCCCCTACTAGATAGATATGTTCAAAATCCATTTTGTCAGACATAATCACATCAGAATAAATCTTTGCTACCAATACAGCTGCAAATGACTTAACAGTGTTTCTATATTACTGTTGGCCCCCTGTACGTGCAGCCAACAATGATGTAAAAATGCTTTCAAGATAAATGCATCATACCAGTCAAGTGCTCAAAGAAGAATACACTTTGGATCACTTTTTCATATCAATATAACAGTGGCAGTATGGTGATTGAATGGTTAATTGAAAGATCATGCAAAAATTGTTTCCAGTCAGCTGTACCCACTGATTTCAATACAACAGGATTATTGGAATAACCATTGATCAGAAAAAGATTTCCCGGGCTTCATCATTTCGAAGGGAGCATTTGTTTCTATAAATAGACAGTATGCAACAAAAATTTTTTTTTCAAGTGTTCAATCTTGCAGTCCCTTACAATTGTCAATTGCATTTTAACCCTTAACCCTTTACTTAACACGAAAGGAAGATGACACTTGCAAACAAAAATCTTTAAATGACTAATTTTTTTTCATTTTTGCATCAAAACCATAGCTTATGACACCCCAATGGAATGAGCTCAACGAGCTCATTCCAATGAAGAGTCATAAGCTATATTTTGGAAAAAAAAAATGAAAAAAAAAAGAAAACTGAATGGTGATTTTTGTGAAATAGCACTGGCCGGTTTTGGCCGTTATGTTAGGTAAAGGGTTAAAGGCCTATTTCTGACTTTTACAACCTCAGAACAGGTGTCCTTAACATGCCATCATGAGTAGGTCCAGCTGACAATATATAGAATAAATAGGTACCAGGGCCAGTAATCTGATTTAAACCATGAGTGGGATAAGGGTTTTAACGGCTCGACTTGATGAGTGGTTAAAACCCTTATTCTACGAGTGGTTTAAATCTGATTACCAGTCCAAGTACCTCTTGTTTTATTTGTTCCATGCTCTTAATAAATAATCAACTTTGTCACTTAAAATGGAGAAAAAATGACACTTTCTGTCGCAAACACACAGGTTTGTTTTGTTTACATCTGCACCTGTGGGCATTACTACCGGCTGTATGTGAATGCTTGATGGACAGCTAGACACATCATCAAAGCTGATTGAAATTACCTTGCTTTTTCAGTCAAATTATTATTAACAATTCTTAAATTTAATTTTAAAAATTTAATTGTGGGAATTTTAAATTTAATAAGTCATTGCACATAGTAGATAGTACCACAAAACGTTGTTGTATGTTTGAATGATTTTTTTTTTAACTCCAGTAGATACTTTACACTGGTAGTGGGGTTAAACGCTAAAATTTAACATATAGAATATAACATAGTAGCTTAGTGTACCAAATGTTCATCACGAGTGGTGAAGTGGTGTTAACCACGAGCCTTTGCACATGGTTATCATCACTTCACTACAAGTGGTGAACATTTGGAACACCAAGGTACTTTGGGGTTATTTTATTTATACCATGATTTCAGATTATTAAGAGTTGCTATTATTTTTTCTCGATTTTACTAAGCAGCAGACATACATACATGCGTTTTTGTTTACACGAGCATCGATGGGCAGTACGTCAGCTGTTAATTTTATCTCAGAAACAAAATGGAAAAAGAAACGGGGCCTTTTTCATTTTAATAACATAATAAAATACTATTTCGAGTTATGGATGCTTTATTAACATGAGACAATGCATGTTTGTTAATTCTGGGTGTTTTATGGGGTAAACTCATTTAAAAACGTAATAAATAATTGCCACTTTCATTTCACTCTTCATGAGGTGACGTGCAATAAATTTAGACAAGTTCGTATTCAGGTTGACGTCACCAAAGGTCAAGGATGTAGTTCCACTGCAGATGTAAATTTTAACTATTGAAATCCCATTGCTGGCATGTTCAAGAAATTTGGTGTATAAAGCTAAAATTTATGTCATTGGCTTTTCATATACAGTAGAATAGGTAAGCATGGTATAAATACAGGCTTTTCACAGGCGAGCATGGTATAAAAACAAATTACACAGACAGTAGTTTCTAATCAAGTCTTGGATGCCTGTTAAGACAGCCAAGACTTGACTAGAAATACTGTTAAGCCAGTGGACATGTACATGCTGTGGTCAGGTGTGATTTCTGGAGAACTATCTAGGCCCTTAAGGGTTATTAATTAAAGAATATAATTTGATGGCTGCAAAAAATGAAGATGGTTGGGAGGAACACATTTTTCATGACAATGTGACAATGAAAATGGAATATTAACATTGATTATTGACAAAAAACAAATGCAGGGTTTCCTGCTGGAAAGGGTTGATAAACCTGATGGCAATTCAAGGCTCTTTCTCGACATTTTTCCAAGCAAGCCAGAAAATAAGCAGACTGTCATCTGCAAAATGAGGTCCCCAGAGGGTGAATTTAGTGATGCTACCCTGCACAGCAGGGTAGCATCACAAAATTTACCCTCTGTGAACCTCAATCTGAATCAGGGTCCCAAAACTAAACAGAAAGAAGTACGCAGAAGATAAATGGCCCACTGTATGGGATCACATCATCAAATTCACCCTCTGGGGACCTCATTCTGCAAATGTCAGATTGCTTATTTTCAGGTCTGTTTCCAAGCCCTACAATAGCCAAATTCAAGGATTTACAAGGTCCCACCTTCACTAGTCCTATTAGGACTCTCCGGTCATTAGCCCTTCCTCCCATTTCTCAGCAAGAGAAGTGGCAGGAGATGGGTAATGACCGGAGGGTCCCAGTTAGGATTTTGCCTTCAGAAGCTATGGCGTACAAAACTATATGGTTACAATAATGTGCTTTGTCAGCATTTTTATTTCCTGAATACAACTTGGACCCTCCAGTCAATACCACTCCTCCCACTTTCCAGCAAAGGAAGTTGGAGGAGGTGGTAATGACCGGAGGGTCCTAGTTAGGATATTGCCTTCACAAACTATGGCATATTTATATATTATATTTATTGCTGTTTAAGGTCACATACTTATGCACAATGGCTAATCATGACCCTGTCAGTTTTATGGGTGGAGGAAGCCAGTGTACCCGGAGAGAACCACCAAGCATCGACGAGCAACTGCCAGCTCCCCAACATCATAACTCCGCACTGCAGCACATGCAGGGTTAGATTGGTTGAAGACATGCGCACCATCAACATGCAGAATGCCTTAGAACACGGTGTCATCGTGCCCCCATGTGGACAATCGGGGTTAAGTGCCTTGCCCAAGGACACAACGCGGGAGTCTGAATTGATCGCTCAGACGGTCACCCATCCGAGGATTAACCGGGCTCGACGTTGCTTAACTTCGGTGATCTGACGAGAACCGGTTACCACAATGCCACCACCCCTCCCCCCTCCCCCCAAACTATGGCATACAAAACCATATGGTTATGATAACGTACTTTAGTTTTTTATTTCCTGAATATTCAAGGCTCTTCAAGGCCACCTGACCCATTTTCCAGGATTTCAAGGCCTTGAACAGCCCCAGTCAAATTCAAGGTTGTAACTTAAAGCCAAAGCCCCATGGGAATTGATGCTGCATTACTAGTTTTCATGCTTTTCGTTCGGTAAACATCATGCCTTTGATGATGTGAAGGCTGTGACACTAATACTGCAGTAACAGCCTAACAGCTTTAACATCATCAGAGGGAGGAGTTACACACATGGATTGACAGGACGCCATCATGGGTGGGAATTAAGTAGATAGAGATTCAGCATTTTTCTCTGACGTTCCTGCAATCCATTTGTATATATCTCAGTGGCTGTAGCAGGACTGGCAATCTAGAAAATGAAGGGGTGAAAAACAGTTCCCCTCTTCAGATTGCTTGGGAATGCAATTCCACCTGAAATTTTCAATGCAAAAACTTGTATGCTATTTTGGTTATATTCACTTCAAGGTATTAATACTGTGACTGAAAAATTGTACTACATTCAGCTACATAGTGAAAAAATCTTCTCATTATGCATTCAATTCTTATGTGACTGTCTTCTCCACTCAAAATCTATTGAAATGCGACACAGAATGGGTCATGAATTATTGGGAATCAATGCAACATTGACAAATTGTCCCCTGAGTTCCAATGTGTTCTCTGTGCAATGCACAGAGAACACATTGGAACTCAAGGGACGAAAAATGATAATAGATTTTAAAGGCAGTCCCAAACAGGTCTGGCATTCCAGAAAATCATGGGGTGCAAAAAATTGCCCTCCTTAATTTTTTCTAGGCGTGCAGCACTCCTGCACTCTTAAAGAATGCCAGGCCTGCTGTACATGAATACCATGTTTAAATACTTGTGTACTTAAAAGCTTTTTTGTTTATTGAGCATCAATCCTTTACCTAACGAATCGGTGGCATCTGCCCATGTAATTTGCGAACTGGGCAGTTGAAAAAAAATATTTCACAAAAAATTTCAATAAAATAATATCATGTACGTGAGGCCACATGATATGGTTTTGTAGAAATGTTGTGAAAAATTTGAAAAAATTAATTAACCCTTTTAACAAAACATTAATACATAACAATCAGCAGCACCCATCCAAGTAATTTACAAATTAAATATTTGCACATGACGTCAACAAAACCATATCATGTGCCCTCAGTGGAAAGAGCTTAATGAGATTGTTCCAATGAAGGAGTCCAATGATATGGTTTTGTTGAATATTTTTGAAAAATTGGGGAAAAAATTACCTATTTTTCAATCATGTACGTTGGATAAAGGGTTAAACAAATTTTGATATCACGTTTTTTGTAAACGGTTAACATCTGTTGCTGCATCTAGGGCATCATTTTGAACACAACAAACCATAAAGTCATGTCTTGCGGATAGTTTATAGTGACACTGGAGGTCTCTCACTCCAGGCATTGGGTACCAGGCCCTATTAATTATGTCAGTCAAGCACGATTTGTCTGTCACAATAAAAATGCAATGTTCTACTTCCCAGGGTTCCCACAGTTAAAACTCAAAGCTAATTCAGTCATATTGGGAGAATGTATCACTGATCTCTATATAGTACGGCAGCTGTGGAATGGTCACTTTCTACGGGTGGGCAGTATTTCAATGGACGCAATACAGTGGAGCCCACTTAAATGGATATCTTTTAAATGAATATCCCTCTTAATTGAATATAATTTCCAAACACAAAACCGTTTACCATACTTTAAGTACAAATTTGCCCTGTTAATTCCATAAAGGTTATAGAGTAAACTCCTGTTAACCCTTTAGACAATGCAAACGATATCAAATTTTATTATTTTAAATACCATTTTTTGAAATTTAAAAAAAAATGTAAACAAAACCATATCATGTGACCCCTCGTTGGAATGAGCTCGTCAAGCTCATTCCAACAAGGGGTCACATGATATGGTTTTGTTTACATTTTTTGAAAAATAATATTTTTTCAACTGCTGAATTTGCATATTACGCAGACGGATGCGGCCGATTCGTTGGGTAAAGGGTTAGTTGAATTAAAAATCTTGCATTATGTCGAGAAATTGCCCTGACAGTCACTGAATTACTCTTGCATATTGCCCAATTTGGCCTCAGTACATCCAGTGCAGGTATTTAATCTATTATATCTTGTTTGACAGAGCTCAAGGAGCTCTGTCAAACAAGATAAAATAAAATAAATCTTCGTTTATGTCTAGAATACAGGAAAGTGATCAAACTCCTATTAACTGAATATTCCTGTTAATTGAATAATTATGACCGGCAATGTGGCTACTCAATTAACAGGGTTCTACTGTAATATTATACTGAATACACCAATTATACGAATAATCATAAAAAATTTAACTAATGAAGCACCACGTACAACCCGGTGCTTCATTAATTAAAAGTTTCCTGATGATTATTTTTTATTACCCGGTAAATGCATGCGTGGTCAACACTGCACACTCATGGATTATGACCAGTCCACAGCGACTGTGTGATACAACTGGATTAGGGGAACACTCATCGGTCACATACAGAAAAGTGTCTCACCTGCTGTCTTCTCAGAAGGATGTTGTTGCTATAAATAAACAATTCTCAACAAAAAGTATTTTCTCAAACATTGTCAATTTTCCAACATCTCACAATCAGTGACCAGTTTTAACCTGAAGTGGCCTAATTCCGGCTCTGGAAACTTTTTAATGCAAAGGAACAGGTGCCCTAACATGCATTGTTTGGGTAAACTCAAAATTTTCAAGTACCTTGTCAGTTGTTTGTAGGCATGTCTGGCCTCTGTAGGCAGCCAATACTTGACTAGAAACGATGGCAAAGCCACAAAAGGTAGACTTTCAACGTATAAGGAAAATGAAATAAAAATCTCCAGGCCCTTAACCCTTTACCTAACATGAAAAGCAGACGACACTTGCAAAATTAATTCTTGAATAACTAATTTTTTTCATTTTTTGTCTCAAAAACATAGGTTATGACCCCTCGTTGGAACGAGCTCGTTCTTACGAGGGGTCATAACCTATGTTTTTGAGACAAAAAATGAAAAAATAGTGAAAATTAATTGGCGATTTTTGAGAACAGCGCCGGCCGGTTTTGGCCGTTACGTTAGGTAAAGGGTTAATTGGTACAGTGCTGAATTATTTTTGGCTCCGAAAATGTGTTCACGTCTTTGCCTTGTTACAATTTATGGGGGAATCTATACAGACTAAATAATTTCACTGTAAGGATAAATGGAAACACATCCACAGAATATGAAGCCTTTAAGTAGCAGTACATGCACCACAGAATAAAGCCCAAATATGGGCTTCCAGCACTCTACCAGTTAATATTATTTATTTATTGGTGTTTAAGGCCACATATTTCTGCACAATGGCTAATCATGACCTCGACAATTTTACGGGTGGAGGAACCAGGAGTTTCTGGAGAGAACCACCAAGCAACTGTCAGCTCCCCAACATACTAACTCCACACAAGCAGGGTTAGCACTGGTTGAAGACAAGTGCACCATCGACGTGCAGTACGACTTAGTACACAATGTCACCGTGCCCCCACGTGGGCAATGGTGGTGAAGTGTCTTGCCCAAGGACACAACGTGGTTGCCACAAGTGGGATTCAAACAAAGGACCTCTAGGCTTGCAGCCACCGCACTCCACTCTATCAGTTAAGGGATAAAGAATAAACTTTGATGTCTACGAAAAATGAAAATGTTGATGATGTAAACATTTTTACCAGCAATACAAATTGAATATTCAATCCTTTACCTAACATGAAAAGCAGACAGCACTTGCAAACAAAATTCTTGAATAACTCATTTTTTTGTCTCAAAAACATAGGTTATGACCCCTCCTTGGATCGAGCTCGATGAGCTCGTTCCAAAGAGGGGTCATAACCTATGTTTTTGAGACAAAAATGAAAAAATAATGAAAATTAATTCGTAATTTTTCTGAATAGCACTGGCCGGTTTTGGCCATAACGTTGGGTAAAGGGTTAAAACATATTTCAATTATTACTGACAAAAATAGATGTGAAGATTGGATAGCTGATACGTATTTACTCTGAGTGGTAGACTGTTGGACTTCTGTGCTAGAGGTCCCGAGTTCGATCCCCTGCGGGACGACCCGCGTTGTGTCCTTGTGCAAGGCACTTTATCCCAGTTGCCTACATGGGGGCACGATGACGCCGTGTACTAAGGCGTACTGCATGTCGATGGTGCACATGTCTTCAACCGCTGTAACCCTGCTTGAGTGGAGCTTGAACAGAGTTAGAATGTTGAGGAGCTGACAGTTGCTCGTCGATGCTCGGTGGTTCTCTCTGGGTACTCCGGCTTCCTCCATCCGTAAAACTGTCCCGGTCACGATTAGCCATGGTGCATAAGTATGTGACCTTAAACACCAATAAATAATAATAATAATAATAATACATAGTTACTAATTTCTGTGATAGGCTTTTGATGTTTGATGATGTGAAAGCTGTTATGCTGTGACCACTGTCACAGAGGAATAGGTTTCATGTCATCAAGAGTCATGTTGATTGACCTAACATCATTTTGAGAGGGGCAGAATGACTTGCGAAATTTTTTGCTGATGTTCTGGCAATCCAGTTGTATAGAGATCAGTGGATTATATGCAGTATTTCTTTTTGAGATCAGATACAGTTCCAAATCTGTTTTTAACCATGATTAAAGAGGCACATTCACTGAAAACACATGGCTTGGTGTCATCATTTCCACTCAAACTATTTTTTAAACGTCCTCTATTTTATTTTCATGTAAATGGAAGAGAGATAAAATAATAAATAGTGATAAAAATTGATAAAATTGTGACTGACATAAAGAAATGATGAATCTTTGGAAAATTTTCAAGTATTCTCAGCTAGAACAGAATTGATTAAAATAGCTGTCATCCATACCATGTCTGCTGATAATAATGCTGTGATTTTATATGAAAGAACTTATGGGATATCAACTGATTGGCCCAATTTATTATTTATTTATTGATTGGTGTTTGAGGTCACATACTTATGTACAATGGCTAATCATGACCGTGAGTTTTATGGATGGAGGAAGCCGGAATACCCAGAGAGAACCACCAAGCATCGACGAGCAACTGTCAGCTCCTCAACATTCTAACTCTGGTCAAGCTCCACTTTAGCAGGTTACAGCAGTTGAAGACATGTGCACCATCGATGTGCAGTATGTCTTAGTACACGGCATCATCGTGCCCCCGTCTAAGCACCAGAATTGAGTGTCTTGCCCAAGGACACAATGCAGGTTGTCCCAGACGGGGATCAAACTCGGGACCTCTAGCACAGAAGTCCAACAGTCTACCACTGAGCCACTGCGCTCCCGATTGACCCAACGGAAATTAGCCTTTTAACTGATACAGTTTCATGCAAACAGTAACATCATGTAAATGTACCAAAATCTTTTTGTATTGAACTTTTCGGTTTTTCTCTTTATTTATCAGTGTTAAACTGGTAGAGTGCTAAATTATTTTTGGTCATCAAAATTGGTTAGCATACCTTTGCCTTGTTACAATTTATGGGAGAGTGCCTGTTGGCACTCTCCCATAAATTATAACAAGACAAATCTAACAGACTAAATAATTCCACTTCAAAAATAATATGAAGTATTTCAACAGAATATGAAGCCTTTACATTGCAGCACCTGCTCTCCAGAGTAAAGCCCAAATATGGGCTTCCAACTATATTTATTTATTTATTTATTGGTGTTTAAGGTCACATACTTATGCATAATGGCTAATCATGACCATGACAGTTTTACGGGTACAGGAAGCCGGAGTACCCAGAAAGAACCACCGAGCATCGACAAGCAACTGTCAGCTCAACATTCTAACTCTGTTCAAGCTCTGCTCAAGCAAGGTTACAGCAGTTGAAGATATGTGTACCATTGGTGTGCAGTGCGCCTTAGTACAGGGCATCATCGTGCCCCCATGTGAGCAACCGGGATAAAGTGCCTTGCCCAAGGACACAAAGCGGGTCATTCCAGACAGGAATCAAGCTTGGAACCTCTAGCATAGAAGACCAACAGTCTACCACTCTGCCACTGCGCTCCCAGGCTTCCACCTCTCTACCAGTTAAGGAAACTTTAAGGACACTATATCTTGACTGAAACATGAGTATTTATTTATTAGTGTTTAAGGTTCCCCGCGGGAACTCCGGGAAGTGAAGCAGTGCCTGTTTACTGCTGTAAACAGGCTCTGTTTTACTGGTAAAATTGGACCCAGTCACCAATGCTTGGGAGGTGCAAAAATATGTGACCTTAAACAAAAATAAATAAATAAATAAATAAGTGTTTAAGGTCACATATTTATGCATAATGGCTAATCGTGACCACAACATGGATGTAAAGTAAAGTCCTGGCAATCATTTATACCCATGTTTCCCATTTTAGAGGACTTCCACCAAAGGGATTACTTGCTGGGTTCTATTTAACCCTTTGCCCAACGTAACGGCCAAAACCGGCCAGCGCTATTCTCAAAAATCGCCAATTAATTTTCAAAATATTTTCATTTTTTGTCTCAAAAACATAGGTTATGACCCCTCGTTGGAACGAGCTCGTCGAGCTCGTTCCAACGAGGGGTCATAACCTATGTTTTTGAGACAAAAAATGAAAAAAATTAGTTATTCAAGAATTTTTTTTGCAAGTGTCGTCTGCTTTTCATGTTAGGTAAAGGGTTAAAAGAGTTTGGTTACGACAGCTTCACTTTTCAGAGTTCTCACAAGGATTCAAGACAAGCATGAAGTCATGTTTAGCCAATTGTCAAAACCTATGCTGATCACTATCAACAATCCACCCCAGGCGCTGGTCTTCAGATGCTATTTTACCTGTAAAGCAGAACTTAACCACAAGGGGGAGGGTCTCTTAATTGTTAAAGTGTTTATATTGACTGTTTACTGCAGATCACTTGTTAAAGTGTATACATTGACTGTTTATTGCAGATCACTTGTAAATCATTAACTTGTTGAGTGCTAAAAGCTCATATTAGGGCTTTATTCTAAGGCTATGCTTCATATTACCATTGAAGTTAATTTTTTTAGGGGTATGGATTTGCCTTATAACAATTTATGGTTTCAGCTTTTTTTAGCTTGAGACCTTGATTCAGACTGAAGTTCACAGAGGGTACATTTCGTGATGCTACATTCTTTGCACCAAATTCACCCTCTGGGGACCTCATTTTGCAGATGACAGTCTGCTTATTTTCAGACTTGATCATGACCACAACATAGGTATAAAGCCAAGTTTAGCCAGTCATTTACACATATACTATCAACTTTAAAGGATTTCCATCCCAGGCATTGGTTCTGGGCCCTATTTTACCAGTAAAGACGAACTTGTTTACTGCAGTAACGAAGCACAACTCTGCTTTCCAGAGTTTCCATGAGGATGACTTTCAAAATATTCATGACCCCAGAACTGATGAGGAATTAAGTCTTTCAGACCAGGATACTACTAACATAACAGTGGTTTTCTAGTCAAGTCTGGCTGTCCATATAGTTACTATGTGTCTGACACTGACGATATGGCTCCCTGGCGAAGATACAATGTACCACTCACAGATATATTATCTTTGTGGAAGTTGTTTTAGCTGTCACAATATGATGTGATTTTTGCAAGTGTCACATATTTCTGCACAATGGCTAATCGTGACCACAACAGTCAAGGCTGAAATCAGAGTAGTAAACAAGCACTGCTTTACTTCCATTGGTTCCCAGTGGGGATGAGTCGCAATAAATTGGTAATTAAATTTTTTTCAGACACAATGTGATACCCAAGATTTGAGTCTTGCTGTAAAACAAACACATACACAGACTGCAATGAGATCAATGTGCCAACTGAAATGAAATTAATGATTATAATATTGATTGCAATGATTTCTTGCATCACAATTATGTTCAATGATTACATGTTTCATTTTGTACCTTGGACTCAAGTTTAATTTCTTGTTGTCTTTGCAAAGCTCAAACTGAAGCCAACACTGTTGACGAATACCAAACCAAGAATTTTTTATTTATTGGTACTTAAAGTCACTTTTAGCGTCTATAGTTATATCAGGACTGCAACATAGGTATGAAGTAAAGTTTAGCCAATCATTTTCACCTATGCTGCCAATTATCACCCTTTACCAAACGAATCAGCCTTATCCATGTATTTATTTCTTGGTGTTTATGGTCACATACTTATGCACGATGGCTAATCATGACCGGGACAGTTTTACGGGTGGAGGAAGCTGGAGTACCCAGAGAGAACCACCGAGCATCGACAAACAACTGTCAGCTCCTCAACATTCGAACTCTGCTCAAGCAGTGTTACAGTTGTTAAAGGCATGTGCACCATCGATGTGCAGTACACCTTAGTACACGACATCATAGTGCCCCCATGTAGGCAACTGGGATAAAGTGCCTTGCCCAAGGACACGATGCGGGTCGTCCCAGATGGGGATCAAACTCGGGACCTCTAGCATAGACAGTCTACCATTGAGCCACCGCGCTCCCCTTATCCGTGTAATATACAAACTAAGTAGTACAAAAATAAAATGATTGATCAGAAAATTTCAATGAAACCATAACACGTGGCTCCTCACTGGAATAAGATTGTCAAGCTCATTCCAATGAGGGCATCACATGATATGGTTATGCTGAAAATTTTTGGAAAAATTGGAAAAAATAATATTGAAAATAATAAATTTTGATATTGTGTGCCTTGGTTACCAAGTCCTATTTTCCCAGTAAAGCAGATCAAACTAAGAAGAAGAAGAGATTGTCATTCGGAAGTGACTATGCCCCCGATGTGGCAATGACAATGATCTGTGACCTTGACCTCCATCAACCAAAAAATAATTTTGCTGGCAACACATCGTCTCCCCATAAGCAACATGTATGCCAAGATTCAACAAAATGCAACAAAGCATCTCAGAATTATGGAGTGCTCACAAAAATCTTCCGGACAGATGGTTGACCTTGATCTGTGACCTTGACCTCCATCAAACAAAACATTTTTTACGCGTGACACATCACCTCCCCATAAGCAACATGTATAGCAGGTTTAAAAAAATCCTTTGAAGCATCTCAGAGTTAAGGAGCTGACACAAAAATCTTCCTGATGGACAGACAGATGAATGGATGGAAATGACAAACACTGTATGCCCCTGAAAAATTTTTTCGGTGGCATAAAGATCATTCTGTATTACTGCACTGCATTGTGATTTGTGTGTAAAGACTTTTATGGGAAATCTTCATACAGATCCGTGATCACAAAAGTGATATCCAGTGTGATCAAATCGTGATCCGATCACAACACACTTACACCAGAAGATTGAGCTTTACTAGTTAAAATAATGTGAAATCAAGACCTCATCAACAAATACACACAAAAATAGTATCTTGGATACAATACACTCCCAAATAATTTTCAATTGATGAGTTTTCATGATGTTGTGGACAAAGAATTTCAACTGTATCATGACTGGATTGAGATCCGATTGAAATTCTATGCCTGCTTTGGAGATCATAGTACTCTTGTATGTTTCACTTGTGAAGCTACACCATTTCTTTGTTTTACACAGTTTGTGGTATTTCATGGACAAAGATATGAAAAATATGATATCTACTAATTCAAACTGAAGTACAAAGTACTGAGGATGATTGGACAAAGTAAATGAGAGTGGACAGGTAGTTTGTCTCAGCTGGTCATTACTGTCAATAAATATTAAAAATTAAGATGTAGTATCTACAACGGTAAAAAATAAGACAAAAATAATCATTATCATCATGTAACTTGCACAATATCTCCCTCAGTTAAAAGGATTCAAACAAATTAAAAAGTGACATTTTTCATGATTTCTCATAAATTTTAATGAACAGATGAACTCAACATTCTACCATACAGTACCATACGGTGAAAATATGATGGAAAGTAAGGTACTGAATTTAAAAAAAAAACCTCTAAATCATTATGTCATACTAATGCAGGGATGGGAATGAAATGCAATTTAATTTGCTGAAATTCGCTAAAATTCTCATATTCTTAAGACAAATTTGTGAAATTCATGTTTATTAGAAAATAAAAGAAAACTGAGTGAAGTTGCTAGTTAACCCTTTCCCCAACAGACAATATCAAAATTTATTATTTTAAATATCATTTTTTTTAAATTTTTCAAAACATTTCAACAAAACCACATGATAATAGTTATGTTGAAATTTTTTGAAAAATAGTATTTTTTCAGCTGCTGAATTTGCATATTATGCAGGTGGCTGTGGCCGATTTGTTGGGTAAAGGGTTAACAGATATCTTATTTCTGTGAATTTGCATGAAAATATTCTTTTAAGACCATTTTCACACAAATTTATAAAACTAAAACTTAGGTATTTTGGGCATGAATTCATTAAAATCAGCAAATAATTGCTAATTGTAACAGTATACATAATCAATGATTTTGCCTATTGCCACTGCTTACTGCCACCCAAAAGTCAACAGCACAAGAAGTACAAGTGTTAGTTTGTCAGTAAATCCATCAATTCATGATCAAATATTAAAAATCTAGAGTTCTCTGCCTTAAACTAGTAGATGACAAATCTGGACAGTAACTCTTGAACTATAAAAACTATTTGGTTTAAAACATGATGCAAACAAGCTGTTGCAGAACAAATTATTTGTGATTTTAAGAGCTCTTACAAAAATCGTCTTGAGCTGTGATGGATGGTAAAAATGAAACAAATTCCAAGTCCATAAGGGGCAGTAAGTCTGACAAAGTCTGAATGAGACCTACAAAGAATGTGGAATAAATCAATTTGATACACTTACATACCAAATATCATGTCATTCCACCAAATATTTTAAAAGTTATTAGGCCTAAAAAAATAAAAAATCTGTTTCTCAGGCTCTCCCGCATGGTCCTTTTGGCTGCCGCATGCTCTCTTTTTATAACCAATTTAAACTTAAAAAAAATAAAAATTAAATGGTTTATGTCTGATATTATACCCAAGTTGAAAAAATTGATGAATTTGTCCCTTGAGTACAAGAAGGCTTTGCAATGCTTTAGCATTGCAAAGCCTTCTTGCACTCAAAGGATGAAATACACCACCACCAATGCTATTTTGTAGATTTTGAGGCCTAAACTTGAACCAAGAACATGAACTTTTGATGGCAAAGAAGAAATTACTGAAATAAAAAAAACAAAAAAACAAAACGCTCGCCCGCATGCAATTTTACAAATAATGGCCTGAGAAACAGAAGATCTACTTTGTGTGGCTTTATGTTTAAAAACTTGTTGGTCACAAAAACTTTCTCACAGACTGACTATTGTTGCCAGATATAGAGCTGCTTGGTGAGGGGATTTAATCATGTAACACATCTGCAGATATCAGTCAGTTGATAAACTACAAATCTGACACATAAAGTTGTTGATCAATAGAGGATATCTAGTGTTTTTGAGTGGATACGGAAAATTATCTCATGAGTGACTGATATAAATGTTTATTTTTCGCGAACGCTTGCGCAAGCAAAAACAGCCATTTGTCTCGGTCACAAGTGAGATAATTTTCGGTATCCACTCAAAAACACTAGATTTTCTTTTTATTACACACTTTGTATAAGAATCTGATAATTCCACTTGTTTCAGCCTAGAATTGATGCTTCAAAGTAAACAGCGCATTGAATCACTGATACGCTAAAGTGATTTGATCGATAACCGGAACAGATAGTGTCTTGCAATCTGATTCAGATAGCGGGTTTCTAGTCCAAACATGGCTTGAAAGTCTGTAATATAAGTTTTTGATTTGGTACGTCCTTTGAAAGGACGTTCCAAACCCAAAACTTATATTACAGATTTTCAGGCCATGTTTGGACTAGCGGGTTTCATGCATCAATTCAAGGTGAATATGTGTTAAATTATTGCTGGAAACGATCAGCATCCTCTCAAAAACTCTAGATTTTCTTTTCATTATACGTTTTTAGAACAAATACGTTTTTAGAACAAATTGATCATTTCCAGTGATAATTTGACTCGTATTTACTTTGAAGTGATGCTTTGAAAGCCGCTATTTTGATTGATACCGTGAAAGTGAAAATTTCTATATCTTCACAGTGGGGGATACGATTTATTTCTATCTTTCCGCAATTTCTTCGATAATCTGTCGTTCAGCGTATAATAAATGAATCTACTAATAATTTCAACTATATAAATGCACAGAAAATATTGCTATAATCAGTTGATGAACTGGTAAGCCCAGGGTCATTGAAAAGATGACCAAATGGGGGAGGGGTGGGGTCAGGGAGTAGGTGTAAACCAAATTTGTCTCATCTGTGATCGCTCAAGTCCTGGCTGATTAAATATTCCAACATTCACCAAAGTAATGAAGTCACCCAAACGTTATCTGAAGTAAGCAAATTATTTGTGAATACATGCAGTTTCTAATTTTAACTTTGCTGCTGTTCAAATAAATGACTGCCACACACAACTGTGCATTATTTTAGCACTAACTAGGCATTTAGAGGATCTCTGAGTCTCCAGTTTATACTGAATTTACAAAATCAGTTCAGTAAATTAGGTCCAGATATACTTTATTGAATTTACTGGAAATTGTGGTTTTATTACATGGTCAACTTGTTTATTCTATATCATGGCTCATTGTCCCTTTAACTGGAAGAGTGAAAGATTAAATTTTTGGTAGCCAGACTCTGTGTATACGAATTTGTTTATAAATTACTGGAGAATGCCTATAGGTACTTCCCAAAAGACTGTAAAAAAATAAATCCTCAATAAACAAAATAATTTTTTTTCTGTAGAATGTGAGGCTTGAGCCTATTAAAAAAAAATTGTTTCTCGGGCAACTTTCTCTCAATTTTATGATGAAGGAGAGAGGAGTTTTTATTTTTATTGTTAATCCACAAAACAGTCATAAAAATAGTTGACATTAGGCCCCACAAAAGTAGATCTTCTGTTTCTCAGACCATTTTGTGTAAAATTGCATGTGGGCGGGTGGTTTTTTATTTTATTTTTTATTTTTGTAATCATTTCTTTGCCATCAAAAGTTCATGTTCTTGGTTTGTTTTATGTTTTAGGCCTCATAATCTACGGATTAGCATGGGTGGTGGTGTAGCATTGCAAAGCCTTCTTGCACTCACAGGACAAATTTATCAATTTTATTAACTTGGGTAAAATATCAGACATTAACCATTTAATTTTTTAAGCTTGCATTGGTTATAAAAAGATAGCATGCGGCAACCAAATGGACCATGTGGGAGGGCCTGAGAAACAGATTTTTAACTTTTTTAGGCCTTATTATTTTTATTCCTTTCACTATTCTGTGGAAAACTCAATGTTTTCAGCAGTGAACCTTTTCTCTACTCTAGCTGCAATTTTAACCAGCTGTATCTTGTTTGACAGAGCTCAGTGAGCTCTGTCCAACAAGATACAGTTGCTTAAATATTTAATTCAATACAGGCAAAATGGTATTATTTAAGATATTTCCAGGTTAAAAAAAGAGAGCGATGAGGCAGATTTTCAATGACGAGGGAGAAACAAGATATTCTTTTTTGATAGCCTAGCAAAAAAAATATACAGGCCTGTACAAGTTGGAAGAATGATCATCTCATTCTCTTATTGTCTGCATGAAAAGAAACAGGGTGACCGATTTTTTGTTGGCCTACATTACAAGACTTTAAGACAAATATGTGTAAGAGTTTTTTTTCTGTTTAGCTTCTTGTTTGGTTTGGTTTGGACAAGAAACTTGTTTATAGGTTGGTTTTTGCTTTCAGCATTTAAACATTTGTGCACTTATTAAATGTCACACAGTGACATTTTTTATTAATAGTATCCCGGGGTGGACTGGGCCAAGAAAAGTTACCGGGAAATGAACCAAGGCAGACTTCAGACCCCAAGAAAAATTAGATTTTTTGAACTGAACAAATGCTCCACTATTTACGGTAAATTCTTCAGTTGCTTAAGACTATTAATTATTTATTTATTGATGTTTAAGGTCACAAATTTCTGCAATCTGCTGATCATGTCTGAAACATGGATATAAAGTCAAGTCCAGCCAATCATTTATACCCATGTTGCCCATTTTAGAGGACTTCCACCCCAAGCTCTGGTGACTGGTCTTATTTTACCAGAAAAGTTAAAAAATTTATAGTAATTTATATATTTTTTATACTTACCAATGACCCAGACATAGCTGGTGCTAACTCTTAAAATATAGGGCCAAACACAAATTTTGCCCCCCAATCCCCAAAATTTGCATCTAAAACTAAAGAAAACATGTCCTGAAAGGCCCTCCACACTTCGCCCCTACTGCGCATGTGCAGTGTCAAGGACGTTCCGAAATTGGCGCCATTTATCATTCTAATAACCAGTGCCTGGTAAGCGCTATGTACTCAGCAGGGAGGCAAGAGTTCCCAACTCCTGGGAGGGCCATCCCCGTCTGGGTCATTGGTAAGTATAAAAAATATATAAATTACTATAAATTTTTTAACATTTTTATACTGTACCAATGACCCAGACATAGCTGAATAGTAAAAAGGCTGGAGGGCCAAGGACATAGAGCAAAATGGAATACGCTCAATAAAATAAAATAGAGTCATCCCCTGTAGGGAAAAGAAGTAATAGGCCTTACATGTATCTTTCTTATTTATGATAAATTAGAAAGATACAACACCTTCCAAAAATTGAGCTTCATACATCCATGTACTCTATTAATATCCAATAATCCTTATACTAATAATTTTTAAAGTAAGCCAATAATAAAGTAAGTCTAGAGAATAGAGACTCTTATACTCCTAAAAGTGTGTGAGAATTGCATAATCATGTCCGTTGACATATGCAATATTCAAAAGCTATACTTTAAAAACTAAGACTTGAATGAATTTTATAAACTTAAACTTCTCACTAAACAACCATCCCAATAACAGCTCAGAATTACTAACTCCGGAGGAGGTATCCCCTTGTTTTCATAGTAAAAAACAGGTGACCCAAGGGAACACCCTCCCCCCCCCCCCCCCTTTTTCTTGCCCTGGGTCAAATAGCCCAGAGCGAAGAGGGCAGCCGAACGGAGACACTGCCGAAACAGACAGCCTACCTAGCTATAGTAGCAACTGTTAAGTGAATGACATTCTGAGCAGTAGAGAATAGACCTAACAATAGAGGCCTCCAGAAATGGACTCGATATTTCTGAGATAAAATTCATGAATGGATGGCTGAGCGCAATGAGCAGCCTTCAAAAATCTATAATAGCAACACTATTAATGTAAGCCCAAGAAGTAGAAGAACTCTTACTTCATGAGCCGAAATCTTAAGCACAACTGCTAAGCCAATGATATACCATAAGCAGTACGCTAGTTAATAGAATCCATTAACAATAAAATGGAGCGTAACGTCCTTCTACTAGACATCAAAGACAGAAGAAGCTTACGCCCTTGTAATAAACAGATATCTGTTTATAAATACATAAACTGTACCCGGAAAGAGTAAAGGCCTATGCCCATACGAAGACGGAAGGACCTTAAAATAATAGGTTCCGGATAATAGGAGCCTAACTCTTATGCAACAATCCAACCTAAATAGTAACGGAAGTATTGATTCCGAAACTATGAAAGTGAAAATCATCCATCGATAGTGCATGAAACTCACTGACTCTACAGTAAAAGAGAAACCAACAGAATTACTGTCTAAAAGGTCAGAATTTGAAAACTACTGTTTCCAGAGGCTCAAATGATTACTTAGCTAAATAAGAACCGAAGTTAAAATCCGTATAGGAATTTAATCTAAAGATTCTAAGTCTATTTATCAAAAAGTTACTAACTGACTTAGATAAAGAGACAAAAGACTCAAATGTAAACTATCGTAGAGTGCATAGGTATGAGGTAACATAAACCTATAACCTAAATAACAACAGGCTGCAGTAGATCTTGTGAAACAAGTATACTAAAAAATAGCAATGAGTAGTATGGAGGGATCAACCATATGAACATAATGATCCCTACACCACGACGGAAGAGCCTCCACTTTAGTCGCATAGAATAGCGAAGAAGAGGATCTCCTATAGTAAGAAATCGCGTCCAAAGCTCGTCCAGTACAGTGCTTACAATGCAATACGGACCACACAACGGAATACATGAAGGTTGCGACCTTGCTGGTTGTGATAAAGATGACACGATTTACCCAGTGAAAAAAAGATCCTCACATAGAGGAAGATTTCACGTTAAGATCCACAGTAGACAAGAGAGTAAATTACTCATGATCTCTGTGAAGATAGAGATGCTATCAACAGAAATGTATTGTGGTTGTTTATCTTAGCAATACCTGCTAAAACAACAGCGCCGGAGGATACGCGTATCCTATCATTCCGTCCTATAGATCAATAGAGCGTTAACAGTATTAGCTCAGAGATCTGGACAAGCCAACACATACGTCTGCAATTGATTAGCAAGCTGTGTCATAAATAAAACATCATTGGGCGCTCCCATAGATAGCAAATCTGATTAAATACTTGTTTGTTGAGAGTCCATTCTGACAGCAACAAGCGACCCGTAAGAGAACAGGAGTGCGATAAAACAATCAGACGACCCAGAATATGACGGACCAAAACTGAACTTGGTGTAGTATAACCAACAGACGGATTCTTTCCATTAAATTGAATAACGGAAACGAAAGAGTGCCTCCCTGGTTCCGGAGATACGCCACTACTGTCGAATTAAAGGACAGGAATTTGGGCATGCGTTTCTGAATAATGTTCATGCAATGACATAAAGCAAGCCTAAAAAACATTATTCCGCGGAAGTTGAACTGATAGTTAAAAGACTGCGGAACCCAAAGACCCTGGCACTTCGAATCCGTAGGGATCAGTATATATCCCAATCTGTTTGACTGGCAACCGTCATAACAGCCACACTCGGGTCCGGCAACTGCGGCGGCACTCTCTGAGTCAACCACCGAATGTTTGCCCCAGTCTGAATCTCTTGTAACACTAGATAGACAAGAGAATGTATAAATCAAGCAATTCATGGATTGCCGGAAAGTTGCCGTCGAAGAGAAGCTCCTCCGAGAACGAAGCGACTCTGAGAGAGTTCTTAACCTACTATCCACGCGTGGATGTAGCTAGGGCTGCATCACGTCTAACCAACTCCAATCAGCCACTGAAGGGCGGAGTTATACGTGAACAAACTACTGCCCTCAAAAGAAATTACATTGAGAATAATATCCCGTAAATCTTTTCTTGAAGACGTAATGATAACGCCTCAGTAAGGCGGATTACGTATAATAAAGCGTCTAAGTTAAGTCTACTATACATAATGTCGTTCCCAACATTGAAATTGGAAAAGACATAAACGGCGAAAAGAATATATGCAGTCTTTAATCACACCGTCTAGACGCATATGAACTCTCGGTATGCCCTGCTCTGCCAAAATAAACTATATGTAAAAAAGATAAAATGGCAGAAATGAGCCACGCGGACAAGAAACTAAACTATCATGCTTAGTAGCAGGCTTGTATATATATATAAATATATAGCGTCGAAAAATAAAACACATGTTGTAATGACAATATTGGACTGCGTCGGTAAGTCAGGGACAAAGTCCCTGTACCGATCGAAAAATCCGAGTCCAATGACGCTATAAGTCTCTTATCCAAGATCGCAGCAATGAAGTCTGAAAAATAATCACTGGAAGAAATGCCATAAGATATGAAAGGCATCTTCCGATACTACTAAAGGGAAAACTCGAAATCTTTCGAATCCCTTTCGCCATCCTGTCGGACCCTATAAAGCGTTCGGTCGTCCGTAGCTTGATGCAACCGCGGACCGCACCGACCCAGCGCCGTCGGATAATTCCTGATTCGACCGAGAAACCGTCAATTGCTGGGATGCTGCGAAACAACTGTGCTAACTCGGATAGCACGTCCGTCACTGAGGCCTGAGGAGCAGCGGTCTTACGATGCATTGCCGCAGGAAGCTCCGAGATCGTTACCCCGTGCATACTTCCAATATGCGAGCGAACGGAGTGTATAGGCCTCGTGTCCCTTGGCTACCGGATGGCGCGACCTATTCGCTGTGGAATCACTGAATGCCGAAACTGATCGGATACTCGAGGTCACGTAGCCAATGTGCGGTCGTGTGTCCTGCTGTGAGGATGAGGAAGCATTAAAGACAGTCTCTCGGACTGTCAATATAACGGAGCGTCCCGAGCAACGGACATATGCTCCGAATATAAAATATCTGAACCACAACATGCGGTCCCCTATGTTGTTGGCTTCCTCCGATCTGTCCTCAATCTGCCGTCACTGGGTGAGTACTAAAGTAATTAAAGTGCTCGCATCACCCAAATCTCCTTCCTAGACCGCAACGGACGAACCCGGCAGCCGAACCATTCGATGAATGTACACTACACCGGGTGAGCTAGCGAATGTCACTCCGTAAGCGATAGACATATTCCATGAGCACTTATTGCTGCTAACTCTTCATTAACTATGACGACAGAGGCACACTTTTGAAAAACATCTCCATAACTCTTCGAACAAGAAACCAGAAATGCTTGGATAGCAAGCATAAAATAATAATATATATAGCGTCGTTCAATAATTCGAAAGTTTGTGTGACATTATTGGACTATGTCGGAACTGAGGGACGATGTCCCTGAACCGAACCAAAAATTTCTAAGTCCACCGACGCTATCAGTTTCTTATCCGGCATCGCAGCATATGTTGTTCCGAAAGGGAAAGCTTGAAATCCACCGAATCCCTTTCGGTATCCCATCGGACCGGATGAAACTTTCGGACGTCCGTACCCGCTTCCGCGGAGCGTCCCGACCCAGCATCGTCGGATAAAATATATGCGACAGATTCAGTTGATGCTGGGATGCTGCGATAAACTGTGCTATTAAGGAAAGCACGTCCGTTCCCGAGGCCTGTGCAGTAGCGGACTTACGATGCATTGCCGCTGGAAGCTCCGTGTACGTTGACTCCCGCACACTTCCTATGCGAACGTCCGGAGTCTGCAGGCCTCGAGTCCCCGGCTACCGACCCAGCGCTGTCGGATAATTCTCGATCCGACACCGTTTCTGTCGGCTGCTGGGATGCTGCGATAAGCTGTGCTATGTGCACAAGAATGTCCGGCGTCGAGACCTGCGGAGGCGCAGTCTATCGCTGCTTCGCCGAGGGCAGCTCCGCATCAGATGGCTCCCGCATACTTTTCCTATGCGAACGTCCGGAGTCCATCGGTCTCGAATCCCTGGCTGCCGGATGGTGTGACCTGGTCGCCGAAGAATCCTTGATCGGCGAAGCTGGTAATATATCGGCGGTCACGCAGCCAAGGTGCGGTCGTGTGCGCTGACGAGAAGAGGAAGCCTTAGCAGTCTCAGCGAACTGCCTATACAACGGAGCGTCCCGAGCGACGGACGTATGCTCCGCTAACTACACATTTGTACCACAACATCTGGGGCCAGATGTTGTTGAACGAGAGAGGGGCCTCTCTCGCTTGCCGTCCGGATGGACCGGAACGAGCTATGAACCGGACTAAAAGGCTTCCTCCGTTCTCCCTCCGATCCGCCGTCACTGGGTGTGCATTAAGTTAATTTTATAGTGCTCGCATCACCCCAAAATTCCTTCTAGACCGCAACGGACAAACCCGGCTGCCGAACCATTCGGTGAATGGACGCTACACCGGGCGAGCTAGCGGACGTCAAAGGCCGTCGAACCTACTAGGGTCCTCTTAGGCAATTGGCGTATTACATGAGCACTTTTCCGCTAGCCCTTCATTAATTGTGACGACGGAGGCACACTGTTGGAAGACATCGTAGATACATCACCCTAATCTTGATCGTCTGAAATAGAAATTGATAAAGTAGAGTGACCCTGCGGGGAAAGGACCGGAGTGTCCAAATCCCCAACAACATACCGTGACATACGCTTCCCATATTGTCATCGAAATCATACGATACAGAACAGGAGTTAATGCGAGTACACTGACCACATATAGAATGATAATAAGGTCAGAGGAAGACTTCCTCTTAAAGCAATTGATCAATATCCTTTCAATGTGAAAAGAAAACAAGTCCTGGTACTCGCACTAACCCCTGGCAATCAAAATACATAATAATAATATGATCCATTAATATAGAAAAAATAATTGAAATCAAAATATTTTGAAAAAATATTTTTTCAGAACAGCCTAAGTTTCTGAAAAGTAACGTTGAGCCCCAATGGATCCCAAGCCTAAGTGTGGACAAAAATTTTAAAAATATTTTAAACAATTTATTCAACACTTACGAACAATAATAATGTATCTAGTTATGATTAAAATAACATAAAGATATTATTATTTAGAAATCCCCCCCTCACACAGAGGGCTGTTGTAAATGTAAACAATGAGTGTAAAAACACTAAAATAAGACTCCAGGCACCCAGGCCCGAAATCAGTTACCAAAAATACACCATCTGATGCAAAACAGAGACTTCCAGGGAAGAAACTGCAGAACATCAGATGGTAGATGCAGAACACAACGCCTAACCACCCGTAGGTGAAGACGTAAACATGGGGAAAGAACAGAATTCATTCTGTTATACAGCTAAAACTCCCAAGAAATTTTAGTAATAATAATTACAGAAACTATGCCAAAAGCATGGGAGAATAGCAAGGGGGAACTTAAAGGACAGGGAGAGAGGAAAAACACTTGAAAAAACAGTGTAACTAAATAATCAGAATGACAACAAAATGGCTGCTGCCTTGAAAATAGGTAACTTAACATAATTTCATTAAAAAATTTTAAGTTACAGCCCTGATAATATTCTGTCACACATTCTTTTCCTCTCCTCCTTTTCTATCCTCCTTAGAATCACCATTTCACTAATATTTATGTGTCTGGCATCATTTAAACTGAGATTTAAAAGCACAAAGATCAGTCAGATGTTAACTGATGAAGGGCCAAACTTAGAATGATAAATGGCGCCAATTTCGGAACGTCCTTGACACTGCGCATGCGCAGTAGGGGCGAAGTGTGGAGGGCCTTTCAGGACATGTTTTCTTTAGTTTTAGATGCAAATTTTGGGGATTGGGGGGCAAAATTTGTGTTTGGCCCTATATTTTAAGAGTTAGCACCAGCTATGTCTGGGTCATTGGTACAGTATAAAAATACAGAGCTTGTTTATGACATTAACCCTTTACCTAACATGAAAAGCAGACAACACTTGCAAACAAAATTCTTGAATAACTATTTTTTTTCATTTTTTGTCTCAAAAACATAGGTTATGACCCCTCATTGGAACGAGCTCATTCAGCTTGTTTCAATGAGGGGTCATAACCTATGTTTTTGAGACAAAAAATGAAAAAAAAAAAAAATCATTTGGCGATTCTTGTGAATAGCACTGGCCGGTTTTGGCCGTTATGTTGGGTAAAGGGTTAAACAAACACTGCTGCACTGCCTGGAGCAGGCACGTAGCCAGGATATCAAAGTGTGTGTGTGTGTGTGTTGGGGGGGGGGGGAGTAATATCTAGGGGGGCTAGTTCTGAGGTCTCAACGTAGCAGCTACCCCCCTATGAAGTCACTATGTTCAGATCACTTAACTGCTAGGAGGCATACAAAATAGGATGTGCAGCATCATCCAAGTGGGGAGATGGGGGCAAGCGCAAGAGGGGGGCATCCCCTTCCCTGGGAAAAATTTTGAAATTTGAGAAAAAAACTCCGCAATTTACTAGATCTGAGTCGTTTGTGTCTATAATATATATGTTGTGAAAGGCATCAATAAGTAGGCCACATCACCTGAAGGGAGGGGGGAGGCATGATTAAAATTTGGGGTGGGTGGGGATGTTCACCCCTCATCCCCCCATGGCTACACCACTATCCACCGGGATATTGCTTAAGATATATATTGGCAGGATTGGGAACCCTCCACCCAGCTTTCAAATGTCCAACTTAACCCTTTACCCAACGCAGCCGAAATCAAAATTTATTATTTTAAATATCATTTTTTTAATTTTTCAAAAAATTTCAACAAAACCATATCATGTGACCCCTCGTTGGAACGAGCTCGATGAGCTCGTTCCAATGAGGGGTCACATGATATGGTTTTGTTGAAATATGTTGAAAAATTTAATTTTTTCAACTGCTCAATTTGCATATTACGCGGGCGGTTGCGGTCGATTCGTTGGGTAAAGGGTTAATACTTAACATTTGCATGTCCCCACCTCTGCCCTAAGCAATAATTTTTCAACTGCAATATGTGAACTTACCAGTGCAGACGATTTGAGGATAATTTTCCCCAAGTTAAATTCCAACTGCTACCCGACGATTGCAATCATGGAGCACACCACAAATTGTGTTACAGACCATGAATTGAAGTTTAGACTATTCCCACCATACCTGATGAAAATTAAGTCTTGTTTTTGTGAAATCTGTATTGTGTGTGGCGAAATAATTTGTACCTTGATTTAATAATTAAATAACTTTGATCCAAAATGTGTTTTCTTACCATTCCAAACTTGTAAAAAGGCACAGGGAGATTGCATCTTGACAAAGACATTCACATATAAATATTGGATAGACACATCAAGGAAGCTAACAACTAATAAAGTTTAACAGTGAACATCACACTTGAAACACGTGTTATTGACAACTACGTTTTTTAATAATAGGCTAAAAGCCACCTGTCCCTGAAAAAGAAATGACTGTGCTTGTTTCTTCCAAATTTTATTCTCACTTTCTTGAAGGATTATGAAAAACACCAAGCATGAACAGATAGGTACCTGCGTATTTTTTTCTTTAATTATGTACACTTTGACATTCGAAGGTGGGTCTAGACTAACATTCTGACAAAAGGAAAACCCACTTTTATTGCTGCAATGAATGACTGGACAACTTGACCAGTTATACAAGGCATGGAAAATTGCTTTACATGAATAATCACCCTTGACCTGCATCAGTGACACCTGAATATCACACTAAATACTGACTACAGTATTGAGAAAACTGAAACAATACCATTTTCGTAACTATGTGGTTTCGGTTACTGTTATTTGGTAAAACCGGAATCAAGTCATAATACTGGTTAACTGCATAACAGTAATATGTGTATATGTTTACTCGAAGTGCCATGGCCCTTATTTGATAATTCTCCAAGAATCATGATTTGCTTTATGATGATTTTAAAACTTGAGTGTTTTATGATTATGAGGATGAATTGCTGTGATGTAACACATTGTTGGAAAGGGCTCTCTGAGCCCTTTTCAACTGTGTGTTATACCACATCTTACTGGTTTAATGAACAATGAACAAAATTTGCTAAAAAAATTGGCATTGGTCTAAAACGCATATCTCAGCCTTTACACGAACCCTGCATACATATTACAGCCCTTGCGCTCATGTTTTCTGAACAAAATGGTTGCCTGAAAAAAACTTAAAATATTTTCAGGCCAATCTATTTTCTAGTTTGTGCAGGCTTTTTAATTAGGGTACCAGTATTTTTCAGTGAAGTCCATATATGGGCTCCTTGTAAACAACCAGTCAAACAATGTATGAAAAGTGATTGTGATGCTTTGATTCTAATGTCATGCTAATCACTCCTTAAAATAATCATCCTGCATTACATATTTAACTATATCAGACACCTCTTCATCTTCTGGCTCTTCTGTCTTCGTACTTCTTAAAATGTTACTCATCATGAAGCTTCCTCTTCCGGACTGTGATGGAGGTTCAACAGGTGAGTTTGAAGAGTCATTTGGAGATAGTTGAGCACCAAAATTAGAACCTTGACCTGGACCAGGAGCACTATTCCTTTGAGGCATGGGTTTCAATCTGCCATGTTCCTTAGTGGGAAAAGGCCTCCTGCCACGTGGAAAACTATCTGAATCACCAGGTGGGTATCCACCCTCTTCAAAGCGCTGACGAGGTGAGGAGATATTTGGCCCTCTTGGACCAAACATTTCACCAGGTCCTCGAGGCATGAACTGCCCAGGTAGACCTCCTGAAGAATATGGTGCATTATTTGCATTCTGGGGGTGAAATGTTTCCCCTGTGTTTCTAGGTGGATAACCTCTCTGGCTGTGTGGAGGAAAAGAACCACCTGGTCCTCTTGGTGGAAATGGAGAGCGTTGTCCATGTGAATTACCAGGATGAGGGGGGTATGGTCCACTAGAATTATTCTGTGGGTACATACCCTGTGGGGTATATGATGGATAATTCTGAGGCATAAATTTATCAGAATTTGAAGGAATTTGTCCAGATTGCTGATAATGTGGATAATACCCTTGATTGTATGGTGGGCCAGTATTTTGATAATAATCAGGATTATGTTGTCCCACTGGAGGATTGTAACTGGGTGACATGCCCGATTGTTGTGGAGTCCTGTTTGGTGACTGCATATTACTATGAGTCGGTGATTTTATGCCTCTATCTTCGGATGAAATCTTTGACTGTTTCTGATTTTCATCTGCAGTGCCATTAATGTGTTGTAATTTAGAAGTTGACTTTCCATCATCCGATCTGGTTGGTGATTTTAGAACTTCCTCACTAGAATGATTGTCTTCTGTTTTAATATTAGGGGTATTAGCTACAATATCTTTGGATGTCTCCTCTTCTTCACTTTGTAGTTCATCCGTTGCAGGAGACTTACTGCTGTTCTCATTGATTATTGATGGATTTTTATCCTCAGTTTGAGCTGTTTTCAGATTACTAGATTTATCTTTTATCTTGTCCTCGAGTGCAACTTTTTCCTTTGTTGCATCAGGATTTCGATCTCTTGACAGTACTAACTTGATGTCTTTATCTGTTTTTTTAATAACTCTAGTACTTGACATTTCTGTGTCACTTTGCTTACTGGAGTCATCTGTTTCATTATCACTATTATAATCTGTTTGTTTCTTGATTTTTTTACCAACACCACATTTTGCCTCATCCTCTTCTCGGTCTTCCTCTTCAGAACTTGACTGACTTTCAGGATCTTCCTGAACTGTCTCCTCATCACTGTCACTATCAGCAATTACTCTCTTTCTAGAAATCTTAACCTGAACTTCTTCGTTTTCTGTCTTTTCTGAATCTTCCTCACTTTGGGATTCTTCTGAATCATCAATAACATCCTTTCTCTTCTTTACAGTATTCTCTTCAGAATCAGTTTGAGAATAATCGCTATCCTTTGCATCTGAATTGTCAACTTCCTCTTCGGAATCTGAAGCTAACATGCTCTTAAAGTTTACCTTAGCTGCACTTGCTCTTTTTCTACGAACTGGTGAATCCTCAAATTTAGGCCTCGAACCTGCAGCATAATCAGAATCTTCCTCATACCTGTGGAATTTCTTAACTCTAGAACGCTTTGTTTTCACCTCACTTTCAGAGTCACTATCATATCTTCTTCTTGACCGTTTAGTTTTTTTGTTTCTGGTCTTTTTATGTTTACTCTTGCTGGGCCTATATCCCCCAGAATCACTAGATGGAGTGGATTCTGCTGTTGATTCGTCACTACCCACTTCTCGATAACTGATTCGTTTTCGTATTGCTCTATTTGATCTCCTCTTGCTATCACTATCTTCACTCTCATCATCACCAACAACTGAAACAATGAAATAATCATATGACGTTTGTAACCATTTGTCTGTTCATCAGACGAAATATGAATAAAGAATGAGAAATGCATATTAGGCCCCACAAAGTAGATATCTGTTTCTCGGGACATTTTTGTAAACTTGCATGTGGGCAGGCAGTTTTTTATATATTTTTTTATTTTTGTAATTATTTCTCTGCAATCAAAAGTTCATGTTCTTGGTTTGTTTTATGTTTTAAGCCTCATACTCTGCAGAATAGTGTGAGTGGTGGTGTATTTTGTCCCTTGATTGCAAGAAGGCTTTGCAATGCTAAAGCATTGCAAAGCCTTGTTGCAGACACGGGACAAATTTATCTATTTTATTAACTTTGGTAAAAAACATAAATCATTTAATTTTTATTTTTGTAAGTTTGCAATGGTTATAAAAAGAGAGCATGTGGCAGCCAAAAGGACTATGCGAGTGAGCCTGAGAAACAGAGATTTGGAACTTGTTTAGACCTTATCAGTTATCACCAGTATGTTTATAAACAAAATGTTGTATCAGATTTGAGATATAGCTTTAGAAACGTGTGAGGTTTGGATGAGTCGAGACATGACCTTAAAAATAAAACTGAGACTCTGATACAACAGTGCACATAACACAGTGGTGATAGATTTATCTTAGGCCACACAAAGTAGATCTTCTGTTTCTAAGGCCATTATTTGTAAAATAGCATGGAGGCAAGTGTTTTTTTAATTTTATTTTTATTTCTGTAATTATTTCTTTGCCATCAAAAGTTCATGTTCTTGTTTTATGTTTTACGCCTCATAACCTACGGAATAGCATGGGTGGTGGTATATTTCGTCCCTTGAGAGTATGAAGGCTTTGTAATGCTAAAGCATTGCAAAGCCTTCTTGCACTTAAAGGACAAATTTATCAATTTTTTTAACTTGGGTTGAATATCAGACATAAAACATTTAATTTTTATTTTTTTAAAGTTTACATTGGTTATAAAAAGAGAGCATGTGGCAGCCAAAAGGACAAAGCAGGAGCAAGCCAGAAAATAAGCAGACTGTCATCTTCAAAATGAGGTCCATAGAGGGATAATTTGGTGATGCTACTCTGCACAGCAAGGTAGCAACACTAAATTTACCCTCTGTGGACCTCAATTTGAATCAAGGTATCAGGCCTGAACAGAAAGCGGTAGCCACAGAGTAAATTGGCCCACTGTATAGGATAGCAGCAGCAAATTCACCCTCTTGGAACCTCATTCTGCATTTGTCAGATTGCTCATTTCAGGCTTGAGCAGGAGGACCTGAGAAACAGATTTTAAAATTTTTTTTAGGCCTTAAAATTCTTAACTATAGTGCTAATAACTTGATCAACTAGTATTATAATTTCAGATTTCATTTTCAGACTCATAAAACAATTCTTGTTTCAGCTGAAATTGTAAGCGCCAGCCTTGAATGTTTAAGATCCCCCGAAAAATTTATTGAGAGCATCTGTTCAATATTAAAAAAAACAGTGCACTATAACTACATGTTGTTTAACCTTAAATGCTTCCAGTGATTCAGATATAAAAACCTAAAAGCAACATGGTTTCATAATTTAATAAACATATTGTTGAGAAGATTTCTTTTAATACATAGAAATGTTAATGGTCTTTTGCAAGTGCCTTTTGAAAGCTTTAATGTTCTATAAATAGTAACATAAAGCCCCAGGGGGAGCGGTGGCTCAGTTGGTAGAGGTGCAGGCTGCAAGCCGAGAGATCCTCGGTTCAAATCCCACCTGCGGCAATCACGTTGTGTCCTTGGGCAAGACACTTCACCCCCATTGCCCACGTGGGGGCATGGTGACGCTGTGTGCTAAGGCGTACTGCACGTCTATCGTGCACCTGTCTTCAACCAATGCTAACCCTGCTTGTGTGGAGTTGGTATGTTGGGGAGCTGACAGTTGCTCGCCATTGCTCAGTGGTTCTCTCTGGGTACTCCAGCTTCCTCCACCCGTAAAACTGTCACGGTCATGGTTAGCCATTGGGCAGAAATATGTGACCTTAAACACCAATAAATAAATAAATAACATAAAGCCCCACAAAAAAGATCTTTTGTTCCACAGGACAATTTTATGTAAAATTGGGTGGGCAATTTTTTATTTTATTTTTTATTTTGTAATTATTTCTTTCCCAGCAAAAATTTAAGTTCTTGGTTTGTTTTAAGTTTTAGGCCTCATAATCTACAGAATAGCATGGGTGGTGGTGTATTTCATCCTATGAGTGCAAGAAAGGTTTGAAATGCTAAAGCACTTCAAAGCCTTGTTGCATTCGAGGGAAAAATGAAAAAATTTGTACCAAAAAAAACTAGATGGTGGTAACACAAAAATATCTAGGGCCAAACACAAATTTTGCCCCCCAATCTCCAAAATTTGCATGCAAAACCGAAAATGATAAATTTATACTAATTTGTATATTTTTATACTTACCAATGGTCCAGACATAGCTGGTGCTAACTCTAAAATATCTAGGGCCAAACACAAATTTTGCCCCCCAATCCCCAAAATTTATATGCAAAACAGAAAATTATAAGTCCTAACTGGTCCTCCATACAAAACCCCTCTGCAGATGTGCAGACGTCAGGAAGTGACCGGAATTGGCGCCAATACCATTCTTTGTAAAAGAGAGTATTACAAAATATTTCAGCGGGGAGGTATGAGTGCCCACTCATGGGAGGGCTCTTTCCATCTGGGCCATTGGCAAGTATAAAAATATACAAATTGGTATAAATTTATCATATTTTTACACAGTATACCAATGGCCCAGACATAGCTGAATCGTAAATAGGTGGAGGGCTTAAGACTTCTGAAATAATTCCAAACCTGCAATCCATAATGAAGGAACTTACATGTAGAACAGTTGGGAATTACATGTACGTCTCTCTATACAGTAATAGAGGAGACATATTCTAAACAAGGAGCCCAATGAAGTAATTCCTTAATGTAAGTATGAAAACAAGTTCCTAATTTTCCAAGGTTAGCACCAGACTAAGCCCCAAAAATTAGGATGGCGTATGTGAGAATAAGAGAAAATCTCCCACAAACATATGCCTTACAATAACATTTCAGCTGTATGCAGGACATAAATACGGATAAAAACAGCTTCCTTCAAAGATACATACACGTTAAGCCAGATTATGAGTAAAACCCGCCCCCCTTTTTTTTTGAAGAAACCTTCAAAATAAAAAAGGGGGAAAGCTCTGGAAACAATAAGAGCAGTATCTAACAACAATATAATTAATTGTCGAACATGCACTCAGGTATTAGTTCAAGATTAATAAATGGTGCTTAACGTTACTTCAGAAGTTATGGCTATAGCGACGATCCTGGAAATTAATATTGCACAGTAAATAGCATTCACCGCAGACAACATACACAGATACGTCGAAAACCGGTGATATAAACTATAACATACACATATCTAATCAAACCACACTGAACGATTCATGAAGAGAAAGTCCACTTCCTACATTATCCATAGGTGGCCACTGTACAATAAATTCCAGTAACAACACTCTCCAACGTGAATAATCGGATATTTATGATCGTAAAAGCATGTGTAATATGAGTACCAAACAAAATAGAAACTTGGATCTAGATATGTACAAAGATATGATTAACAGGCTCCTACAACAGGCCCGCTCCCAAAATTAATTAATATTTCAAGGTTCACCGAATACAATAAAGCATTAGCCTAATAATAATAATGTGCAATCGCATATATATTAGCATGTAATCATCTGAATACCAGTTAACTGGTTATGCAGCCTGCGAGGTACTCAAGAGTAGCAACTTAATTGTGACGATTTATAAATAAACGCTTGTATAAAACAAATCAACCAAATAATAGGGCATTAATTCAGCTAAAAAGGGGATGAGCCCATGAGGTCGCCACAGAACACTACATAAATGCATAAAATGCATGTATTACAATAATAAAGCTGCGGGAAGAGAACTACGTCTTGCCTGTAAATTGCTTATAACACATAAGGAAGTGTCTGAGTTTGTGTGTGGGTGGGGGGGGGGGAGGAATTCGAAGTCATAACAAAATCTCCTCACCCGCATTATTCAATCATACTTGTGTCAGTTAACAAAAAAATATAGGAACCACAATGGTTCTCTCATGGTGGGGAGGGGGATTTGGAAGTCATAATGAAATCCCCTCACCCGTATTTTTTAATCGTACCTGTGTCAGTTAAGATAAAAATATAGGAACCGAATTGGTTCCCTCACGTCTAACCGAGTCCATATGCCACTATGGATGGAGAGGAACGTGAAGAAAATGAAAGTGTCAATGACACTGTAGCTTAACTTGTATGTTGTGTTTGATGAAAAAGGATAATGTTCAATGTTTATGAAAGGATTATGAAATAAGACAAGAATTGTCATAATTGGGAATATGTTCATTTCTGTTCCCTGTATGCTATGTTTTGAATGAAAAATAATATGAGGTGCACACTGTACTAAAGAGCTGAGGGGTGGGTTAATATGACCTCGCAGTTAATGTATGTGGCCCTTTATAAAGGATAATGTTCAATGTTTATGAAAGGAATATGAAATAAGACAAGAATTGTGATAATTGGGAATATGTTAATTTCTGTTCCCTGTATGCTATGTTTTCAATAAAAATAATATGAGGTGTAGACCATATTAAAGAACTAAGGGGTGGGTTAATGTGGCCCTCACAGTTAATATGGAGTCATCCTACCAAGTTACAATGAAATCCCTTCAAAAATATGACCTGTATACTCTGCTAAATGTTTTTGGACTGTAGCCATCACAGTTCACCAATCATGACCAAATGGGGAAGTTCTCATCTAGACATTATATAGAGTCATCCTACCAAGTTACAATGAAATCCCTCCATAAATATCACCTGTAGACTGTGCTAAAGGTTTTGGGGTTTTGGGCTCGGGCAGACAAAAATATGAAAACCTGACTATTAAATGGACAATTCACTGACTGATTATCTGAAAGTGAGAAAAAAAAAGTGGACGTCGGAATGAATAGAAATGAAAGTGTCAATGACACTGTAGTTCAACTTGTTAAGACATGTACATGTATAGTATGTGACACAGCAATGACAAGCATCTAGGTAATCATCTGATAACAAAGGTATATATAAAGTATTGCAACAGCCTGTACGTAAATACTGACCGTAGCCTGTAACAAATGTACAGGTAAAATATTTTAAAGGTGGGCGACAGTCAGATGCTAAACTAGAAAAGAAATCCCAGAGTGGGTCTCACTGAACCCCAAAATATTTGTTCTCATAGCACAGTGTCCCAAGGTGATAACAAAGGTACCCAAGAAGTTTTGTGAAGATCGGTTCATAAATACGGCCTCTAGCCTGAGCCGTATAGAAATTGTGTACAAAAAACTGATTTGACCTAATTTCGATACAAAATGGCCACTGGCAGCCATCTTGAATTTTGGACCGAACCCAGAAACACTTGTTCTTGTCCCAAGGTGATAACAAATGTACCCAAGAAGTTTCGTGAAGATCGGTTCATAAATATAGCCTCTAGCTCGAGCTGTATTGACATGTGCACTTACGGTGTACAAGTAGCACAGAAAAAATCAAAGTTCATCTAATTTGCATAATTTCTGCACAAGAAAAAAACCTGTATTATATGTGATGTATTCCATGTTACTAAACATTCATTTAAAAATTTATTCAAATCAGAGCCTTCATATAGAAGTTCTGTACCAAAAACTGATTGTACCTAATTTTGGTACAAAATGGCCGCCAACAGCCTTCTTGAATTTCATACCGCACCCAAAAACACTTGTTCTCATCCCAAGGTGACAACCAGGTACACAAGAAGTATCATGAAGATCGGTTCATAAATACAGCCTCCAGCCCTAGTCATATTGACATGTGCACTTACAGTGTATAAGTAGCACTGTATAAATCAAAGTTCATCTAATTTGCAAAATTTCTGCACAAGACAAAAACCTGTATTATATGTGATGTATTCCATATTTCTAAACATTCATACAAAAATTTATTCAAATCAAACTTTCATATAGAAGTTCTGTACAAAAAACTGATTGCACTAATTTTGGTACAAAATGGCTGCTGGTGGCAATCTTAAATTTTGGACTGCACCCAAAAACACTCCTTCTCATCCCACAGTGATAACAAAGGTACCCAATAAGTTTCGTAAAGATCGGTTCATAAATACGGCCTGTAGTGAGCCATATAGAAGTTGTGTACAAAAAACTGATTGCACCTAATTTTGGTACAAAATGGCCCCTGGCAGTTTTCTTGAATTTTGGATCACACCCAAAAACACTCGTTCTCGTGACACGTTTATAACAAAGGTACCCAAGAAATTTCGTGAAGATCGGTTCATAAATACAGCCCCTAGCCTGAGCCGTGTTGACATGTGCACTTACTGTGTATAAGTATCGCTGAATAAATCAAAGTTCATCTAATTTGCATAATTTCTGCACGAGAAAAAAACCTGTATTATATGTGATGTATCCCATGTTACTAAACATTCATACAAAAATGTATTCAAATCAGAACTTTCATTCACAAGTTCTGTACAAAAAACTGATTGCACTAACTAAAGTACAAAATGGCTGCTAATGTAGACCTCACAGTTAATGTATGTGGCCCTCACAGTTAACGTATGTCAATGAAAGTTACCAAGTTACAGTGAAATTATTCCAAAATGAGTCATCTTATCAAGTTACATTGAAATCCCTTCATAAATATGGCCTGTAGAACTATCGCGGTTGACCGATTGCAACTAAAAAGGGATGTCCTCATCCCAACATTATACTGAGTCATTATACCAAGTTACAATGAAATCCCTTCACAAATACGACCTGTAGTTTGTACTGAAGTTTTTCGGGTTTTGGGCTCGGGCAGCCATCATGGTTGAATAATCACGACCACAAGGGGACGTTTTCATCTGGGCATTATCTGGAGTCATCCTACCAAGTTACAATGAAATCCCTTCATAAATACAAGAGGCCCCAGGGGGGCTGAGGGTGCTCACCTGACATGGTAGCCTAAATATCAACCCAGAGAATTGATTTCAACAAGTTGCATCTGCTTCTCCTAAGAAAAGCTTATACCAAATATCCAAAGATTCTGACCAGTGGATCTAAAAAAAAAGGATTTTTAAAGAATATTCCTCATATTGAACTAAGTTATAATTCAGGCTCCTACAGGGAGCCCATATATGAACCCAGGGACATGGCTTTAACAAACCTGAATCTCACCCCCCTAAGGATGCTGCACACCAAATATCAAAACATTCTGACTGGTGGATCTGAAGAAGAAGATTTTTAAAGAAAATTCCTCATTTTGAACTAAGTTACAATTCGAGCTCCCACAGTGAGTCCAAATATGGGCCTAGGGACATGGCTTGAATAAACTTGAATCTCACCCCCCCCTAAGGATGATGCATACCAAATATCAAAACATTCCGACTGCTGGATCTGAAGAAGAAGATTTTTAAAGAAAATTCCTCATTTTGAACTAAGTTATCATTCGGGCTCCCACAATGAGCCCAAATATGGACCTAGGGACATGTCTTGAACAAACTTGACTCTCACCCTCCTAAGGATGCTGCATACCAAATATCAAAATATTCCGACTCCTGGATCTGAAGAAGATTTTTAAAGAAAATTCCTCATTTTGAACTAAGTTATAATTCAGGCTACAACAGTGAGCCCAAATATGAACCCAGGGACTTGGCATGAACAAACTTGAATCTCACCCCTAAGCATACTGCATACCCAATATCAAAAGATTCTGCCTGCTGGATCTTGAGAAGATTTTTAAAGAAATTTGCCTGCAATGCACCAAGTTCAAATTGGGCTCCTATACGGAGACCAAATATGAAACCAGGGGTCCGATTTGAACAAACTTGAATCAAATCCACCCCACAATGATGCATACCAAATTTCAAAAGATTCTGCCTGCTGGATCTGGAGAAGAAGATTTTTTAAGAAAAATGCCTGAAATGCACTAAGTTCGAATTCAGGCTTCTCTAGTGAGCCCAAAAATGAATCCAGGTGGCCTATTTGAACAAACTTGAATCAGATCCACCTCACAATGTTGCATACCAAATATCAAAAGATTCTGCCTGCTGGAGCTGGAGAACAAGATATTTTAAGAAATTTGCCTGAAATGCATTAAGTTCGAAATCAGGCTGATATACTGAGCCCAAATATGAACCCAGGGGGCCGATTTGAACAAACTTGAATCAGATCCACCCTACAATGTTGCATACCAAATATCAAAAGATTCTGCCTGCTGGATCTGGAGAAGAAGATTTTTTAATGTTTTCCCATTGCCTACAGTGTTAAAAAGTGCTGACTCAACACTTTTTCAAAGTCCTGAAAAAAGTACCTTCTGATCAAACCGATAGGGATTTTTTTTCAACCATTCTATTCTACTGGATAAAAGTAAGCTTTATACAAGACAAGAATTCTCTGTGCCATGTAGTTTTGGAGATATGGCAGTTTTAAGGTTTTTCCTATTTTTAGCTCCCGAGGTTCCCACGGGGCAATGAGAAAAATTTTTTTTGCATCAATCAACTACTTAGGACCCATTATCATCTCATATCAAATTTGGTGCAAATCGACCTCACGGTTCTGAAAATAGAAATTTTAGGCGTGGCCAAAATTTTTGCCCCTCCCATAACAAAGGCAAATAATGCCTGACAAACTTCTCTTGAACAAATTTGATTCTAAACCTCAAAAGGACTCTGTATACCACATATCAAGTCTCTGCTACTGGTGGTTCATTAGAAGAAGATTTTCAAAAAATTTGGCCATTTTTTCCACACCCCTCTGCTCAATATGAGCCGAAACCTAATTTGCATGAAAATCAAAATGCCCCTATATAACCACTACTTACATGAAATTTAATTAAAATGTGGCCAGTGGTTTAGGAGAAAGAGGCTCAAACACCACCTACACGCAGGACGACAGACGGACGGACGACGGACGAAGAGTGATAAGAAAAGCTCACCTTCACTTTCAGTCAGGTGAGCTAATGACCTGTAGACTGTGCTCAAGGTTTTTGGGCTTCAGGCCCTTGCAGCCGTAACAGTTCACCAATCACGATCAAAAGGGGATGTCATCATCTAGGCATTATATGGAGTCAACCTAACAAGTTACAATGAAATCCTTCCATAAATACGACCTATAAACAATGCTACAGGTTTGGGGGTTTTGGGCTCGGGCAGCCATCAAGGCTGAATGAATGTGACCAAAAGGGGATGTTCTCATCTAGACATTATTTGGAGTCATCCTACCAAGTTATAATGAAATTCCTTCATAAATATGACCTGGAGACTGTGCTAAAGGTTTTCAGGTTTTGGGCCCCTGCAGTCATCACAGTTGCCCAATCGCGTCCAAAAGGGGACGTTCTCATCTAGACATTATATGAAGTCAATCTACCAAGTTACAATGAAATCCCTCCATAAATATGACCTGTAGACTGTGCTAAAGGTTTTCAGGTTTTGGGCTCAGGCAATCGTCACAGCTGACAGATCGCGACCAAATGGGGAAGTTCTCACCTAGACATCATACAGTCATCCTACCAAGTTACAATGAAATCCCTCCACATTAAATATGACCTGCAGACTGTGCTAAAAGTTTTTGGGTTTGGGCTTGGGTAGCCATCGCGGTTGACAGATCATGACCAAAAGGGGACGTTCTCATCTAGTCATTCTACAGAGGCATCCTACCAAGTTACAATGAAATCCCTTCATAAATACGACCTGTAGACTGTGCCAATGGTTTTCGGGTTTTGGGCTCGGGCAACCAAACCGGTTGACCGATCGCAACCAAAAGAGGACGTTCTCATCTAGACATGACCCCAAACCTGCATGTGAAATTTTGTGACGATCAGACAAGAACTATGGGAAGTAGCCTGTGCTAAAGGAAAATGTGAACAGACTCACAGACACAGACTAACAGACTTCCGCACGCATGATGACAATAGCTTATCTTGACTTTGTCAAGTTAATCTGAAAATGATGTTACAGTACATCCGCTGTGGAATGGTCATTTTCCACGGATGGACAATATTTTCATGGATGCAAAAATATTAGATTCCAAACATTAATTATAGGAATAATCATCAAAAATTTAATTAATGAAGCACCAGGTACAACCCGGTGCTGATGATGATTTTTATTACTTGGTAAATGCATGCATGCAAATCATAGCCTATGCATGGATTACGACAAGCCCATGGCGACTGTAATGTAACTCCCCATATTAAACCCAGTACCAATTACCAATGACATCTGCATTTGCAAAATATTTTTATTTTCATCTTCATTTCTTTGACATAAGGCCTAATGAATTTGTTTAAAAAAAATGCACGTACACTTTCAAATATTAATTCCAGATTGAATAAACTTAAGAGATGCCAGGTTGCCCTTACACAAACCTGTAGAAAAAATGCTGTGACTTCTTTAACCCTTTACCTAACCTGAAAAGCAGACGACACTTGCAAAAATAATTCTTGAATAACTAATTTTTTCATTTTTTGTCTCAAAAACATAGGTTATGACCCCTCGTTGAAACGAGCTCGACGAGCTCGTTCCAACGAGGGGTCATAACCTATGTTTTTGAGAGAAAAAATGAAAAAAAATAATGAAAATTAATTGGCGAATTTTGAGAATAGCGCTGGCCGGTTTTGGCCGTTACGTTAGGTAAAGGGTTAATGTATCAAAATGTTACAAAGTTGCCCAATAGCAAGTCTTTCAATTTTGAAAATATGAGACGTACTATATGGTGCTTGCTACCATTTGAAGCAAAGCTTGCCATTGTTGAGTCCCAGCATAATTCATGGTGTATTGTTCACATTTTTGTGCACGTATTGTATTAATTGGCCTATTTTACAGGAACATATATATACCTTCTTCAGAAAACAAACATTTTTTTTAAAATTTTTATTTTAATTTTTTATTTCAATTCTTAAAAAAATCAATAAAACCATATCATGTGCCCCTTCATTGGAATGAGGTCAATGAGCTCATATCTTTTTGCTGAAATTTTAAAAAACATTTATGCTCAACAGTTTGGATTTTAAGTGACGAATGCAGCCAATTTGTTAGGTAAGGGTTAACTCTTTGCATGTTGCTGGCGAATATTCCTGCCCAGGACAGGATTTCCCTTGCCACTAAAATAAGTATAATTTGGGTATATTCAGTCCAATTTTCTCCATGTAAATTGAATAGAGTTTTTCACCAATGATTTCTTGGGTTAAATTTAGATGAATTTTTCCTCAAATCTAGTCATGGCTGCTTTCCAGCAGTCATGACTAGATTTGATAAAAATGTCTTGAAAATACTCAGCAAGTTAAGAGTTAATCGTGCGATGGTGGAACCGTGGCATGCTGTTGTTTACTCACAAAAAGTAAAAACTGCAGGTGCGATAACACACAAGAGTGACAGCCCGTCTCAAAATCAAAAGAATGCCAATAGTTACTACCTGACTTACCAAAGTTATTGTCATATTTTGATGAAAAAAGCCTATTTCTGGAACTTCTACGAGTAGCAAACCCATAGCGCGGATGCCATTCTTCATCACTGAATTCTTCTACTTCATTCTCATCTTGTTGTGATGCTTCGGATACAGAATCCCTGAAATGTTGGAATAAAAACATAGAATTGATACTCTTTCTTTGACAGGTATATTTAATTAATGAAGCGGCTGGTACAACCCAGTGCTTCATTAAAATTTTGTGTTGCTGATATTTATTACCTGGTAAATGCATGCATGGACATCACATCAAGTGGGGTATTTTTCACAAAAGCACTTGAGATCTTGAGATCCTTAAAACCTTCATTTTAAACCAAAAAAGCTTTTGAAAAAATTTCTCAATGTATACTCAAGTTACCATTCGGAATATATAAGATGTAATTTTTTTCACTTAGGCAAGGGGAATAACTCTAAAACAGAGAATTTAAATAGCGTCAAATGCAAACTTGATCTGTACTTCATCATTCTAGACAATATGTGAAAGTTAAAAAAAAAATATCTCAATGCATACTGAAGTTATCATCCGGATAATCTTATTTTTCACTAAGTCAAGGGCAATAACTCTAAAATGGGAAATGTGAATATGGCCAAATGCAAACATGACCTTTATTTTGTTATTTTAGATATGTGAAAGTTTACAAAAATATCTGAATGTTCACTCAAGTTATCATCTGGAAACTATGAAATTTGTTAGTTTTCACTAATTCAAAGGGAATAACTCTGGAATGCCCAACGGCAAACTTGACCTGTATTTTGTCCTAGACAAAATGTGAAAGTTTCAAAAAAATATCTTGATGCATACTCAAGTTATCATCAAAAAATCAAAACTAATACCTACGGATTGGTGGTCAGGCATCGGGACAAATGAATGGGCAAGGGTAACACTTGTCCTTCGCATTTCATACAAAGACATAAAAAACCAGTACATTTCGGGTGAAAGCAGTGGGGTATTCTTTTTCACTTGGAAATCTCTTCTACAATAGTATTTTGCACTTGTAGGACAAATATTTAACCAACTATGCCTTGTTTGACAGAGCTCACAGAGCTCTGTCAAACAAGTTCTAGTTGGTTAAATTTTCAAATACATTATGGGAAATTTTTACTGCTGAAAAACATTGGTTTGCCACATAATAGTATAAGCAGTTAAATTTCTGATTCCAACTATTTTCAGAACTGTTTTGTGAATAAACAAAAAAAAAAGAAAGAAAAAAAAGCCTCCCTCCCTCATCATAAAATCGAGGAATAATTGCCTGAAAAACAAATTTTTTATTTTTGCCTATATTATCCTTTGATCACTTACTCTGTAGCCCTGTAAGAATCACTGTCATCTGATTCACTCCCAATGTCCAAATCTTTAAAAGATTTCTTCTTTTTCTTTTTTGGTTTAGAAACAGGAGATGGACGATCAGCATATTGATCATCTGCTTCATAAATATTCGCCATGTCTTTCCCTCTGCCTAATCCACCTAAAAAAAAAATGTAACATACGACTTAACATTTTCTTGAAACATCAAAATCTTATATATTTCTATGTTGAGTGATACAGGGCCCTACGAAGCTTTGATATTTGATTTGATATTGTTCTAACGATTTGATTCAAGTCACAGATTCGTGAAATTTTGAATCGTCAAGATGTTCTCAAAATCCTACCAAATCTCTCCTTTTGAACTCTTCTATGATCAGTTATCCCACTCCTTTGATTTTGAAAAACCCAAGGTGTGCATTCAGTTGCTTGCTGCTTTTGAGATTTAGATGCACATTTTTGGGGAGCATGCTCCATCAGGAAATGGACGTATAACCTGTAATATCATACACTAACTTTATCCAATAAAGAAAATTTTCCTTGACATTTAGTTTCTTGTTTCGTCCACCAGATTTTTAAGAAAAAGTATTGTGTATCTTGACTTAGATTTGTACAAACTTGCTACTTATCGAAAGAACCATGCATGTGAACAATATTTTCAGTTTCAAATAGATTTCAAACAGGTATTTTTCTGGCAAATTATGAAATCATAACACAATATATTTTAACCTGTTCAGACAGGATACAGGCGAGTCATCCGCCAGCCAACTGGTCTGCTAGCAAGAGATGGGTGGAATTGTTTACACACCACTATAGCATGAGAAAAGTCCAGAAACGAAACCAAAATTCCCACTCTGGGAATTTCCCTACTCTGCTACTCTTGATTGCAATACACATGAGGCTTTGTTTCACTCAATGCATAACAGATTTTATACCATGATTACCTATTCTACAATATATGAAAAGCCTATGACATAAATTTTAGCTTTACACACCAACTGTGGTGAACATGCCAGCAACGGGATTTCAGTAGTTAAAATTTACACCTACAGTAGAACTACATCCAAGCTGACCTTTGGTGACATCGATCTGAATGCGAACTTGTCTAAATTTATCGCACGTCGCCTCACGAAGAGTGAAATGAAAGTGACAATTATTTATTCTGTTTTTAAGTTTACCCCTTGAGACACCAAAACTTAACAAACATGCATTGTCTCATGTTAATCAAGCATCCATAACTCAAAATGGTATGTTATTATGCTTCTAAAATGAAAAAGGCCACGTTTCATTTTCCATTTCGTTTCGGCAGCGGAAGTACCGCCCACCGATGCTTGTGTAAACAAAAACAGATTTGCAAGTATGTACGTCTGGTGCTCGGTAAAATCGAGAAAAAATAATAGCGACTCTTAATAATCTGACGATCATGGTATAAATAAAATATACCCAAATTAGCTTGGTGTACCAAATGTTCACCACTCGTGGTGAAGTGGTGTTAACCGCGTGCCAAAGGCTCGCGATTAACACCACTTCATCACTCGTGGTGAACATTTGGTACACCAAGCTACTATGGGTATATTCTATATTTACAACTCAACCTGACAGCTGACTAAGCTGACTAAGCCTGTGACACACTTTAAGAGATGACAAGGCAGACTAAACTTGGATTGTTTATTGAATCAAATTGACAAAAAAAACATCATCAAATATTTTACTTTCAGCATCATGTATTGCATTATTTAATTAATTATTAATTAATTTAATTATAAACTAATACAATGTAACAAATAAACGTTAGTTATATGATGCAGATGAAAAATTAAATCGACATATCAATTCTTTCCACATATTACATGTACTGTTGCATGCATGTGCTACACGCACATTGATACCCTCTTCAAAGCTGGGTTAGTGATGCTTTGATGTTTTTGGATCAAGGTAAACAGTGTGGATTCATCTTTCAACGGATTTATGACAGTATTAACAACTTAACCACTGGTCATTTTATAATGAAATTAATGCCATTACTTTTGCAGGATTTTCAAGGCGCACTCTTGATCACTCGCTGGTTTTGAAATCCACATGCACCATGGTGCACAAGTACCATAGCACTCAAAATCAAAGGACTGGTAGTTTCTACAGGAGACATCACGACAGAAGAGTCCAAGAAGGTTCTGCTTCCAGCACGACTTTTGATTCCATTCTGGAACATTCCACTCTTTCTATTGATTTGTACAGGCGAGGCACTGATGCTGGCAAAACTTGAATGACAACTGACAATATTTACAGTTGTAAGAAGGCGCAATAGCTACAACTTCAAAAACATTGAGATTTAATTCAATCTTCTCAATTCAATTTGGAGTTTAATTTGTCTCCAAAATTTGAGGTTCGCTGGTCCCTTATTTCTTTATTTGTGTTTAATCCTTCAGGGCCTGGACAAGTGTCTTGAATTCCCACAATTCCACAGTCTCTATACGACTAATGGCTTAGCAGTGATTTATAGTTAACAGGCAGTCAATACTTCGCTAGAAACCACTGCTCAGATAATTTGTCTATTGTCAGCAAGACTGTCTCATGATGGAATGTTAAGGGCACCTGTTCTGAAGTCAAAAAACTTGTAAATAGGCCTTTATATCTGCACAATGACTAATCATGACAGCAACATGGAGATAAAGGCAAGTCCAGCCAATCATTTATATCCACATTGCCAATTTTAGTGGACTTCTACCCTATGCATTGGATATGGGTCCTATTTTACCAGTAAAACAGAGCTTGATTACCACAGTAAACAATCACTGCTTCACTTCCAGGGGTTTCCCATTCTCAGGGCCCTTATGGAATACTCTAATTACGTTTTATGTATTTAGCATGTGGAAAGTGGATAACAACCAAAACATTTGTGGGTGGAGTTACTGCCCAATGACTCTCAGAATTCATTTCATTCAGCTTTTACATAACATGAGAAGACAACACATTGAAAACCTTTTTTTAAATGACTGAAAATTTGAATATTTTGCCTCCAAAACAAAGCTTATGACCCTTCAATGGAATAAACTTGATAAACTCATTCTAATAAGGGTAACACAAAGTGTGGGCTACTGCCCCCGACCTGTAGGCATGTTTGAAGTGGCCTTAAGGTATTGTGGGACACATTTTTTTTCTAAGTTGAAAAATTGAAAAAGGGCCATAACTCTGGGAAACATTATTGGATGAAACATGTTCCTTGTGCATATCCATTCCACCATGTGGGTCTATCAGCACACCAAAGGAGATCCAAATCCAACCGATAGCTTTGAAATTACAATACAAAATATTTGTATGGACAGATGGACGGACAGAGGGTTTCACTAGATACCTCCAAATCCTCATTCAGAGGTCAGGGGTATAATAAGGGTATTAAGCAATGCTTTGGAGGAAATAAATTAAACTAGATGTGTCGACACATATGCCTCCACAAGGTGGCATGATTAAGCATTGACTTTACATGCGTAAAGCAAACCAGAAATCATCCTATTTACAAAACGTAAAGCGAGAAAAAGTTTGAAAACTGATTTTCTGAGATTTCAAGTCATAGATAGAAGTTCTAGGTCAGTAACTCCACAAAAAATTGAGCTACCAGAACCAAACTCGAACTTACCAGAAATCAGTCAATTATCTGTCGTATAGAGAAAAAAAAGCCTGGAAAGTTGATTCTCAAGAGTTTTCACATCATAAACTAAGTTCAAGGTCAATGACTCAGCAAAAAATCATCTAACCTGTTCCAAACTCAAACACAAATTGCAGATAGCCATGACAAAGTCACATAACATAAATCAGTAAATTATCTGAATGTATAGCGAAAACCAGAGGCTCAAGTGAGCCTAAAACGCTCACCTGGTCCAAGTTGTCAAAAGAGATGAGTGTATCAGTAAGTGATCAGCAGTAAGAGCAATTTTTTGATTTGCTATGACACAACCAAAGGTAACTTTTTTCGCCCATTCATTTCTGCTGGACCTAGGAAAGCTTCCTAGCAAGCTCTGTTCTGCGAAGTATTAAAAAACAACAACCGAATAAAATGTTTGTTTTGTTTTCAACTACTGTGGTTCTCTCTACCCCACCCCCCTCCCACCCCTCCCCACCCCAAAATTCCGGCATAAATGAAATACTTATAACCCTGTTACATACTACATTACAAATTTGGTTTACATCTGTCCATTGGATCTGAAAATAGAAATTTTGAGTGTAGCCCAAATTTTGACTTACTGAGTTTCTTTGAAAACAAGTGAATGAATCTGCATCACTAAAGTAAGTTCCAAACAAGAAACCTAAGCATTTTTGCAAGTGGCTTACAAAAAAGAGGATTTTAAATGCATTTTAGGCTTATGGAGAATTAACCCCACCCCAAGAGATATAGTAATTTGGGGGGAGGGGCAGAAGAGTAAATTCCACCAGCCTGAAGATGACAGTAGCTTCATTTGAACAAAGGAGACAAGGTTTACTCCAAAGATGGTCTGTGCCATAAATGAATGAATTTGGCCCAGTGGTTTAAGAATAAGAAAGATTTCAAACTAGAGAAACAGAATTTTACTGCCACCAGTAAATGCAAGTCTGTGTGAAAATGGTTAAAGCATCAAAAATAAACAAAACAGAAAGAGAATTTATGGAGACTTATTTTTGGGGATAAAATATTTTTAAAGAAATCAAAAATAGGTTTTCGTTATATGGATTACATGAAATAAAATCTTTGGAACCCACATTGAAGTTTTGAGAGGGTTAAATTAAAGATATTCATACAAGAATCAGAGAATTTTTTCCAACAAACCAGAAAAAACATATATGTGCACAGCATTGAGGTTTGATTTAGGCATCAATAAAATTCTTGAAACCCACATTGAAGTCTTGAGAGGGTTAAATTAGACAGTCATACAGGAATCAGATAAACTTTTCCAGGAAACCAGAAAAAAAACATAGATGTGCACAACACTGAAAGGGTTCCAACATAAAATAAAATCTTTGGAAAACACACTGAAGTCATGGGAGGATTAAATTAAAGATATTCATACAGGAATCAGATCAATTTTTTTCCAAGGAATCAGAATTAACATATGTGCACAGTACTGAAAAGGTTTGAACAAGGCATCAATAAAATTCTTGAAACCTATGTTGAAGTCTTGAGAGGGTTGAGGTAAAGACATTCATACAGGAATCAGATAAATGTTTCCAAGAAACAAGAAAAAAAACATGTGCACAGCATTAAGAGGGTTCAACATGAAACAAAATCTTTGGAAAACACACTGTAGTCATGAGAGGGTTAAATTAAAGATATTCATACTTTCTAGGAATCTAAACAAAACAGCTTCATTTTCTGATTAAAATAACAATATTAACATGTGTATTTGACAGTAAATATTTTTGATAAGAGCAATAAGGTATTCTAACTTTTGAATAAGTGTAACAGATGTTCATAAATTACTGCAAAAATGCTGACTCATCATCTTTTTAATACCCTCTACCAGGCACCCTGATAAAACCATTGGCAATTTTTTTTTATCAATCCATTCTACTGGTCCTGAGGATGCTTCATACCAAATAACATTTCTCTGTTCCATGTGGTTAGGGAAATATGGGCTTTTGATTTGTTTTTCTGTTTTTAGCCCATGGGCTTGTCACAGGGCTGTGAAATTTTTTTAGGACCCACTTATACTACATGCCAAATTTGGTTGAAATTCGCTCACCGGTTCTTGAAATACAAATTTTGGGTGGAGCACAAAATGGATATGTCGCCACAGAGAGCCCAAATATTGACCTACCAACTTCCCTTGAACAAACTTTAATCTGCATACCAAATATCAAGGCATTCCCTCTGGTGGTTCATGAGAAGATTTTTAAAGATTTTTAAGCTTTTGAGGCATTAACCAGAGCCCGAATATGGCAACTGCTCCATTTGAACAAAATAGAAAGGGTATACTACATAGATGATCTGTGCAATATATGTTTGAATTTGGCCTAGTGGTTGTGAAGAAGTAGACAAGTTTGCAAAAGTTAACAGCGGGTGGGCGACAGATGACAGACGCCAAGTGATGGCAATAGCTGTCACTGACTTGCAGTCATGTGAGCTGAATAGTCCAGAAAACTGATTCTTTTGAGTTTTCATTATACACTAAGTTCAAGGTGAATAGCTGCATACCGGAAAAGAGCCTATTATCTGCACATATAGCGAAAAAAAAGTCCAAACAAGAGGTGCGCATGGGAGATGGTGTGAGTTGTGGCTACTTTCTTTATGCACTCTCTATTGAAAATCAGAAATGTCAGGGTGCTGAGCTCAAAATTCGTAAAAATTCGGACCGGGACAGTTTTCGAACTTGCTTGAGATATTAATGGATACGGCTTGTAAGGTAAATATTAGTCAAATTGAAAATTCATAAAAATTATACATTTAAAGTAATTTGTACATTTTTTATACTTACCAATGGCCCAGACTAGCTGGCTGGTGCAAACTCAAAGTTATCAAGGGCCAAACACAAATTTTGAACCCCCTAATCCCCAAAATTTGCTTGCAAAATCGAAAATTAAAAGTCCTATCTGGTCCTCCATACTTTTACTTTCTGCGCATTCATGAGAGGGCCATACCTGTCTGGGCCATTGGTAAGAATAAGAAATATACAAATTACTTTAAATTTATAATATTTTTATACTATAACCCAATGGCCCAGACTGGCTGAATAGTAAAAAGGCAGATGGCCTAGGATTTCAGAATTCGTAAACCAACATAGTTCCAAGCCTGCAATCCAAGGTGAAAGGAAATTAAATTTGAATTACATGTATGTCTCTCTATACAGTAATAGAGAAGACATATCATAAATAAGGAACCAAATTCAAGTAATTCTGCATTCCTAGCATGAAGACTATGCTAATTTGGATGTAACGAGTTCCCAATTTTTAAGGCTAGTCCCAAAAAATTAGGATGGCGTATTTGAGAATGAGAGGATATCCCCCACAAACATACGCCAGAAACAATAAAACACAAGCTGCATCCAGGATATAAATACAGACAAAACAGCTTCACTCAGAGTAACATACTTGTCAAGCGGAAGGAGAAGTAAAAAATCCCCCCCCCCCCCCATTTTTGAAGGAATCTTCTTCAAAAAGAAAGAGGGGAGCATTCTAGAATCAGTAAAGCGGTACCAAATAACAATATAAATATTTGTCGAACAGGCACCCAGGTATTAATTATTATTAAATTGGTGCTTAATGCTACTTCAGAAGCTAACGCAAAAGCAGCGATCCCAGTAATTAAAATCGCCCGTTTGTAGTGTATATCCGAGTCGACATACGCAGATGGGTCGAAAACCGGTGATATAATATATAACATACACATGTCCAATAGAATCACAATGGACAATCTTTGGAGAGTAAACACACTTCCGATTCTGAGGTAACCCACAGGCGACCCCATTCAGGTGTACAATAAATTCCAGTAATAACACTCCCTGACGTGTACAATCCGATATCAATGTTCCTAGAATTGTGCAAATATACGAGAGTGTTATTGCTGATGAATCATATGCTCGTATATGACATATAGACGAACAACCACAGGAAACCAACTAATTAAAAAGTGGATGTGCACATGAGGTCACCATAAAACATGAACCAGCCGCCAATTGAGAAGTCATGAAATGCATGTATGTACTTAAATGCATATGAGGCTTACGGGAAGAAAACTACGTCTTGCCCGGTAATCGCCTCTTAACACATTGGCGGTGTGGGGAGTGGGGGGTATTCAAAGTCGTATTGAACCCCCCCCACCCCCACCCACTTTACTTGAATCATTCTTGTGTTAGTCATCAAATAGCATAGGAACCGCAAGGCTTCCTCACGTCTGACCAACTCCATAATGTCACTAAGGGTGGAGAAGGATGTGAAGAACAAGTACTTCCCCTGATAAAGAAGGTCCTCTCGTGGAGGAAGCTTCCGGGGAACATGACCCATAACAGACACCTGAGAAGATTGATCCAAGGTTTCTGTGACGACAGAGGTCCTACTAGCAGGATTTGCAATGAGACTGTTTGATCTTAACAGAATCTGCTGAATCAAAGGTTGGAGGATATGCATATCCTATCATTCCATCACAAGAGATCAAGAGCATCTACTGCATACGCTTGATGATCTGGGCATCGCGACACACACATCGGTAACTGATTGTTCCGGTGTGTTGCAAACAAATCTATCATGGGACAATCTCACTGGTAGCAAATCTGCCTGAATATTCGCTTGCTGAGAGTTCACTCCGATCGCAACAAGCGACCTTTCCGAGAGAGCAAGTCTGCTAATACATTCAGACGACCCGGTATCTGACAGACAGAAAGATGAACATGATGATTCATGACATACAGGAAAATCCTCTCCGTTAATTCACTTAAAGGAATTGAATGAGTGCCGCCTGGGTTCCTGATGTAAGCTATTACTGTCGAACTGTCCGACAAAATCTGAACATGGACATTCGCTATTATGTGAATCCAATGTTGAAGAGCTAGCCATATTGACATCATCTCTTTGATGTTTATGTGCTTCTCTAGGAACCGAGGGTCCCAAAGACCCTGACACTTCAAGTCTGCAGGACCTAGGGTTGAGCCCCAACCCGTCCGACTCGCATCTGTCATAATCGCGAAAACCTGATCCGGCAGTTACAGTGAAACTCCCCGAGTTGACCACTAAAGATCTTCCCAAATCTGGACCCTTTGTTTTACTAGGTATGTTAAAACAATACTGGTTTTGAGCGAATGCATCTTCTCTATTGCCGTATCTCTGCAGAATGTCGTTCAACTAAGCTGACGTTACCACAGGCGAATGAGCTCAGAAGTATGACATTACTGAGTTCATTATTCAAGTGAATGCCCAGAGAGCCAGGTTCAGACCAAAGCACATTGCTCTGAACTGATAAACCTTCCCTTGTGCGGCGAACCAAAGGTACTTTTTGAATGCCGGATGTACCAGGACAGGAAAAGTATGCATCCTATAGATCTATGCTTGGCGCATAGTCATTCACTCAAATGCTCGCTCTTACCGACCGAATGGTCTCCATATAAAATTTTGGAGCCACGATAAGCTTGTTTATCCAGCTCAAGTCTATTACTGGTTGGAACGAGCCGTCTGGCTTTGGTACGAGCAACAGGTGACTGTAAAAACCCTGAGAATCTTAATTCTCGACGATCTCTATTGCTTCCTTAATAAGAGAGCCTGTACCTCTACTAGAAGAGACTCTCTTTTGAAAGGATCTGATGGAAGATTTGTCCAATGCGGACATCCTGTTAGTGGGGGTTCTGCTCGGAATAATAGCCATAGGCTGTCCGAGACGACACTTCTCACCCACTGATCTTCCGTGACTGCTATCCAGTTTCTCGCGAAGGTTGATTCCCTTCTGCCAACTGGCAAGCAATAGAGGTATTGAACATCACCTGTGTGCCCTGCGAGGATTACGGGAGGAGAAACTACATCCTTCCCGCGAAGAACCTCATCCCGTCAGCCTAGGGGCATCTGACCGATAGTCCTGATCAGACTTACGCCCCTTTCCCGAGTCGCTATATTGACGACCTCCAGAGTAATTGTAAGAGGGTTTCTTGTACCCTTGTGAGGAGTTCCCTTTTGACGTTTAGATCTGGAATGTCCTCCTTACTCTTGTCTGCTGAAGTTATTGAGATGCTAACTTCAATAGCAGAGCACTTGACACTTTCTTAGTAGCCTGTTCATAGAATAACTAAAGCTTGTCGTTAAAAAAAGAACGGAGCGACCTGGAGAGAGCTTTTCACCTTGTCATCTATAACTGATGACAACGCAAGTACCACATCACGTCTAATTAACTCCAGATTAGCCACTGTTAGGGCAGAGTTATACATGGTGAACAAATTGCCCTGGAAAGAACTCTAAGAGAGGTACAAACGTCCTCAAATTCCTTCCCATTGAGACATTGCACCATAGCTCTGGTAAGGTGATCTGCGTAAGACATGGCCTCCAAATTCGCTCTACTTGATGAAATTGCCGTTTTAATTGTGTCTGAGCGAATAGTGTATGATGCAGGCAAGATACATCTAGATCCCCAGCCTGCTCATCCAAACACAGAAGAGCTCTCTGAACATCTTCTCCAGCCATTTTTAAATGAACGTGGGCCAAGAAATGGTATGTTTATGGAAGATGGAGTTAAGAAACCGCCTTTTTCCTCACACTCGAGAGGTGAATACGGTGTCGTCTACATTGCTGAAGCCCTGCGACACCTGCCTAGACTGAACTGGAAAAGAAAGAACTTCTTCCTTTGTCCAGATAAAGTCTGCGTCCAATGACGCCAGCGGTTTCTCTCTTGTTGTTGCAGCATTCTGATTCGTCGGAACAAATTCAGGGTAGTATTGATGGATGAAATCCATCGCAATCATGTGCTGTTCCGAAATCCGAGAGAATCTGTTGCGAATCTCGGACCATTGCATCTGTGTGAACAGACGACTGGACCGACCCAACACTGTCCAACAGCTCAGGTTCTAAGTTTGAGGGAGGCTGCAACTGCATTTGCTGGAATGCTGCGATCAGCTGCACAATCTGTGACAGCAAGTCCGTCACCAAGGCCTGAGGAGCAGCGGTCTTCCATTTCTAAGCCGCTTGCTGCTCCTGGGATGGTGTGACAGAGATGGATCTCTTCTCCGCACGTCCTGATGATCGAGGCCTCGTCTCCCTAGCTACGGGATGGTCCGACTTCATGGGCGAAGAGTGGTTCCTTCTTTGGGCAGCAGGCTGGATATCCGAAATCGGGTAGCTAGGATGCAGTCATGTGTGCTTTAATAACGAAGCAGAGGAAGCCGTGACTGAAGCCAAACCCAAGTGGCAGACGGACGTATGCTCCGTCTCGTGCAAGTTTCCAACCAGAAACTTCATTTCAGCTTGTGAAACATGCCGGAGGAAGTCGTGACTGAAGCTGATCCCGGCTGCAGACTAACTAAAAAGAGCGTCCCAAGTGGAGGGCGGACATATGCTCCGGCTTGTGCAAGCTTCTCATAACAACATCTGGCCCCAAATGTTGCTAGGTTAGAGAGGGGCCTCTCCCGATCGTGGTCTATTAGACCTCGCCGAGTACAAGAACTTGCTGACTTCCTCCCTATTTCCCCCTTATTTCCGTTGTCGCTGGGTGAGCTATTTATATTTAAGTGCTCGCGCTACCCACATCCACACTTCCTTCGACCGCATTGGACTTACCCGGTGTCAGCTCCCACGGACGGAGTAACCGCTTCACCAGTCGAGCTAGCTGCTTGCAAGAGATTAAAACCCTTAACAAAAGGCCCTAACTCTTGCAATGATGAGCACTGCAGCTAGCTCTATATGCTCAATGGAGCGTGGCGACTGTAGCACACTTGGATGGGTGTCAGAATATCATCACCATGTTCATGTTCCTCTGAAATAGAAACTGACAAAATGAATTATACTGCAGTGAGAGGCCTGGCCTCAGAACCTCACTGCCAACAATGTACCGCGACACCCATCTCCAACATCAGTCATCCCAGTGAACACAAGAATGATAAGAGTCCGCAGGAGTGCATCGGCTAAAGTCCATATCAGTCCTCCAAACTCCACAACAAAATATATTATTAAGTTACATGAATAATAGCAATCAAAATTAAGTTCAAAATATTTTTTGGAACAAAATTTTTCTTAGAAAAAACGCCAAAGTCCCGAAAGGGAACATTAAGAGCCCAAAGGCATTCTGACAGAGCCTAAGTGTGGACAAAATTCAATATTTTATGAGCTACACTACCGGAATAATAATGCATGTATTCTACAGTATATTACAGTAATAGAGTATAAGAAACTACCTAAATATGAGAACGGTGAAAATGTAAACAACGTCAATGTAAACAAAACATCAGGTACACAAAAAGGCCCAAAATCAGAACCAATTGAAATGCTATCAAATGCAAAGCTAGATCTTCATACGAAGAAAAAACAATACACTGGATAGAAGATGCAAGACTAAATGGAAGAAATACTTAACACACAGTGGAATAACCATTTTTAAAAATGATGACGTCAGGCATATGTCCCGAAATTGGGAAACATAAAATAATTTTATAAATATTATAAAGTTACAGCCCTGAATGTCCAAAACCACCGTTGAACACTTCCTTCATCCAATAACAGCCTTGTATCCACCAATTCTTGCATTGACTTGTGTCGGGCATCCTCAAAAAAGGAGATTTTAAAGCACAGATGTCATTTCGTTGTTGATGACTTTTAGGGTCAAACAAACAATGATGTTGGCACCAATTCCGGTCACTTCCTGATGCCTGCGCATGCGCGGAGAGTAAATGTATGGAGGGCCAGATAGGACTTTTAATTTTCGGTTTTGCAAGCAAATTTGGGGGATTTGGGGGTTCAAAATTTGTGTTTGGCCCTTGATAACTTTGAATTAAGCACCAGCTTGTCTGGGCAATTGATTTACAGTGTAAAAATATTAGTCAAATCGGAGAATGTTTGTTCAAGTTATTGCGCTAACAATGCAAGGATGTCCGGATGTAGCCAGCCCGCACACCGGTCATTGCTAAACCAGAGGTCTCGGTCGTTAACACAACTTGACCAAAAACTGATTCTCTGAGTTTTCACATCATAAACTAAGTTCAAGGTGAATAACTCTGTGAAAAGCCATCTGACCAGGCCTTTTTGTGTACCTGATGTTTTGTTTACAATGACGTTGTTTACATTTTCAACGTTCTCATATTTAGGTAGTTTCTTATATTCTATTACTGTAATATACTGTAGAATACATGCAGGTACCCACGAGAAAGATACATACCAAAAATCAGCCAATTATCTGAACATATAGCAAAAAAAAAAGTCTGGAAAACTGATCTGAGTTTTCACATCCTAATCTAAGGTCAAGGTGAGCAAGAGAGGGGCTATGACCTGGTGCATACCCTCATGGTGCATCCCACCAAACAATGCCAAGAGAAGAATAAAACCATGATACTGTGAAAGACTATCCTCTGTGCAAAACCAAGGAGAAAAGGTGTGTTCATGCTTTATTTATAATCATGTTTTATAGACATTTCAACCCAATCAATTCCACAGTTACCTTACTGAACGGGACGTTTTGCACTGGATGATTCGCCCCTCCTCCCTAAACAGAATATGTGAATTTTTATTTAATTATTTTTAACTTGTTCAATTTTAAAGGAAAAACCAAAATAATTATTTCATTGTCCTACAGTTATGACTGTTTTTTCTTTATATTTTTCACTTGTACACACTCATCTGATTCATCATTGCGCCAGTTCACCGCTCACAATTAAATTGAGTTTTCAAGGGCACAAAATACACAAATGAAAACAGAGATAATTTGTTTCCCTTTTTTATTTTTTTTCCATCAAATGTATTCACCCTGTCATCTATAATAATCCACTTCATGTTCTAGGTCCTTCTTAAAACATTTGTAGGTCCTCAACTGAAAATCAGGAAATGAAAATGGGTACAGAATCAAAAATGCCGATAGGATCACTGATCCAATGTCGAGTTGTGACAGAACAAAAGTGGGTTTAATCATTATCAACTTATCGTCTGGAAACCAATTGTTTACAATTTACTATGTGAAGGGTCACTGTGACCTTGACCTTTGACCTAGTGATTCCAAAATAAATAGGGCTCTTTCTTGCACCAATGCCAACCTACCTATGAACTTTCATGAACGCAGGTGGAACCATTGTCAAATTATCATCTGGAAACAAATTATGATTTATGTTCAAGGTCACTGTGACCTTGGACTTTGACCTAGTGAGTCCAAAATAAATAGGGGTCTTCCACTCACCTAGGCCAACCTACCTATGAAGTTTCATGAATGTGGGTCAAACCATTATCAAGTTATCGTCCGGAAACCAATTGTTTACGATTTTCTATGTTGAAGGTCACTGTGACCTTGACCTTTCACCTAGCAAGTCCAAAATAAATAGGGTTCTTCCTCTCACTGATGCCAACCTACCTATGAAGTTTCATGAAATTGGGTTGAACCATTATCAAGTTATCATCCAGAAACCAATTGTTTTGATTTACTATGTTCAGGGTCACTGTGACCTTGACCTTTGACCTAGCGAGTCCAAAATAAATAGGGTTCTTCCTCTCACAAAGGCCAACCTACATGTGAAGTTTCATGAACATGGGTTGAGCCGTAGTCAAGTTATCATCCGGAAACAAATTGTTTACAATTTACTATGTTCAAGGTCACTGTGACCTTGACCTGTGACCAAGTAAGTCCAAAATTAATAGGGTTCTTCCTCTCACCGATACCAACCCATTTATGAAGTTTCATGAACATGGGTTGCACCATTATCAAGTTATCATCCGGAAACCAATTGTTTACGCTCGCCCAACCGCCTGCCCACCCGCCCGCCCACCCGCCATTCATCAAACTATAAGTCGAGTTTGACTTCGTCACAACTCGACTAATAAAACATAGAAATAGGTTCCCTGATACCTCTTATTAGAACCTAAAAGTAGGTTCCATGGGGTTCCCAGACATCAAATACGTGGAACCTGTTTTAAGATTCCATGAATTTCTTAAATCTGCATGCTTGAAAAAACCATGCCACCGTACTTCAACAGAGCAATCACTTTTTCTTTGACAAAGTTGATGGTATAATAAAACATGAGAGACTGTATCCCAAACATTGTTTTAAAGTGAAAACAGCAATAAATGAATGAATCTGATATTGAAAGGCAGGATGTTTTCGAGCCTATTGAAAACATTACAACCATTTTTTTTTCAATATTACCTCCTCCAGCAGAAGCTTCTACCTCATCTTTTATAGCACTGTCAATCAACTCATCAAATTCATCAAAATTATAGTTTGTTGTTGTACGTGTGCGACATGATCGCTTTGAATATATACGTCTGTAGGCTGATCCACTTGATGCAACACTACTCTCATCGTCTTCACTGTGTTTTACTTTGGTTTTCCTTTCCTGTAATTTAAAAATCACATATTACAGTGGAGCCGACTTAATTGGATATCTCTTAACTGAATAGCCCTGTTAATTCAATATAATTTCCCAATGCAAAACCATTTACCATACCTCCAGTACAAATTTGACCTGTTAATTGAATATAGGTTATAGAGTCAACTCCTGTTAATTGAATAAAAAATCTTGTAACCTGCCAAAAAATTACCCTGACTCTCCCCAATTTTTCTTTGTTTGTAGACCTATTTGGCTTCAGTACATTCAATACAGGCATTTAATCTCTAGTATATCTTGTTTGACACAGCTCATACAGCTCTGTCAAACAAGATATACTAGAATAATACTAAGTTTATCTCTAGAATACTGGAAAGTGACACAATCCCTGTTAATTGAATACTCCTGTTAATTGAACTAGAGGTACTGTGAGCAAGCTCACAAAGTGACCCCCCCCCCCCACCTGAAATGTACAAGTTAGATTATCTCCCCTTGGAAATGTCAGAACGGAAATATATTGCTTCATACACATCTTCATATGGAGTTCTTCCATTGTGTAAAGTTTCATGAAAATTCTTCAAACGGTTTAGGAGGAGTTGTGCTTATAAGGATGGACAGATGGACAGACGGATGGATGGACAGGGTGATTCCTATATACCCCCCCAAACTTTGTTTGCGGGGGGTATAATAATTTTCAGTGGCAAAGTGGCTATTCAATTAACAGGGTTCCACTGTATCAATGTAAATGAAAATTTTAGACCCTCCAATTATTTTAAAAGAGCTATCCAGAATTTTCCATGTGGAAATGGGCAATTTTGAAATTTTCAGTACAAATTTGGTTGACCAAGCTAGACATTTTATGAATAGACCACTTCAGGGGTCAGCCGAGTGGGCGACTTGGGCGAAGAAGTCGCCTTGTCATTCCTCAAGTCGCCTTGGCTTACATTGGGGGCGAAATTCAAGTCGCCCTCTAAAACTTCCTAGGAGGACATGGCAGTTTACTGTATTTTCTTATGTTTTATTTTTCAAAAACACCCGCTTCCGCATTCGCAAAAAAAAGTAAACACGGCTGCTGTTAAAGTCCGTCAAACAGCTATGAAAATAGCCTAAACTAGCCCAAATTTCATATTTCTGAAAAGAATTGTAATGGCGTAGTCGTTCTAACAATTCGCCCCAACTGATAGCAACCAGCACAAAATGGCTATTTAAAAACAAAGTGCCAGCCAAAACAACGAATCACACAAGACACGCATCGAGTTAATCAGAATTTATTAAAGTTAACCACAGTTTCAAAACAGAAAAAAAAGTGTACTGGAGACAGTTCATCCATATCGTTCGTTTACACAGTATCCAAATTCAGATTCAGATATCGAAATTGCTTGCGGTTACGCTCTGTTCCACTGAATAATTGGTTGCATTGAAATTTGCCCCGCAATTTGCATTGAATGTTTTTCTTTGAAAACTTGTGAAGTTGTGTTGGACGGGGGTTAAATATAATATTATGGCTACAATAGAAATCACAGGTATTTGGATGGATAAGAATGGCAGATCTTCAAAGCACCAATCGCACGTGTCAGTGTAAGATGGTTGGCAGAAATTGTCAGTTTATTTATTATCACCCAACGCAGCCGGGAAGGGAGACAACTGAAATATTTTGTCATTTACCTAAGAAATAAATTAACTCAAATTGTTAATAACGCTTAATTTACGAAGGTTATCGAAAACTTTTTTAACTACGCTTTTCAACTCAGGGCATTCAGAAACCCTGAATGACCCAGCTTCTTATATGAACTTGAAATTTATTTTAAACACTTTAAATATTTTTTTAAAAAGAAAATACCTTCTATTGCAGAGAAGAACACTCACCATGGGTCATACTAAATTTCAAATTCACTGCGTTGAGGCAAATGCAAAATCAACTGCATGGTAACCTAAGTCATCACTGTTAGGCAAAGAGTTAGGGGGTATTCAGAAACCATGAATGACACAGTTTTTTGTGGGGTGGGGGGGGGGGGAGGTGGGATTTTAACCTACATTGTGTTATATACCATCTGACTTAGTTTTGTGTGTGTATGTATGTTTGTATAACTTTTATTTTTTTCTCCACAATTGTGTCCTCTATGTTCATTTATTTTGTCGCGATGTCATATACATTTTATGGTTTTTTTTCTGATTTCACCTTCATGCCTACTGACTTCTCCCTCCTGGCTCCTGACTTCTCCCTAAAGTCTCTGGAGGGAGAAGTCACTTCTCCCTAAAATCAGCTGCCAGTCTGACCCCTGGACCACTTGTCAATCATAGTGATGCAAGTCATTCTACAACAAGGGTTCTGTACTGTTATTGTACACTGGAGGGTTTTTAAATATTTCTACCCCAGTGAAACATTGTTTTTTGTTGTTCAATGTGAATTCTATGCAATACTTTAAACAGAATAAACAGTAAGAGTAAACAATTCATGAAAAACACCGACTGTTTAGCACTATTAAGACAAATTAATCAGATCAAAAAGTGGCACAATGAGGCATGGTTTGAATCTGATTGTGAACAGAAAGTTAAAAAATTTATAGTAATTTATATATTTTTTATACTTACCAATGACCCAGACATAGCTGGTGCTAACTCTTAAAATTCTAGGGCCAAACACAAATTTTGCCCACCAATCCCCAAAATTTGCATCTAAAACCAAAAGAAATCATGTCCTGAAGGTCCTCCATACTTTGCCCTCACTGCGCATGTGCAGTGTCAAGGACGTCCCGAAATTGGCGTCAATTATCATTCTTACAAGCAGTGCCTGGTCAGCGCTATGTACTCAGCGGGGAGGTATGAGTTCCCAACTCCTGGGAGGGCCATCCCCGTCTGGGTCATTGGTAAGTATAAAAAATATAAAAATTACTATAAATTTTTTAACATTTTTATACTGTACCAATGACCCAGACATAGCTGAATAGTAAAAAGGCTGGAGGGCCTAGGACATAGAGGAAAATCCAATAAGCTCAACTACATCAATAGAGTCAACCCCTCAAGGAGAAAAGGAGTATTAGGCTTTACATGTATCTTTCTTATTTTATGATAAATTAGAAAGATACAATACCCTTCATAATTGAGCACAATAACATTCATGTTCTCTATTAACATCCAGTATAACCCCTTATACTAATTATTTTTAAAGTAAGCCAATAAATAAAGTTAGTCCAGAGAATTGAGACTCTTTATATTCTTTTAAAAGTGTCCGAGGATTGTATATTAACGCCCGTTTGACACTTGACATATACAAATGCTTCAAACCAAGCTACACTTTAAAAATATGACATGAATGAATTTTTAATATTAATATTACACTTTAAAACCATCCCGGTAACGACTCAGAATTACTGACTCTGGAGGAGGAATCCCCTTGCTTTTCACTATAAAGCAGGTGACCTAAGGGAACATCCTCCCCCCCCTCCCTTCCCCTTGCCCTGGGTCAAATAGCCCAGAGCAAAGAGGGCAGCAGGATGGAGTCACTGCCGGAACAGAAAGCCTGCATAACTATAGTTGCAACTGTTTAGTGGACGACATTCTGAGCAACAGATAACGGACCTAAACAATGCAGGTCTCCAGAAATGGACTCAATATTTCTGAGATAAAAATTTGTGAATGTGGATGGCTGAGACCAATAAGCAGCCTTCATTAAATCTGTAATAGCAACACTATTTGCGTAAGCCCAAGATGTAGAAAGAGCTCTTACTTCATGAGCCGAGATCTTAAGCACAGACTGCTGAATAGAAGATAGATTATCATAAGCAGTATGGATAGTTAATTGAATCCATCTAGCAATAGAATGGACCGAAATGTCCTTTCTATTAGGCATCAGAGACAGAAAGAAGCGTTTTCGTCCCTTTCTGATAAACTGAGATCTTTGTTTATAAATACGTAAAGCTCTAACAGGACAGAGTAAAGGCCTACGCCCGTCTGAAGACGGCAGAGCCTTAATAACAATAGGTTCCGGATATTTATTAGGAGCCTGATTCTTAGCTAAAAATCCAACATTAGAAGTGAAGGTGATAGTGTTCCTGACACTACGATAGTGAGAATCGTCCACCGATAGTGCATGAAGCTCACTGACTCTTCTAGCAGAAGAGAAAGCTAAGAGAAAAGCTGTCTTATAAGACAAGAATTTGAAATCTACTGTCCCAAGAGGCTCAAATGGCTTTTCCTTCAGTTTAAGAAGAACCCAAGCTAAATTCCACTTAGGAATTAATCTAAGAGTTCTGGGTCTATTTATCGAGAAGTTTCTAACTAACTTAGATAAAGAGACATAAGATCCAATTTGTAAACTATCATGGTGTGCATAGGTATCAGATAACATAGACCTATAACCCTTAATAGTAACAGGCTGCAGTTTGATATCGTCAAACAAGTATACTAGAAAGTTTGCAATATCTGGTATGGAGGGATCAAAAATATCAACAGAATGATCCCTACACCAATGACGAAAAACCTTCCACTTAGCCGCATAGTTTAGCGAAGAGGAGGTCCTCCTACAGTTAGAAATCACGTCCACTGCTCGTCCTGTAAAGTGCTTGCCATGCAAGAAGGACCGCACAACGGAAATACGTGAAGGTTGAGACCTTGCGGGTTGTGATGAAGTTGACGCGATTTCCCCTGCGAAAGAAATCTGATTGAATACCTGTTTGTTGAGAGTCCACTCTGACGGCAACAAGCGACCCTTCCGTGAAAGGGAGTCTGCTAGTACATTCAGACGACCCGGTATATGACGGACCGAAAGTAGAACTTGGTGTTCTAGAGCAAACAGAAGGATTCTTTCTGTTAAATTGAATAACGGAACGGAATGAGTGCCTCCCTGGTTCCGGATATACGCCACTACTGTCGTATTGTCGGACAGGATTTGGACATGAGCTTTGTGAATAATGTCCATCCAATGGCGTAACGCAAGCCAAATTGACATCATTTCCTTGATGTTTATGTGCTTGCTTAGAAACTGTGGATCCCAAAGACCCTGGCACCTCAAATCCGTTGGGATCAATGTTGCACCCCAACCTGTTTGACTGGCATCCGTCATAATCGTAAAACTCGGATCCGGCAACTGCAGCGGAACTCCCGGAGTCAACCACTGAATGTTTGCCCAAGTATGAATCTCTTGTTTCACTTGATCTGACAAGAGAACGTCTATATCGAGCGAATGAATCTCCACACTCCAATTCTGAGTCAAGAAAATTTGGAGAGGACGAGTGCGTAATCGCCCCATCGGAATGAGATCCGCAGTGGCTCCGCACAGACCTATCAGTCTCATGAACTCCCTCGCTGTGACTTTGTCTGCATGAAGACAATAGCGAGCGTAACAACTGATTAACTTCGCTCTGGTTAACGGCAGACGAACGAGATTGTTGTGCGTCTCGAAGCTCATTCCCAGATGAGTGAATGACTTGGACGGCACCAGATCCGACTTCTCCTCGTTTATAACAAAATCGAGACGTCGGAGCAATAGAAGCAGATTCTGCACATCGTTCTGAAGCACTAACTCGTTGCCGTACCTCCGAAGAATGTCGTCCAGGTAGGCCGACGTTACCGCAGACGAATGAGCTCGGAAATACATCATTACCGAGTTCATTACTCGAGTGAAAGCCCAGGGCGCTAGGTTCAATCCGAAGCACATCGCCCGGAATTGATATACAACTCCTAGGACTGCGAAGCGTAGATACTTTCTGAATGTCGGATGTACCATGACGTGAAAGTACGCATCTTGAGATCTATGCTTGTAGCATAATTGTTCACCCGAAATACTCGCTCTGACTGATCGAATCGTCTCCATATAGAACTTCGGAGCGATGATCAGCTTGTTTATCCAGCTCAAATCTATGACTGGACGGAACGAGCCGTCTGGTTTCGGAACCAGAAATAGATGGCTGTAGAACCCCGGTGATTCCTGGTCTTCTACGACCTCTACCGCATTCTTCATCAAAAGAGACTGTACCTCCGATAAAAGAGCGTCTCTTTTCTGCGGATTTGACGGAAGTTGAGTCCATTTTGGACTTCGAGTTAATGGAGGCTTTCGTTTGAAGGATATTCTTAGTCCTTCCGAAATCACCCCTCTCACCCAAGGGTCATCCGTAATCGACGCCCACTCTTCTGTAAAACTCGACAACCTTCCGCCAACCGGAACACGATAGAGGTTCAAACCATCACCTCCTGGATCTGCGAGGCCTGCGGGAGGAGAAACCACGTCCTCCACGACTCGCACCTCGTCCCGTCAACCTCGGGACGTCAGACCGGTTTTCTCGGCCCGAAGAACGTCCCGCACGTGAGTCGCTGCCTTGACGGTCTCTAGAATAAGACCAAGAGGACGCAAAGGAACCTCTATAGGAACCTCTCTTGGGCGTATTTGTCCCAGAAGTGCCTGTCTTACTCTTATCTGCTGAATCCGACTTTTTGGAAGCGGATTTAAAAAGCAGAGAATCCGAAGCTTTCTTAGTTATTTTATCATAGATTGCTGAAAGCTTGCCATCGAAGAGAAGCTCTCCGGAGACTGAAGCGACTCTGAGAGAGTTCTTCACCTTACTATCCACGCGTGTGGATGTAGCTAGGGTTGCGTCACATCTAACCAACTCCAGGTTTGCCACTGAAAGGGCGGAGTTATACGTGGAATAAGCCACTGCCCTTGAAAGAAGTCTTAATGAGGATTGTATATCCTGGAATTCTTTCCCTTGAAGACGCAGTGATAACGCCTTTGTAAGGTTGTCTGCGTATGATAAAGCGTCTAAGCTGGCTCTGTTAGACGTAATTGTCGTTTCCAACGCCGCGGTTGGAATGGACATAGACGACGGTAATGACAATTCCAAGTCTTCCGCCTCGTTGTCTAGGCGCAGAGGAACTCTCGGTATGCCCTGTCCTGCCATATCAAATTTATTCCTTGAATTGATGAAAGGCAGGTTAAGAGCATTGGCGGACAAGAAACCAGCTTTGCCTGTTTTGGAAGCAAGCTTAAAGATAGCGTCGTTCAATAATTTGAATGTTCTTGTGACATTATTGGACTGTGACAGAAACTCAGGGACGATGTCTCTGAACCGCTCAAAAAATTCAGTGTCCAATGACGCTATCAGTCTGTTATCCGGCATCGCAGCAGTCTGGACCGACGGAACAACTTGAGGAAGGTAGTGCCGGATGAAATCTACGGCAGCTTTATGTTGTTCCGAAAGGGATAGCTCCAAGTCCTCAGTATCCCTTTCGCCATCCGGTCGGACCTCATGATGCTCCCGGTCGTCCGCACCCGATGCTTCGGCGGAGCGTACCGACCCAGCGCCGTCGGATAATTCCTGATCCGACAACGATTCTGTCGTTTGCTGGGATGCTGCGATAATTTGTGCTATCTGAGCTAGCACGTCCGTCATCGAGGCCTGCGGAGTAGCGGTCTTTCGCTGCTTAGCCGCCGGAAGCTCCGCATCAACTGACTCCCGCATACTTCTCTTATGCGAACGTCCGGAGGCTACCGGCCTCTTGTCCCTGGCTACCGGATGGCGTGACCTGGTCGCCGTTGAATCCTTGATCAGCGAAGATGGCTGAATATCCGCGGTCACGTAGCCAAGGTACGGTCGTGTGCGCTGCTGAGAGGATGAGGAAGCCTGTACAGTCTCTCCGGACTGCCTATATAACGGAGCGCCCGAGCGGCGGACGTATGCTCCGCTTGCGAAACATTTTGTACCACAACATCTGGTCCCAGATGTTGTTGTATGAGAGAGGGGCCTCTCTCGCTTGCGGCCCGGCTGGACCTGGACGAGCTAGGAACCGGACTACAAGGCTTCCTCCGATCTCTCCTCTTATCCGCCGTCATTGGGTGTGCACCTTGTAGGTTTATAGTGCTCGCATCACCCAAAACTCCTTCCTGGACCGCAACGGACGAACCCGGCTGCCGAACCATTCGGTGAATGGACGCTACACCGGGCGAGCTAGCAGATGACAGTGCCGTCGATCCTACTAGGGACCTCTTAGGCAACTTTTGCCGCTAGCTCTTCATTTGATTGTGACGACGGAAGCGCACCTTTGGAGGATAACATGGAAACATCACCCTGTTCTTGTTCCTCTGAAATAGAAACTGATAAACTAGAGTGACCCTGCGCAGAAAGGACTGGCATAGCCCTTTCCCCGCTAACAACATACCGTGACACACGTTTCCAATGTTTGTCATCCCAATATTCACATACTGAACAGGAGTTAGTGCGAGTACACTGACTACAATTAATACAATGATCATGAAAGTCAGAGGAAGATTTCCTCTCATTACAATTTGAACAATATCCTTTCATTGTGAAAAGACAACAATAAGTCCTAGTACTCGCACGAACCCCTGAAAACAAAGACACATAATAACATGATCCATTAACATTGAAAAAAACAATTGAAATCAAAAATAAATTTTGAAAAAATATTTTTTCAGCAAAGCCCAAGTTTCTGAAAAGTAACGTTGAGCCCCAATGGATCCCAAGCCTAAGTGGGGACAAAAATTTTAAAATTATTTTAAATAATGAATGCAACACTTACGAATAATAATAATGTATCTTGTAATAAGATAAACTAGTACAAAGGCAAAAAGCCCCCCTCAAAAGAGACTGTTGCCAATGTGAACAAGAAGTGTATAAACACCAGAAAACATGACTCCAGGCACTGACAATCCTGGCCCGAAATCAGTTACCAAAATATACACTATCTGATGCAAAACAGAGACTTCCAGGGAAGAATCTGCAGAACATCAGATGGTAGATGCAGAACACTACGTCTAAACACCCATGGGTGAGAACGTAAACATGAGGAAAATAACAGAATTCATTCTGTTACCAAGCTAAATCTCCCAAGAAATTTTAGTAGTAATCTTACTCAAAAATATGCCAAAAGCATGGGAGAATAGCAAGGGGGGGACTTAAAGGACAAGGGGAGAGGAAAAACTGAATAAGCAGTGCAACTTCATAGCAAGAATGACAACAACAGGCCCATGCCTCGAAAATAGGCAACTTAACATAATTTCATTACAAAATTTTAAGTTACAGCCCTGAATATTTTCTGTCACTCCTTTTTCCTCTCCTGCTTCTATATCCTCCTTAGAATCACCATTTCTCCAATATTTATGTGTCTGGCATCATTTAAACTGAGATTTACAAGCACAAAGATCAGTGAGATGTTAACTGATGAAGGGCCAAACAAAGAATGATAATTGGCGCCAATTTCGGGACGTCCTTGACACTGCGCATGCGCAGTGAGGGCAAAGTATGGAGGACCTTCAGGACATGATTTCTTTTGGTTTTAGATGCAAATTTTGGGGATTGGTGGGCAAAATTTGTGTTTGGCCCTAGAATTTTAAGAGTTAGCACCAGCTATGTCTGGGTCATTGGTACAGTGTAAAAGTTAAAAAATTTATAGTAATTTATATATTTTTTATACTTACCAATGACCCAGACATAGCTGGTGCTAACTCTTAAAATATAGGGCCAAACACAAATTTTGCCCCCCAATCCCCAAAATTTGCATCTAAAACTAAAGAAAACATGTCCTGAAAGGCCCTCCACACTTCGCCCCTACTGCGCATGCGCAGTGTCAAGGACGTTCCGAAATTGGCGCCATTAATCATTCTAATAACCAGTGCCTGGTAAGCGCTATGTACTCAGCGGGGAGGCAAGAGTTCCCAACTCCTGGGAGGGCCATCCCCGTCTGGGTCATTGGTAAGTATAAAAAATATATAAATTACTATAAATTTTTTAACATTTTTATACTGTACCAATGACCCAGACATAGCTGAATAGTAAAAAGGCTGGAGGGCCAAGGACATAGAGCAAAATGGAATACGCTCAATAAAATAAAATAGAGTCATCCCCTGTAGGGAAAAAGAAGTAATAGGCCTTACATGTATCTTTCTTATTTATGATAAATTAGAAAGATACAACACCTTCTAAAATTGAGCTTCATACATCCATGTACTCTATTAATATCCAATATAATCCTTATACTAATAATTTTTAAAGTAAGCCAATAAATAAAGTAAGTCTAGAGAATAGAGACTCTTATACTCCTAAAAGTGTCTGAGGATTGCATAATCATGTCCGTTGACATATGCAATATTCAAAAGCTATACTTTAAAAACTAAGACTTGAATGAATTTTAAAAACCTAAACTTCTCACTAAACAACCATCCCAATAACAGCTCAGAATTACTAACTCCGGAGGAGGTATCCCCTTGTTTTCATAGTAAAACAGGTGACCCAAGGGAACACCCTCCCCCCCCCCCCCCCCTTTTTCTTGCCCTGGGTCAAATAGCCCAGAGCGAAGAGGGCAGCCGAACGGAGACACTGCCGAAACAGACAGCCTACCTAGCTATAGTAGCAACTGTTAAGTGAATGACATTCTGAGCAGTAGATAATAGACCTAACAATAGAGGCCTCCAGAAATGGACTCGATATTTCTGAGATAAAATTCATGAATGTGGATGGCTGAGCGCAATGAGCGGCCTTCAAAAATCTATAATAGCGACACTATTAATGTAAGCCCAAGAAGTAGAAGAACTCTTACTTCATGAGCCGAAATCTTAAGCACAACTGCTAAGTCAATGATATACTATAAGCAGTACCGATAGTTAATAGAATCCATTAACAATAAAATGGAGCGTAACGTCCTTCTACTAGACATCAAAGACAGAAGAAGCTTACGCCCATAGTAATAAACAGAAATCTGTTTATAAATACATAAACTGTACCCGGAAAGAGTAAAGGCCTATGCCCATACGAAGACGGAAGGACCTTAAAATAATAGGTTCCAGATAATAGGAGCCTAACTCTTATGCAACAATCCAACCTAAATAGTAACGGAAGTATTGATTCCGAAACTATGAAAGTGAAAATCATCCATCGATAGTGCATGAAACTCACTGACTCTACAGTAAAAGAGAAACCAACAGAATTACTGTCTAAAAGGTCAGAATTTGAAAACTACTGTTTCCAGAGGCTCAAATGATTACTTAGCTAAATAAGAACCGAAGTTAAAATCCGTATAGGAATTTAATCTAAAGATTCTAAGTCTATTTATCAAAAAGTTACTAACTGACTTTAGATAAAGAGACAAAAGACTCAATTGTAAACTATCGTAGAGTGCATAGGTATGAGGTAATATAAACCTATAACCTAAATAATAACAGGCTGCAGTAGATCTTGTGAAACAAGTATACTAAAAAATAGCAATGAGTAGTATGGAGGGATCAACAATATGAACATAATGATCCCTACACCACGATGGAAGAGCCTCCACTTTAGCCGCATAGAATAGCGAAGAAGAGGATCTCCTATAGTAAGAAATCGCGTCCAAAGACGTCCAGTACAGTGCTTACAATGCAATACGGACCACACAACGGAATACATAAAGGTTGCGACCTTGCAGGTTGTGATAAAGATGACACGATTTACCCAGTGAAAAAGATCCTCACATAGAGGAAGATTTCACGTTAAAACCCACAGTAGACAAGAGAGAAAATTACTCATGATCTCTGTGAAGATAGAGATGCTATCAACAGAAATGTATTGTGGTTGTTTATCTTAGCAATACCTGCTAAAACAACAGCGCCGGAGGATACGCGTATCCTATCATTCCGTCCTATAGATCAATAGAGCGTTAAGAATATTAGCTCAGAGATCTGGACAAGCCAACACATACGTCTGCAATTGATTAGCAAGCTGTGTCATAAATAAATCATCATTGGGCGCTCCCATGATAGCAAATCTGATTGAATACTTGTTTGTTGAGAGTCCATTCTGACAGCAACAAGCGACCCGTAAGAGAACGGGAGTCCGATAAAACAATCAGACGACCCGGAATATGACGGACCAAAACTGAACTTGGTGTACTATAACCAACAGACGGATTCTTTCCATTAAATTGAATAACGGAAACGAAAGAGTGCCTCCCTTGTTCCGGAGATACGCCACTACTGTTGAATTAAAGGACAGGAATTTGGGCATGCGTTTCTGAATAATGTTCATGCAATGACATAAAGCAAGCCTAAAAAACATTATTCCGCGGAAGAAAACTGATTGCTAAAAGACTGCGAAACCCAAAGACCCAGGCACTTCGAATCCGTAGGGATCAGTATAATATCCCAATCTGTATGACTGGCAACCGTCATAACAGCCACACTCGGGTCCGGCAACTGCGGCGGCACTCTCTGAGTCAACCACCGAATGTTTGCCCCAGTCTGAATCTCTTGTAACACTAGATAGACAAGAGAACGTGTAAATCGAGCAATTCATGGATTGCCGAAAAGTTGCCGTCGAAGAGAAGCTCCTCCGAGAACGAAGCGACTCTGAGAGAGTTCTTAACCTTACTATCCACACGAGTGGATGTAGCTAGGGCTGCGTCACGTCTAACTAACTCCAATCAGCCACTGAAGGGCGGAGTTATACGTGAACAAACTACTTCCCTCAAAAGAAATTACATTGAGAATAATATCCCGTAAATCTTTTCTTGAAGACGTAATGATAACGCCTCAGTAAGGCGGATTACGTATAATAAAGCGTCTAAGTTAAGTCTACTATACATAATGTCGTTCCCAACATTGAAATTGGAAAAGACATAAACGGCGAAAAAGAATATATGCAGTTTTTAATCACACCGTCTAGACGCATATGAACTCTCGGTATGCCCTGCTCTGCCAAAATAAACTATTTGTATAAATGATAAAATGGCAGAAATGAGCAACGCGGACAAGAAACTAAACTATCATGCTTAGTAGCAGACTTGTATATATATATATAGCGTCGAAAAATAAAACACATGTTGTAATGACAATATTGGACTACGTCGGTAAGTCAGGGACAATGTCCCCGAACCGATCGAAAAATCCGAGTCCAATGACGCTATAAGTCTCTTATCCAAGATCGCAGCAATGAAGTCCGAAATAATAATCACTGGAAGATAATGCCAAAAGATATGAAAGGCATCTTCCGATACTACTAAAGGGAAAACTCGAAATCTTTCGAATCCCTTTCGCCATCCTGTCGGACCCTATAAAGCGTTCGGTCGTCCGTACCTGATGCAACCGCGGACCGCACCGACCCAGCGCCGTCGGATAATTCCTGATTCGACCGAGAAACTGTCAATTGCTGGGATGCTGCGAAACAACTGTGCTAACTCGGATAGCACGTCCGTCACTGCGGCCTGAGGAGAAGCGGTCTTACGATGCATTGCCGCTGGAAGCTCCGTGATCATTACCCCGTGCATACTACCAATATGCGAGCGAACGGAGTGTATAGGCCTCGTGTCCCTTGGCTACCGGATGGCGCGACCTATTCGCCGTGGAATCACTGAATGCCGAAACTGATCGGATACTCGAGGTCACGTAGCCAATGTGCGGTCGTGTGCCCTGCTGTGAGGATGAGGAAGCATTAAAGACAGTCTCTCGGACTGTCAATATAACGGAGCGTCCCGACCAACGGACATATGCTCCGAATGTAAAATATCTGAACCACAACATGCGGTCCCCTATGTTGTTGGGCGAGAGAGGGACCTCTCTCGCTCACAGCCCGGACGGACCTGGACCAGCCAGGAACCGGACTAAAAGGCTTCCTCCGATCTGTCCTCAATCTGCCGTCACTGGGTGAGTACTAAAGTAATTAAAGTGCTCGCAACACCCAAATCTCCTTCCTAGACCGCAACGGACGAACCCGGCAGCCGAACCATTCGATGAATGTACGCTACACCGGGTGAGCTAGCGAATGTCACTCCGTAGGCGATAGACATATTCCATGAGCACTTATTGCCGCTAACTCTTCATTAACTATGACGACAGAGGCACACTTTTGAAAGACATCTCCATAACTCTTCGAACAAGAAACCAGAAATGCTTGGTTAGCAAGCATAAAATAATAATATATATAGCGTCGTTCAATAATTCAAAAGTTTGTGTGACATTATTGGACTATGTCGGAACTGAGGGACGATGTCCCTGAACCGAACCAAAAATTTCTAAGTCCACCGACGCTATCAGTTTCTTATCCGGCGTCGCAGCATTCTGGTCCGACGAAAGAAGCTGGAGAAGACCAAGTCAGATGACATACACAACAGCATATGTTGTTCCGAAAGGGAAAGCTCGAAATCCTCCGAATCCCTTTCGGTATCCCGTCGGACCGGATGAAACTTTCGGACGTCCGTACCCGCTTCCGCGGAGCGTCCCGACCCAGCATCGTCGGATAAAATATATGCGACAGATTCAGTTGATGCTGGGATGCTGCGATAAACTGTGCTATTAAGGAAAGCACGTCCGTTCCCGAGGCCTGTGCAGTAGCGGTCTTACGATGCATTGCCGCCGGAAGCTCCGTGTATGTTGACTCCCGCACACTTCCTATGCGAACGTCCGGAGTCTGCAGGCCTCGTGTCCCTGGCTACCGGATGGTGTGACCTGGTCGCCGAAGAATCCTTGATCGGCGAAGCTGGTAATATATCGGCGGTCACGCAGCCAAGGTGCGGTCGTGTGCGCTGACGAGAAGAGGAAGCCTTAGCAGTCTCAGCGGACTGCCTATACAACGGAGCGTCCCGAGCGACGGACGTATGCTCCGCTTACGACACATTTTGTACCACAACATCTGGGGCCAGATGTTGTTGAACGAGAGAGGGGCCTCTCTCGCTTGCCGTCCGGATGGACCGGAACGAGCTATGAACCGGACTAAAAGGCTTCCTGCGTTCTCCCTCCGATCCGCCGTCACTGGGTGTGCATCAGGTTAGTTTATAGTGCTCGCATCACCCCAAAATTCCTTCTAGACCGCAACGGACGAACCCGGCTGCCGAACCATTCGGTGAATGGACGCTACACCGGGCGAGCTAGCGGACGTCAAAGGCCGTCGAACCTACTAGGGTCCTCTTAGGCAATTGGCGTATTTACATGAGCACTTTTCTGCTAGCCCTTCATTAATTGTGACGACGGAGGCACACTGTTGGAAGACATCACAGATACATCACCCTAATCTTGATCGTCTGAAATAGAAATTGATAAAGTAGAGTGACCCTGCGGGGAAAGGACCGGAGTGTCCAAATCCCCAACAACATACCGTGACATACGCTTCCCATATTGTCATCGAAATCATACGATACAGAACAGGAGTTAATGCGAGTACACTGACCACATATAGAATGATAATAAAGTCAGAGGAAGCTTCCTCTTAAAACAATTGATCAATATCCTTTCAATGTGAAAAGAAAACAAGTCCTGGTACTCGCACTAACCCCTGGCAATCAAAATGCATAATAATAATATGATCCATTGATATAGAAAAAATAATTGAAATCAAAATATTTTGAAAAAATATTTTTTCAGAACAGCCCAAGTTTCTGAAAAGTAACGTTGAGCCCCAATGGATCCCAAGCCTAAGTGTGGACAAAAATTTTAAAAATATTTTAAACAATTTATTCAACACTTACGAACAATAATAATGTATCTAGTTATGATTAAAATAACATCAAGATATTATTTTTTAGAAATCCCCCCCTCACACAGAGGGCTGTTGAAAATGTAAACAATGAGTGTAAAAACACTAAAATAAGACTCCAGGCACCCAGGCCCAAAATCAGTTACCAAAAATACACTATCTGATGCAAAACAGAGACTTCCAGGGAAGAAACTGCAGAACATCAGATGGTAGATGCAGAACACAACGCCTAACCACCCCTAGGTGAAGACGTAAACATGGGGAAAGAACAGAATTCATTCTGTTATTCAGCTAAAACTCCCAAGAAAATTTAGTAATAATAATTACAACAAGAGGCCCCACGTGGCCTTAATCGCTCACCTGACAAAGTGACTCTAAGAAGTATTTTAGGTCACCTTCACCATGTCATGCTTCATCAACATTAACTGGTTGAGTGATAGATTTTGTTTGAAGTTCAACATTTGTTACCTAAAATTAGTTTTATTTAAAATCATTGGTGTGTGGACAATCTCCAATGATTTTTAATAAAGCAAATTTATCTCTGCAGACAAACTGGTTTAGCATGAAGCACAAACAAGGAATGTGAAGAGATAGCCTTGGACATCTCTCCCCAACTGTGGATATCTTCCATGTGCTACATGTATATATTTGCATGCAAGAAAACAAAAATTTTCACAAATTTTCCAAAATATTAGTTTTTTTTATCATCATTGGAACTAGCTCAAATAGCTTATTTCAATAGGGGTATGGGAAGATCAGGTATATTTTTGAGACAAAAATGTGAACATATAAATAATGGTGTTTTTTTGTGAATGATGCTGGAGAATTTTGCGTAAAGATATGGTAAATGGTTTGTTCTAGATACAGAATGATGCAAAAGTATTTAAATTTGATTAGGCAAGTTGTTCCTACAATGCATTTAAAAATTGAAGTAACTGTTTTTTTGCTGACGAACTTTTAGATGTGTGTGTCTGTGTTTGTGTGTGTGTGTGTGTGTGTGTGTTTGTGTGTGTGTGTGGGGGGGGGGGGGGTAAGAGTGTTCTTGCAAACAAAATTCCTGAATAAATGGAAAATTTTATTTCTTGTGTGAAAGACATAGTGCGTGAATGTTGATTGGAACAAGCTTAGAGAGCTCATTTTAATGTGAAGTCATAAAGCTGTGTTTTACGTACGAAATTCTGGAATAACTAAAAAAAATTGCTTTTTTGACTCAAAAAGCATGGTGTGCGACCTCTCATTGGAATGAGCTCACAAAGCTCATTCCAATGGGGTATTTACAAGCGATAAGTACATGTATGTTTAAGAGACAAAAATTAAAATTTGAATAGCGATTTCTGCGAAGAATGCTGACAAGTTTTGGCAGTTATGCTGGTAAAAAGGTAAGATATGCAAAGTGGTTGTTTTTTAGAAGCGACATTTAATTAAGGGGAATTAACCCTTGATTACTGAGGTAACTTCTAAAAGTACTGAAATTTCATGAAGCAGTGTGAATAACAGACAACAGTTGCCTAAAAATTTCATGAATAACTAAAATTTTTATTCTTTTGTCTCGAAAACATGGCATATGACCTTTGTTGGAATGAGCTGAATGCGTGTGTTCCAATGAGGGGCCATAAAATTTGAACGGAGATTTGTGTGAATAATGCATTAGTACTGCTAGATTTGGGTAAACGGTTCACCCTGGATACCACCCCTTCTATAGTAGATCTTTTCTGCAAATTTTGTCTAAGATTCTATCAACTTTACAAATAAATACGTTCATGAATCACAATCAGATCCACCCCACAATGTTGCATACCAAATATCAAAAGATTCTGCCTGCTGGATCTGGAGAAGAAGATATTTTAAGAAATATGCCTTAAATGCACTAAGTTAAAATTTGGGCTCCTATACGGAGCCCAAATATAAACCAAGGGGGACGATTTGAACAAACTTGAATCAGATCCACCCCACAATGTTGCTTACCAAATATGAAAAGATTCTGAAGCTGGATCTGGAGAAGAAGATTTTTTAAGAAATTTGCCTGATATGCACTAAGTTCGAATTCGAGCTTCTATACTGAGCCCAAATATGAAACTAGGAAGCCGATTTGAACAAACTTGAATCAGATCCACCCCACAATGTTGCATACCAAATATCAAAAGATTCTGCCTGCTGGATCTGGAGAAGAAGATTTTTTAATAAATTTGCCCGAAATGCACTAAGTGCGAATTCGAGCTTCTATATTAAGCCCAAATATGAATCCAGGGGGCCGATTTGAACAAACTTGAATCAGATCCACCCCGCAATGTTGCATACCAAATATCAAAAGATTCTGCCTGCTGGATCTGGAGAAGATTTTTGAAGAAATTTGCCCGAAATGCACTAAGTTTGAATTCGAGCTTCTATAGTGAGCCCAAATATGAATCCAGGGGGCCGATTTGAACAAACTTGAATCAGATCCACCCCGCAATGTTGCATACCAAATATCAAAAGATTCTGCCTGCTGGATCTGGAGAAGATGATTTTTTAAGAAATTTGCCTGCAATGCACTAAGTTCGAATTCGAGCTTCTATAGTGAGCCCAAATATGAATCTAGGAAGCCGATTTGAACAAACTTGAATCAGATCCACCCCACAATGTTGCATACCAAATATCAAAAGATTCTGCCTGCTGGATCTGGAGAAAAAGATTTTTTAATAAATTTGCCCGAAATGCACTAAGCCCGAATTCGGGCTTCTATATTAAGCCCAAATATGAATCCAGGGGGCCGATTTGAACAAACTTGAATCAGATCCACCCCGCAATGTTGCATACCAAATATCAAAAGATTCTGCCTACTGGATCTGGAGAAGAAGATTTTTGAAGAAATTTGCCCGAAATGCACTAAGTTTGAATTCGAGCTTCTATATTGAGCCCAAATATGAATCCAGGGGGCCGATTTGAACAAACTTGAATCAGATCCACCCCGCAATGTTGCATACCAAATATCAAAAGATTCTGCCTGCTGGATCTGGAGAAGATGATTTTTTAAGAAATTTGCCTGAAATGCACTAAGTTCGAATTCGACCTTCTATAGTAAGCCCAAATATGAATCTAGGGAGCCGATTTAAACAAATTTGCATCAGATCCATCCCACAATGTTGCATACCAAATATCAAAAGATTCTGCCTGCTGGATCTGGAGAAGAAAATTTTTTAAGAAATTTGCCTGAAATGCACTAAGTTCGAATTCGAGCTTCTATAGTGAGCCCAAATATGAATCTAGGAAGCCGATTTGAACAAACTTGAATCAGATCCACCCCACAATGTTGCATACCAAATATCAAAAGATTCTGCCTGCTGGATCTGGAGAAGAAGATTTTTTAATAAATTTGCTTGAAATGCACTAAGTTCAAGTTTGGGCTCCTATACTGAGCCCAAATATAAACCCAGGGGGCCGATTTGAACAAACTTGAATCAGATCGACCCCACAATGTTGCTTACCAAATATGAAAAGATTCTGCCTGCTGGATCTGGAGAAGAAGATTTTTTAAGAAATTTGCCTGAAATGCACTAAGTTCAAATTCGAGCTTCTATAGTGAGCCCAAATATGAATCTAGGAAGCCGATTTGAACAAACTTGAATCAGATCCACCCCACAATGTTGCATACCAAATATCAAAAGATTCTGCCTTCTGGATCTGGAGAAGAAGATTTTTTAAGAAATTTGCCTAAATGCACTAAGTTCGAAATCGGGCTCCTATACTGAGCCCAAATATGAACCCAGGGGGCTGATTTGAAAAAACTTGAATCAGATCCACCCTACAATGTTGCATACCAAATATCAAAAGATTCTGCCTGCTGGATCTGGAGAAGAAGATTTTTTAAGAAATTTGCCTGAAATGCACTAAGTTCGAAATCGGGCTCCTATACTGAGCCCAAATATTAACCCAGGGGGCCGATTTGAACAATCTTGAATCAGATCCACCCCACAATGTTGCTTCCCAAATATGAAAAGATTCTGCCTGCTGGATCTGGAGAAGAAGATTTTTTAAGAAATTTGCCTGAAATGCACTAAGTTCGAATTCGGGCTTCTATAGTAAGCCCAAATATGAATCCAGGGGGCTGATTTGAACAAACTTGAATCAGATCTACCCCGCAACGTTGCATACCAAATATCAAAAGATTCTGCCTGCTGGATCTGGAGAAGAAGATTTTTGAAGAAATTTGCCTGAAATGCACTAAATTCGAATTCGAGCTCCTATAGTGAGCCCAAATATGAATCTAGGGAGCCGATTTGAACAAACTTGAATCAGATCCACCCTACAATGTTGCATACCAAATATCAAAAGATTCTGCCTGCTGAATCTGGAGAAGATTTTCAAAGAAATTTGCCTGAAATGCAGTAAGTTCAAATTTGGTCTCCTATACTGAGCCCAAATATAAACCCAGGGGGCCGATTTGAACAAACTTGAATCAGATCAACCCCACAATGTTGCATACAAAATATCAAAAGGTTCTGCCTGCTGGATCTGGAGAAGAAGATTTTTTAAGAAATTTGCCTGAAATGCACTAAGTTCGAAATCGGGCTCCTATACTGAGCCCAAATATGAACCCAGGGGGCCGATTTGAACAAACTTGAATCAGATCCACCCTACAATGTTGCATACCAAATATCAAAAGATTCTGCCTGCTGGATCTGGAGAAGAAGATTTTTTAATGTTTTTCCCATTGCCTACAGTGTTAAAAAGTGTTGACTCAGCACTTTTTCAAAGTCCCGAAACTGTACCCTATGATAAAACCGATGGCAATTTTTTTTTACCAATCCTTTCTGTTGGTCCTAAGGAAGCTGCACACCAAATAAAAATTCTCAGTGCCGTGCAGTTTTGGAGATATGGGCGTTTTAATTTTTTTCTATTTTTAGCTCCTGCGGTTCCCACGGGGCTGCAGGAAAATTTTTTTTTGCATAAATCAAGTACTCATGACCCAATAAGCCCTCACATAAAATTTGGTTCAAATCAGCCTCTCGGTTTGGAAAATAGAAATTTTGTGCGGGGCAAAAAATTTTGCCCCTCCCATATCGACGCCAAGTATAGCCCCACAAACTTCTCTTGAACAAATCTGAGTCTACACCTCAAAAGGAAGCTGCACACCAAATATCAAGTCTCTGCTACTGCTGGTTCATGAGAAGAAGATTTACAAAGATTTTGGTGCCCCTTGGGGGCGTGGCACCACCCAGGAGGAGGGGCAACTTCATTTGAACAAATCTGAATTGGCATTAGGTAATAAACATTTAGCCAACATTTGAATAAAATTGGGCTAGTGGTTTAGGAGGAGAAGTCGATAATGTAAAGTTAACGCCGGACGACGACGGACGACGACGGACGACGGACGGAAAGTGATTAGTAAAGCTCCCCTTGAGCTTCGCTCAGGTGAGCTAAAAACTATGCCAAAAGCATGGGAGAATAGCAAGGGGGAACTTAAAGGACAGGGAGAGAGGAAAACACTTAAAAAAACAGTGTAACTAAATAATCAGAATGACAACAAAATGGCTGCTGCCTTGAAAATAGGTAACTTAACATAATTTCATTAAAAAATTTTAAGTTACAGCCCTGATAATATTCTGTCACACATTCTTTTCCTCTCCTCCTTCTCTATCCTCCTTAGAATCACCATTTCACTAATATTTATGTGTCTGGCATCATTTAAACTGAGATTTATAAGCACAAAGATCAGTCAGATGTTAACTGATGAAGGGCCAAACTTAGAATGATTAATGGCGCCAATTTCGGAACGTCCTTGACACTGCGCATGCGCAGTAGGGGCGAAGTGTGGAGGGCCTTTCAGGACATGTTTTCTTTAGTTTTAGATGCAAATTTTGGGGATTGGGGGGCAAAATTTGTGTTTGGCCCTATATTTTAAGAGTTAGCACCAGCTATGTCTGGGTCACTGGTACAGTATAAAAATATACTCATTTTTTTGGTTTTGGGTGTTTGATTTTTGAGTGCAAGTACTTGTGAATGTTTATCAAGTGAAAGGGATTAAATATAATTTTGCAATATATCAAATGTTATGCTCTAATCTCATCATTACTTGTGGCATTATCTTTCGTAATCCAACATGCAAAAGTTTGACTTAAAAGCCTAAAAGACAAATTTAACCCTTTACCCAATGAATTGGCAGCATTCGGCAGCATAATTTTCAAATGAAGTTGTAAGAAAAAACACATTTTTCTAAAAATGTCAACAAAACTTATTTGATTATTTCGTTGAGCTCGTTCCAACGAAGGGTCACATGATAAGCTTTTGTTGAATTTTTTGGAAAAGATTTAAAAATCAGTAATTAAAATAATAAATTTTGATATCCTGTAACACTTTACTAATGTAACGGTCATATCTGGCCAGTACAATTCACAGAAATTATCATTCAAATTTTTTTAAAAAATATTTGCTCTAAAACATAGCTTATGAACTCTCATTGTAACAAGTATACCATCAATGTAGACGCCCATTGCAAAAGAAATTAAATTTAATAATTATAAAAATGTTCATTTTTTGTCTCTAAAATATAGCCAATGACTCCTGAAGTGAATGAGTTCAATGAATTCATTTCAATGAGGGATCGTGAGCTATGTTTAGGATGCAAAAATTGCTAAAATAATAGAATTTGAATGGTGATTTTTTTTTACCAGTACTGCATGAATAACAGCCATTATGTTTGCTAGTTATACAGAACCACACTTAGGTTTGAATGAGTTAATGATTACTGGACGAGAGAAAGTGGTGCAAGGATACCATAGGAGCCATAAACTAACTTGTCTGGCTGAAGAGAAAGCCAGAAAAAATGCAGTCCAGAAGGTACAAAGGTATATAAATTTGCAAAATACAGATCACCTTTCATGGTGAAGAGCGTAATATTAATTATTCTTGTTTTCCAGGGTGTATGGGAATTGACACCGGTTTGGGAACTCATACACCCTGAGGCAAAGCCGAAGAGTGTATGAGTTCCCAGACTGGTGTAATTTCTCACCCACCCTGGAAAACACAAGGATAACAGATTTATTTCCAAGAATTTTGGTGTACTTAATAATTTAACCTAAATTGTTTGAAAAACTGACAGAAAATTTGTACTCTGCAAGTTTCTTAATAAAACCAGACAAATATGGATGTCATTGGAACTTGCTCAATGAACAAGTTCCAATGCCATCCATATCTGTAATATTTTATTACATATAAATATTAAATTTCCTGAATTTTTATTTTTGTTCTAACATAACCAAGCAGAAGGTATGAATTAATAATTAAAAATGGGTACTTTTTAGCCATATACCCTGCTATTGTGTATTCTTGTTTTTACACTGTGGTTAACCACGGTGTAAAAAAAGCTACTGTGGATTGCAAGTTACACCTTACCTCTCAGCCAATCAAAATGCAGTATTTTGTTGCATTTGGAAATAAAGTTTATTACCTCCTTGTAGCAGATGCACTGTTTTCTGGTGCAAGTACAACTTGAAACTAATGGTGTGAATCCCAATAATGTCAACAAAAATGACGCTTTTTTTTTATAACCCATTTCGCACTTCAAAAGAGTATTAAAGTGAAATGTTAACCCAGGTCTTGTTTTGTATAAAATTGCTCTCTGTAAGAATTCCAACTACGAATAAATAGTTGTTTTAAAGCAATATTCGAACACAAAATCAGTCCTTTGTTGGTTGTCACCTATTTTCACTGGGTACACTGTATTATGCCAAATCATACATCTCCATGGTACACCTAGATGAAGTGTATTTCTAGAAATATGGGTGTCTGAATTTTTTCTATTTTAACTCTTGCAGTTCCCAGAGGGACAGGAAAAATATTTTCAGAATAAATCAAGTACAGGACACCAAATAATACAGCATATCAAATTCTGTTAAACTGGACAACCAAATTTGAAAATAGTAATTTGGGGTGGGGTCATAAATATTTACCCTCCCAACTTGAACTCATATATTGCTCAAGAAACTTTCTTTGAACAAACCTGAATCACTTATCACTAAAGGAAATAGCATTTCAAATCCCAAAGCATAGTGACTGGTGGTTTATGAAAAGATTTTTTAAGAATTTTAGGTTTTTCGGCACTGCCTCCAACCCACTGGGCATAACAACTTCCAATGAGCAAACTTGGAAGGGCCTCATACAAACATAATTTGTGCCAAGTTTGGATGGATTTGGTCTAGTGGTTCTAAGAAAGTCTGATGTGCAAAAGCTTACGAATGACAGATGAAATGTGATGGCAACAACTCATGTTAACTATCTAGTCAGGTGAGATAAAAAGAGCAAAAATGTGCTCATTGTTCAAAACATTGATTTGGCAATTAATATTATTGCAACTTACATCTTTCAGTATATTATCCAAACTAACACCAACATAGGCCAGTCTCTCCTTCCTATAACCATAAAAAAGCTATTTTTAATATCAAATTCTTAATTTATTGCATAAAGCTAATAAGTAATGAGTAATATAACATTAATGGATAATTAACTCATTCATCGACTCAGTATCCATCAAATATTATAAGTTATCTCTGCCGATATGTATGTATGGTAAATGGAGATTTAATACCTGGATGTCGGTTTTTGAACACCGAGCCAAAAAAAAGGTGTTTAAATGAGACATCAATGTATTAAATCTCCTTATACCATACATGTTGGCAGAGATAACCTTTTTCTCCCATTTGAAACACAAAAGAAACATAGAGGAAATAAATTTGTGGATGCGTTTCTCATGCTCTGCAATCAGTTGAACCAAATGCGTGAATAATTGTTTTGTTTTTACAAACACAAAAGACAACAGATAGAGTTACATCCCTTTCCCTTGGAAACGTGTAAACATATCGGTTATTTTGTTATCAGATTTGCTCTTATTTTATTTTTCTCAAGTTTTTTATTTAATTATTCGGCTATTTAATTGATAACAACAAAATATGATCAAATTGTTGAAAATATGATGATATTTGTGACTATTTTCAGGTTTTCTGGTTCAATTTTTATATCGAAGCAAACGAAAGCGAAAAAGCTTTCATTTAAACCATATACCTCTGATGTTTCCCATGCACATACACCCTGGATGTTGCACTACCTCATATACATTGGATGTTGGGTGCACCTTTTGGCATGGCTATTGGTCCACGGCATTCTGACCAATCAAAAGACAGAATTTAAGGGATTGGTTATTTTTATACTTTGTTTCTACACTTTGACAGTATATATCCTGTTGGCTTTGCAGTTGTTTCCAGGAAAGTCTTGGCTGCCTAAGTAGGCAGCCAAGACTTGCCTAGAATCAACCAATGCAGTACCTGGAATGTAACATAAAAGTTTACCTGATGACTTATGTTGGGGCACATGTTTTGTGGCAGTAAAAAGTGATCAAAGACAGAATTAGGCCTTTAAGGGTTAACAATACGGGTCCACTATAATAAAAATGAATGTGTCAATGACACTGCAGCTTAACTTGTTCAAAAAGGGACTGAACTAAATAGGAAGATCCAGTAATGCCATGTCATTCACTCAGGTTTCTACAGAAATGACATCATACCAAACATATGAAATCTGAAAAAAAAATCAGATGAGGGATACGGTCTGTTAGGTGTACTAATGGAATCATTGACAATTTATATGTCAAATCCAAGATGGTCGGTGGCAGCCATGTTTTCAACAAAATTCAGAAAAAATTGGTAAATCCCATCTAGACATCATACCAAGTTACATATAAAATTTGAAAAAGGTCGAGAGAGAGGTGGGGCCTGTAGGGGGTACTAATGGAATTGTTGACAATTTATATGCCAAATCAAAGAAGGCCACTGCCGGCCATGTTTTTCGATGAAATTCAGCAAAATTTGATACCACCCATCTAGACATCATGCCAAAGCTGCATATGAAATTCGAAAAAGATGGTGTGAGTGTTGCGGCCTGTAGGGTGTGCTAATGGCATTGTTGACAATTTATATGCCAAATCCAAGATGGCCACTGGTGGCCATGTTTTTCAACAAAATTCAGAAAAATTTGATAGCTCCCATCTAGGCATCACACCAAAGCTACATATGAAATTCGGAAAAAATCAGGTGAGAGATGTGGCCTGTATGGTATGCAAAAGGAATTTTTGGACAATTTATATCCAAATCCAAGCTGGCCACTGGTGGCCATGTTTTTCAACGAAATTCGAAAAAAATTTGATAGCTCAACTCTAGATATTGCCCCAAAGCCATGTATGAAATTTGGAACTGATCAGGTGAGTACTGCGTTCTGTTGGGTGTACTAAAGGAATTGTGGATGGACAGAGGAACGCACAGATGGACAACGGATTTCAACCCATCCCAATAGCTCATACTTCACACTGTCAAGTGGTGCTAAAAAGGGAAAAAAAACTAATTCCTCCCAATTAGTGATTAACCAAAACATCAGTCTTTTCTCTCTTTTTATAGACAAAACATGATTCTTCACTGGGGAAAACACACTAAACTCATTCTAAAGAAGGGTTAAAAGATATGATTAGAACACAATATTTTTAAATTATATATGTGTTACTTGAGTCAAAATGAACAACTGACATGAAGTATAATAAAGTATACAAATTATAAAAAATATTATTTAAAATGAACAAACTGAATTTAATCCAAGAAGTTATCTCAGATTGATCAACAGCTGATTTTAGCCTTCCTGTTCGTCAACGTCAACCCATTGATCTGCTAAACTTATCAAAAGAGCAGAATTAAAATAATAACCCTGTATGCTTTGTTCAGCCGAGATCAACAAAAGGTTGCATTTTAACCAATGGTGTATTTGAGAAAAACACAAAAATGCACCTAAACAAACTACAAGAGATTAAAGCAAAAAGAGAATCCATCTGCTACCTTAACCCTTAAGGATCTGGACAAGGGTGTTGAATTCCCACCATTCCACAGTCTCTATATGTCTGCTGGCTTTGCAGTGATTTCTAGTTTAGTCTTGGCTGCCTGTTAAGGCAGCCAAGACTTGACTAGAAACTACTGCCTACGTAATTTGTCTATTGTCAGCAGTATCTCCTCATGATGGCATGTTAAGTGCTCCTGTTCTGAGATAGAAAAAAGTTGGAAAAAGGCCTTTAAGGGTTAAAATAAAAACCAACAGTTTGAAATGGTTTGTTTTCTGTTTTTTTTTACACTCCAAAAGTATTTCCAAAGATCCTTTCTATTTGAGACTTCTAATTTCATGAGTTTCCAGGGAAATTACAAAGCTACTGTTAATAAGCAGATTGTTATGTTATAGAAGACTAGAAAGAAATCAAACTGATGCTTCAATGCATGCTTACATGTATATATGCCCATTACAGTACAGCCACCATGGACAGGTCACTTTCCATGGGGTGGGCAGTATTTCTGCGGACACAATATTAGATTGCAAAAACTAATTATAGGAATAATCATCAAAAATTTAATTAATGAAGCACCAGGTACAACACGGTGCTTCATTAATTAAAATTTTGCTGCTGATGATTTTTATTACCTGGTAAATGCATGCGTGGACATCACTGCCCACACATGGATTACTACCTGTCCATGGCAGCTGTACTGCACAATCAAATATGCTGTTTGTGTGTTTATTGGGATTTACTGACACTTTCAACAGCCAGGGTCATATTATGTTGGGCTGCTTTATGGGAGAAGGAAGCTGGAGTAAACAGAGAAAAACACCGAGCAAAAGCAAGTAACTCCTAGACACTTCAACTTACTGGGCTGACACAAGTAGGGTAGGGCTGGGCGGTTTTGAAATTTGCATTTCGGTTCGGTTTCGGTTTCGGTTTTGTACAAAAACTCGGTTTTCGGTTCGGTTTTCGGTTTTTCATAATATATTGTAGAAATCCACATTTTAGAGGGTAATGTACACATAAAATCTGTCTGTATTTGTCATCCAAGTCATGAGGCTCATATAGCGAGTTGAGTCATTCGGGTTAATCAGTGTTCACCACTCTTCTCAGCAAATGGACATAATGTGTTGGGCTGCTGTAGTGGGCAACAGTGGTGGAGCGGTGGAGCCATGAGGTATCTAGGGAGACCAGCCCCCCCCCCCCCCCCCCATCCTCCACTCAAAATCCCACTTGCTTCTCCAATCCCCAAATTTGAAAAAATTATTTTTGATTTCCTGCCCTCAGTACAAGTACAGTACCCTCAGTCCTGAGATTCCCCCCCCCCCCCCCCCCCAAAAAAAAAATCTCCACTAGCATGGTCCACAGGATTTCAAACCATGGCTCCACCACTGGTGGGAGCTGCCTTGTTCTGTCAGTGAGATTTGGGACCTTGTCAAGACAAGATGCAGAAATTCACAAGAAAAGCTACATTTTACCAAAAATCAACATTTCCTTATTTTTTATGGAGTCGCAATGCTCTCATCCTGGTTTTGGTGGATAATGTGCAATTGTTGTGCTTATTTCGGTAATTATCACATCGCTTGAAAATAGACGTGCCCCGTGTTTCTTGATGGTTCCTGCTTCAAATGACAGTGGAATAAGAGGAACACAAATCATATTTTTTCTGATTTTGATAACTATTGTTGAAGTAAGTCGTGATATACGAATCACTTTTATTGGTAACTCACTCCAATGCTTTCACAATATCTCTCTTAATTTCGACTGTAGATGTTCGTTTTTTACTTTGATTCTGCCCAAACATAGAAATTGGGCGAAATGGGCGGTGCCAAGGCAAAGATATTACCAACTTTACTTTGCCCTCTTGGCTTATCCCTGCGTTGATTTCATCTTATTCAAGACAGGCGATTGATGATTTTGAAGGGAGGGGAGACTGCTGCATAATGGGGGTTGAAAGAAAGTTTGCAATATTGCAGCTTGGGATTTGTTGTGTTTACAAAATACACATGGTCATGACACGTGCTGATTTTAACATCGTATTGGGAATGCAGCGTGTGTACCTGACAGACCTGCAGTACTGCGCGATTCCTTAAAGTAAGTTCAAATAGTATACAAACAATTCCCAATAAGTTTTAAAAAAACTTTCAATAGTTACCTGCCATCCATTTAATTGGATGTGTTCTATTTTAATTTAACCATTTTATTGTTGACAAAAAACATAACTGCCAATGCGCAGCGTTATCTCTGAGCATGTGACTTCAGAGAACGTGCCAGTGGTCGGTTAATTAACATAATTTACTCGTCATTTTTCCCATGTGAACTTTGAGGTTTTAAAACTCAATAAATTTTATGTTTACCACCAATCTAATTTACAACGTGCTGTACGCAGATGATTTTAGGTCAAAGGTAATTTATAATACTTTTACTCCACATATTGTCAGGTAACTTGCAATATCTCTTTGGTCGAATATGCCCGGTTCAGTAAATTTACTTAACAATTCTTGAATTGCATGTGTGGATTTTTACGTACGACTTTTTAATTTTTCATATTCCATCTGCTGGTGGTTTTGTAGATATTGTTTAAGATACAAGAAATTTGCTACCACTATTTGTGTGGGGAGGGTGGGGGGGATTTGTTGTCAGTCCTCAGGAAGTAAGCATAAATGGCGCAGCATTTACCTTTGCCTGACATTTAAGCCTTTGGCGTGCGGAAAGCAAGTGATTGAGTGGTCATAAACTTAACCAATTCTGGGAAATTTGTTGAAACCGAAAGTCTCGGTTTTTTGTTAAGGCGGCGGTTCGGTTTCGGTTTAAAAAAAAAAACCGAACTGAACCGAAAAACCGATAAACCGCCCAGCCCTAAAGTAGGGTTAACATCAGTTGAATGCAGGTTTGGCATTGTCATGCCCTATGCCTTGGTACACAGCACAAGTGCTCTCCCTTGGGTAATTGGGATGAAATGCCCGGCCCCAAAACACACAGAGATGATGCTGGTCAGGGTTTGAACCATCAACCCTTTGATCTGAAGTCCACAGTGCTAACTAATGCTAATTAATGTGATCTTCTTTGGCAGAACTGGAAATTTTGACAGCTATATGCAGGAGGTTAACTTTCATTCTAAAGGCTTTCACTCAGGTGTCCTATCGTGTAGATTTTGGGTAGTCATACAATACCAGCTCAGTTTGACCTGAAGATCACATCAAATGATAACCACATAAAACAATCTGCTGTGCAAAATAAAACAACCTGGTGGTAGACAGACAGGCAGACTGAATGTTGAACTACAGCTTGCCATCCAGGGGTGGCCTTTCCTGCCCAAAAGACACCCTGATACAGCAATGAGAGCAGAAACCAGGAAAATTTTAAGTTGTTGGTCACTGTGACCTTGAACATTGGCACAATGGCCCCAAAATAAATAGAGGTCTTCCAACCCACATGTCAAGTTACGTTTCGATCAGCCCAACAGAGGTTTAACTGGAGAGCAGAAACATTTCCATATATAAGTTTATGGCCACTGTGACCTTGACCCTCGGCACAATGACCAATGAAATATGTAATGTTCTACCTCTCATCATACCCAACCTTTTTTTCAAGTTTGGTTTGAATCAGCCAAGCAGAACTCTAACGAGAGAGGGAAAACCAACTCTGTCTACAGATGGATGCCACAGCTATATACACCCCTCCCCACAATTTTTCGGTAGGAGAAAAATGGACACATGATTTGTGCTAATAATGTACACCTGCAATACAAGTAAGGATCCAAATGCTAATTGTGTTTGGTTACATGTTCAATCAGATATATACCTGTGTTTTAAACGGTTCTTCTTCTTTAATTGTGCTTCAAGCAAAGATAATTTATCCAATAATTTCTCTAGCAGCATTTTCTATGTGAAATAAACAATATAATAGAATTATAAACAGTTACATTATAAAATACTGACACAAATTATTTTAATCTCAAGCCGAACAGAAGGTCTTTATAAAAGGGATAAAACCATAATCTTAACCCTTAAGGGCCTGGATATTTTTATACATTTTTGCAAAACTTTAACGGTGTACATCCTGTGGCTTTGCAATTGTTTTGAGGCAAGTCATGGCTGCCTATATAGGCAGCAAAGACTTTCCTCAAAGCAAATTTAACCCTTTGATACTTTTGTACGTCTTATGACGTACGAAATCAAACAACACGTTGATACTTTGTGGTCATTTGTTTTGTAATTATTTTTCGATTTTTTAAAGTTTTAACCTCAATTACTATTTTCACCCGAATAGTGCTCAGTGATAACTGTTGAGCTAACTGTTATCGCAGCTTAAAGTACTAATATAATCCTGCTGTCAAGACTTCTTAAATGGTTGAGTGCTAGAAACCACTACATGTATCAGGGCTTTCAAAAAATGAGGATACCAGAGCAAAAGCAAACACTCTCCTTGCTTATAGTTCATATTCAGTCAAGCACAAATAATATTTTGTTTATATAAATTTGTTATATCACAAATTTTTGGAGAGTGCCTGTGGGCACTCTCCAATAATTTGTAATAAAACAATTTTTTAATAACAAATTCAGACCACCAAAAATAATCTAGCCCTCAACCAGATAATCACTAATGTGACTTTCCGACTTTTGACATCGCATTTTGAAAAACGTTGAAGAAACTGAATTTCGAGTGACGTTTGAACGTCAGGATAATTATTTATTTATTAGTGTTTAAGGTCACATACTTATGCACAATGGCTAAACGTGACCGTGACAGTTTTACGGGTGGGGGAAGCCGGAGTACCCGGAGAGAACCACCGAGCAACGACGAGCAGCTGTCAGCTCTCCAACATCGTAACTCTGAACTCTGCACCGCAGCACAGGCAGGGTTAGATTGGTTGAAGACATGCGCACCTTCGACGTGCAGTACGCCTCAGTATGTACACAGCGTCATCGTGCCCCCATGTAGGCAATCGGGGTGAAGTGTCTTGCCCAAGGACACAACGCGGTTGCCGCAGGTGGGATTCGAACCGAGGACCTCTCGGCTTGCAGCCTGAACCTCTACCAACTGAGCCACCGCGCTCCTCAGGATAATTGAAGTCTCAAAGGGTTAAAGGTACTATGAATGTAACTTGTAAGATTACACAAAAACTGTGTGTTGAAGCACCTGTTTTGTTGTAGTAAAAAGTGATTCAAGTCGGAATTAGGTCTTTAAGGGTTAAGAAATAAAACCACAATCTTATGAAATTAACTGAAATAAACTGAAATAAACTGAAATCTTTGTATATGCAATGAGACATGCAGCAAAACAAGCCTGGAAATAACATGCAAATGCTTGTTTAGATTATGTGGAGACTACTTCAATTTTAAAATATGTGAATGAAGTACAGGTTACGACAAAACAATACTGCATAAATTAAATTCCAAATCCTGCATGCTTTGCCAATCAGACCTGACAATCTTTTGGCACTAACTCGACTAAAAGGTAGGGCTGAACGGTTAACCGATTAATCGATTAATCAATGATCAACATCTTGATCGATCCAAAAAGTAACTGATCGATTAACCATTACTTTCGAACTACTGTATTAAATGGGTTAACAAAGGGAACAAACTTGCTCCAAAACAGGAAAACATTTGTCACACTGACTCACATCAATTATATGAGACAGAGTAAAGCATGCAAGTTACTTGCTAACATACTTGTTTACTTGCATGATCATCATACTGTATCAGTGGCTGGAAATGGTCATTCTTAACCCTTTACCCATTGCGGGTAGCAGACGATACTTGCAAAATAAATTCATGAATTACTAAAAATTTTCAATTTTTGTCTCAAAAACATAGCTTATGACCCCTCATTGGAACGAGCTGAACAAGCTCATTCCAATGAGGGGGTCATAAGCTATGTTTTTGAGACAAAAATTGAAAACATAATAAATCTGAATGGAGGTTTTTGTATATAGGCCTAGTCAGTTTTGTTTGTTACATTGGGTAAAGGGTTCACGCTGTAAATCATCAACGGTGTTGGTATGGCAATAATTCAGATATCTATTTGGACAAGTGATTAATTAGTTAACCAAGGTTAATCCATGTGATTAATCAATCAAGAAAGCCCCTTAACCATTTCAGCTCTACTCAAAGGCTGCACATTGCATCCACTTATGAATAGTGTGACTGGGCATTTTTATTTCTGTAATTATTTCTTTGACTTCAAAAGTTCATCTTCTTGGTTTATGTTTCAGGCCTCATAATCTATGGAATAGCATGGGTGGTGGTGTATTTCGTCCCTTGAGCGCAAGAAGGCTTTGCAATGCCAAAGCACTGCAAAGCCTTCTTGCACTCAAGGGACAAATAAAAAAAGTTCTAGCTTGAAAACTGTGGGAGGAATTAACTGGACAAATCATGTACCATACATTCAAAATTTTACAAAAATTCACTGAGTTCAACAATACATAATTTTGTGACAACTGAATAAAATCAATTTCCTAGCAATATGCACACCTTTGGTATATGTATAAATACTCTATAAAGTAAAAAGGTTCTAGCTTGAAAACTGTGGGAGGAGTTAGGTGGACAAACCTTGTACCCAGGGCACATTCAAAATTTCACAAAAGTTAAAAAATTTATAGTAATTTATATATTTTTTATACTTACCAATGACCCAGACATAGCTGGTGCTAACTCTTAAAATACTAGGGCCAAACACAAATTTTGCCCCCCAATCCCCAAAATTTGCATCTAAAACCAAAGAAATCATGTCCTGAAGGTCCTCCATACTTTGCCCTTACTGCGCATGCGCAGTGTCAAGGACGTTCCGAAATTGGCGCCAATTATCATTCTTACAAGCAGTGCCTGGTCAGCACTATGTACTCAGCGGGGAGGTATGAGTTCCCAACTCCTGGGAGGGCCATCCCCATCTGGGTCATTGGTAAGTATAAAAAATATATAAATTACTATAAATTTTTTAACATTTTTATACTGTACCAATGACCCAGACAGAGCTGAATAGTAAAAAGGCTGGAGGGCCTAGGACATAGAGGAAAATCCAATAAGCTCAACTATATAACATAGAGTCAACCCCTCAAGGAGAAAAGGGGTATTAGGCTTTACATGTATCTTTCTTATTTTATGATAAATTAGAAAGATACAATACCCTTCATAACTGAGCACAATAACATTCATGTTCTCTATTAACATCCAGTATAACCCTTTATACTAATTATTTTTAAAGTAAGCCAATAAATAAAGTTAGTCCAGAGAATTGAGACTCTTTATATTCTTTATAAGTGTCCGAGGATTGTATATTAATGCCCGTTTGACACTTGACATATACCAATGCTTCACACCGAGCTACACTTTAAAAATATGACATGAATGAATTTATAACATTAATATTACACTTTAAAACCATCCCGGAAACGACTCAGAATTACTGACTCCAGAGGAGGAATTCCCTTGCTTTTCACTATAAAGCAGGTGACCTAAGGGAACACCCTCCCCCCCCCCCCCTTCCCCTTGCCCTGGGTCATATAGCCCAGAGCGAAGAGGGCAGCAAGACGGAGTCACTGCCAGAACAGAAAGCCTGCATAACTATAGTTGCAACTGTTTAGTGGACGACATTCTGAGCAACAGATAACGGACCTAAACAATGCAGGTCTCCAGAAATGGACTCAATATTTCTGAGATAAAAATTCGTGAATGTGGATGGCTGTGACCAATAAGCAGCCTTCATTAAATCTGTAATAGCAACACTATTTGCGTAAGCCCAAGATGTAGAAAGAGCTCTTACTTCATGAGCCAAAATCTTAAGCACAGACTGCTGAGAAGAAGATAAATTTTCATAAGCAGTACAGATAGTTAATTGAATCCATCTAGCAATAGAATGGACCGAAATGTCCTTCTATTAGGCATCAGAGACAGAAAAAAGCGTTTTCACCCTTTCTGATAAACTGAGATCTTTGTTTATAACAGGACAGAGTAAAGGCCTACGCTAGTCTGAAGACGGCAGAGCCTTAATAACTAGAGGGCTGCCACATCCACGGGGCAGCTGATCCCCCCGAAAAAAGTGTGGTCATCATCATAAGATTTTCTAAGTTGAAAAGGGGCATAACTCTGGTAAAATTAATCAGGACAAACCCATTTTCGAACTTGACCCGTATTTTGATATGTTTGCACCACATATCAAGTTTGGTTACAATCAAACTATCTTGAGGGAAGTTACCATCCGGAAACCAAAAATCATAAGATTTTCTAAATTAAAAAGGGGCATAACTCGTAATATTAATCAGGATGAACCCGGATTCGAACTTGACCTGTATTTTTATATGTTTAAGCCACATATCAAGTTTGGTTACAATCAAACTATTTCAAGGGAAGTTATCATCCGGAAACGAAATGTAAACGGATGGACGGACGGACATACGGCCGGACAAAAAAAAACGCGTGACGACTATATCCCCCGAAATTTTTTTTCGGGGGGATAACAATAGGTTCCGGATATTTATTAGGAGCCTGATTCTTAGCTAAAAATCCAACATTAGTAGTGAAGGTGATAGTGTTCCCGACACTACGATAGTGAGAATCGTCCACCGATAGTGCATGAAGCTCACTGACTCTTCTAGCCGAAGAGAAAGCTAAGAGAAAAGCTGTCTTATAAGACAAGAATTTGAAATCTACTGTCCCAAGAGGCTCAAATGGCTTTTCCTTCAGTTTCAGAAGAACCCAAGCTAAATTCCACTTAGGAATTAATCTAAGAGTTCTGGGTCTATTTATCGAGAAGCTTCTAACTAACTTAGATAAAGAGACATTAGATCCAATTTGTAAACTATCGTGGTGTGCATAGGTATCAGATAACATAGACCTATAACCCTTAATAGTAACAGGCTGCAGTTTGATCTCGTCAAACAAGTATACTAGAAAGTTTGCAATGTCTGGTATGGAGGGATGAAAAATATCAACAGAATGATCCCTACACCAACGACGAAAAACCTTCCACTTAGCCGCATAGTTTAGCGAAGAGGAGGTCCTCCTACAGTTAGAAATCGCGTCCACTGCTCGTCCTGTAAAGTGCTTGCCATGCAAGAAGGACCGCACAACGGAAAAATGTGAAGGTTGAGACCTTGCGGGTTGTGATGAAGTTGACGCGGTTTCCCCTGCAAAAGAAGATCCTCCCGTGGAGGAAGCTTTCGCGGTAGGTCCCACAGCAGACACCTGAGTAGATTTATCCACGGTCTCTGTGGAGACAGAGATGCTACCAACAGAATCTTGCACTGAGATTGTTTTATCTTTAGCAATACTTGCTGAATTAACAGCGCTGGAGGATACGCATATCCTATCATTCCGTCCCATGAGATCGATAGAGCGTCTACTGCAAATGCTCTTGGATCCGGACATGCTGACACATACGTCTGCAACTGATTGTTGAGATGTGTCGCAAATAAGTCTATCATTGGCCGTTCCCATTGGTAGCAAATCTGATTGAATACCTGTTTGTTGAGAGTCCACTCCGACGGCAACAAGCGACCCTTCCGTGAAAGGGAGTCTGCTAGTACATTCAGACGACCCAGTATATGACGGACCGAAAGTAGAACTTGATGTTCTAGAGCAAACAGAAGGATTCTTTCCGTTAAATTGAATAACGGAACGGAATGAGTGCCTCCCTGGTTCTGGATATACGCCACTACTGTCGTATTGTCGGACAGGATTTGGACATGAACTTTCTGAATAATGTCCATCCAATGACGTAACGCAAGCCAAATTGACATCATTTCCTTGATGTTTATGTGCTTGCTTAGAAACTGTGGATCCCAAAGACCCTGGCACCTCGAATCCGTTGGGATCAATGATGCACCCCAACCTGTTTGACTGGCATCCGTCATAATCGTGAAACTCGGATCCGGCAATTGCAGCGGAACTCCCTGAGTCAACCGCTGAATGTTTGCCCAAGTCTGAATCTCTTGTTTCACTTGATCTGACAAGAGAACGTCTATGTCGAGCGAATGAATCTTCACACTCCAATTCTGAGTCAAGAAAATTTGGAGAGGACGAGTGCGTAACCGCCCCATCGGAATGAGATCCGCAGCAGCTCCGAACAGACCTATCAGTCTCATGAACTCCCTCGCTGTGACTTTGTCTGCATGAAGACAATAGCGAGCGTAACAACTGACTAATTTCGCTCTGGTTAACGGCAGACGAACGAGATTGTTGTGCGTCTCGAAGCTCATTCCCAGATGAGTGAATGACTTGGACGGCACCAGATCCGACTTCTCCTCGTTTATAACAAAACCGAGACGTCGGGGCAATAGAAGCAGATTCTGCACATCGTTCTGAAGCGTTAACTCGTTGCCGTACCTCTGAAGAATGTCGTCCAGGTAGGCCAAGGTTACCGAAGACGAATGAGCTTGGAAATATATCATTACCGAGTTCATTACCCGAGTGAAAGCCCAGGGTGCTAGGTTCAATCCGAAGCACATCGCTCGGAATTGATACACCACTCCTAGGACTGCGAAGCGTAGATACTTTCTGAATGTCGGATGTACCATGACATGAAAGTACGCATCTTTGAGATCTATGCTTGTAGCATAATCGTTCACCCGAATACTCGCTCTGACCGATCGAATCGTCTCCATATAGAACTTCGGAGCGACGATCAGCTTGTTTATCCAGCTCAAATCTATGACTGGACAGAACGAGCCGTCTGGTTTCGGAACCAGAAACAGATGGCTGTAGAATCCTGGTGTTTCCAGGTCTTCTACGACCTCTACCGCGTTCTTCATTAAAAGAGACTGCACCTCCGATAACAGAGCGTCTCTTTTCTGCGGATTTAACGGAAGTTGAGTCCATTTTGGACTTTGAGTTAAAGGAGGCTTTCGTTTGAAGGATATTCTTAGACCTTCCGAAATCACCCCTCTCACCCAAGGGTCGTCCGTAATCGACGCCCACTCTTCTGAAAAACTCGACAACCTTCCGCCAAACGGAACACGATAGAGGTTGAAACCATCACCTCCTGGACCTGCGAGGCCTGCGGGAGGAGAAACCACGTCCTCCACGACCCACACCTTGTCCCGTCGACCTCGGGGTGTCCGACCGGTTGTCCCGGCCCGAAGGACTCCCGCACGTGAGTCGCTGCCTTGACGGTCTCTTGAATAAGACCAAGAGGACGCACCGGAACCTCTGTAGGAACCTCTCTTGGGCGCATTAGTCCCAGAAGTGCCTGTCTTACTCTTTTCTGCTGTATCCGACTTTTTGGAAGCGGATTTAAACAGCAGAGAATCCGAAGCTTTCTTAGTAATTTTATCGTAGATTGCAGAAAGCTTGCCGTCAAAGAGGAGCTCTCCGGAGACCGAAGCGACTCTGAGAGAGTTCTTCACCTTACTATCCACGCGTGTGGATGTAGCTAGGGCTGCGTCACGTCTAACCAACTCCAGGTTTGCCACTAAAAGGGCGGAGTTATACGTGGAATAAGCTACTGCCCTTGAAAGAAGTCTTAAAGAGGATTGTATATCCTGGAATTCTTTTCCTTGAAGACGTAGTGATAACGCCTTAGTAAGGTGGTCTGCGTAAGATAAAGCGTCTAAACTGGCCCTGTTAAACGTAACTGTCGTATCCAACACCGCGGTTGGAATGGACGTAGACGACGGTAATGACCATTCTAAGTCTTCCGCCTCGTCATCAAGACGCAGAGGAACTCTCGGAACACCCTGTCCTGCCGTATCGAATTTATTCCTTGAATTAATGAAAGGCAGGTTTGAGAAACCAGCTTTGCCTGTTTTGGAAGCAAGCTTGAAGATAGCGTCGTTCAATAATTCAAATGTTCTTGTGACATTATTGGACTGAGACGGAAACTCAGGGACGATGTCTCTGAACCGCTCGAAGAATTCAGTGTCCAATGACGCTATCAGTCTCTTATCCGGTACCGCAGCAGTCTGGCCCGAGGGAACAACTTGAGGAAGGAAGTGCCGGATGAAATCCACGGCAGCTTTATGTTGTTCCGAAAGGGATAGCTCCAAGTCATCAGTATCCCTTTCGCCATCCGGTCGGACCTCACGATGCTCCCGGTCGTCTGCACCCGATGCTTCGGCGGAGCGTACCGACCCAGCGCCGTCGATAATTCCCGATCCGACACCGATTCTGTCGATTGCTGGGATGCTGCGATAATTTGTGCTATCTGAGCTAGCACGTCCGTCATCGAGGCCTGCGGAGTTGCGGTCTTTCGCTGCTTAGCCACGGGAAGCTCCGCATCAACTGACTCCCGCATACTCTTCCTATGCGAATGTCCGGAGTCTACCGGCCTCGTGTCCCTGGCTACCGGATGGCGTGACGTGGTCGCCGATGAATCCCTAATCGGCGAAGCTGGTAGAATATCCGCGCTCATGTAGCCAAGGTGCGGTCGTGTGCGCTGCTGAGAGGATGAGGAAGCCTGAGCAGTCTCAGCGGACTGCCTATACAATGGAGCGTCCCGAGCGACGGACGTGTGCTCCGCTTGCGACACATTTTGTACCACAACATCTGGTCCCAGATGTTGTTGTACGAGAGAGGGGCCTCTCTCGCTCGCGGCCCGGCTGGACCTGGACGAGCTAGGAACCGGACTAGAAGGCTTCCTCCGATCTCTCCTTTTATCCGCCGTCACTGGGTGTGCACCTTGTATGTTTATAGTGCTCGCATCACCCAACATTTCTTCCTGGACCGCAACGGACAAACCCGGCTGCCAAACCATTCGGTGAATGGACGCTACACCGGGCGAGCTAGCGGACGACAGCGCCGTCGATCCTACTAGGGACCTCTTAGGCAACTGTCGTATCTCCATGAGCACTTTTGCCGCTAGCTCTGCATTCAATTGTGACGACGGAAGCGCACTTTTGGAGGATAACATGGAAACATCACCCTGTTCTTGTTCCTCTGAAATAGAAACTGATAGACTAGAGTGACCCTGTGGAGAAAGGACCGGCATGGCCCTTTCCCCGCTAACAACATACTGTGACACACGTTTCCAATGTTTATCATCCCAATATTCACATATTGAACAGGAGTTAGTGCGAGTACACTGACTACAATTAATACAATGATCATGAAAGTCAGAGGAAGATTTCTTCCTATTACAATTTGAACAATATCTTTTCATCTTGAAAAGACAACAAGTCCTAGTACTCGCACAAACCCCTAAAAACAAAGATACATAATAACATGATCCATTAACATTGAAAAAACAATTGAAATCAAAAATAATTTTTGAAAAATATTTTTTCAGCGAAGCCCAAGTTTCTGAAAAGTAACGTTGAGCCCCAATGGATCCCAAGGCTAAGTGTGGACAAAAATTTTAAAATTATTTTAAATAATTAATGCAACACTTACGGATAATAATAATGTATCTTATAATGAGATAAACTACTCCAAAGGCAAAAAGCCCCCCTCAAAAGAGACTGTTGCCAATGTAAACAAGATGTGTATAAACACTAGAAAACATGACTCCAGGCACTGACAATCCTGGCCCGAAATCAGTTATCAAAATACACACTATCTGATGCAAAACAGAGACTTCCAGGGAAGAATCTGCAGAACATCAGATGGTAGATGCAGAACACAACGTCTAAACACCCATGGGTGAAAACGTAAACATGGGGAAAATAACAGAATTCAATTTGTTACCAAGCTAATTCTCCCAAGAAATTTTAGTAGTAATCTTACTCAAAATATGCCAAAAGCATGGGAGAATAGCAAGGGGGTACTTATAGGACAAGGGAAGAGGAAACACTGAATAAGCAGTGCAACTTCATAGCAAGAATGACAACAACAGGCCCATGCCTCGAAAATAGGCAACTTAACATAATTTCATTACAAAATTTTAAGTTACAGCCCTGAATATTTTCTGTCACTCCTTTTTCCTCTCCTCTTTCTATATCCTCCTTAGAATCACCATTTCTCCAATATTTATGTGTCTGGCATCATTTAAACTGAGATTTAAAAGCACAAAGATCAGTGAGATGTTAACTGATGAAGGGCCAAACAAAGAATGATAATTGGCGCCAATTTCGGAACGTCCGTGACACTGCGCATGCGCAGTAAGGGCAAAGTATGGAGGACCTTCAGGACATGATTTCTTTGGTTTTAGATGCAAATTTTGGGGATTGGGGGGCAAAATTTGTGTTTGGCCCTAGTATTTTAAGAGTTAGCACCAGCTATGTCTGGGTCATTGGTACAGTATAAAAATATTTACTAAGTTCAACAACCTGTAATTTTGTGAAAAATTGAACAAAATCAATTTCCAAGCAATATGCACACCTTTGGTATATGTATAAATACGCTATAAAATAAAAAGGTTATAACTTGAAAACTGTGGGAGGAGTTAGGTGGACAAATTATGTACCCTATATGCAGATGGATGAATGGACGATCAGACAAATGGAAAAACAGACAAATGGATGAACAGATGGATGGACATAGGTAAAACAATCTTAGTGTTCAACCGATAATCAGAACTAGCCACCACAATCGGCGGATTGTGGGCAATCGTATAACAACAGTAACAGCTCCTGGAACATCAGTTCAACTGATTGTTGCCAAGCATTTTGTGATGATTCATTAACCACATTTTATTATCTTCTGCAATTGTTGAACTGTTAAAGTAAAATGATGTCAATGATACCATTGAATAAAGTTGAGAAAGAACCACAATGTGTATTTTTAATCTCTCTGGATGCCCCTTTATGGGATATACAAGTTAATGACATGTAAAGCTTACAATTGAGCACACTTGCGGCAATCGACAGTTCATACCAGAAAAGTGAAGGTTTCACTCCATTGACTCAGGTCACAGTAAAATTACCAGTCGCATGCACCTGGGCGGTAAATGTGACTCTGAGAGCCACATTTACTGCCCAAGTGTACACGACTGGTAATTTTACTGTGCCCCCAGCCAACGAAGTTTAACATTGTGAAAAATGTTGTTTAATGTAGTTCTTTTGAGCCTCGACTTGCCTAGTAGTGCACGTTATTACAATCGGAATTGGCATCAGAATCAGTCGATTGTGAGCTCAATAACTGGTAATCGGTCAGCGACTATTTTTGGTAACTGGTTGAACACTAAACATATGCCCTCCTGACTCTTACTCATGGGGCATAAGGATAATTAAGGTACTTACATGCTCACAAGGTGGACAAAACCAGTCACCTGATGGTATCATCATTAATGGAGGACGCAAACAAGCAGTATGAAAACCAGCATCACACTTGTCACAAAGTAAAATCTGGAAAAAATAAGGTGTGATATATTACACAATCTCAAAGTGACTTTTGGATGGAGGATTTTAATTCAATAGATTTATAAGTGGGTGGCGGTATCAAAGAGATATCCTGGTATACTCTACTGACCCTGAACAGTTCAGGAATGAGAGAGATTGGCAAACAAAATTTTGAAGAAATTAACTGGAATCTTTATATTCTGCTTGGAAAATTTGCAAAACTCAGGCCAATAAAAAAAATAATTTCTTGCCTCAATTTTATGATGATGGTGGTGATGGTGATGGTGGTGGTGGGGAGGGGGGGGGGGGGGGTGTTTCTGTTAACCCTTTACCTATGAATTGGTTGCATCCACCTGCATATTCTATAAAATTCTGCTGTGTAAAAAAAATTATTTTTCATAAAATATCAACAAACTCATATCATGTGACTACTCATTGGAACGTTCTCATCAAACTTGAGCTTAACACATGATATTATTGTTTTGTTGACATTTTTTTTAGAATTTTAAAAAAATATTTAAAATCATAAATTTTGATATCATCTTCATTGGGTAAAAGGTTAAACCACAAAACAGTCTTGAAAATTAATTAGAAATGAATGTTTCTAGTGCTTAGTGAAAATTTCCTACATTGCATTGGCAAATTTAACAAACAATTTCTTGTTTGATCGAATTCACTGATATAGTTTGGTTAAATATCAAGTCCTTTGAGGACAAAATAGTTTCATCAAAGCGATGTCCAGGTGTAAAAATGTGATGAGGCAAATTTTCAAAGATGAGGGAGGTACCTGAAAATCTTTTCTGAATATCCTTACGTTCCTTCACAAATAGAAAGACAAATGGGCAAACTGGAAATATAGAGGCCTATAGTTCTGAATGGAAAGTTTTGCGGTTGGTAATTGCCTGCCTCACCATATATTGCTATTGTTTCAGCAGAGAGAAAACAGGGTTATAATGTGCGACCAGAGAGAGTAATATTGTACAGCAGAGTAAATATGTACTTATTTGATGTAGACTATAACAATTTTACTCAATTACGTCAGCTGATTTTTGTGCACATGCAAACAACATGTGTATAATGTAAATAATGGCTGTCATTGCTATAACGGGAAACTGAGTTAAATACGCGACGTTTCTTTGAAATTCAATGTTGCTAATATTTTAATGTATAATCCCACTTTTAAATTTGATACTGATCATGTCATGATGTTAGTCTGAATACAGTCTTCAGGTACAATAGTATTATTAATTGATTCATGATGGAAGTTATACACATGTGGATGATATGATACTATTACTACTATTACCAACTAGAGGCTCTAAAGAGTCTGTAATCGCTCACCTGGAACTACATATAAAGATGTGATTTTCCATAGTCTTTCCATGGTAACTATGAGCTGCAATTGTGACCATGTTTGCAACATTACATCAACATTACATGAGTATCATTGGTAGAAGGTGTCCCAATCATCAATCATGTGAAGTTTCAAAACATTTGACTTTGTAGTTTCAGAGGGGAAGATTTTTGCAAAATCCATCAGTCAGAATCAGAAAATGTCTCTGATGGCCATATTTTCCAACCAATGGGAACAAAAAGAGGATTGTTTGTAGAGGGCCTCCTATAGACCATTCATGCAATGTTTGGTTCACGCCGGCTCAGTAGTTCCAGAGAAGAAGATTAAAATGTGATTTCCCATAGAGTTTCTATAGTAACTATAAGCTGCAATTGTGGCCATGGTTGCAACACGATCAACATTAAATGAGGATCGTTGGTAGAGGGGGGTACCAGTCATCATTTATGTGGAGTATCAAAACATTTGGCCTGGCAGTTTCAGAGGAGAAGATTTTTGAAAATCCACCAATCAGAATCAAAGAATGCCTCTGGCGGCCATGTTTTTCAAACCACGGGTACAAAATGAGGATCGTTTGTAGAGGACCTCCCATAGACTATCCCTACCAGGTTTGTTTTCACGTTGCCTCAGCAGTTCCAGTGAAGATGAAAATGTGATTTCCCATAGGGTTTCTATAGTAACTATAAGACGCAATTATGGCAATGTTTACAACCCGATCAACATTAAATGAGGATCGTTGATAGAGGGGGTCCCAGTCATCATTTATGTGAAGTATCAAAACATTTGGCCTGGCAGCTTCAGAGGAGAAGATTTTTGAAAATCCACCAATTAGAATCAAAGAATGCCTCTGGCAGCCATGTTTTTCAACCCACAGGAACAAAATGAGGATCCATTGTAGAGGACCTCCCATAGACCATCCCAGCCAAGTTTGGTTCATGTCGGCTCAGTAGTTCCAGAGAAGAAGATGAAAATGTGATTTCCCATAGGGTTTCTATAGTAACTGTAAGCTGCAATTGCAGCCATGTTTGTAACCTGATCAACATTAAACGAGGATCATTGGTAGAGGGGGTCCCAGTCATCATTTATGTGAAGTTTCAAAACATTTGTCCTGGCAGTTTTAGAGAAGATTTTTGAAAATCCACCAACCAGAATCAAAGAATGCCTCTGGAAGCCATGTTTTTCATCCGATGGGAACAAAATGAGGATCGTTTGTAGAGGACCTCCTATAGACCATTCTTGCCAAGTTTGGTTCACACCAGTTCAGCGGTTACAGAGAAGAAGATGAAAATGTGAAAAGTTTACAGATGACAGACGCCAAGTGATGAGAAAAGCTCACACAGCTTTTTTAGGCCAGGTGAGCTAATAATACGGTACAAGAATAGCCCTCAGTTGCCCTCCTAAGCTAAGTTGAAGCAGGTCAAAAATAGCCTTCCTAGGCTGAATCATGGAGGACATTTATGGCCCTCCTTCAATTTTGAAAATGACAGTTATTACAAGAGATAATTCAAAGACATAATTTGTAAGAATGGGTTTTGTTAAAAATAAAATAAAATGCAAAAATGAGGAAATGCAACAATGCTGTATGTAATAACACCAAATGAATCCACAGCATTTGAGGAGCCGAATTTCTGCCAATTCTCAGCATGAAATAGGCTGTAAAATTGCCAACTGAACTGACGCAATTTTTTTCCCAAACCCACCATTTACCAGTATTCCAATTCATGTGGTACTGAGTCCAAGTCCTTAATATATTAAATGCATACATATAAGTTCTAAGCTGACATGGTTAATATTTTCAAAGAGTTTGATCTAGGATGTCATAAGTTGTGAGGGTGACTTAAAGTACCTGAATTCCAGGTACTTCTATAAATCTTTGATGACTAACATTTGTCAGGCACTACAGATCTATCCAGGCCCATAAAATTATAATTCAATTTGCTTTGCAGGCCATAAAATTTGAGAGGAATGATTTTATTGTTCCTCTGGTGGTTATCTAAATGAAAAAAACAGATAACCAAAAAGTTTTTCATTTGGAACTACAAGCAGTTCGTCAAAAAGTTGAATCTTGTCACCTTATTTGACAGCACTGTTTTAAAATGTTCATGTGGGAAAACTCATCTCTTCAATGCTCAAACTCCCTAAGACAGCTGATGCCTCTGTGTTGGTCGCAGATGTTTTCAAAATCTGTGAACTGTCACACAGTAGGGCCACCACGGACAGGTCAAAATCCACAGGTTGTTATTTGTTCCAAGCATATAATTCAGAGATGATCTGCTGTGACACCAAGCAAAATTTCCGCCAATGAAGCACCAGGATTACCATGGTGCTTCATTGTTGAAAATTTCGCAAGGTGTCATGGTGGATCATCTCTACATTATATGCATGGAAAAATGCCCACCCACAGATTTTGACCCATCCACTATGGTTGTACTGTAATCGGTCCTCTTTATTATATCCAGATGAATGGTAAATAGGTTATCTCAAAATTTGAGATTTTATTCTCTGCTTTGACTTGACAGATTTTTGTTCAACCCAGTAGATCAATAGTCTTGTAAAAGGCCCTTTTCATTAACATTTTGGCTCCAAAACATAGCTTATGATTCATCATCGGAATGAGGTCACAGATGAGAGGTCATGTAACAAAAAGTAATTTTCAAGGACATCCCATAAACTTTTCCAGAGCAGACAGGCTTTTAAGCACTTTCAAGAGAGTGCAAATTTCAGTATTTACCCTCTGCACACCCACATCAAAAATTCCGAAATTTGAAGCTGCAAATTTTTCCTAAAATGCAACTAGGAATTGAACCAAATCAATCTTGTTTGATAGTGCTCACGTTTGACTGAAGTTTAAATTTTTTGACATCAGTGTGCAGAGAGTTCAAATGCAAGAATTATTCAGGATCCATACAATCCCTAAAGAAATATCGAATGAAATTCTTGACTATTTATTGGCCAACTGGTACAGCACAGTCGTCGTGGACTGGTCGTAATCCACGCATTGACAGTGATGTCCACACATGCATTTACTAGTGTTGAAACAATTAATACCATTTGCATTTTTACTAATCAACTAATTCTCGGGTAGTAGTCGACGATTAATCGACTAGTCGGTTATGCGATGTCAGATGCTAAATAAGCAATAAAGTCTACAAAACTGGTTTTCACTAATTCCAAATTACGATGCAATTAATGGGTCTAACTGCACGATCATTACGGAAATCGATATATCCATGTCCTTATGACCAAACAATCGGTGCCACAAAAAATAAATTGGTCTAATAATAAATCTTTGGTATTCTTATTTCCTAAGGGGTATTGAGGAGAGCACCAAGAATATTCGGTTCCGTCAAATATTTTTTTCATGGGTCATAATTTGTGAAGAAAAGTAGGCGGCTTTGACAGCTCTCATTGTTATTGGTCACTGGTACCTATGTTTGTGGTCATTAGCAGCAGCTGGAGCTCTACAGTTGTGAAATTCTGGTGTCAGTTTTGTTAAGAGTTGAGTCTTAGGTTTATTATTTAACTTTAATGTTCAGAAGAACAGGAAAAAGTTCGAAATACTCGTCCGTTGAACAAAATCCTGAAAGTAAAACAAAATCCCAATCCTACTGTATTGTGTGTAAATAACGTATCTACACACAATAACTTGAATAGCGGGACAGCTCTCAACATTTCCTACAATACTCATGTTGTTTTGTATGCCCCACCCCTCCTCTAAGTTGTGACACAACTTGTCGTGTTTGACTAGATTCTATCTGTGGTTGAGCTAAGCACAAATGGCAATAGTATATATCTGTCAATCTTATAGTGTATCAACCCATTCATAACACGTCAGAGTTCAAACAGAACTCGTTTTACTTCTGTAATAACTGGGATGTAAGTTATGTACACTTTCCTATTTATCCCATCTCTCACTCAATGCATTCTGCATATTGCAGTGCAATACCTTTGATCTTGTGAGGCACGTAATGGTGTTTAGACAATGTAGCAAAACTTCATTAAGAACAGAGGAGTATTGATTTCTTAAAGGAACACAAAGTGAAAACTTCCAAGGCTTTAGAGAATAAACTCAAGTGACTAATTGATGAGTGATTCACTTATCATTAATAGATTTGTTTAGTACTAATCGCATCGGCTAGTTGAAAAATCGTTACAACACTAGAGTTTATCAGGTACTAAAAAATCATCAGCAAAATTTTAATTAATGAAGCACTGGATTGTAACAATTAATTAAATTTTTATGATCATTCCTATAATTAGTGATTGCAATATAATATTATTGTGTCCGTGGAAATACTGCCCACCCCGTGGAAAGTGACAAGTCCACAGAGGCCATACTGTAATTAAGAACACTCCAGATGATGGAAAATCCCTTTTCTTTTAATATTGCTTCCTGACAGCCAGGCTACTTGACTGAAAGATTTCATTGTACTTACTAATTCTGGTTGATTATGCTTCAGACATTTACAGCATGGGGTGTCATCATCTGGGGCTTCCTCAGAACTCTCCTCTTTTACCCTCTCTACAAGAATAAAATATACATCACTAACTTCCATTGAAAAAGGCAAATTACGAAAGGAAGAACTTTAAGGAAAGGCAATTTATTTTCTTCTTGTTCAAAGAAGATCGTAGGAGTCAGATAAAGTAAAGAAATGCAGTTATTCTAACCAGACTTAAGCGTATACAAGTGAAATCAAATTTAGACATGTTAATCTGTTTTGCTAAGGGAACATGTCCCAAATTCTGACTGAACAAGTCTGCAAAATATAAGTTAAGGCCTTCTGTCATCAATAAAATCTGATGCATACTCAAATACCTGAGGTCAAGCACACACAAATACTACGGTGATTGTAAAAGCAGTCTCTTTCTCAATGGCATATTGATCTCATCACGATTTTTCATTTCAACATTTTGGTATCCAATGATAACTTGAGTTTGGATTCATAGATCAGGACCAAACTTGCTTTCAGCCTCAACTGTATCAAAATGAAGGTTAAGTTCGAATTGGGGCATGGTCCAATGATTTTTCAAGAGTTATGGGGCTTTTAGACTTCAAAGTTAGCATATTTCAATCAACAGTTTTTCAGAACTTTGTTAATGGCATAATTTAAACAATAGTAGAGAGATTTCAATTCTTTTTCGTATATGTCTCAAAAGCAACAATATCTACGTCAAGTTCAATGACCAACCATATTCGATGAAAATTGTGGGAGTTATTGCCCTTTGTTAATAAATATCGTGCAATGCTTGTTTATGGAATAACTTAAACATCAAGTTTTCGAAATCACTTAAGATATTATTGCAAAAGACCTGTAAGGCAAATATTAGTCAAATCAGAGAACATTTGTTCAAGTTATTGCACTAACAGTGCAAAGACGCCCACCCAGACAACTGCCCGGATGCACAACATCCATTGCCAAATCATAGATCTCAGTTGTTAACACAACTCAACCAAAATATAAAAATTAAATGGTTTATGTTTGATATTTTACCCAAGTTAATAAATTTGCCCCTTGAGTGCAACAAGGCTTTCCAATCCTTTAGAATTTCAAAGCCTTGTTGCACTCAAGGGATGAAATACACCACCATGTATGCTATGCTGTAAATTATGAGGCCTGAAACATAAACCACACCAAGAACCAAGAACATGAACTTTGGTGGGAAAGAAATAATTACAAAAATTAACTAGAGGCTCTAAAGAGCCTGTAATCACTCACCTGGCAGAACAACATTTCAAAATGTGATTTCCCATAGTTTCCATGGTAACGATTAGCCGCAATGGTGACCATGTTTGCAACATTGCATTAACATTACATGAGGATCATTGGTAGGTGTCCCAGTCCTCAACCATGTGAAGTTTCAAAACATTTGACCTTGTAGTTTTAGAGGACAAGAGTTTTCAGAATCAACCAATCAGAATCAAAGAATGCCTCTGGTGGCCATGTTTTGTATACAATCATGAAGAGCTGACCAATCAATTATATCATTTAAGATATGACAAATGATATCATAATATATATACAAAACACCTGTCATCAATCAGTATTTCTGATAAGAAACATGAGAGTAATATTAACATAATTACATGTACAGCTGCAAACTTGTTTACAGTACAAGTCAAAATAAGTTATAGGATAACCACTATAAAATATGTATCTTTCTCTTCCTACACTGATAGCTTTCCAGAAAATGATATCAGATTCTGATCTTATTAATGCAGGAGCAGCAGTATACTTAGCTAATTGTGGTTATGCTATAACTCATTTTGACATGTACTGTATACACAATATTTTTGTGGTTTTTCCCAGTTCTCAATGGAGAACACTGGAACCAAACCATACCAGATTCTCAAAAAACAAGTATTTTGCTGACAGTACCAATCTTCTCTTCATGCAGACAGGAGAGGCATTGGGTTAAGCATAAGAAAACTGCCTCTGGAATCCGGATATTTCCATCCTCTCCTAGACCACTCCTGTCAAGTTATGGATCACATCGGCTCAGTAGTTCCAGAGAAGAAGATGAAAATGTGATTTCCCATAGTATTTCTATAGTAACTATAAGTTGCAATTGGGGCCATGTTTGCAAATGATCAAAATTAAACAAGGATAGTTGGTAGAGGGGTTCCCAGTCATCGACCATGCAAAGTTTCAAAACATTTGGATCTGTAGTTTCAGAGGAGGAGATTTTTTCCATATCCACCAACCAGAATCAAAGAATGCCTCTGGCGGCCATGTTTTTCAACCCACAGGAACAAAATGAGGATCCATTGTAGAGGACCTCCCATAGACCATCCCTGCCAGGTTTGATTCATGTCGGCTCAGTAGTTCCAGAGAAGAAGTTGAAAATGTGATTTCCCATAGGGTTTCTATAGTAATTACAAGCTGCAATTGCAGACATGCTTGCAACCCAAACAACATTAAATGAGGATCACTGGTAGAGGGTGTCACAGTCATCAACCATGCAAAGTTTTAAAACATTTGGCCCTGTGGTTTCAGGACTGAAGATTTTTCAAAATCCACCAATCAGAATCAAAGAATGCCTCTGGCGGCCATGTTTTTAAACCCATGGGAAAAAAATGAGGATCGTTTGTAGAGGACCTCCCATAGACTATCGCTGCCAGGTTTGGTTCACGTCAGCTCAGTAGTTCCAGAGAAGAAAATGTGATTTCCCATAGGGTTTCTATAATAACTATAAGCCACAATTGCAACCATATTTGCGATCAACATTAAATGAGGATCATTGGTCTAGAGGGAGTCCCAGTCATCATTTATTGACATCTCAAAACATTTGGCCTTGCACTTTCAGAGGTGCCTACTTTTGAAAATACAACAACCAGAATCGAAGAATGCCTCTGGCAGCCAGGTTTTTTGTCCGATGGGAACAAAATGAGGATCGTTTGTATTTATTTATTATTATTATTTATTTATTGGTATTTAAGGTCACATACTTATGCACAATGGCTAATCATGACCGTGACAGTTTTACGGGTGGAGGACGCCGGAGTACCCAGAGAGAACCACCGAGCAATGATGAGCAGCTGCCAGCTCCCCAACATCGTAACTCCGCACTGCAGCACAGGCAGGGTTAGATTGGTTGAAGACATGTTCACCATCGATGTGCAGTATGCCTTAGTACACAGTGTCATCATGCCCCCATGTGGCCAATCAGGGTTAAGTGCCTTGCCCAAGGACACAATGCAGGAGTCCGAATCGATTGCTCAGACGGTCACCCATCCGAGGACTAAACAAGCTTGACGTTGCTCAACTTTGGTGATCTGATGAGAACCGGTTACCGCAATGCCATCGTGCCCCCGGGATCATTTGTAGAGGACCTCCCACAGACTATTCCTGCCAAGTTTGGTTCACACTGGCACAGTAGTTACAGAGAAGAACATGAAAATTTGACGACGCATCCCAAGTAATGAGAAAAGCTCACATGGCCTTTTAGGCCAGGTGTGCTAAAAAATTAAATTAAAAAACACCCTCCCACATGCAATTTTACAAAACAGGTGGCCTGAGAAACAAAAGATCTACTTTGTGGGGCCTAACTTTTTTAGTTTTCATCAAATGGTGGTGGTTATCAAATATGTACAAGACAATGTTCCTACAAAGCAGCACCCAAAAAATATTTAAAATCTGATAACTACTGTTAAAGTTATCGCATGAACAAACTCATGGATGGACAGAAGGATGGATGGACAGGACAGACAGCTGGAGCTCTTCACTATATCTCTTCCCTGCAGGGGGGGGATATGTACACCCTTGTGACTAAGCAGTGTGTTCCGTCCAAGTCTTGCTGGACTCGACTGGGATCTCACTCATTTCATCAGAGATGAATTTCACTGATTATTTTATCCAACTCATTGAATGGTCCAGAACTGCAATAAACTAGCTTACAACTCTGACTTTCTTTATGACCTTACAAAAAATAAAATCTTTGAATATATACTTTTTAAAGCAGCAGCCCGTCGAGCATTTCTTCCATGTGGCATGTAGTCAACATCATCAGTATTATCATTAGATGACAAAGAAGATACATCATCAAAGTCAATTTCTGTGTGTCCTTTTTTCTTTTTCTCACTGGAAAATAGGGTTTATATACTTATAATTTAATATTCTTCAACATCATATTTGCTTTTCATAACTTGATGGTTATTTTCCTATCATATGAATATCAGATTTGCTTTTCATAACTTGATGGTTATTTTCCTATCATATGAATGTTTTAACATTTTCCCTGCACATCTGTTTAAAAAATTATAAATTTAAAGTAATATGTATAATTGTTATACTTACCAATGGCCCAGACGAGCTGGCTGGTGCTAACTCTAAGTTATCAAGGGCCAAACTTAAATTTTGCCCCCCCCCCAAATCCCCCAAATTTGCTTGCAAAACTGAAAATTAAAAGTCCTATCTGGCCCTCCATACATTTACTCTCCGTGCATGCGCAACCGTCATGAAGTGATCGGAATTGGTGCCAACACCATTCTTCGTAGAAGAGAGTACTAAATAATAATTCAGCGGGGAGGTATGAGTGCCCACTCATGGGAGGGTCATCTCCATATAAGCCACTGGTAAGTATAAAAATATACAAATTACTTTAAATTTATAATGTTTTTATACCATAACCCAATGGCCCAGACTAGTTGAATCGTGAAAAGGTGGAGGGCCTAGGACTTCAGAATTAATAGATCAACATAGTTCCAATCCTGTAATCCAAGGTGAAAGGAAAATAAAATTATTAGGAATTATATGTATGTCTCTCTATACAGTAATAGAGAAGACAGATCCCAAATAAGGAGCCCAATTTAAGTAATTCCGTATTCTCAGCATGAAGACTATGCTAATTTGGATGTAACGAGTTCCCAATTTTTAAGGCTAGTCCGGACTTAGCCCCCAAAAATTAGGATGGTGTAATTGAGAATGAGAGAATATCCCCCACAAACATACGCCATACACAATAAAACTCCAGCTGTATGCAGGATATAATTACGCACAAAACAGCTTCCTTCATAGTTACATACCTATCAAGCCACAGGAGAGGTAAAAAATCCCCCCCCCCCCCACTTTCTTTTGAAGAAATCTTCAAAAGGAATGAGGGGAGCGCTCTGGAATCAGTAGAAGCGGTACCAAGAAACAATATAAATATTCATCGAACAGGCACTCAGGTATTTATTTAAAATGGTGCTTAATGCCACTTCAGAAGTTAAGGCTATAGTGACGATGCTGGTAATTAATATTGCCTGCTATATAACATACACCACAGACGGCGTATGCAGATATGTCGTAAACCAGTGATATAATATATAACATACCGATATTGATTCCGAGTGGGGCTGTTGGAGAGGAAGAGGACGCTGTAAACAATAGGAGACTAGAGGAGATAAATAGGTCGAGGTCCAAAAGTAAGTTGGTGGTTGCGGGAAGTAGCATAGTTCGGGGGATCGACAAGGTTGTCTGTGGTCCGGACAGTAAAAATAGAACAGTTCTGTGCTTTCCGGGGGCTAAAGTGGAGGACCTGAGGGATAGAGTGGACGGTATTGTAGCTGGGTCGGGGCCTGATCCGGTAGTGGTATTACATGTGGGGTCCAATAACATCAGGGAGAGGAAATCAGTTCGTTTGGTGGACACATACAAGGACCTAATTAGTAAGCTACTTAGCAGGAATGCTCGGATCATCGTTTCAGGGGTGCTCCCCGTTATGGGTGGTGGGAATGAGAGGAACTCGTGGATTATGGTACTAAACGAGGAGCTGGGAGAGCACTGCAAAGACTTGGGAGTACATTTCATTGACCACTGGGATTCATTCTGGGGACAAGGAGAGTTGTATGGGCGAGACGGATTGCATTTAAGTAGGATGGGTACAGACCTGTTGGGCCAAAAAATCTTACAGGTGGCTGGGCCTTTTTTGGAGAAAAGGGGGGTAGGGGACCACAGCCGGTAACCCAGAGTGGCACAAATGCTGGGAACATAGGAAGAACAACAAACATGCACAATACAGGGACATACCAGGGTTATAATAATGTGCCAGTGATGACAAAAAAACAAAGATTCATTAAGTTTGGGTACTGCAACATCCAGGGTCTGCACAAGAAAGTAAGCGAAATATCAACAATGATGGACGAAGGAGACTTTGATATAATGGGTCTAAGTGAGACGTGGATACGACGGGATGAGCGGGTTGATCAGATGAAGGGTTGCGTGTGGATAGGAGCTGGGCGAACTGAGGGTCAGAAACGGGGTGGGGGTGTTGGCATCTACGCTAAAGAGGAATTACAGCCCTCATTGATTACAGATCTCACAGAAGCAAGGACTCAGATTCCAGTATCCAACGAAATAGTCTGGGCAAAAATCAAGTTAGGAAGCAGGAGTGTTGCCGTTGGTGTTGTATACTTAGCAGTGGAGGGAAGTAAGCCCGAGTGGAATGATTCAATATATACAACTCTTAGATCGAATATCACAGAGCTTGGGAGCAGAGGGTTCAGTATTGTCCTAATGGGGGACTTCAATGGGCACATCGGGGATAAGGAGGAGGGCATACAGGGAGGTGATGGGAAAATTAACACGAATGGGAGGAAGATGTTGGACCTATCAAAAGAGCTTGGTTTAAAGATCCTGAACAGGGATGCGAAATGTAAGGGTAAATGGACCTGGGAGAGGAACGATAAGAAAACAATAATTGATTATATACTCACTGACATTAGCATATGGAGGGAGGTTATAGATGTAGAAATAGATGACGAGGGAAAAAATGACTTGGGTAGTGATCACAACCTGATAACAGTTAAGATTATGGGCAAAAAGACGAATAGAGACAGAAATACCTTCAAGGAAGTTTGGGGACTAAAACAAGGAGTCGACTGGAAGCAGTTTCGGGAAAAACTAAAACCAAATCTTGAATGTATACCTAGGGATGCAAATGTCCAGAGTATTTCAGATGGCATAGTAAATAGCCTAACAGAGGCAGGGAAGGAGTGTATAGGAAGGGTGAGGGTCCCAACGAGAGAGCTTGGATACAGGGTTAACGAGGGACTGAAAAAGGCTATAAAAGAAAGGAAGGTAAAATGCGCTGCTTACAGAAGAAGTAGGAAGCTTAAAGGGGTGGATAACAATGACACGAGACTAATGAAAGGAGAATATGAACTGGCACGGAAAAAGGTGAATGAGATAAAGGATAATAATAGGAAGGAGCGCAATTGCAGTCTTGCCAGAACAATAAAGAAAACGGGGGGTTCGAGCTCAAACGTATTTTGGAACTGGGTAAATAAACGGGGGAAAAGTAGTGTGCAGAGTATCAAAGTGGATGGGGAAAGTACAGAAGATAAAGGCCGTATCGCTTCAGAGTTAGTCAAGCACTGGGAAAAGATAAACGATAGGCGATGGGGCAGTGGGTCCCCACCAAAAAGAAATACACTGGTGGAGGAGAACCTATCCAATCGTGTATGTAGCGAAATAACGGCAGAAGAATGGCGGAACGTGGTCTCGAAATTAAAAAATGGTAAAGCGGGAGGGACTGATGAAATTCCGAACGAATTCCTCAAAAATGGAGGGGAGGCACTTATTGAAGTCCTGACAAACCTTTTCAACCTGGCTCTGCGAAAGCAAGAGGTCCCCAGAGAGTGGAGGGAAAGTAAGGTGTCGTTCATACACAAAAAGGGGGATAAGGAAGTTCTAGATAACTATAGGGGGATATCAGTTAGTAGTAACATCGGAAAAGTATTCTGTAAGGTCATATACGGTAGACTAGAGGAAGTTATAGAAGAGAAAGGTTTTTTAGGAGAAATTCAAAATGGTTTCAGGAAAGGACGAAGAGTCACTGATCACCTATTTACACTCACCCAACTGATAGAATCAACAAAGGCTGAAAAGAAAAAGATGTTTCTGGCATTTCTAGATGTGAAAAAAGCGTACGACCGAGTGTGGAGGGAAGGTATGTGGCGAAAGCTCGAGGGCATCGGACTGGGGGGTGACTTTGTGGGAATCATGAAAGCATTGTATACAGATGTGCAAAGCCAACTCAGTCTAGGGAGTATCACTACAAAACGAGTCCCTATGGATATAGGCCTCAAGCAGGGGTGTATCTTTTCACCGATTTTGTTTGCATTGTATGTTAAAGATTTAGGGGACGAACTATTTCAGAGTGCGGAGGGGGTAAATGTTGGAGACATAAAGATACCAGGCTTATTCTTTGCGGACGACATGGTGTTAATGTCTAGAACTGAACAGGGGCTAGAGAAACTGCTGGAAATTGTTGGTAGATATGGGAACACTTGGCGGCTCGAACTAAATGAAAATAAAAGCAAGGTAATACCCGTTGGACGCAAGGTAGATATGACGAAGAGATGGAGAGTGGGGGAGTTCTCAATCCCCGAAGGGGAAAGCAAACAAATCACTGTAGGAGAAACGGGAGAGTATGAGTATCTAGGGGTAAGCATAAATATAACGGGAAGAGGGGTGTACAGAAATTACTCAGCCAAACTGATTCTGAAGGGGAAAAGAATTCTGAACCAACTAAAACTTTTAGGGAAAAATAGTTTCAATAAGGTCTTTGTGGGGAAAACACTGTGGGAGAGGGTGGGTTTACCAAGTATAACGTATGGCACGGACGTGATTCCATTAAACCAAACCGTTATTAAGAAGTTGGAAAGTACTCAGAATGATGCCGGCAGATGGATAACAGGGTCGAGTAATGCTGCAGCTTTGGAAGCAGTAAGGGGGGAGCTTGGGTGGATGAAAATCAAGGACAGGGTAGATTTGGGAAAACTGTGTTACTTTAACTACTTGAGAAACCTGCCTGACAACCGGTGGTGTAAATTGATGCTCGATACCATTTGGAATTCTAATATAGAAACGGGGTGGTCAAAACATGTGAGGGAACTAATGGACAATTACTCTATAGAGGTCACAAACATAGAAGTAGGAATGAAAGAAGGCAAAAGGTTTGTCAAAGAGAGAGTCATGGAAGACTGCAATCGAAACTGGCGAGCAGGGGTTAGCGTGAAAAGATCACTGCAGGGGTTACAATATAAAGAAAAGCCAGCTTTTGAGAAGTACCTAGATGGCACCTTTGGAGGGTCACTGCTGTTCAAACTGAGATCAAGATCACTGGAGCTTCGGGGAAAAATTGGGAGAGATGGGGAAAAGGGATGCCAGATGTGCCACTCTGGAGTAGTGGAGACCCTGGAACATTTTCTCTTGGAATGCCCACAGTATATACCTCATAGAATGAAATTTACTGGAAGAATAATGCAGAAGTGGGGTGAAGAAACAAAGGATAGATGGCTGAAGGGGGACACGAGGGAGAGGGTAGGAATGCTTATTGAAGAAATTGAAAAAGAGGAAGTGAGGGACACTATTAAGCAGTTTATATCTGAATGCTGGGAGGAGAGGAGGGGAAGAGGGGGTGGGGTGCAGGGGGAATGATGGCCTTCTCTTATGAGGACCGCGACGAATCAGCGGCTGGCCAAAGAGTTATTATTATTATACATGTCCAATCGATCCACAATGAACAATCTCTGGAGAGTAAACACACTTCCGAGGTAACAAACAGGCGACCCTATTCAGGTGTACAATAAATTCCAGTAACAACACTCCCTGACGTGTACTATCCAATATCTATGATTGTATACACATGTGAATATACGATTTGAGTACCAACATTAACAGAAACCTGGATCTAGAAATGGAAATAGGTATGATTATTAGGCTCCCAACACGGACCGCCCCGGCAATAATTCATAATTTCTAAGGTCTATAACATACAATAAGCGTCAGCCTAATAAATATTATGCACGTGAGCATTAAAATCCCGCATGAAATCATCTGAATACCAGTTAACTGGTTATGCAGCCTCCAAGGTAACCAAAGACTAGCAATTTATTTATGATGAAATATGTGCTCGTATATGACATACAGACGAATAAACACAGCAAACCAACCAATCAAAAAGTGAATTTTCCCATGTGATCACCACAGAACACGACCCAGCCACCAATCGAGAAGTGAAGAAATGCATGTATGTATTTAACTCATAAGAGGCTTGGGGGAAGAAAACTAAGTCTTGACCGGTAATTGCCTCTAAACACAGTGGCGGTGTGGGGGTGGGGGTGGGGGGGGGAGTTGTTCGAAGTCATATCGAACCCTCCTCACCTGCATTACTAATCGTTCTTGTGTGAGACATAACATAATATAGGAATCGCAATGGTTCCCTCACGTCTAACCAACTCCTTTATGCCACTATGGGCAGAGAAGGACGTGAAGAACAAAAACTTCCCCTGATAAAGAAGGTCCTCTCGTGGAGGAAGCTTCCGGGGAATGTCCCATAACAGACACTTGAGAAGACTGATCCAAGGTTTCAGTGACAACAGAGGTGCTACTAGTAGGATTCACAACAAGACTGTTTATCTTAAACAAAATCTAATGAATCAACTGAATTGGAGGATATGCATATCCTATCATCCATCCCCATGAGATCGGCAGAGCATCTACTGCATATGCTCAATGCTCTGGGCATAGTGACATGAATGACAGTAACTGATTGTTCCGGTGCGTCACAAACGAATCTATCATGGGGAGATCCCTCTGGTAGAAATTCTGTCCAAATACTCACTTATTGAGTGTCCACTCCAATTACAACAGTTGACCTTCCCGGGAGAGCGAGTCTGCTAGTACGTTCAGACAACCTGGTAAATGACGGATAGAAAGATGAACATGGCGATTCATGACGTATTTGGAAAACCTTCATTAGTTCGCATAACGGAAATGAATGGGTGCCGCCCTAGTTCCCAATGTACGCTACTACTGTCGAGATGTCCGACCAAATTGAACATGGACATCCATTATTATGTGAATCCAATGTTGTAGCGCTAGCTATAATTAACATCTTCTTGTTGATGTTTGTGTGTTTCTCCTGAAACCGAGGGTCCCAAAGACCCGGACATTTCAAGAATGTGGGACTTAGGGTCATGCCTCTACCCGTCTGACTCACATCCGTCATAATCGTGAAAGACGGATCCGGCAGTTGCATTTTAACTCCCTGAGTTAACCATTGAATATCTGCCCAATTTGAACCCATGCTTTACTAGGTCTGTTAAAACAATACTGGTTCAAGCAAAAGCGTCTTCACACTCCAGTTCTGAGTAAAGAATATCTGGAGGGGACGTGTGCGCAGGCGGCCCATTGGAATGAGATCCACAGCCGCTCTGCACAACTCCAACAGTCGCAGATGCTGAGTCTGAGGGAGGCTGCATCTACACTTGCTGGGATGCTGCGATTAGCTGAACAATCTGCGGCAGCAAGACCGTCATCGAGGCCTGGGGAGCAGTGGATTTCCGTTCCTTAGCCGCATGATGCTCCTGGGACGGTTTGTCGGAAACGGATCCTTTCTCCGATGATCAAGGCCTCGTCCCCCTAGCTACCGGATGGTCCGACTTCACGGGCGAAGAGTGGTTCCTTCTTTGTGTAGCAGGCTGGATATCCAAAGTCGGGTAGCTAGGATGCGGTCATTTGTGCTTAAATAACGTAGCGGAGGAAGCCGTGATTGAAGCCGACTGCGGCTGCAGACTAGACGGAGCGTCCAGAGTGGCAGGCGGACATATGCTCTGTCTTGTGCAAGTTTACAACCAGAAATCTTCATTTCGGCCTTGTGAAACGTAGCGGAGGAAGCACTGACTGAAGCCGACCCCAGCTGCAGACTAAACAGAGCATCCCGTGTGGAGGGTTGACATATGCTCCGGCTTGTGCATGTTTCTCAAAACATCTGACCCCAGATGTTGCTGTATTAGAGAGGGGGGCCTCTCCCACTTGCGGTCTATCAGTACCAGAACTTGCCAAGTACCAGAACTTGCAGACTTCCTCCCTACTTCCTTCCTATTTCTGTCGTTGCTGGGTGAGCATTTATATTATAGTGCTCCCTCTACCCAATCCACTTCTTAGACCGCAACGGACTTACCCAGCGATACGGCACCCGCTTCACCGGTCGTGCTAGCTGCTTGTAAGAGATTAACACCTTTACCCATAGGCCCTAACTCTTGCAATAATGAGCACTGCAGCTAGCTCAATATGCTCCACGGAGTGCGACGACGGTAGCACACTTGGATAGGTGTCAGAATATCATCACCATGTTATGTTCCTCTGAAATAGAAACTGACAGAATGAATTAAAACACGGTAAGAAGCTCTGCTCCTCAGATCCTCACTGCCAACAATGTTCCGTGGCACCCGACTCCAACATCAGTCATCCCAGTGCTACACAAGAATGACAAGATTCCGCAGGAGTGTATCAACTAAAGTCAACATCAGTCCTCCAAACTCCACAACAATATATATATAACCGAGATACGTGAATAATATCAATCATAATTATATTCAAAATATTTTACATCAGGCACACAAAAAGGCCCAAAATCAGAACCAACTGAAATGCTATCAAATGCAAAGCTAGATTTTCATACGAAGAAAAAGCGATACATTGGATAGAATATGCAAGACTAAACGGCCTAACACCGCTAGGGTGAGGACGTAATCCTGGGGAAGAAACAGAATAATATTCTGTAATAAATGTTCAACTCCCAAGAAATTTAAAATTTCAATAAAAAACAGCCAAAAAATCTTAAGAGTTTAACAGGAAGAGTTCATGGAAGGATAGGGAAGGAATACTCAACACACTTGAAAAATCATTTTTAAAAATGATGACGTCAGGCATATGTCCCGAAATTGGGAAACATAAAATAAGTTTATAAATATTATAAAGTTACAGCCCTGAAAGTCCAAAACCACCGTTGAACACTTCCTTCATCCAATAACAGCCTTGTATCCACCAATTCTTGCATTAATTTGTGTTTGGCATCCTCAAAAAAGTAGATTTAAAAGCACAGATGTCATTTCATTGTTGATGACTTTTAGGGCCAAAGAAAGAAAGATGTTGGCGCCAATTCCGGTCACTTCCTGACGGCTGCGCATGCACGGAAAGTAAATGCATGGAGGGCCAGATAGGACTTTTAATTTTCGGTTTTGCAAGCATATTTTGGGGATTGGGTGGTTCAAAATTTGTGCGTGGCCCTTGATAACATAGAGTTAGCATCAGCCAGCTAGTCTGGGCCATTGGGTTATAGTGTAAAAGTTAAAAAATTTATAGTAATTTATATATTTTTTATACTTACCAATGACCCAGACTTAGCTGGTGCTAACTCTAACAAAACCAGGGCCAAACACAAATTTTGCCCCCCAATCCCCAAAATTTGCATCCAAAACAAAAAGAAATCATGTCCTAAAGGACCTCCATACTACGCCTCTACTGCGCATGCGCAGTGACACAGACGTCCCGAAATTGGCACCAATTATCATTCTTACTGGCAGTGCCTGGTCAGCGCTATGTACTCAGCGGGGAGGCAAGAGTTCACAACTCCAGGGAGGGCCATCCCCGCCTGGGTCATTGGTAAGTATAAAAAATATATAAATTACTATAAATTTTTTAACATTTTTATACTGTACCAATGACCCAGACTTAGCTGAATAGTAAACAGGCTGGAGGGCCTAGGACATAGAGGAAAATCCAATAAGCTCAACTATATAGTAAAGAGGTAACCCCTTAAGGAGAAAAGGAGTATTAGGCTTTACACGTATCTTTCTTATTTAATATTAAATTAGAAAGATACACTACCCTTAATAATTGAGCACAATAACATTCATGTTCTCTATTAACATCCAGTATAACCCTTATACTAATTATTTTTAAAGCAAGCCAATAAATAAAGTAGTCCGGAGAATTGAGACTCTTTATAGTCATTTAAAAGTGTCCGAGTGTTGTATATTAAAGCCCGTTTGACAATTGACATATACAAATGCTTCACACCGAGCTACACTTTAAAAATAAGACATGAATGAATTTAAACATTAATATTACACTTTAAAACCATCCCGGAAGCGACTCAGAAATACTGACTTGGAGGAGGCATTCCCTTGCTTTTCACTATAAAGCAGGTGACCTAAGGGAACACCCGCCCCCCCCCCCCCCCCCCCCTTCCCCTTGCCCTGGGTCAAATAGCCCAGAGCGAAGAGGGCAGCCGGACGGAGTCACTGCCGGAACAGAAAGCCTGCATAACTATAGTTGCAACTGTTTAGTGGACGACATTCTGAGCAACAGATAACGGACCTAAACAATGCAGGTCTCCAGATATGGACTCAATATTTCTGAGATAAAAATTCGTAAATGTGGATGGCTGAGACCAATAAGCAGCCTTCATTAAATTTGTAATAGCAACACTATTAGCATAAGCCCAGGAAGTAGAAAGAGCTCTTACTTCATGAGCAGAAATCTTAAGCACAGACTGCTGAGAAGAAGATAAATCTTCATAAGCAGTACGGATAGTTAACTGAATCCATCTAGCAATAGAATGGACTGAAATGTCCTTTCTATTAGGCATCAAAGACAGAAAGAAACGTTTCCGTCCCTTTCTGATAAACTGAGATCTCTGTTTATAGATACGTAGTGCTCTAACAGGACAGAGTAAAGGCCTACGCCCGTCTGAAGACGGAAGAGCCTTAATAACAATAGGTTCCGGATATTTATTAGGAGCCTGATTCTTAGCTAAAAAAACCCACATTAGTAGTGAAGGTGATAGTGTTCCCAACACTACGATAATGAGAATCATCCACCGATAGTGCATGAAGCTCACTGACTCTTCTGGCAGAAGAGAAAGCTAAGAGAAAAGCTGTCTTATAAGATAAGAATTTGAAATCTACTGTCCCAAGAGGTTCAAATGGCTTTTCCTTCAATTTAAGGAGAACCCAAGCTAAATTCCACTTAGGAATTAATCTAAGAGTTCTGGGTCTATTTATCGAAAAGTTTCTAACCAACTTCGATAAAGAGACATTAGATCCAATTTGTAAACTATCATGATGTGCATAGGTATCAGATAACATAGATCTATAACCCTTTATAGTAACAGGCTGCAGTTTGATTTCGTCAAACAAGTATACTAGAAAGTTTACAATGTCTGGTATAGAGGGATCGAATATATCTACAGAATGATCCCTACACCAACGACGAAAAACCTTCCACTTAGCCGCATAGTTTAGCGAAGAGGAGGTCCTCCTACAGTTAGAAATCGCGTCCACTGCTCGTCCTGTAAAGTGCTTGCCATGCAAGAAGGACCGCACAACGGAAAAACGTGAAGGTTGAGACCTTGCGGGTTGTGATGGAGTTGGCGCGATTTCCCCTGCGAAAGAAGATCCTCCCGTGGAGGAAGCTTCCGCGGTAGGTCCCACAACAGACACCTGAGTAGATTTATCCACGGTCTCTGTGGCGACAGAGATGCTAACAACAGAATCTTGCATTGAGATTGTTTTATCTTTAGCAATACTTGTTGAATTAACGGCGCTGGAGGATACGCATATCCTATCATTCCGTCCCAAGGGATCGACAGAGCGTCTACTGCAAAAGCTCTTGGATCCGGACACGGAGACACATACGTCTGCAACTGATTGTTGAGATGTGTCGCAAATAAGTCTATCATTGGCCGTTCCCATTGGTAGCAAATCTGATTGAATACTTGTTTGTTGAGAGTCCACTCCGACGGCAACAAGCGACCCTTTCGTGAAAGGGAGTCTGCTAGCACATTCAGACGACCCGGTATGTGACGGACCGAAAGAAGAACGTGATGTTCTAACGCAAACAGAAGGATTCTTTCCGTTAGATTGAACAACGGAACTGAATGAGTGCCTCCCCGATTCCGTATATACGCCACTACTGTCGTATTGTCGGATAGGATTTGGACATGAGCATCGTGAATAATGTCCATCCAGTGACGTAACGCAAGCCAAATTGACATCATTTCCTTGATGTTTATGTGCTTGCACAGGAATTGCGGATCCCAAAGACCCTGGCATCTCGAATCCGTTGGGATTAATGATGCACCCCAACCTGTTTGACTGGCATCCGTCATAACGGTAAAACTCGGATCCGGCAACTGCAGCGGAACTCCCTGAGTTAACCACTGAATGTTTGCCCAAGTCTGTATCTCTTGTTTCACTTGATCTGACAAGAGAACGTCTACATCGAGCGAATGAATTTTCACACTCCAATTCTGAGTCAGGAAAATTTGAAGAGGACGTGTGCGTAACCGCCCCATCGGAATGAGATCCGCGGCGGCTCCGCACAGACCTATCAGTCTCATAAATTCTCTCGCCGTGACTTTGTCTGCGTGCAGACAATAGCGAGCGTAACAACTGACTAATTTCGCTCTGGTTAACGGCAGACGAACGAGATTGTTGTGCATCTCGAAGCTCATTCCCAGATGAGTGAATGACTTGGACGGCACTAGATCCGACTTCTCCTCGTTTACTATAAAACCGAGACGTCGGAGCAATAGAAGAAGATTCTGAACATCGTTCTGAAGCGTTAACTCGTTGCCGTACCTCTGAAGAATGTCGTCCAGGTAGGCCGACGTTACCGCAGACGAATGAGCTCGGAAGTAGATCATTACCGAGTTCATTACCCGAGTGAAAGCCCAGGGTGCTAGATTCAATCCGAAGCACATCGCCCGGAATTGATACACCACTCCTAGGACTGCGAAGCGTAGATACTTTCTGAATGTCGGATGTACCATGACGTGAAAGTACGCATCTTTGATATCTATGCTCGTTGCATAATCGTTCACCCGAATACTCGCTCTGACCGATCGAATCGTCTCCATATAAAACTTCGGAGCGACGATCAGCTTGTTTTTCCAGCTCAAATCTATGACTGGACGGAACGAGCCGTCTGGTTTCGGAACCAGAAACAGATGGCTGTAGAATCCCGGAGATTCCTGGTTTTCTACGACCTTTACCGCGTTCTTCATTAAAAGAGACTGCACCTCTGATAACAGAGCGTCTCTTTTCTGTGGATTTGACGGAAGATGAGTCCACTTTGGACTTCGAGTTAATGGAGGCTTTCGTTTGAAGGATATCTTTAGACCTTCCGAAGTCACTCCTCTCACCCAAGGGTCGTCCGTAATCGACGCCCACTCTTGTGAAAAGCTCGACAACCTTCCGCCAACCGGAACGCGATAGAGGTTTAAGCCATCACCTCCTGGACCTGCGAGGCCTGCGGTAGGAGAAACCACGTCTTCCACGACCCGCACCTCGCCTCGTCGACCTCGGGGCGTCCGACCGATTGTCCCGGCCTGAAGGACGTCCCGAACGAGAGTCGCTATCCTGACGGTCTCTCGAATAAGACCAAGAGGACGCACCGGAACCTCTATAGGAAACTCTCTTGGGCGCATTAGACCCAGAAGTGCCTGTCTTATTCGTGTCTGCTGTATCCGACTTCTTAGGAGCAGATCTGAACAACAAAGAATCATTAGCTTTCTTTTTAATTTTATCATAAATAGCGGAAAGCTTGCCGTCAAAGAGAAGTTGTCCTGAGACCGAAGCGACTCTAAGAGAGTTCTTCACCTTAGAATCCACTAGTGTGGATGTAGCTAGGGCTGCGTCACGTCTAACCAACTCCAGATTTGCCACTGAAAGGGCGGAGTTACACGTGGAATAAGCTACTGCCCTTGAAAGAAGTCTTAAAGAGGATTGTATATCCTGAACTCTTTCCCCTGAAGGCGCAGTGATAACGCCTTAGTAAGGTGATCTGCGTAAGATAAGGCATCTAAATTGGCTCTGTTAGACGCAATAGCTGTTTCCAACACCGCGGTTGGAATAGAAGCTGACGACGGTAATGATAGCTCTAAGTCTTCCGCCTCGTCGTCCATACGCAGAGGAACTCTCGGTATACCCTGTCCTGCCGTATCGAATTTATTCCTTGCATTAATGAAAGGCAGGTTGAGAGTATTAGCGGACAAGAAACCTGCTTTCCCCGTCCTGGAAGCAAGTTTAAATATAGCGTCGTTCAATAATTCAAATGTTCTTGCAACATTATTGGACTGCGCTGTAAACTCGGGAGCGATGTCCCTGAACCGCTCAAAAAATTCAGAGTCCAATGACGCTATAATTCTCTTGTCCGGAAGCGCAGCAGTCTGGCCCGACGGAACAACTTGAGGGAGAAAGTGCCGGATGAAGTCCACGGCAGCTTTATGTTGTTCCGAAAGGGATAGCTCCAAGTCATCCGTATCCCTTTCACCATCCGGTCGGACCTCATGATGTTCCCGGTCGTCCGCTCCCGATGCTTCGGCAGAGCGTACCGACCCAGCGCCGTCGGATAATTCTCGATCCGACACCGTTTCTGTCGGCTGCTGGGATGCTGCGATAAGCTGTGCTATCTGCAAAAGAATGTCCGGCGTCGAGACCTGCGGAGGCGCAGTCTTTCGCTGCTTCGCCGAGGGCAGCTCCGCATCAGATGGCTCCCGCATACTTTTCCTATGCGAACGTCCAGAGTCCATCGGTCTCGAATCCCTGGCTGCCGGATGGTGTGACCTGGTCGCCGAAGAATCCTTCATCGGCGAAGCTGGTAATATATCGGCGGTCACGCAGCCATGGTGCGGTCGTGTGCGCTGACGAGAAGAGGAAGCCTTAACAGTCTCTGCGGACTGCTTATACAACGGAGCGTCCCGAGCGATGGACGTATGCCCCGCTAAAGACACATTTTGTACCACAACATCTGGTCCCAGATGTTGTTGTACGAGAGAGGGGCCTCTCTCGCTCGCGGCCCGGCTGGACCTGGACGAGCTAGGAACCGGACTCAAAGGCTTCCTCCGTTCTCGCTTACTATCCGCCGTCACTGGGTGTGCATCTATTATGTTTATAGTGCTCGCATCACCCAAAATTTCCTCTTGGACCGCATCGGACGAACCCGGCTGCCGAACCATTCGGTGAATGGACGCTACACCGGGCGAGCTAGCGGACGACATTTGTCTAATCTCCATGAGCACTTTTGCCGCTAGCTCTGAATTCATTTGTGACGACGGACGCACACTTGAAGAAGATAACATGGAAACATCACCCTGTTCTGGTTCCTCTGAAATAGAAACTGAGAGAGTAGAGTGACCTTGCGGAGAAAGAGCCGGAATCGATCTTTCTCCAGAAACAACATATCGTGACACACGTTTCCAATGTTTCTCATCCCAATGTTCACATATAGGACAGGGATTAATGCGAGAACACTGACTACAGTTAATACAATGATCATGAAAGTCAGAGGAAGATTTCTTCCTATTACAATTTGAACAATGTCCCTTCATTGTGAAAGAACAACAATAAGTCCTAGTTACTCGCAAAAACCCCTGACACAAAGATACATAATAACATGATCCATTAATAAATGAAAAAACAATTGCAAAACAAAATAATTTTGAAAAAATATTTTTTCAGCGAAGCCCAAGTTGCTGAAAAGTAACGTTGAGCCCCGATGAATCCGATGGCAAAGTGTGGTCAAAAATTTTAAATTTATATTAAATAATTAATGAGACACTTTTGGATAATATAAATGTATCTTATAGTGAGATAAACTACAGCAAAGGCAAACAGCCCCCCTCAAAAAAGGCTGTTGCCAATGAAAACAAACAGTGTAAAAACACCAGAAAACATGACTCCAGGCACTGAAAAAACTGGCCCGGAATCAGTCATCAATTACACTCTATCTGATGCAAAACAGAGACTCCCAGGGGAGAATCTGTAGAACATCAGATGGAAGATGCAGAACACAAACGTTATACACCCATGGGTGAAAACGTAACTATGGGGAAAATAACAGAAAACATTCTGTAACCAAGCAACTCTCCCAGGAAATTTTAGAAATGAAATTTCTCAAAAATATGCCAAAAGCATGGGAGAATTGCAAGGGGGGACTTTAGAAGGCTAGGGGAGAGGAAACACTGAATAAACAGTGCAACAATTAGCAAGAATGACAACAAGAGGCCCATGCCTCGAAAGTTAAAAAATTTATAGTAATTTATATATTTTTTATACTTACCAATGACCCAGACATAGCTGGTGCTAACTCTTAAAATATAGGGCCAAACACAAATTTTGCCCCCCAATCCCCAAAATTTGCATCTAAAACTAAAGAAAACATGTCCTGAAAGGCCCTCCACACTTCGCCCCTACTGCGCATGCGCAGTGTCAAGGACGTTCTGAAATTGGCGCCATTAATCATTCTAATAACCAGTGCCTGGTAAGCGCTATGTACTCAGCGGGGAGGCAAGAGTTCCCAACTCCTGGGAGGGCCATCCCCGTCTGGGTCATTGGTAAGTATAAAAAATATATAAATTACTATAAATTTTTTAACATTTTTATACTGTACCAATGACCCAGACATAGCTGAATAGTAAAAAGGCTGGAGGGCCAAGGACATAGAGCAAAATGGAATACGCTCAATAAAATAAAATAGAGTCATCCCCTGTAGGGAAAAAGAAGTAATAGGCCTTACATGTATCTTTCTTATTTATGATAAATTAGAAAGATACAACACCTTCCAAAATTGAGCTTCATACATCCATGTACTCTATTAATATCCAATATAATCCTTATACTAATAATTTTTAAAGTAAGCCAATAAATAAAGTAAGTCTAGAGAATAGAGACTCTTATACTCCTAAAAGTGTCTGAGGATTGCATAATCATGTCCGTTGACATATGCAATATTCAAAAGCTATACTTTAAAAACTAAGACTTGAATGAATTTTAAAAAACCTAAACTTCTCACTAAACAACCATCCCAATAACAGCTCAGAATTACTAACTCCGGGGGAGGTATCCCCTTGTTTTCATAGTAAAACAGGTGACCCAAGGGAACACCCTCCCCCCCCCCCCCCCCCCCCTTTTTCTTGCCCTGGGTCAAATAGCCCAGAGCGAATAGGGCAGCCGAATGGAGACACTGCCGAAACAGACAGCCTACCTAGCTATAGTAGCAACTGTTAAGTGAATGACATTCTGAGCAGTAGATAATAGACCTAACAATAGAGGCCTCCAGAAATGGACTCGATATTTCTGAGATAAAATTCATGAATGTGGATGGCTGAGCGCAATGAGCGGCCTTCAAAAATCAATAATAGCGACACTATTAATGTAAGCCCAAGAAGTAGAAGAACTCTTACTTCATGAGCCGAAATCTTAAGCACAACTGCTAAGTCAATGATATACCATAAGCAGTACCGATAGTTAATAGAATCCATTAACAATAAAATGGAGCGTAACGTCCTTCTACTAGACATCAAAGACAGAAGAAGCTTACGCCCATAGTAATAAACAGATATCTGTTTATAAATACATAAACTGTACCCGGAAAGAGTAAAGGCCTATGCCCATACGAAGACGGAAGGACCTTAAAATAATAGGTTCCGGATAATAGGAGCCTAACTCTTATGCAACAATCCAACCTAAATAGTAACGGAAGTATTGATTCCGAAACTATGAAAGTGAAAATCATCCATCGATAGTGCATGAAACTCACTGACTCTACAGTAAAAGAGAAACCAACAGAATTACTGTCTAAAAGGTCAGAATCTGAAAACTACTGTTTCCAGAGGCTCAAATGATTACTTAGCTAAATAAGAACCGAAGTTAAAATCCGTATAGGAATTTAATCTAAAGATTCTAAGTCTATTTATCAAAAAGTTACTAACTGACTTAGATAAAGAGACAAAAGACTCAATTGTAAACTATCGTAGAGTGCATAGGTATGAGGTAACATAAACCTATAACCTAAATAATAACAGGCTGCAGTAGATCTTGTGAAACAAGTATACTAAAAAATAGCAATGAGTAGTATGGAGGGATCAACAATATGAACATAATGATCCCTACACCACGACGGAAGAGCCTCCACTTTAGCCGCATAGAATAGCGAAGAAGAGGATCTCCTATACTAAGAAATCGCGTCCAAAGCTCGTCCAGTACAGTGCTTACAATGCAATACAGACCACACAACGGAATACATGAAGGTTGCGACCTTGCTGGTTGTGATAAAGATGACACGATTTACCCAGTGAAAAAGATCCTCACATAGAGGAAGATTTCACGTTAAGACCCACAGTAGACAAGAGAGTAAATTACTCATGATCTCTGTGAAGATAGAGATGCTATCAACAGAAATGTATTGTGGTTGTTTATCTTAGCAATACCTGCTAAAACAACAGCGCCGGAGGATATGCGTATCCTATCATTCCGTCCTATAGATCAATAGAGCGTTAACAATATTAGCTCAGAGATCTGGACAAGCCAACACATACGTCTGCAATTGATTAGCAAGCTGTGTCATAAATAAATCATCATTGGGCGCTCCCATAGATAGCAAATCTGATTGAATACTTGTTTGTTGAGAGTCCATTCTGACAGCAACAAGCGACCCGTAAGAGAACGGAAGTCCGATAAAACCATCAGACGACCCGGAATATGACGGACCAAAACTAAACTTGGTGTACTATAACCAACAGACGGATTCTTTCCATTAAATTGAATAACGGAAACGAAAGAGTGCCTCCCTGGTTCCGGAGATACGCCACTACTGTCGAATTAAAGGACAGGAATTCGGGCATGCGTTTCTGAATAATGTTCATGCAATGACATAAAGCAAGCCTAAAAAACATTATTCCGCGGAAGAAAACTGATTGCTAAAAGACTGCGGAACCCAAAGACTCTGGCACTTCGAATCCGTAGGGATCAGTATTATATCCCAATCTGTTTGACTGGCAACCGTCATAACAGCCACAATCGCGTCCGGCAACTGCGGCGGCACTCTCTGAGTCAACCACCGAATGTTTGCCCCAGTCTGAATCTCTTGTAACACTAGATAGACAAGAGAACGTGTAATTCGAGCAATTCATGGATTGCACAAAAGTTGCCGTCGAAGAGAAGCTCCTCCGAGAACGAAGCGACTCTGAGAGAGTTCTTAACCTTACTATCCACGCGTGTGGATGTAGCTAGGGCTGCGTCACGTCTAACTAACTCCAATCAGCCACTGAAGGGCGGAGTTATACGTGAACAAACTACTGCCCTCAAAAGAAATTACATTGAGAATAATATCCCGTAAATCTTTTCTTGAAGACGTAATGATAACGCCTCAGTAAGGCGGATTACGTATAAAAAAGCGTCTAAGTTAAGTCTACTATACATAATGTCGTTCCCAACATTGAAGTTGGAAAAGACATAAACGGCGAAAAAGAATATATGCAGTCTTTAATCACACCGTCTAGACGCATATGAACTCTCGGTATGCCCTGCTCTGCCAAAATAAACTATTTGTATAAATGATAAAATGGCAGAAATGAGCAACGCGGACAAGAAACTAAACTATCATGCTTAGTAGCAGGCTTGTATATATATATATATAGCGTCGAAAAATTAAACACATGTTGTAATGACAATATTGGACTGCGTCGGTAAGTCAGGGACAATGTCCCTGAACCGATCGAAAATCCGAGTCCAATGACGCTATAAGTCTCTTATCCAAGATCGCAGCAATGAAGTCTGAAATAATAATCACTGGAAGATAATGCCAGAAGATATGAAAGGCATCTTCCGATACTACTAAAGGGAAAACTCGAAATATTTCGAATCCCTTTCGCCATCCTGTCGGACCCTATAAAGCGTTCGGTCGTCCGTACCTGATGCAACCGCGGACCGCACCGACCCAGCGCCGTCGGATAATTCCTGATTCGACCGAGAAACTGTCAATTGCTGGGATGCTGCGAAATAACTGTGCTAACTCGGATAGCACGTCCGTCACTGAGGCCTGAGGAGAAGCGGTCTTACGATGCATTGCCGCTGGAAGCTCCGTGATCGTTACCCCGTGCATACTACCAATATGCGAGCGAACGGAGTGTATAGGCCTCGTGTCCCTTGGCTACCGGATGGCGCGACCTATTTTCGCCGTGGAATCACTGAATGCCGAAACTGATCGGATACTCGAGGTCACGTAGCCAATGTGTGGTCGTGTGCCCTGCTGTGAGGATGAGGAAGCATTAAAGACAGTCTCTCGGACTGTCAATATAACGGAGCGTCCCGACCAACGGACATATGCTCCGAATGTAAAATATCTGAACCACAACATGCGGTCCCCTATGTTGTTGGGCGAGAGAGGGACCTCTCTCACTCACAGCCCGGACGGACCTGGACAAGCCAGGAACCGGACTAACAGGCTTCCTCCGATCTGTCCTCAATCTGCCGTCACTGGGTGAGTACTAAAGTAATTAAAGTGCTCGCATCACCCAAATCTCCTTCCTAGACCGCAACGGACGAACCCGGCAGCCGAACCATTCGATGAATGTACGCTACACCGGGTGAGCTAGCGAATGTCACTCCGTAGGCGATAGACATATTCCATGAGCACTTATTGCCGCTAACTCTTCATTAACTATGACGACAGAGGCACACTTTTGAAAGACATCTCCATAACTCTTCGAACAAGAAACCAGAAATGCTTGGTTAGCAAGCATAAAATAATAATATATATAGCGTCGTTCAATAATTCGAAAGTTTGTGTGACATTATTGGACTATGTCGGAACTGAGGGACGATGTCCCTGAACCGAACCAAAAATTTCTAAGTCCACCGACGCTATCAGTTTCTTATCCGGCATCGCAGCATTCTGGTCCGACGAAAGAAGCTGTAGAAGACCAAGTCAGATGACATACACAACAGCATATGTTGTTCCGAAAGGGAAAGCTCGAAATCCTCCGAATCCCTTTCGGTATCCCGTCGGACCGGATGAAACTTTCGGACGTCCGTACCCGCTTCCGCGGAGCGTCCCGACCCAGCATCGTCGGATAAAATATATGCGACAGATTCAGTTGATGCTGGGATGCTGCGATAAACTGTGCTATTAAGGAAAGCACGTCCATTCCCGAGGCCTGTGCAGTAGCGGTCTTACGATGCATTGCCGCCGGAAGCTCCGTGTACGTTGACTCCCACACACTTCCTATGCGAACGTCCGGAGTCTGCAGGCCTCGTGTCCCTGGCTACCGGATGGTGTGACCTGGTCGCCGAAGAATCCTTGATCGACGAAGCTGGTAATATATCGGCGGTCACGCAGCCAAGGTGCGGTCGTGTGCGCTGACGAGAAGAGGAAGCCTTAGCAGTCTCAGCGGACAGCCTATACAACGGAGCGTCCCGAGCGACGGACGTATGCTCCGCTTACGACACATTTTGTACCACAACATCTGGGGCCAGATGTTGTTGAACGAGAGAGGGGCCTCTCTCGCTTGCCGTCCGGATGGACCGGAACGAGCTATGAACCGGACTAAAAGGCTTCCTGCGTTCTCCCTCCGATCCGCCGTCACTGGGTGTGCATTAGGTTAATTTATAGTGCTCGCATCACCCCAAAATTCCTTCTAGACCGCAACGGACGAACCCGGCTGCCGAACCATTCGGTGAATGGACGCTACACCGGGCGAGCTAGCGGACGTCAAAGGCCGTCGGACCTACTAGGGTCCTCTTAGGCAATTGGCGTATTTACATGAGCACTTTTCCGCTAGCCCTTCATTAATTGTGACGACGGAGGCACACTGTTGGAAGACATCACAGATACATCACCCTAATCTTGATCGTCTGAAATAGAAATTGATAAAGTAGAGTGACCCTGCGGGGAAAGGACCGGAGTGTCCAAATCCCCAACAACATACCGTGACATACGCTTCCCATATTGTCATCGAAATCATACGATACAGAACAGGAGTTAATGCGAGTACACTGACCACATATAGAATGATAATAAAGTCAGAGGAAGACTTCCTCTTAAAACAATTGATCAATATCCTTTCAATGTGAAAAGAAAACAAGTCCTGGTACTCGCACTAACCCCTGGCAATCAAAATACATAATAATAATATGATCCATTAATATAGAAAAAATAATTGAAATCAAAATATTTTGAAAAAATATTTTTTCAGAACAGCCCAAGTTTCTGAAAAGTAACGTTGAGCCCCAATGGATCCCAAGCCTAAGTGTGGACAAAAATTTTAAAAATATTTTAAACAATTTATTCAACACTTACGAACAATAATAATGTATCTAGTTATGATTAAAATAACATCAAGATATTATTTTTTAGAAATCCCCCCCTCACACAGAGGGCTGTTGTAAATGTAAACAATGAGTGTAAAAACACTAAAATAAGACTCCAGGCACCCAGGCCCGAAATCAGTTACCAAAAATACACTATCTGATGCAAAACAGAGACTTCCAGGGAAGAAACTGCAGAACATCAGATGGTAGATGCAGAACACAACGCCTAACCACCCCTAGGTGAAGACGTAAACATGGGGAAAGAACAGAATTCATTCTGTTATTCAGCTAAAACTCCCAAGAAAATTTAGTAATAATAATTACAAAAACTATGCCAAAAGCATGGGAGAATAGCAAGGGGGAACTTAAAGGACAGGGAGAGAGGAAAACACTTAAAAACACAGTGTAACTAAATAATCAGAATGACAACAAAATGGCTGCTGCCTTGAAAATAGGTAACTTAACATAATTTCATTAAAAAATTTTAAGTTACAGCCCTGATAATATTCTGTCACACATTCTTTTCCTCTCCTCCTTCTCTATCCTCCTTAGAATCACCATTTCACTAATATTTATGTGTCTGGCATCATTTAAACTGAGATTTATAAGCACAAAGATCAGTCAGATGTTAACTGATGAAGGGCCAAACTTAGAATGATTAATGGCGCCAATTTCGGAACGTCCTTGACACTGCGCGTGCGCAGTAGGGGCGAAGTGTGGAGGGCCTTTCAGGACATGTTTTCTTTAGTTTTAGATGCAAATTTTGGGGATTGGGGGGCAAAATTTGTGTTTGGCCCTATATTTTAAGAGTTAGCACCAGCTATGTCTGGGTCATTGGTACAGTATAAAAATATAGGCAACTTAACATAATTTCCTCAAAAAATTTTAAGTACAGCCCTGATTATTTTTTGTCACTTCTTTTTCCTCTCTTCCTTCTATCCTCCTTAGAATCACATTTTCTCCAAAAATTACGTGTCTGGCATCCTTTAAACTGAGATTTACAAGCACAAAGATCAGTGAGATGTTGACTGATGAAGGGCCAAACAGAGAATGATAATTGGCGCCAATTTCGGGACGTCTGCGTCACTGCGCATGCGCAGAGGAGGCGTAGTATGGAGGTCCTTTAGGACATGATTTCTTTTTGTTTTGGATGCAAATTTTGGGAATTGGGGGGCAAAATTTGTGTTTGGCCCTGGTTTTGTTAGAGTTAGCACCAGCTAAGTCTGGGTCATTGGTACAGTATAAAAATATATATTCTGGGTATTTCTAAAGAAGCAGTAAACTCTATTGCACCATTGGGACTGAGAAGCCATTGCATTTCATTGTTTCCCCAAAACAATTATCCGTAAATGTCCACCAAACAGTGGGTTGTGTTGAAATTGAACAAGGCTACACTTATTATAATACAGATGCAGGTAGTATAAATTAATTTACAAATTAGTATTCTATTTATTTATTTATTGGTGTTTAGGCCTAAAAAAATAAAAAATCTGTTTCTCAGGCCCTCCCGCATGGTCCTTTTGGCTGCTGCATGCTCTCTTTTTATAACCAATTTAAACTTAAAAAAAATAAAAATTAAATGGTTTTTGTCTGATATTTTTCCCAAGTTAAAAAAATTGAGGAATTTGTCCCTTCAAGTGATGAAATACACCACCACCCAAGCTATTCTGTAGATTATGAGGCCTAAAACTTCAACCAAGAACATGAACTTTTGATGGCAAAGAAGTAATTACTGAAATAAAAAATAAAATAAAAAACCGCTCGCCCACATGTAATTTTACAAATAATGGCCTGAGAAACAGGTCTACTTTGTGTGGCCTTAAGGTCACATATTTTTGCACAATGGCTAATCGTGACTGCAATATGAAGATGAAGTCAAGTTTAATCAATCATTTATATTCATGTTGTCCACCACAGTAAACAAAAAGTGCTTCACTTCCCGGGGTTCCCATGCTGGAAATTAGTATTAATATTCATGTTGTGGAGCTGAATGATTAACTGATTAATCGATTAACCAGTGATCAACATCTTGATCGATCAAAAAACTAATTGATCAAATAACCCATACTTTTGAACTGCTGCATATGGGTTAACAATAGTGATTAACCGATCATGATTTGCAACTGTCATCTGCTTGCTGATTAGTTGAGAGCCATCAGTCGATTGTGAGTGCCGATGTCAGAAGTCACAACCAAAAGGAGTAGTATGTTTAAGAACACATAGAATAGGGTTAATTTTACAGTACAGTCAGGTTGGTATGTTTGTTGACCTCACGAGTGAGTCACTGTGTGTATCAGAAGTGAAAATATGACGTCAGCAGAAACATGTAAACAGCACAGCATCTTTGATCAGTGCAAAAATAGGTGACTTACGCTCATACTATTTTAAATTCCACCTCCATTTAAATTTAGTTTCAAGATGAAATTGAATAAAATATATCAGTGAAGCATGCAAGTTATGTGGTGACATACTTGTTCACTTGCATGATCATTATACTGTTTCAGTAGCTGGAAATTAACCCTTTACCTAATGCAGGTGGGGATGATACTTGCAGAATAAATTTTTGAATTACTAAAAATTTTCAATTTTTGTCTCAAAAACATAACTTATGACCCCTCATTGGAATGATCTCAACAAGCTTGTTCCAATGAGGAGTCATAAGCTATGTTTTTGAGACAGAAATTGAAAACATAATAAAATTGGAATAAGAATTTTTATATATAACTCTAGCTGGTTTTGTCTCTTATATTGGGTAATGGGTTAATGATGTAAATCATCAACGGAATGGCTATTATTCAGCTACCTATTAGGGCAAGTGAGTAATCAGTTAACAAAATCCATGTGATTAATCAATGAAGAGAACTCTTTAACTATTTCAGCTCTATCATGTTCTTAAGCACATTATTTATTTATTTATTTATTGGTGTTTAAGGTCACATATTTATGCACAATGGCTAATCATGACCGTGACAGTTTTACTAGTGGAGGAAGCCGGAGTACCCAGAGAGAACCACCGAGCTACGGCGAGCAACTGTCAGCTCCCCAACATACCAACTCCACACAAGCAGGGTTAGCATTGGTTGAAGACAAGTGCACCATTGATGTGCAGTACGCCTTTGTACTCTCTCGCAGGCAATGGCGATGAAGTGTCTTGCCCAAGGACACAATGCGGTTGCCGCAGGTGGGATTCGAACTGAGGACCTCTCGGCTTGCAGCCTGCACCTCTACCAATTGCAACTGAGCCACCGCACTCCCTCTTAAGCACATTAGTTTTACCTTTGAGTATTCAAGATTGTGTGTATTACAGCCTTTGTGGAAAACCAAAAGCTGCTGTTTGCACAAAAGATGAAACCACTTATCATTATTTATTAATTAGTGTTTGAGGTCACATATTTCTGCACAATGGCTAATCATGACCACAACATGGATATAAAATCAAGTTCAGCCAATCATTTATGCCCATGTTGCCCATTTTAGAGGGCTTCCACCTCAGGCAATGGTGAGTGGGTCCTACTTTACCAGAAAAACAGAATTTGTTGATCACTTCTTTACTTCCTGGGGTTTCCACGGGGAAAAATGACTGACTCAGCGTGTGCAATGTATGTCATCATTTAATACTTCCATGGTACAAATTGCAGAGGCTTGGACTGTGTCAGGGAGCATTATAGGACAAGCAACTACTCTAAACTAAATAAAAGAATTGAAACAAATTATTTGTTGCTTTAACCCATTACTTAACGAATCGACCTCATCTGTCCTTGTAATATACAAATTGCACAGTTGAGTTAATATTATTTTTAAAAAAATATCAACAAAACCATATCATTTGACCCATTATTGGAACAAGCTCAATGAGCTTGTTCCAATGATGGGTCAAATAATATGGTTTTGTTGAAATTTTTGGAGATTTGAAAACATACTTTTTCAAATAATAAATTTTGATATTGCCTGCATAAGGTAAAGGGTTGACATGAATGAATGTGGGATGGGCATGTTTAGGTTTGAATGAAATGCTATGCGCTTCACATAACTTAAAATGTTTGCTGCTGTGCTTTTTTATCATGCCCTGTGCTGAGACAAATATTGGGAGAAATGGTAGAAAAAGCTAAAAAGTGAAAAAAGACAGAAATGCAAAAGAATTTATAATTCTAAACCTGCCAGAATATAATTGAACACTTTTGGAGTCTAATGTTTAGTTTCAATACCTAATTTTGGTGAGGTATAATCCGAAACATGGGTAATAACATAGGCCAGGGCCACTTGCCCAGGATGAGCAGTAATATTTGGATTCACTAAAGTCACTTGAATTATCTACCTCGCCCGCATCACCATCATTGTCAGCAAATAATCCTGCAACAACTTCATCAGTTTTAAAAATTTTTTTAGACATGTTTACATTTCAAGAACATCAGGAAATGTAACCCTAACTGGAACTTGACATGTGGCTGACTCGGGTATTTCCGAAAAAATGACAGATAATACCAGAAAAAATATTTGACGTCACATTGTCTGTCTCTTACATTTGTTACAATGTGCGCTGTACTGAGAATAACACTGTTTGGTAAATCCATTCTATATATGTAACAAGAGGCCCCAGGGGACCTGAGGGGGCTCACCTGACATGGTAGTCTAAATATCAAACCAGAGACTTGACTTGAATAAGCTGCATACGCCCCTCCTAAGAAAAGCATATACCAACTAGATGAAGCGATTGTGCCCACACAATACACAGGATTTTCCTTCTATTGTCAGTTCCTGCACTTTTACGTCCCAAAATTGAGATAAACGCATAAAAACAGATTTTTTTTATTTTTGTTCGGAAATTTTCGAAGTCCCAAACAAAATATTTTCAGACCAAAATTTTTTTTTCTTCTTTGACCAAAACGCATAAAAAACCCCAAACCTAATTTCTGGTTTTTGGTCCAAAATTTCTGAGTCCCACCCCCACCCCAAATTTTCTGTGTAAAAAAAAAAATAAAAATTTTTTGTCTTAAAATTGATCAAAATGCATTAAAACAAAAAAACTCATTTCCTGATTTTGGTCCAAAATTTTCCAAGTCCCACCCAGTGTAAAAAATTGACCGAAATGCATAATTTGGGTCCGAAGTTTCTATGTCCGGAATTTTCAGCCTAAATATGAACCCAGGGATTTGGTTTGAACAAACTTGAATCTCACCCCCCAAGCATGCTGCATACCAAATATCAAAAGATTCTTTTTGGAAGATCTGAAGAAGAAGATTTTTAAAGAATATTCCTCATACTGCACTAATCTGAACATTTGGGCTCCCAGAGGAAACCCAAATATGGACCGAGGGATTTGATTTCAACAAATATGTGAATCAATGTTCCAAGGATGTTATATGTAAAATATGAAAGCTTTTGGAGCAGTGGTTTAGAAGCAAACGATTCTTTAATTGTTTTCCATTGCCCACAGTGTTAAAAAATGCTGACTCAGCATTTTTTCAAAGTCCCGAAAAGTACCTTATGACAAAACCGATAGCAATTTTTTTTTACCATTCCTTTCTTTTCTGTTCTGGGCGGGGCAAAAATTCTTGCCCCTCTCAGAACAAAGGCAAATATTGCCCATCAAACTTCTCTTGAACAAACTTGAGTCTACACCTCAAATGGAAGCTGCATACCAAATATCAAGTCTCTGCAACGGCTGGTTCATGAAAAGATTTTTTAAAATTTCGTGTATTTTTGCCCCACTCCCCTCCATAATATGAGCAGAAACCCAATTTGAAGAAAAACCCAAATGCCCCTATATAACCGCTACTCCTGTGAATTTTCATTGAACTGCAGCCAGTGGCTTGGGAGAAAATGACCCAAACACCACCTTCACGACGTACAACGGACGACAGACGACAGACAAAAAGTGATCAGAATAGCTCACCCTGACTTTCAGTCAGGTGAGCTAATAACTCTGCATCAAAGTTTTGGTTTGTATTCAGTACGCACCAAAAGCAGCGAAAAGGTTAAGATATCCATCCTACATGATTTTCAGATAAATTAAGAGATAATTCACATGAATTCTTGTTTAAATTTACAAATCTTAAGGATCAACCTGAATGTTTGCATGCTGACTTGATCAGAATGTCCACAGAGTATCACTGTTTTCACTCTTGAAGCAGCAAATCCAACTTTAACAAACAGCGACTCTGAACAGGTGATTTTCAGTGCGATCATGATGAAGACTTCCAGACAATTCGTCGCCTGAGTGATAGAATGTTCTATGTCCCCTATGGGACATAGAACATTCCAGCACTCAGGCGATGAATTGTCAGTTATCCTGCCAGTGGTTTCTTTGAAGTCTTTGCAACATATTTTGGCAACAAGTCTTAACTGGATATCATGGCCAAGTGATTCCACTTACAAGTTGTGTGGTGGTAGAAATTTTGAAAAACTATCAAGACCTTGAGAGTTAATATATTTATTTATCTTACAATCAACATGTATTTTGTCTGTATTAACTCCGCAACTGTCGTGTATCCGACCCCCTAATACAGATGTTTGTATCCGGGGGTCGGATACAAGCACGTTCCTTTCGCGTGAGTTCCATTTTTTTTCTTTTTGTTCATCCGCACGAATAATTAGTTCATTATAAATTCGTTTACATTCTTGACTCATCCCCAATATATTGTAAGATAAAATGATTATTACCATTATGAGGATGTACAAAATATGTATCCAAGTCTCACTCCGGGTTCTAAGGGTAGATCGCGATTAGTTGTGATTTGCCCTTAGAACCCAGAGCTCGACTCGGATACATATTTTGTACATCCACATACATAATGGTAATAATCTCTATTTATAAGTGTTCAAAGTCACTTTTAGCATCTATGGCTATATAATAAAGGCGCACAAGTATGAAGAAAAGTTTATTAATTAGTTGCTCATAACTATGTTGGCCACTTTAGAGACATTGATTAGCAGGTCCTATTTTTTATCGTTAAAATGAAACTTGATTACTGTAGAACCATTCTACTTTCCAGAGTTCCCATGGTGAGGTCCATCGATCAGATTTATAAGTTTTGTGGCAGGCAGCGGAAATGCTAAGAACTGATAAGACCTTGGGTGTTGATCAGGGGTGATACACTTTTTTAAAGATGAATTTTAATGACTTTACAATGAGTTTCCAGGATTTTCAAAGGAAGTTTCCAAAACTTTGACAAGATTTTTGGTGCAAATCTGGAAAGAAAAAAAGTAATTTTTCAGGCAACAGGATCATGGGAAAGTCCTGGATTATCCAGGACTTTTCCTGCCCTAGATGCTTGAAAAATTTCATTTTTGTTCTCTCTCCCATATTACACTAAACTGTATGAATCAATGTAACAACATGCAACATTTAATGAATGAATCATAAAAGATTTATGCAATTCTCATTCTTTGTGCCGAATTGAACTTTGCGATGTTTGGTCGCTGTGTTTTTGGCAAGTTTGATATCGTTGTTACGTTTTGTGAGAAATTTCCATGACTTTTCCAGACAAGAAGCAAAACTACCCCCATTTCTCCAAAACGTCCAGGCCTGGACTTTTCCAGCATACCTACAGTTAAAACTGGAAGTCCTGTCATGAACCGTGCGCTTATCTAGGCTTAATTGCATGTAGGAATTGGGTGCAATTTTCATATCGAATGGCAATCAAAATACGGCAGATTCTTGTGGTTACACATAGCAAGCACAAGCAATATTTCTGCCAATCGACCACCGGGTTACCCAGAGGTCCGTTGGCTGAAAAATTGCTTGGGCGCAGGCCATATGATAGCCTTACTACGGTTATAACACACAGATTAATGCACAGATCGACGTGCTATTTGTGCGCATTTCATGACAGGACTTCTAGTTTTAACTGTACAAACAAGCCTGCAAATAAGCAATCTGTCATTTGTAGAATGAGGTCCCTTGAATTTGCTGATGCTATCCCAAAGAGTGGGTTAGAATCCCCCCAATTTATCCTCTGGGTATCTCTTTCTGTTTAGGCCTGAGACTTTGTTTCAGATTGAGATTCACAGAGGGTACATATGGTAATGCTGCCCTGCTGTGGAGGGTAGCATTACCAAATTCCCCCCTCTGGGGACCCCATGCTGCAGATGACAGTCTGCTTATTTCCAGGCTTGCCTACGAATCCGGTTTGATGTACAGTACTGTTATAAAACAAAAGCACTCCATTTCTCAAACAGATCAAGATCTGGTTGTGATACACTTTCACTAGTGGGTTAAGATTTCCAAAATAAAAGACTGTGAAATAAAGGCTGAAGCAAAAAAAAAAAAAAAACCCACAAACTTCCGTCTGAGGTTCAATGTTCACACATTTTTTAAACAGGTGAGATTCTACAGAGTAGTAGGGGAGAAAGTCGAAAGAATTTCTGACCAGATCAGGGAAATTCTTTTAAAATCCAATAATTAATGCCTGTTCTGATCTCAAAGTTATCAGAAGTATCTTCAGATCATCCCCCGAAGTATGCTATCTCAAACTGGTTGTTCTTCATATGCTTTTTCACATATTCAGAGACCTCTCCAGTCATCAGTTCTGACTTTTTATTTTGGAGGTAGGAATGTTGAAACAGTTTCAGTACTTTTTAACCAATTTCAGTTGCTTTCTCTGATGACTGTTTGTCACGACAGCTCTATAGTACAGTCACCGTGGACTGGTCGTTATCCACACTTGAGCAGTAATGTCCATGCATGCGCTTAACAGTTAATACGAATTATCATCAGCAAAATGTTAATTAATGAAACACTAGGTTGTACCCAGTGCTTTGTTAATTAAATTTTTGCTGATTATTCCTATAATTAGTGTTTGAAATCTAATTATATTGCGTCCATGGAAATATTACCCACACATGGAACGTGACCAGTCCACGGCGACCACATTGGATCTTTGAAGGTCAAATTCTAAGTTGCAAATTTTGACCCAACAGAACAGGTGCTTCTACATTTAGTCATGCAGGAAGTCTTTCAGACTATGATAAAATTAGCAAGGCAATGGTGTCCAATTAAATCTTGGCTGCTTATACTTACACAAGACCTACAGAGGGTGGAGAAGAAAATTTCTAGAAAATTGTCGCAACTTTTATTTAAGAGCTAATGCTCTTTACATGTTGGCCCATTGAGATATGATGGATAGTGATTGGAGAAACAGTAGTCTAAATTGCTCTGGGAAATGCCACTTGGAAAATCCCTGAAACTAAAATAAAAAACAAAATAAAAAACATGAATTACATTGGAAATTCTACTCGACCAATTTTCCCCACTTCATATCCACTCTCATCACTCTCAGCTTCTAATTCAAATGAATCTGAAGAGTATTCTTCAACATGTTTCTTTTTTCCTTTCTTCTTACTTTTATGTTTACCAGGTTTAAAATCTTCATCATGGTCCATCATCACCTTCTTTCTCTGTAAAAACAAAATTCAGGAATAACAGACTTCAAAAATGAACTACAGAATATGCAGTAGACAACAGGTCTTTATAAATTATGCAAACCAGACCTGTCAGATGGAGGTAAGGGATCACCTTGCCCTCTTTTCCCCCACCTGCTCCTCCCCTTCCCGATTTGAAAATGAGAGTGGCAAATCATCTACCTAGAAAAATCTTAATAAAATAAAAGATTCTAAAAGATGTGTTCACACAATAAATTTAATGAAAACATGATAAGCGTCTTGTAACCCGTAAAGGACTGAAGTTTTTTTTTTACAGTTTTATTATTCACCACACCTCATGAGTCTGGTTTTTAGCCTTGACTAGACCAGAAACCATTGTCAAGGTAATTTGACTTTGGTTCACAGGACCTCTTCTTGATTGTATATTATATTTAACAGCTCCCAACAAGCTTAGGTACAGGGATTCCCATCATCACAGTGACTGCAGGGAAGAGAATGCAAGTGAGTGAATAATCACTCAATTAAGATTTTGCGAGAGAGAGAAACTCAGTGATTTTAACCCCTTACTTAACATGACAGCCCAAACTGTCCAGCACTATACAGAAAAATAATAAATTTAAAGTAATTTGTATATTTTTTATACTTACCAATGGCCCAGATTAGCTGGTGCAAAATCAATATAATTCAGGGCCAAACACAAATTCTTAACCCCCTCCCCCCCCCATCCCCCAAATTTGCATACAAAACCAATAAATTCAAGTCCTATCTGGTCCTCCATACTTTTGTTATCTGCAAATGCACAGTAACCAGGAAGGTACCGAAATTGGCGTCAACCATCATTCTTTCTATAGTGCCTGCTAAATGTTATAATCAGTGGGGAGGTATGAGTGCCCACTCATGGGAGGGCCATCCCCGTCTGAGCCATTGGGAAGTATAAATGAAAGTGTCAATGACACTGTAGCTCACCTTGTGTAAGACATGTACATGTATAGTATGTGACACAGCAATGACACACATCTAGGTAATGACCTGATAACAAAGGTAAATTTAAAGTATTGTAATGGTCTGTACACAAATATTGCCTGTAACAAATGTATAGGTAAAGTATTGTAAAGGAGGGCGGCAGTTAGATGCTAAACTAGAAAAGAAATCTTTGAGTCCCAGAGTGGGTCTGACTGAATCCAAAAATATTTGTTCTCAGAGCACAGTGAGAACAAAACATTCGTTCTCATCCCAAGGTGATAACAAAGGTACCCAAGAGTTTTCGTGAAGATCGGTTCATAAATACAGCCTCTAGCTCGAGCCGTATTGACATGTGTACTTACTGTGTATAGGTAGCACTGATTAAATCAAAGTCCATCTAATTTGCATAATGTTTGCACGAGAAAAAAAAACCCATATTATATGTGATGTATTTGATGTTACTAAACATTCATACAAAAATTTATTCAAATCAGAACTTTCATACAGAAGTTCTGTACAAAAAACTGACTGCACTAATTTTGGTACAAAATGGCTGTGCCAAAGGGAAATATTGAGGTCTGACTAAGCTAAGTTCTAAGAACATTGCCAGCGGCAACATTTTTTGACAGAAATTGAATAAATCGATAGCTCCCATCCAGCGGTCGCCCCAAACAAGCATACCATGTTTCAAAGCAATCTGATCATAAATGCGACCTGTGAGGTGTGCCAAAGGAAATTGTGGATGTACGTACACCGACGGACGAGAAGTGATGGAAATAGCTCAGATTGACTTTAACAAGTTCAGCTAAAAATGAAACTGTCAATGACACTATAGCTTAACTTGACTGTGGGTAGTGTTTGATGAAAAGGATAAGGTTCAATGTTCATGAAAGGATTATGAAATAAGACAAGAATTGTGATAATTGAGAATATGTTAATTTCTGTTCCCTATATTCTATGTTTTCAATAAGAATAATTTGAGGTGTACACTGTCCTAAAGAATTAAGGCCTGGGTTAATGTGGCCCTCACAGTTAATGTATGTCAATCAAAGTTACCAAGTTACAGTAAAATCATTCCAAAATGAGTCATCCTACCAAGTTACAATGAAATCCCTTCATAAATATAACTTGTAGACTTTGCTAAAGGAATTTAGGTCATGTGACGGTTCGGCAGTCATGGTTGAGCGGTCATGACCAAAATAGGAGAATCTCAACTAGATATCATACCAAGTTACAATGGAATCCCTTCATAAAAACAACCTGTAGACATTGCTAAAGGAATCTAGGTCACATGACCAGGTGGCTGTCATGGTAGACCGATCACGGCCAAAATATGACGTTCTCATCTAGACATTATACTGAGTTATCCTACAAATTTGCAATGAAATCCCTTCATAAATGCAAGCTGTAGACTGTGCTAAAGGAATCTAGGTAACTGCGGCCATCACAGTTGACTGAACCCGACAAAAATCGGACGTTCTCATCTAGACATTATACAGAGTCATCCTACAAAGTTACATTAAAATCCCTTCATAAATATAACCTGTAGACTGTGCTAAAGGTTTTTGGGTTTCGGCCCCGCACAGCTGGCATGGTTTTCCGATCGTAACCAAAGGGGGACGTTATCATCAAGACCTTATACAGAGTCATCCTACCAAGTTACAATGACATCCCATCAGAAATACAACCTGTAGACTGTGCTAAAGGTTTTCAGGTTTCAAGCTCACGTACCCATCACGAATGACTGATCACGACCAAAAAGGGACGTTCTCATCTAAACATTATACAGAGTCATCCTGCCAAGCTACAATGAAATCACTTCATAAATACAACCTGTAGACTGTGCTAAAGGTTTTTGGGTTTCTGGCCCGCAAAGCGTTCATGGTTGACCGATCATGACTAAAGGGGGATGTTCTTATCTAGACAGGACCTTGAACCTGCATATGGAATTTTGTGATGATTGGACAAGAACTATGGGTGTAGCCTCTGCTAAGTAAAATGTGAAGAGACTCACAGACTTCCACACACATGATGGCAATAGGTTATCTTGACTTTGTCAAGTTAAGCTAAAAATTAGGGCGCCCATAGAGAGACCAAATACGAGCCCAGGGATTTGATTTGAACAAACTTGAATCTCACCACACTAAGGATGTCAATACTATGTAACAAAAGAATCTGACTCGATAAGGTGAAGAAGATTTTTTAAAGAACTGTCCTTATATTGCTCAAAGTTAAAAGTTGGGAATCCGCAAGAAGCCCAGTTATGTCCCAAGGGACTAGGTTTGAACAAACTGAAATCTGAACATCCTAAGGTTGCTGCATATCAAATATAAAAAAATCCTGACTGGTAGACCTGCAGAAGGTGGTTTTTAAAAATATTCCTCCTATTGAACAAGTTAAAATTCGGGTTCCCACTTGGAGTTCAGATAGGGACTTGATTTGATTAAAATTGAATCTGAACCTCCTAAGGATACTGCAGGCATGGGAACAGAGCATTACAAAAAACTCTGATGTGGATGTTGAAGGCATGAATGGATGACAAAGGCGTCATTGCTCACCAAAGGCAAGCGTGGGGCAGGGTATGGGAGGGTGTTTCCTCACACAGGTGGGGGTCAGGAGGGAATTTTTTTTATAAATTAGATCCTGTTAGATTGCATTTCCAGTCTTCTGAGAGTAAAATTACAAAGGTATTATTGATGAAATATCTCAGGTGTTTTAGTTATTATATAATAATATCAAAATCAACTTCTGTGTACTAGTAGCCTGTTAGGATTACTTCAAGTAGCTTGATCAAGCAAATGACGAGAGGAACATAAGGAATAGAACCACTGCACCCTACGTACAGTGGTTATATTAAGTGTATCTCTCTTCATTTAAGCATATTTCAGAAATTCCGTACACTATACACAAAGAGCTTGAGACGGGGTCTCGAACTTCCTGATATATTCTCACCATACCATAGGACATTAAAATCCGCACACAAATGAGCGAGCTATAATGCAAAACGTTCATAGAGTATTTTAAGTGTAGCAAGGGCCATAACTCTGGTAGAAATGTATCGATGAAAGCTGCGATATGTGGTTATCATGCCCACCTTGCTGGTCTATCAGAATAACAAAGGACATCAAAATTTGACAACCGATGCCAGAGTTATAATGCAAAACATTCATTTTACTATTCTTCAAAGTCCTACAAGGGCCATAACTCTGGTATGAATGTGTAGACAAAACTCTTTGTGGACATCACTTCAGACATGCTGGTCTATCACCACAACGAAGGACATTAAAATCTGACAACTGATGTCAGAGTTATAAAACAAAATGTTTGTATGTACGGATGGAAGGACAGACAGATTGATGTACAGACGGGTGGGTGGAGACCTTGACTATACACACCGAACCTCTTAAGGAGGTCGGGGGCATAATTAAAGTGGGTGGGTACCCAAAATAGTTATGTAAAAAAGCTCAACCTAAGGCTCTTGAAAAGAAACAAAATAATTATTGTTTCTCAGGCATATCCATCATCACTGAAAATCTGCCTCATGAATCTATTTTTTTATCTGGGAATATCTATTTGATTATAATATTATGCATGTGTGGTGCAAACATGTAACTAACCAACTATATCTTGGTTGACAGAGCTTGTTGAGCTCCGTCAAACAAGATATAGTTGGTTAAATTTGCAGCTGCATTATTGGAAATGTTTACTGCTGAAAATATTGGTATTTCCACAGAATAATGTTCACACTGGGTATCTGGGTTTTGGGCCATCAAAAAGGGTTGATGGCCATCAAAACCATCATGACAACTTTTCAACAATGGTGAGTACAAAATATGTTCATAGACATCACTAAGTAAGTCTGCCGACAAAACGCTTTGACATGTGTGGTAAATTTATATTTGTCCATAAATAGAAACAACTGGCATGACACGACAATGACTGAATTTTTCAGATTTTTATGATATTTACAAACATATCAATGTATTTTGCAACTATAAAGCATCTTTCGCCCTGGTTTGTGGACATATCTTCAAGTTAGTGCTTTCTTTAGACATCGGAGTATATAATCTCCATATTCCATCCGTTAGTTTTTCTGCAAAGACCAGGCTTATCACGCAAAAAAATGTGATTTTGTTTGAGTGTTGTATATTTCGTATGGTGCGGCGACCAGGATTGGATGATGCAACAGCCACAATTTTCAAGTTGGCAACAAATACGACGACTATAAAAAATTTATTTAAAAAAAATAAATAAAACAATGATTTCTTAGCCCAAGTTTGCACTGACTGGTGGTGTATATACACAAGGATGAGTATCGTCTATTTATCGTGAATTAGAGCCGACATGCTCTTTCGATAACACGTGCATTGTAATTCAACGAATATACATGTACAAAATTTTGAAAGTGCCATCTATCCAGACTGACAAATGCTAGTTTACATTTCACTCAAGGCACACATACACTTACCAGCCTCCAGCTTGTTTTCTACCGCTTTTGACACCATGAACAATGGGAATGCCTTGGTACGAAACTAAACATAGCATCTTACATCTTGAGTATTTGGAGCTGAAAAATGCATCACACGTATATATACAACTTCATTCAATTTTCACAAACCTCTGCAGTCAAATTCCTTCAGCAGATATTCAACACAGATGTCATAGCAGCACTGAAAACTGGCAAACATAACATGACCAATTGGGTCTCATGTTTCTTACAACCAATCAATGCCATTGATAAATTAGTCTTTATCTGAGGTCTGAAATTAATCAAGTCTGTTGTCTATTGCAGGGACTATTAATCATACTCTTCCTTTGTCTGTTACAAATGCTAGAGCTCAGTGCGATAGATGGGTCCATACTGGACATATCAAACATCAACAATAATAATGGGCCATTGACATCAACTCCGGTAAAGTCCACACATACCATGCCATCCATACCCTACTCAAAGAATGTTGTCATAAAAAACACCTAAATGAAATCATAACAACGTAAACCTAAATAACACAAGAGGCCCCAGGGGACCTGAGGGCGCCCACCTGACATGGTAGTCTAAATATCAAACCAGGGACTTGACTTATTTATTTATTGGTGTTTTAAGGTCACATATTTCTGCACAATGGCTAATCATGACCATGACAGTTTTAGAAGCCGGAGTACCCGGAGAGAACCACCGAGCAATGGCAAGCAACTGTCAGCTCCACAACATACTAACTCCACATAAACAGAATGATCCCTACACCAACGACAAAAGACCTTCCACTTAGCCGCATAGTTTAGCGAAGAGGAGGTCCTCCTACAGTTAGAAATCGCGTCCACTGCTTGTCCTGTAAAATGCTTGCCGTGCAAGAAGAATTGCACAACGGAAATACGTGAAGGTTGAGACCTTGCAGGTTGTGATGAAGTTGACGCGATTTCCCCGCGAAAGAAGATCCTCTCGTGGAGGAAGTTTTCGCGGTAAGTCCCACAGCAGACACCTGAGTAGATTTATCCACAGTCTCTGTGGAGACAGAGATGCTACCAACAGAATTTTGCATTGTGATTGATTTATCTTCAGCAATATTTGCTGAATCAACGGCGCTGGAGGATACGCATATCCTATCATTCTGTCCCACGAGATCGGCAGAGCGTCTACTGCATATGCTCGGGGATCCGGACATGGCGACACATACGTCTGCAACTGATTGTTGAGTTGTGTCGCAAATAAGTCTATCATTGGCCGCTCCCATTGGTAGCAAATCTGATTGAATACCTGTTTGTTGAGAGTCCATTCTGACGACAACAAGCGACCCTTCCGTGAAAGGGAGTCTGCTAATACATTCAGATGACCCGGAATATGACGGACCGAAAGCAGAACTTGGTGTTCTAGAACAAACAGAAGGATTCTTTCTGTTAAACTGAATAACGGAATTGAATGAGTGCCTCCCTGATTCCATGTATACGCCACTACTGTCGTATTGTCGGATAGGATTTGGACATGAGCATTGTGAATAATGTCCATCCAATGACGTAACGCAAGCCAAATTGACATCATTTCCTTGATGTTTATGTGCTTGCCCAGGAATTGTGGATCCCAAAGACCCTGGCATCTCGAATCCGTTGGGATCAATGATGCACCCCAACCTGTTTGACTGGCATCCGTCATAATGGTAAAACTCGGATCCGGCAACTGCAGCGGAACTCCCTGAGTTAACCACTGAATGTTTGCCCAAGTCTGAATCTCTCGTTTCACTTGATCTGACAAGAGAACGTCTATGTCGAGCGAATGAATTTTCACACTCCAATTCTGAGTCAAGAAAATTTGGAGAGGACGCGTGCGTAACCGCCCCATCGGAATGAGATCCGCAGCGGCTCCGCACAGACCTATCAGTCTCATGAACTCCCTCGCTGTGACTTTGTCTGCGTACAGACAATAGCGAGCGTAACAACTGACTAATTTCGCTCTGGTTAACGGCAGACGAACGAGATTGTTGTGCGTCTCGAAGCTCATTCCCAGATGTGTGAATGACTTGGACGGCACCAGATCCGACTTCTCCTCGTTTATTATAAAACCGAGACGTCGGAGCAATAGAAGCAGATTCTGCACATCGTTCTGAAGCGTTAACTCGTTGCCGTACCTCTGAAGAATGTCGTCCAGGTAGGCCGATGTTACCGCAGACGAATGAGCTCGGAAATACATCATTACCGAGTTCATTACCCGAGTGAAAGCCCAGGGTGCTAGATTCAATCCGAAGCACATCGCCCGGAATTGATACACCACCCCTAGGACTGCGAAACGTAGATACTTTCTGAATGTCGGATGTACCATGACGTGAAAGTACGCATCTTTGAGATCTATGCTTGTTGCATAATCGTTCACCCGAATACTCGCTCTGACCGATCGAATCGTCTCCATATAAAACTTCGGAGCGACGATCAGCTTGTTTATCCAGCTCAAATCTATGACTGGACGGAACGAGCCGTCTGGTTTCGGAACCAGAAACAGATGGCTGTAGAATCCCGGTGTCTCCTGGTTTTCTACGACCTCTACCGCGTTCTTCATTAAAAGAGACTGCACCTCTGATAACAGAGCGTCTATTTTCTGCGGATTTGACGGAAGTTGAGTCCATTTTGGACTTCGAGTTAATGGAGGCTTTCGTTTGAAGGATATCTTTAGACCTTCCAAAATCACCCCTCTCACCCAAGGGTCATTCGTAATCGACGCCCACTCTTGTGAAAAACTCGACAACCTTCCGCCAACCGGCACACGATAGAGGTTGAAGCCATCACCTCCTGGACCTGCGAGGCCTGCGGTAGGGGAAACCACGTCCTCCACGACCCGCACCTCGTCCCGTCGACCTCGGGGCGTCCGACCGGTTTTCCCGGCCCGAAGGACGTCCCGAACGTGAGTCGCTGCCTTGACGGTCTCTTGAATAAGACCAAGAGGACGCACCGGAACCTCTATAGGAACCTCTCTTGGGCGCATTAGACCCAGAAGTGCCTGTCTTACTCTTATCTGCCGTGTCCGACTTCTTAGAAGCAGATTTGAACAGCAGAGAATCCGAAGCTTTCTTAGTAATTTTATTGTAAATTGCAGAAAGCTTGCTGTCGAAGACAAGTTCTCCGGAGACCGAAGCGACTTGGAGAGAGTTCTTCACCTTACTATCCACGAGTGTGGATGTAGCTAGGGCTGCGTCACGTCTAACCAACTCCAGGTTTGCCACTGAAAGGGCGGAGTTACACGTGGAATAAGCTACTGCCCTTGAAAGAAGTCTTAAAGAGGATTGTATATCCTGGAATTCTTTCCCTTGAAGACGCAGTGATAACGCCTTAGTAAGGTGGTCTGCATAAGATAAAGCATCTAAACTGGCTCTGTTAGACGAAATAGTAGTCTCCAACACCGCGGTTGGAATAGACGCAGATGACGGTAATGATAATTCTAAGTCTTCCGCCTCGTCGTCCATACGCAGAGGAACTCTCGGGATACCCTGTCCTGCCGTATCGAATTTATTCCTTGCATTAATGAAAGGCAGGTTGAGAGTATTGGCAGACAAGAAACCCGCTTTTCCTGTTTTGGAAGCAAGTTTGAATATAGCGTCGTTCAATAATTCAAATGTTCTTGCAACATTACTGGACTGAGACGGAAACTCGGGAGCGATGTCCCTGAAACGCTCAAAGAAATCAGAGTCCAATGACGCTATAATTCTCTTGTCTGGAACCGCAGCAGTCTGGCCTGACGGAACAACTTGAGGAAGAAAGTGCCAGATGAAGTCCACGGCAGCTTTATGTTGTTCCGAAAGGGATAGCTCCAAGTCATCCGTATCCCTTTCACCATCCGGTCGGACCTCATGATGCTCCCGGTCGTCCGCCCCCGATGCTTCGGCGGAGCGTACCGACCCAGCGCCATCGGATAATTCCCGATCCGACACCGTTTCTGTCGGTTGCTGGGATGCTGCGATAAGTTGTGCTATTTGAACAAGCACGTCCGACATCGAGGCCTGCGGAGGCGCAGTCTTTTGCTGCTTCGCCGAGGGCAGCTCCGCATCTGGTGACTCCCGCATACTCTTCCTATGCGAACGTCCGGAGTCCACCGGCCTCGTGTCCCTGGCTACCGGAAGGCGTGACCTGGTCGCCGAAGAATCCCTGATCGGCGAAGCTGGTAAAATATCGGCGGTCACGTAGCCAAGGTGCGGTCGTGTGTGCTGATGAGAGGAAGAAGCCTGAGCAGTCTCCGCGGACTGCCTATACAATGGAGCGTCCCGAGCGACGGACGTGTGCTCCGCTTGCAACACATTTTGTACCACAACATCTGGTCCCAGATGTTGTTGTACGAGAGAGGGGCCTCTCTCGCTCGTGGCCCGGCTGGACCTGGACGAGCTAGGAACCGGACTCGAAGGCTTCCTCCGATCTCTCCTACTATCCGCCATCACTGGGTGTGCACGTTGAATGTTTATAGTGCTCGCATCACCCAACATTTCCTCCTGGACCGCATCGGACGAACCCGGCTGCCAAACCATTCGGTGAATGGACGCTACACCGGGCGAGCTAGCGGACGACATTTGTCTTATCTCCATGAGCACTTTTGCCGCTAGCTCTGTATTCATTTGTGACGACGGAAGCGCACTTGCAGAAGATAACATGGAAACATCACCCTGTTCTTGTTCCTCTGAAATAGAAACTGATAGAGTAGAGTGACCCTGTGGAGAAAGAGCCGGCATAGCCCTTTCTCCACTAACAACAATGTTTGTCATCCCAATATTGACATATAGAACAGGGATTAGTGCGAGAACACTGACTACAATTAATACAATGATCATGAAAGTCAGAGGAAGATTTCTTCCTATTACAATTTGAACAATATCCTTTCATTGTGAAAAGTCAACAACAAGTCCTAGTACTCGCACAAACCCCTAACACAAAGATACATAATAACATGATCCATTAATAATGAAAAAACAATTGAAAATCAAAATAATTTTTGAAAAATATTTTTTCAGCGAAGCCCAAGTTTCTGAAAAGTAACGTTGAGCCCCAATGGATCCCAAGGCTAAGTGTGGTCAAAAATTTTAAAATTATATTAAATAATTAATGCAACACTTACGGATAATAATAATGTATCTTATAGTGAGATAAACTACTCCAAAGGCAAACAGCCCCCCTCAAAAGAGACTGTTGCCAATGTAAATGTAAACAAACAGTGTAAAAACACCAGTAAACATGACTCCAGGCACTGACAATACTGGCGCGAAATCAGTCATCAAAATTACACTCTATCTGATGCAAGACAGAGACTCCCAGGGGAGAATCTGCAGAACATCAGATGGAAGATGCAGAACACAACGTTTATACACCCATGGGTGAAAACGTAACTATGGGGAAAATAACAGAATTCATTCTGTAACCAAGCTAACTCTCCCAAGAGAATTTAGAAATGATCTTTCTCAAAAATATGCCAAAAGCATGGGAGAATAGCAAGGGGGGACTTAGAAGACCAGGGGCGAGGAAACACTGAATAAGCAGTGCAACATTATAGCAAGAATGACAACAACAGGCCCATGCCTCGAAAATAGGCAACTTAACATAATTTCATAAAAAATTTTAAGTACAGCCCTGATTATTTTTTGTCACTCCTTTTTCCTCTCCTCCTTCTATATCCTCCTTAGAATCACCATTTCTCCAATAATTATGTGTCTGGCATCCTCTAAACTGAGATTTACAAGCACAAAGATCAGTGAGATGTTGACTGATGAAGGGCCAAACAGAGAATAATAATTGGCACCAATTTCGGAACGTCCTTGACACTGCGCATGCGCAGTAAGGGCAAAGTATGGAGGTCCTTTAGGACATGATTTCTTTTTGTTTTAGATGCAAATTTTGGGGATTGGGGGGCAAAATTTGTGTTTGGCCCTGGATTTTTTAGAGTTAGCACCAGCTATGTATGGGTCATTGGTACAGTATAAAAATATTGTTAAGTTGTTTTTGATGGCCATCAACCCTTTTGGATGGCCAGAAACCCAGCTACCCAGGATGATGTAGAGGGTTAAATTTCTACCTCCAATTTGATTCGGGAACATTTTGTGGTTTACAGACAGAAAAGAAAACTTCCCCTCATAAAATTCTGAAAAAGCTGCCTGAAAATCAAGACATTTTTTTTATAGGAAGTGTTGCAATCTTTTTGGCTCATCCCCACCCTGGTTATTAAGGAAATTTCTCTGCAAGTGTCCTTACTATTGTGCTAGGTAAAAAGTTCATCTGTAGGTAGAGAAAATACAGCTGCAAGAGGTATTATACATACTTTCTTTGACTTCTCGCCTTTTTTCTGAGATTGTGGTGTTCCAGGAGATTCTTCAGCAGAAGGCGTTCCCCTGCCATTATTCTTTCCCTTAACTTTTGTTATTTGAGGATTTTTACTTTTCAGAGTCTTTTTCACCTTGCTGAGAGGAATGTCATCACTATCATCAGATGATTTTGAAGCCATTAGTGCTGCTTGTATTTCAACCATCTGCCGGATTTTAATTCTTGTGCTCGACCTAGTTCTACATAACTTTTTTCCTGCTGGTTCATTACTAGCTGCATCAGAGGTTTCCTCAGTGATATCTTCAACCATAGGTCGTTTCTTAGCCTTGTTTTGTTTCTCTTTTAATGTATCATTACACTTCTCCTTACTTACTGTTTTCACATTCTTGGTTTGTTCACATACTTTATTTTTTGACTGGTCTATTTTTGACTTTTTTGAATCAATATCACATTTCTCAGTATTATTCTTTTGTTGTTTACTTCCTTTTGTAGGTTCAATTGAGACAGATTTTGGATCTGGCCTTTTTCTGAGAGATCTTGTAGGCCTTGTTCTCATCAACTCATCAGTTATTACATTAGGACTTTTATTTTCTAAGTCACACTTATCTTCACAGTTATTTTCACAGCTATTACTAGATGGAACTTTATTATTTTGCTGTTTTTCTGATTTAGAATCCTTTTCTTCAGCTATTTCAGCACATTCACGTGCATTTGTATTGGAAGATTCAATTTCCTTGTCATTTTTTTGGCGCCGTGATCTCAGACGCTTTTTCTCAGGTGTTACTTCAATGTGATTCTCAACTGGTTCTTCTGCATCAGTGTCTTTAACTTTCTTCTGTTCTAATGATTTTGTAGACGTTTTGTTAGTTGCTTCCTCAGATACATTCTCTGAAGTTTCTGACAATTTGGTCTGCTTATCATTTGAACCGAGTGTAGCTTCAGATTTCTCCAATTCAGTAGATTCAGATTTCCCTTTTTCAGTGTCTTCCAATTCAGATCTTTCTTCCTGCCTTGCTTCCTCTTCTGTGGGTTCTGATTTTACAGCAGTATCACCAGCATTATCGGTGTGCTCTGAGTCTTGTTCTTTACATTCAGTAGCTAGTTCCCCTGGTTCTAATTTAATCTTCAGACATTCTGAATCAACACACTCATTTGATTCCTTACTATTCTCCTTATCACAATCCTTCTCTTCATGTTTTTTATCAGTAAGTGTCAGTACTTTATCACAGCTGTTCACTGAATTACCCGTCAAATTTGAATTTTCAGTACAACTTGAAACTTTTTCCTGAGATTTAAGTGCGTTTTCACTTAATTCATTTATTTCAGAATCACCTGAAGTGTGAACACTATTTTGCTGAGTTCTTGCAACACAATCATTGTCAGACTCAATCCGAGAAAATGAATTTACGTCTTTGATTTTTTTTACATCATCATCTTTAGACTCAGAACAGTCACTTTCTAATTCCTTTTTGATATCCAACTCTTTTTTAATAGACACTTCCTTTTGACTTTCTGAATTCTTGTTGGATTCAACCAAGTCATTATCTGATTTCTTTGCTTCGATTCCATTTTCAGTACATGAATCATTTTGTTCATTTTTAATGTCTGAGTTTTTAGACAATAAGCCATTTTGTAATTTTAGGCAGATTTTTTCTATCTTAACTTTACAATCAGTATTACATATTTCTTTCGACTCCTCTAACTTAACTTCAGAGATTCCCGTTTTTTCCTCAATATCTGGACCATCCTCCACCTCTTGTGACACTTTCTTTTGATCAGTCTTCAGCCCTTCATCAGATTCACTTGTCTCGTCTTTATTGTCTAAAAATATACAGAATATTTCAGACCTGATCAAAAATAAAATTGCATGAAAAAATGCAAGATGATTTCTGTCTGATTTTTTTTTTTTGAAAACACTAACCTCCAACATCATTTTATGAAAAGCTTCAAAATGTTTTCAATAAATATGGATTGCATGTACTACAAGGGCAAAGCAATATGTGGGCTACTGCAACTGACCCGCAGGCATGTTCGAAGTAGCCTAAAAGGTATTGTGGGACAAAAAAAATTTCTAAGTCGAAAGAAGGAAAAATTGCCATAAGTCTTAGAAAAATTATTTATCCATCCCTTGAGCATATCCATTCCCCTATGCAGGTATATCAGCATACCAAAGGAGATCCAAACCTGACCTATGGCTTTGAAATTACAACGCAAAACATTTGTGCGGACAGATGCACAGACAGGTGGATGGACAGATGGATGGATGATGGAGGGCTTCACTGGATACCCCCGAACTATTGGTGAACCGATAATCAGAATCAGCAATCAGAGCCGGCCGGTTATGAGGCATCAGCTGATTATGACAACCAGCAGTTAAAAACAGGCAGTTTCCTTTTTTTTATATTTAACACTGATTATTAAAAATCTGTGATATCTGGCCATTTAAATAAAATTTCCAGATTAAAAACGTGTGTAGTGCATAATGTAATGTTTCAAGTACTAAAAGGGGACATAACTTTGGAAATACAAAACAGAGTTACCTGCTATTGTCACATGCACAACGGCAATTGGTGATCAACATGTGTGCAAAGTTTGAACAATATATCATGTAAAATATTGAAGAAGGCGACACAATACTGTCATGTTTTAAGCTATAAGGGGCATAACTCTGGAAATACAAAATGGAGTTACCTGCTCTTGTCACGCACACAACGGCAATTGGTGATCATCATGTGTGCAAAGTTTGAACAATATAGCATGTAAAATATTGAAGGAGAAGGCGACACAATACTGTCATGTTTTAAGTACTAAAACGGAGCATAACTCTGGAAATACAAAATGGAGTTACCTGCACTTGTCACATGCACAACGGCAATTACTGATCAACATGTGTGCAAAGTTTGAACAATGTAGCATGTAAACTTTGGAGGAGTAGGTGACACAAAAATTGTTTATGGACAGGCAGACAGACAGAGACAGACAGATGGATGGACGGATGGATGGATGGACAAATGGACAGAGACAGACAGACAGACAGACAGACAGACAGACAGACAGACAGACAGACAGACAGACAGACAGACAGAGACAATGCCATAACATAATACGTCCCCGTTCAAAAAATGACAGGCATATAAAAATGAACATAAAATAATAAATTCTAAATGTTGCGTGTGTATCTGTAAAACATGCATCATGCAAATTCACAAAATACATTGATATCAAAGTTATTCTTCAATTAAGACACAAAGTGTGTGTGCGCAGTACATTCCTGGTTAATACAGCCAAGTGTATTGTATTCTTACACAAAACCGTATTAACACTATTTACCGGAATAAACATGATCTTCATAAGAGAACAATATCATGTGATTGTATCGTAAATAATGATCTTCTCCCCCACCCCAACCCATAAAAATGCAAATATTACTTTGGGTTATATTGCCCAGCACTAAACATGCACACTCTGAGAACATAAGTGGAATAAAGCTTTCGTAATTTGTGATTTATCAACAAAATTCTGTTGTGTAACAGGCAATAACAGATTTTCTTCTGTGTCCTATTTCAACCATCGGAACCGGCATCAGAATCGGCATAATCGACAGAGAAATAAATGGTAATCGGTTCATAGGATGTTTTGTTAATCGGTTCATCACTACCCTGAATCCTCCTTTCAGAGTTTGGGGGCATAATAAATAGAGAAATACTGGAAAAGCAATCGTGCATGAAATCCCTAAATGTATGGCAGATATTTTAAGTGGTGTAGCTTAAAGTACAGCTCAAAGGAAGGCTAACAATGCAAGAAAAAAATACAATATGTTTCTGGAAATCACTGATCAGATGTATGCCATATGAAAACCAGTTTGATTATCTAGTTTGTCCCAACTTTTAATTACTAACATGTAAACGGATCACAAATAGAGAACAGCAGCATAAATGACATACAGAAAAGAAGAGTTTAAACCCCATAACCAATCTGTCTCCATTGGCTAGATTAGAGTGCTTTTATCACTTCTTTGCTTTGCAAAAAAAATAAAATAAAATAAAAGCAATCTCCTATAATAAGCAGTCAGTACTTCTTTTATTTGTGAAATAAAATATTCACATTTGCTGAAATGTCCTGGATGAAGAGTCCTTCTTGGAATAGTTATTTGGTACATGATATTTACTTATTTATTTATAGGTATTGAAGGTCACATACTTATGCACATTTGCTAATCATGACTGTGACTGTTTTACGGGTGGAGGAAGCCAGAGTACCCGGAGAGAACCACTGAGCAACGACAAGCAGCTGCCAGCTCCCCAACATCGTAACTCCGCACTGTAGTACAGGCAATTGGTACAGGATAATTTTTAATAAACAGGTCAGGGGGTGAAAGACACTAACATGTACATTTATAGTGAAAGCATTTCTCAATATTTATTATTTATTTATTTATTGGTGTTTAATGTCACATACTTATTCACAATGGCTAATCGTGACCATGACAGTTTTACGGGTGGAGGAAGCCGGAGTACCTGGAGAGAACCACCGAGCAGTGGTAAGCAACTGTCAGCTCCTCAACATTCTAACTCTGTTCAAGCTCCGCTCAAAGCAGGGTTCAGCAGTTCAAGACATGTGCACCATAGAACATGGTGTCATCGTGCCTCCATGTAGGCAACTGGGATAAAGTGTCTCTGTCAAGGACACAATGCAGGTCGCACGGATGGAGATCGAACTCGGGACCTCTAGCATTGAAGCCCAAGTCTACCACTGAGCCACTGCACTCCCTTCTCAATATTATATTGTCCTTTAAAAATAAAAAATTGCATTGTACAAATTAAAAATTTTAATATAAATATTATTTGGTGTGGGGGCATGCGAATAAAGCATTTCCACTCAAATCAAACTCTGAATTGAACAAATATCGAATATGGACGATTGAAAATTTCTCTGTTCATAACCCATGTGGCATAATGAGGCAAGGGGCATCGCAAAGATGGGGTGGTGTGTGAACCTGATTTGTTCCGATTATGATGGCTAAGGTCTAACAAGAGGCCCCAAGGAGCCTTAATCGCTCACAGGCCAAAGTGGTTCAAAGAAGTATTTGGGGGTCACATTCAGTTAGACATGGTTCATCAACACTACAAAGGAATGAAGTCATGAGAGGCAAATTTTATGGAACTAGGGACATGGCTTGAACAAACTTGAATCTTACCCCCCTAAGGATGCTGCATACCAAATATCAAACTTGAATCTCACCCCCCTAAGGATGCTACACACCACATATCAAAACATTCCGACTGCTGGATCTGAAGAAGAAGATTTTTTAAGAAAATTCCTCATTTCGAACTAAGTTACAATTCAAGCTCCCACCATGAGCCCAAATATGGACCTAGGGACATGGCTTGAACAAACTTGAATCTCACCCCCCTACGGATGCTGCATACCAAATATCAAAACATTCCGACTGCTCGATCTGAAGAAGAAGATTTTCAAAGAAAATTCCTCATTTTGAACTAAGTTATCATTCGGGCTCCCACAGTGAGCCCAAATATTAACCCAGGGACTTGGCTTGAACAAACTTGAATCTCACTCCCTAAGGATGCTGCATGCCAAATATCAAAACATTCCAACGGCTGAATCTGAAGAAGATTTTCAAAGAAAAATTCCTCATATTGACTAAGTTACAATTCGGGCTCCCACAGGGAGCCCAAATATAGACCCAGGGACTTGGCTTTAACAAACTTGAATCTCAACCCCCTAGGGATGCTACACACCACATATCAAAACATTCCGCCTGCTGGATCTGAAGAAAAAAATTTTGTAAGAAAATTCCTCATTTCGAACTAAGTTACAATTCAAGCTCCCGCAGTGAGCCTAAATATGGACCTAGGGACATGACTTGAACAAACTTGAATCTCACCACCCTATGGATGCTGCATACCAAACATCAAAACATTCCGACTGCTGGATCTGAAGAAGAAGATTTTTAAAGAAAATTCCTCATTTTGAACTAAGTTATAATTCGGTCTACAACAGTGAGCCCAAATATGAACCCAGGGACTTGGCTTGAACAAACTTGAATCTCACCCCCATCAGCATGCTGCATACCCAATATCAAAAGATTCTGCCTGCTGGATCTTGAGAAGAAGATTTTTAAAGAAATTTGGCTGAAATGCACTAAGTTTGAATTTGGGCTTCTATACTGAGCCCAAATATGAATACAGGGGGCTGATTTGAACAAACTTGAATCAGATCCACCCCACAATGTTGCATACCAAATGCCAAAAGATTCTTCCTGCTGGATCTGGAGAAGATTTTTTAAGAAATTTGCCTGAAATGCACTATGTTCGAACTCGGGCTTCTATACTGAGCCCAAATGTGAATCCAGGGGGACGATTTGAACAAACTTGAATCAGATCCACCCCACAATGTTGCATACCAAATATCAAAAGATTCTGCCTGCTGGATCTGGAGAAGAAGATTTTTTAAGAAATTTGCCTGAAATGCACTAAGTTCGAATTTGGGCTTCTATTGTGAGCCCAAATATGAATCCAGTGGGCCGATTTGAACAAACTTGAATCAGATCCACCCCATAATGCTGTATACCAAATATCAAATGATTCAGCCCTCTTGTGCGGGAGAAGATTTTTTAGCAATTTCTCTAATATACATAGGGTGCTATCGGAGTTATGCCCCCTATGGAGCCCCAAGTGGGCATGTCTATTTCATTTGAACAAACGTGAATTGACATATGGTAATGAACATCCATACCAAATTTCGAGCAAATCGACCTCGCAGTTTCAGAGGAGAAGTCGTTTGAAAAATGTTCACGACGCCGGACGGACGACGACGGAGGACGGCAAGCGATAAGTTGAGCTCCCTTCGGGGAGCTAAATACTAGATTCTCCAAAGAGCCTGTAATCGCTTACCTGGAACTCCATATAAAAATGTGGTTTCCCATGGGCTTTCCATGGTAATTATGAGCTGCAATTGTGGCCATGTTTGCAACATTACATGATGATCATTGGTAGAAGGTGTCAGAGTCCTCAATCTCGTGAAGTTTCAAAACATTTGACTTTGTAGTTTCAGAGGAGAATATTTTCGCAAAATCCATCAAACAAAATCAGAGAATGTCTCTGGTGGCCATATTTTCCAGTGAACATTGTTTTATTATAAATACTATTTGACCTGGGGTGATGCTTACAACTTGGTGCTTCATTAATTAAAATTTTGCTGATGATGATTTTTAATACCTGGTAAACACATTCATGGACATCACTGCCCATGAGTGGATTACGACCAGTCCATGGTGACTGTACTGTTCTGCATTTCCACTCAAATCAAATGAATTGAACAAATATCGAATATGGATGATTGCACATTTTTCTGTTCCAAATCCATGAGGAATAATTGGTGTTGAACCAATAACCAAAAATGGCCACTGACCGATTACTGGTTAATTGAGCTCACAATTAGCTGATTCCGATGTTGATTCGGATTGTAATACTGTGCACTACTAGATAAGTTGAGACTCGAAAGACCTACATTAAACTGAACATATTTCACAGTGTTAAACTCCGTTTACTCAGGTCATAGTAAAAGTTACCCATCGCGCACACTTGGATGGTAAACATGGCTCTCAGCATTACGTTTGCCACCCAAATATGAGCAACTGGTAATTTTTACTGTGACCTGAGTCAATGGAGTGCAACCTTCACTTTTCCAGTATGGACTAGCGATTGCCGCCAGTATGCTCCATTGTAAGCTTTGCTTGTATATCCCGTAAATGAGCGTCTAGAGAGATTAAGAACACACAATATGGTGGGTTTTTTTCAACTTTATTGAATGGCATCATTGACATCATTTTACATTAGCAATTGAACAATTGCAGAATATAATAAAAAGCGATTTATGAATCATCACAAAATGCTTGGCAACAATTGGTTGAACCGATGTTCCAGGAATCGTTGCTATTGTCATCCGATTGACCAGTGCTTCATCAATTAAATTTTTGACAATTATTGATGTAATTAGTGTTTGGAATCTAATATTATTGCATCCGTGAAAATATTGCCCGCAGGTGGAAAGTGACCAGTGTACAAGGAAATGGAATATACTCACTTCTTCACCAAAAAAAAATTATTTTTATGAGTTTGATGACAGACAAGCTCCCAATGGCATAAGTAACAAATTGCAAAAATCGTGAATAGATCGGTAATTCCAATGACAAGGTTTCAAATGAAAGTGTCAATGACACTGCAGCTCAACTTGTCCAAGAAGAAACTGAACTGAATAGAATGATCCAGTAATGGGAAGTCAAGTTTCTACAGAAAAGACATCACACCAAACATACATACAAAATCTGAAAACGAAGCCCAAATGTGAATCCAGGGGGCCGATTTGAAGAAACTTGAATCAGATCCACCCCACCATGTTGCATACCAAATAGCAAAATATTCTGCCTGCTGGATCTGGAGAAGATTTTTTAAGAAATTTGCCTGAAATGCACTAAGTTCGAATTCGGGCTTCTATAGTGAGCCCCAAATATGAATCCAGGAGGCCGATTTGAACAAACTTGAATCTGACACCCCTAGAGATAATGTATACCAAATAGGAAAGAATTCTGCCTGGTGGATCTGAAGAAGAAGATTTTTTTGAATTTTGGAAAGAAATTCATGGGTGCTATCAGAGTTATGCCCCTTGTGATGCCCCCTGTGGGTGCGGCAAGTTTATTTGCACAAGTTTGAATTGTTATATGATAGGGAACATGCATACCAAATTTGGTTCAATTTGATCCAGTAGTTTGTGAGGAGTAGTCGATAATGTAAAGTTCACGACGGACGACAGATGACGGACGGCAAGTGATAAGTTAAGCTCCCATCGGTAGGCTAAAAATAAATCCACACAAACATTAATGGTAAATGTCATAATTGTATTTGTACAAAAATATAATTTGACTGAAGGCCAAACTATATTTATCACAGAACTTCTTGTTTAGATTCCCAAGTTTGTCTGCTATCAAAAAGATTTCAAAATAATAAGCTGTCCACCTGCAGTGAAATTTGGGAACAATGTAACATTAACTTTCTTTGCCGCACATTATATTCAGTGTCAAATTGATATATACCAATCTTGTCACCAGCCTTGTAATATGAAATCGGTACCATTGAAATCACCTGTTAACTGGTTGAATGCTAGAAAAATGAGGGCATCAGAGCAAACACCAATATTTTCCTTGCTCATGTTTCGTATTCAGTCAAACACAAATAATATTTTGTTTATATAAATTTGTTTAATTACAAATTATTAGAGAGTGCCTATGGACACTCTCTAATAATTTGTAATGAAACAAATTTTGAATAGCAAATTCAGACCACCAAAAATAATCTAGCCCTCAACCAGTTAACGTTGCATCCACATCAACATTCCCTTGTGGTTAGAACTGTCAAATTACCAAAAACGGGGACGAAACTAGCCGGAACACTTATGAAATTACAGATAAATGAAATCATTAAGGGAAATAATCGTGGTTTTGTTTATGACTTTCATTGACTTCCTATTGCATTCAATCAACAAATAAGCTATTATTGTTGTAAAATCAGCTGGTTCTGATAACAGTCCACCTTCCCTGAAATGTACTGTAGGACAACAATAGTTTCAAAACAAATTATGCAAAGTGAAAAAGAGAATGAACAATCACACACTCTAAACCAAATCAGTTAGTCGATACAAACTTTTTTAATGTGAGACTACTGATATTGATGGTTGATCCATTCTTTGTTGCCATAGTTCACTTTATTGGAGCATTTAAATGGCAGTTGCCATAACTAAACACCAGGGGGGCGCGGTGGTTCAGTTGGTAGGGGTGCAGGCTGCAAGCCGAGAGGTCCTCGGTTCGAATCCCACCTGCGAGAACCACGTTGTGTCCTTGGGCAAGACACTTCACCCCCATTGCCCACATGGGGGCACAGTGATGCTGTGTACTAAGGCGTACTGCACGTCGATTGTGCACCTGTCTTCAACCAATGCTAACCCTGCTTGTGTGGAGTTGGTATGTTGGGGAGCTGACAGTTGCTCGCCGTTGCTCGGTGGTTCTCTCCAGGTACTCCAGCTTCCTCCACACGTAAAACTGTCACGGTCATGGTTAGCCATTGTGCAGAAATATGTGACCTTAAACACCAATAAATAAATAAATAATAACTAAAAACCAGAAATGATCCACATAACACTAAACAAATCAAGTAGGGTAGTTTTTTTCCCTAGTTTATCAATGAAATCAATTTTGTGAATTTGTCAAGAATATTAAACCATCTTCAACAGAATTATGAGGCAAAATAGTGAAAAAAAATGTTCACACTGCGCATTCTTCATTTTTCAATCATAAAGTCACTTGTATACCTCCATACATGTTGCGCTGAACTGTGCAGAGTTCACCCCTGCTGAACTTTCTTCATCAAAACAAATACAAAACAAAACGGCAGCATTTGGGAATAGTAGATACTATGGATTGGAATTAGTCTTACTGCTCATTCTACTCATGAATTACAAAAAGATTTCTCCGAGTGTGTACTAGATGGATTGCAAAATACAACCATTTTATTATTTTAAGGTAGTTTATTGTCAAAATTTTGCAAAATTCGCACAGAATATCAAAATTCCTAAGGCCCCACAAAGTAGATCTTCTGTTTCCAGGCCACTTTTTGTAAAATTCCCTGCTGGTGGGTGTTTTTCTATTTTTGTAATTATTTCTTTGCCACCAAAAGTGCTATAGCAGGGTAGCAGCACTAAATTTACCCTCTGTAAACCTCAATCTGAATCAGGATCTCAAGAATAAATAGAAAGAGGTACCCAGAGGATAATTTGGCCCACTGTATGTGATAGCATCATCAAATTCACCCTCTGGGCACCTCATTCTGCAAATGTCAGACTGCTTATTTTCAGGCCTGCTCATAATCTATAGAATAACATGGGTGGTGGTGTATTTGTCCCTTGAGTTCAATAAGGCTTTGCAAGAATAAAGCATTGCAAAGCCTTGTTGCATTCAAGAGACAAATTTATTAATTTTATTAACTTGGGTAAAATATCAGACATAAACCATTTAATTTTTATTTCTTTTTTAAGTTTGCATTGATTAGAAAATGAGAGCATGCAGCAGCCAAAAGGATGCGGGAGGGCCTGGGAAACAGATTTTTTACTTTTTTAGGCCTTATTTTAATTAGAGTGAGTGTTTTTTTAATTTAAAAAAAATTCAACAAAACCATATCATGTGACCTCAGTGAGCTTGTTCCAATGAGGTCACATTATATGGTTTTGTTGAAATGTTTTGAAAGATATATTTTTTCAACTGGTTAATTTGAAAATTACGCGGGTGGATGCAGCTGATTTGTTAGGTGAATGATTGGGAACTAAAAGTCCAATAAATACCTTTTCCATCTCCTATTGTTGACTGTAAGTTATCAATCAGAGTTTTGAGCTGATCACTGGATCTGAAAATATTATTATTAAAATGTAAAATTTCCAATAACTTTACATATCAACAAGAAAGACTTGGGTAACCTTTATTCAGGTCCAAACAAACTGAAATTAACCTCAACTCTTTAACCGACACAATCAGCAGATGACACTATTCCTAAACAACTTAAGAATTTCATTTTTTGTTTCCAAAAACATAGCTCATGAGTCCTCATTGGAATAAGTCTGATCACCTTGTTCAAATGAGGGGTCCTGAAATATGTTTTCAGGCTTTCTGCCAGGAAAAAAATGCTGAGGCCGGTAATGGGGAATCCAAGGATCCGACGGGAAGGATTTGACGGGGCGACCATGGTCCCCCAGTCGGATACTTGGGTCCACCATTACCAGCCTCATCTGTCTTAAATGCACACCTGAGACACCCAAGTGGAGGAACTATGCCTTGTGCTTGTTAAAATGGCCGTCCTTAGAGTGTACACAAAACTTACCAACATTGACCAATGGAACCCAACCCAAATCGTGCGCGTATGCCATCTAACACATCACCAGATCCTGTCGTTCTATAGTCAAGGTTATTACAATTTGGTAAAAAAAAAATTGAGTCTGGTTGATTTTTTGCTGTTCCTTGTTCCCTATAATTCTCTCCGTTTGATGCGAGCCTTACGAGTGACTTTTGGGTAGGGGAAAATCAGCGAGGGGAATAGGGATGTTGATGGGATTCCATGTCTGCATAGTGGAAACCCTGATGTTTTGCAGGTAAAAACTCAGACAATAACACGTCTGACCATCAATTTTTGTGTATTGCTCTGGTTGCAACTAACTAGTAGTATGGATATAGGGTCTGTTTCATAAAATATTGAATTAGAACTGTTTAACCTTTCATCTAACCACATCCACCCCCGTAATTTACAAATCAACCATTTATATATCTAGACATCACACCAAAACTACATAAGAAATTTGAACCTGAGGACACCGTTGGATGGTGCATAATACACCAGCACTTCCAGAAATTATAAAACATTATTCATGTTCCAATTAAACTTTACTGTCAGTTTCTCCAGTTTAGTTAATTATACTTATTCAAAAAGTACAAAAAATGAGAAAAAAAATCTGGTAAACTCTAAAAAAAAAATTCTAAGTTCAAGGGCAGTAACTCCACCAAAAATTAACGCGTGGAACTTGATCTGTAAGTATCCATAACAAAGCTATATATGGAAATTGTTCTCAATATGTCAATCCACAATAAAAAAAAGTCTGGAAAATAATTCCGGACAGATGGACAGATGCAAACGCCACAACATAATACAACCGTTTTTATAAAGTGGGCATATAAAAAAATAGGTGAGAGATGTGGCCTGCAGGGTGTGCTAATGGAATTGTTGACGAATCATATGCCAATCCAAGATGGCTGCTGGCGGTCATATCTTTTAATAAAATTGAGAAAAATTTGATAATGTTTAAAATGTTTCAGAAAAATCAGTTCATAAATGTAGGTGCAGTTGTGAACAGAAGAATTTTTATATGGAATGACAAAGGTATAGGTGTACAGACTAGAGATGGGTGGTTAACTCAAAATTCGGTTCGATTTTGGTTTTGTTATCAAAACCGGAACTGAAACAATTACAGAAAACCTGTCATCGTGGTTTTCAACTTCAATGTTCAAAAACTGTAATCAGGCCTTCACTTCTCAGAATAAAGAGAGAAACAACCTAAAGTTGACCTCGTTTTCAAATTTCAAAGTCGCGATACCCCTTTTTCCGAACAGCTGCACTAATTGGTAAATAATATTGCGTTTGAGCATGGCATTTACTCCGAAAATAGGTTACAAAATTACTTCTTATGCCTCATGTTTTAAATGTTCATCTGTTTATCAAATGTAATTTCCTTTTGCAGAACTGGAACTTGTTCCACATTTATAATGACAAATAAATTTATTTTTACATGTAATTTTGAAAGCTTGTGTCAAAATCACAGTTGAAGTTGGATGGAAATTTAGGGTTACAACGACCTATATGAGCAACTTTTACTCGATAATATTTTTATGGTTGGCATAACTTGAGGGGGGGGGGGGGGGGGGGTAATTTTGCAACAGACTCAAGGCATACATCACTTTTCTTAAACTTGAAACTCTTGAGATAATTTATGCAAATACATTGTGCTCAGGAAATCAGAGTACCGGTAGAGGCTATTCACAGGTGCATTGCCCTGGAAAGGGAGTCCCTATGACACTGACTAGCACCAAATACATCTTCTTATATGCAAATGCAATGTACTGTTATATTTGTACAATGAAAACCAAAACAGAAAACTCGACTCTTTGAATGAAACCAAAACCGACATGAAAGTTAAAAAATTTATAGTAATTTATATATTTTTTATACTTACCAATGACCCAGACTTAGCTGGTGCTAACTCTTAAATTCTAGGGCCAAACACAAATTTTACCCCCCAATCCCCAAAATTTGCATCTAAAACCGAAAATTACATGTCCTATATGGTCCTCCATACCTTTCCTCCACTGCGCATGCGCAGTGTCAAGGAGGTCTCGAAATTGGCGCCAAAAGTCATTCTTACAAGCAGTGCCTGGAAAAGCGTTATGTACTCAGCGGGGAGGTATGAGTTCCCAACTCATGGGAGGGCCATCCCCGTCTGGGTCATTGGTAAGTATAAAAAATATATAAATTACTATAAATTTTTTAACATTTTTATACTGTACCAATGACCCAGACTTAGCTGAATAGTAAAAAGGTTGGAGGGCCTAGGACATAAAGCAATCCAATAACTCAACTATATATATACAGATTTATCCCCTCAAGGAGAAAGGAGAAATAGGCTTTACATGTATCTTTCTATTCTGCATCAAAACGAGAAAGACACAACACCATTCTGTACTTGAGCATAATAACATCACTGATGTCTATCAACCTCCAGTATAATCCATTATGGTAATTATTTTTAAAGGAAAGCCGATAAATAAAGTAGTCCAGATAAATGAGACTCTTAAATTCATTAAAAGTGACCGATAATTGTATATTAACGTCTGTATGATATGTGACATATACAAATACTATACACCGAGGTACACTTAAAAATATTACATAGATGAGTAAAAAATTATCTTTACACTTAAAAAATCATCCCGGTACCGACTAGAATTACTGACTCTAGGGGAGGTATTCCCTTGCTTTTCACTATAAAGCAGGTGACCTAAGGGAACACCCGACCCCCCCCCCCCCCCCCCTTCCCCTTGCCCTGGGTCAAATACCCCAGAGCGAAGAGGGCGGCAGCACAGAGTCACTGCCGGAACCAAAAGCCTACACAACTATAGTTGCAACTGTTTAGTGGACGACATTCTGAGCAACAGATAACGAAACTAAACAATGCCGGTCTCTAGAAATGGACTCAATATTTCTGAGGTATAAATTCGTGCAAGTGAAAGGCTAAAACCAATATGCAGCCGTCATTAGAACTGTAATAGCAACGCTATTAGCATGAGCCTCTGAAGTAGAAAGAACTCTTACTTCAAGAGCTAAAATCTTAATCGCAGACTGCTGTGTTGAAGATATTATCATAAGCAGTACTGAAAGCTAATAGAATCCATCTAGTTATAGAATGGACCGAAATGTGGAGGAAGCTTCCACAGCATAAGCCACAACAGACACCTGAATAGATTAATGCACGGTCTTTGTGGAGACAGAGGTGCTACCAACAGAATTGCATTGAGATTATTTAACTTAAGCAATATCTGCTGAATCAACGGCACTGAAGGATACCCATATCCTATTATCCTGTCTCACGAGATGGATAGAGTGTCAACTGCAAACGCTCGAGGATCCGAACATGTTGACACATACACTTGCAACTGATTGTTGAGATGCGTCGCAAATAAGTCCATCATTGGCCGCTCTCATAGGTAGCAAATCTGATATAAATACTCATTGTTAAAAGTCCATTTGACTGCAACAAGCGGCCCTCTCGTGAAAGGGAGTCCGCTAATACGTTCAGACGACCCGGAATACGACGAACCAATAGGAGAACTTGATGTTCTAGTACCAACAGAAGGATTCATTCCGTTACAGTGAATAACAGAATGGAATGAGTACCTCCCTAGTTCCGAAAATACGCTTATACCGTCGAATTGTCGGACAGAATTGCCTGTGGGCAATCTGGATAACATTCATGCAATGACGTTACGCAAGCCAAAATAACATCAATTCCTAATGTTTATGTGCTTGATTAGGAACTACCTGATCCCAAGGACCCTGGCACTTAAAAACAGTTGGGCTCAATGTTGGGTCCCAACCTATTTAACTGGCATCCGTCAAAACTGTAAAACTTGGATCCGGCAATTGCAGTGGAAGTTATTTCCCTGAATAAACCACTGAATATCTGCCCAAGTCTGAATCTGTTTCACTTGACTTACAAGAGGATGTACGTAACGAGTGAAAAAATCTTCACCCTCCAACTCTGTTCTTTTGGAGTCAAAAAGATTTGGAGAGGACAAGTGCGTAGCCGCCCCATTGGAATAAAATCCGCGGCAGCTCCACACAACCCTATCAGTCTGATGAATTCTCTCGCTGTAACTTTGTCTGAGTGAAGACAATAGCGAGCGTAACAACTGATTAATTTCGCTCTGGTTAACGGCAGAAGAACGAGATTGTTGTGCGTCTCAAAGCTCATTCCCAAGTGGGTGAATGACTTGGACGGCACCAGATCCGACTTCTCCTTGTTTATTATAAAACCGAGACGTCGGAGTAATAGAAGCAGATTCTGCACATCGTTCTGAAGCGTTAACTCGTTGCCGTACCTCTGAAGAATGTCGTCCAGGTAGGCCGACGTTACCGCAGACGAATGAGCTCGGAAATGTATCATTACCGAGTTCATTATTCGAGTGAAAGCTCAGGGCGCTAGGTTCAAACCAAAGCACATCGCTCGGAACTGATATACAACTCCTAGGACTGCGAAGCGCAGATACTTTCTGAATGTCGGATGTACCATGACGTGAAAGTACGCATCCTTAAGATCTATGCTTGTAACATAGTTGTTCACCCGAATACTCGCTCTGACTGATAGAATTGTCTCCATATAGAACTTCGGAGTGACGATCAGCTTGTTTATCCAGCTCAGATCTATGACTGGACGGAACGAGCCATCTGGTTTCGGAACCAGAAACAGATGGCTGTAGAAACCCGGTGCTTCCTGGTCTTCTACGACCTCTACCGCGTTCTTCTCCAGAAGAGACTGTACTTCTGATAGAAGAGCGTCTCTTTTCTGCGGATTTGACGGAAGCTGAGTCCATTTTGGACTTTGAGTTAATGGAGGCTTTTGTTTGAAGGATATTCTTAGTCCTTCCGAAATTATACCTCGAACCCAGGGGTCGTCCGTAATTGACGCCCAATTGTTTATAAAACTCGACAATCTTCCACCTACCGGAACACGATAGAGGTTCATACCATCACCTCCTGGACCTGCAAGGCTTGCGGAAGGAGAAACTATGTCCTCCACGACTTGCACTTCGCCCCGTCGACCTAGGGATGTCTGACCGGTTATCTCGGCCAGAATAACGTCCCCCACGTGAGTCGCTGCCTTGACGGTCTCTAGAATAAGACCTAGAGGATGCATAGGAACCTCTAAAGGAACTTCTCTTGGGCGCACTTGTCCCAGAAGTGCCTGTCTTACTCTTTCCTGCTGTATCCGACTTTTTAGAAGCGGATTTGAATAGCAGAGAATCCGAAGCTTTCTTAGTTATCTGATCATAGATTGCTGAAAGCTTGCCGTCGAAGAGAAGCTCTCCGGAGACCGAAGCGACTCTGAGAGAGTTTTTCACCTTACCATCCACGCGTGTGGATGTAGCTAGGGCCGCGTCACGTCTAACCAACTCCAGGTTTGCCACTGAAAGCGGAGTTATACGTGGAATAAGCTATTGCCCTTGAAAGAACTCTTAAGGAAGATAGTACATCCTGGAATTCTTTCCCTTCAAGGCGTAATGAAAACGCTTTAGTAAGGTGATCTGCGTACGATAATGCGTCTAAGATAACTCTGTTAGACATTATTGTCGTTTCCAACATCGCGGTTGAAATTGACATAGACGACGGTATAGATCATTCTAGACCTTCGACCTGATCGTCTAGACGCAGAGGAACTCTCGGTATGCCCTGTCCTGCCATTTCGAAATTATTCCTTGAATTGATGAAAGGCAGATGTAGAGCATTCGCCGATAAGAAACCTGACTTGCTCATTTTGGTAGCAAGCTTATATCTAGCGTCCTACAATAGTTCAAATGTTCTTGTGACATTATTGGACTGCGTCGGAAACTCAGGGACGATGTCCCTAAACCGATAAAATTATTCCGTGTCCAGTGACGCTAACAGTTTCTTATGCAGCATCGCAGCCTTTTGGTCCGACAGAACAACTTCTGAAAGATAATGCCGGATGATATCTACGGCAACTTTATGTTGTTCCGAAAGGGAAAAAAACAACTCCTCGGTATCCCTTTGCCATCCTGTCAGACCACTTGAAATTCTCGGTCGTCCGTACCTGATGCTTCAGCGGAGCGTACCGACCCAGCGTCGTCGGATAAATCCTGATCCGACAGAGATTCTGTCATCTGCTGGGATGCTGCGATAATTTGTGCTATTTGTAATAGCACATCCGTTATGGAGACCTGTGGAGCAGCGGTCTTACGTTACTTAGCCGCTGAAAGCTCCCAGGACGTTAACTCCTGCATATTTCTTATGCGAACGTCCAGAGTCTATAGGCCTCGTATTCCTGACTACCGGATGGCGTGACCTGTTCGCCGTGAAATCCTTGGTCGCCGAGACTGGCTAGATAACAGTGGTCACGTAGTCAAGGTGCGGTCGTGTGCGCTGCCGTGAGGATGAGGAAGCCATTAGAGCAGTCTCTCCAGACTGTCTATATAACGGAGCGTCCCGAGCGGTGGACGTATGCTCCGAATGAGAAACATTTGTACCACAAAATCTGTTCTCAGATGTTGTTGTACGAGAGAGGGACCTCTCTCACTTGCAGCCTGGGTGGACCTGGACGAGCTAGGAACCGGACTTAAAGGCTTCCTCCGTACCCTCCTCGTATCCATCATCACTGGGTGTGCACGTAGTATATTTTATAGTGCTCGCATCACCCAAATCTCCTTCCTGGACCGCAACAGACGAACCCGGTTACCGAATCATTCGATGAATGGACGCTACACCGGGCGAGCTAGCGGACGCCAAAGCCATCGATCCTACTTGGGACCTCTTAGGCAATTGACGTAATATCATGAGCACTTATCCGCTAGCTCTTCATTTGACTGTGACGATGGAAGCACACTTTTTGAAGACATCACAGAAAATCACCGCATTCTTATTCCTGAATGAGGCCTGTGGAGCCGTGATTTACATAATATCCACTGGCAGATCCAGGGACGTTCATTCCTGCATTTATATAATATGCGAACATCCCATCAGGAAAGACCTCATATCCTTGGCTAACAGATGAAGTAACCTGGTCGACAATATTCCCTGGTCGGCAAAGCAGGAGCTCTAGGAATGTTCATTCCTGCATTTATATAATATGCGAACGTCCCCTGGAACTCTGTGGTCACAAGCCAAGGTGCGGTGGTGTGTGTTGACATGAGGATGAGGAAGCCCATAACACAGCCAGTTTGGACTGTGTATGTGACGGAACGTCCCGAACAGGAGGATTGGACGCATGTTCCGACTAACAAACAAACATACAACAACATTGCGGCTCAAATGTAGTTGTAAGAGAGAGGGGGCCTCTCTCACTCGCGGTCCGGATAGACCTGGACGAGCTAGCTACTAGACTGACAGGCTTCCTCCGTACTATCCTCGGATCCGTCGTTGCTGGGTGTGCACGTTCCAAGTTTATAGTGCTCGCATCACCCACACTGCTTCCCAGAACCGTAACGGACAAACCCGGCTGCCGAGCCATTCGATGAATGGTCGCTACACCGGGCGGACTAGCGGATGATCAATGCCTTTGATCCTACATGGGACATCATCGGCAATTGTCGTATTAACCTGAGCACTTAGCTGCTAGCCCTAACACTGCAACGACGGAGACACACTTGTTGAAGACATCACGAAAACATCACTCTGAATTCTGAAAAATAAAATGATAATACAGAGTGACCTTACGGAGAGAGGACCGGTATGGACCCCTCCCCTAAAACACAATACTGTGACACATGCCTCCAACGTTGTCATTTCAATCAACACACACAGAGCAGGAATTAGTGCGAATACATTTAACCTGAGAATTAGAGGAAGATATCCTCGCATTATAAATAAAAAAATTTTTTTTTTTTTTTTTTTATCAATAAAAAATACACAGTCATATTAGTCGCACCATCCCTTGAAATAAAGATACATAATATAACATAATCCATTATAATCTTTGAAAGAAAATAATTTTCAAAAAAAAATTTTTTGAAAAAATTTTTCAGAAGAGCCCAAGTTCCCAATGGGAACAACGAGCCCAAATGTATCCCAAAAAGCCTAAGTGTGGACAAAAATTTTTAAAACATTTCAAAAAATTAATGCAACACTTACATACAATATTAATGTATCTTGCTATGTCTAAACTAATGTAAGGACAAGAAATCACTATCAGCAGTAACCGTTGTCAATGTAAACAAGAAGTTGTACAAAAACCGGAAACATGACTCCAGGCACTGATAAACATGGCCCGAAATCAGTTACCAATTTAAACACTATCTGATGCAAAACAGAGATTTCCATAGAAGAAACTGCAGAACATCAGATGGTAGATGCAGATCACAATGCCTAAACACCCAAGCGTGAGGACGTCAACATGGGGAAAAGAACAGAAATTCATTCTGTTACGAAGCCAAAACTCCCAAGAAATTTTAGTAATAATATTACAGAAAATATGCCAAAAGCATGGGAGAAAAGCAAGGGGGGAATAAAGGAAAGGGAGAGAGGCAACACTGATCAAGCAGTGGAACTTTCATAGCAAGAATGATAACAACAGGCTCATGCCTCAAAATTAGGGAACATAACATAATTTCATAAAAAAATTTAAGTTACAGCCCTGATTATTTCCTGCCACTGAATTTTCCTCTCATCCTTCTATTTCCTCTTTAGATCCACCATTTCTCTCATATTTATGTGTCTGGCATCATTTAAACTGAGATTTACAAGCACAAATATCAGTTAGATGTGAACTGATGAAGGGCCAAACAAAGAATGACTTTTGGCGCCAATTTCGAGACCTCCTTGACACTGCGCATGCGCAGTAGAGGAAAGGTATGGAGGACCATATAGGACATGTAATTTTCGGTTTTAGATGCAAATTTTGGGGATTGGAGGGTAAAATTTGTGTTTGGCCCTAGAATTTAAGAGTTAGCACCAGCTAAGTCTGGGTCATTGGTACGGTATAAAAATTTTGAAAACCACCCATGTCTAGTACAGTTATAGCATGATGACAATACTGCTGCCACTTCTTCAAAGTGAGGGCATACTGATTTCAGCACATGACACATCATTGCAAGATGTACACACAAAGTTGGCTACCCTTCTAACAAGATGTACACACAAAGTTGGCTACCCTTCTAACAAGATGTACACACAAAATTAGCTACCCTTCTAACAATTGTTTAACTGGTAAAGATGATATGAATGACATCTGTAGAATTCACAACATTTGAGTTGTACAACCTGCACTTCAGAGTGAAGCCCAAATATGGGATTCCAGCACTCAACCAGTTAAGATTTCCTAACAAGCACAGTCAGCCATGCATTAAAGAGCACAGTGATCTGATATGCTACAAAAATAACCCCCTCCCCCCACCCCTACTCAGCTCTTCTGCTGATACACATTTAGCGTAACACGTGCAGCCGGTTATGCAGTACAGTCATTTGACCGGTTCCAGATTTTTACAAGTTCTGGGTCAAGACGATTTGAAGAGGCCACGAAAAAACAGAGGTAGGTATTTTTGGAAAAACCAAGGTGTCACGAGTTAGCTATGTCAATTTTCTTCAAAATGTAGTAATTACATTTACTTTGAATAGCGCCGATGTAAATAAGTGTTACCTTTTTCAAAGCCATGTTGTCAACTCTCCTAAATTCGTGGCGCAAAAAAACTGCTTGGGAAGGTTCGATGAATTGAATAATGGCGATAAGATGAGGTGGCGAAAACATTCTGGCATTTTCCTACAGCAAAATCATTCCCCTTTCCGACTTCAATTCGTAGAGACTAACTCATTTTCATTTTTTTTTTAAATTTTGCGTTTTCGTGAAACCGTGATTTTACCAGTTCTGAACCAGCACATTCTTCAACTCCAAAAATTGTTTATTTTTAGAATGTGGAAAAACCATACTAAAATGTAAAAATTTTTGGACTTCAAAGTTATCTGTCCTTGAGGCATGATTCTTTCTGTAATTTCAAACATTTTTACTTGTCTGACCATCTCTGATTGACCCAGGGGCATAGTCAGGAATGGGGGGGGGGGGGGGGGAGGGTACAAAATGGAGGTTGAACAACTTGGAGCCAACTCTCATAATATACCAAATATGATCACTGTTGTCTGAATTGATGGCAAGGGAGAGCATGGTTATGAAATAGAGAGGTGGTGTTGGGCAGGGGATTCAGGGTTGGTCCCTGGAAAATTTGTTTTCAGAAAAGGCAATAGTAGTATAGTTCGCACCTATTAACCCCCATCAACAGGATCTCATGCAGGATCTCACGTGACTGGGGGCCGCCATCTTGGTTGTCATGATAGCATGTGAGCGGCCATCTTGTGACATCATCCCCATTGTGATATGTGGTGTTACTGCGCATGTGCAGCGTGTGTTGTTATGGTAATACATGGTTCCGTCGTCCATTTTGGTTATTGGAGGCCGCCATCTTGGTTTCTATGGTAGATGATGGCGGCCCCCAGTCATGTGACTATGACGTCATGTGAGATCCTGCATGAGATCCTGTTGATGGGGATTAATAGGTGCAAGCTATACTACTGGCAATGCAGAGAGTATGATTATGGGGCACTACATGGTCGAAATGGGTGGACTCGCCACCACCGACACCAGGTCAACTCTGTCCAGGGTCAATTCACCCCCAGGTCAACTCACCCTAGGTCAAGTCACCCCAGCTCAAATTGCTCAGATCAACACACCCACACTAAAGATCAGATGGGAAAATAAGTGAGTTTGATCCATGGGCGTACAGCCCGGGGGTGCAAGGGAGACAACTGCCCCTCTTAATGCAGGCAGTTTTGCCACAAATTTTGGGTCCCAATAAGGGCAAAAGAACTCCTAATTGATGTGATTATAAAGTAATTGAAAGACGTTTTATAAATTCTATAAACTACTGGCACTGTCATAATGCCAACACATATATTTACTGTGAATTTCTGTAACTATCAAAGTGTCCACACATAGAAAATGACGGTCAGCTGCCTGCACATAGAAATGACTGTTTCAAAGTGACCATGGAGTAATACATTTGAAACTAAAAGTCCTGTCATAAAATGGACACTTATGATATCTGTTGCCATCCTAGAATTACTCAAAATTACCCCTATTATAAATCATCTGATGCAAAAGCAAGGTTTCAGTCAATACACCTCTGAGTAAATCTGTAGGTGCATTGGCTGAAACATCATTGTTTGTGTATTTGTCATATGTACAAAATTTATTATCTTCACTAAATATTGTTAAATCATGCAGATAAGCATGCACATAAGCGTGCTACTTGAGCACAATTTATGATGGGATTTATAGTTTCAAAGGTATTGACAGAATATATTGCTTATATTTATATAAACAATTTTTAAATTATCAAGTCCCCGCATAAAACACAGAGATTACTCCCTTATTCTGTGATTATTAGTAATTGTGATGAGAGTATATTATTTTTGTATTTTATTTATTATGTTGTTAAGTTTCAAAATATGAGAAGATATCTCAAGTTTTTTTACTGACTTTATAACTTTTTCTGTCTGTTTTGCGAAAAACTCCAGTTTTTTTTTTTTTTTTAAATAAATTGGTAATTTGTTTAAAAAATATTTCCTTCGTTTTTTCACTTCTTTCTTTACTGATGATGGCGGTGGTTGTGGTTGGGGGGGGGGGGGGGGGGGGGGGGGCACCAGAAGTGTAATTGCCCTTGATTTATTTCTTGAGGTAATATATTTCTGCCCGGTTGCTAATCGGGAATACAACATAATGTCATATGGCCTATTTTTGATCAGTCAAATGCACCCCAAACTTTGTCCTCTTCTTCCGGCAAAACAAGACTTCTTTACCTTCGTAAACGAGCACTGCATCGCTTTCCAGTATGCCACACTAGCATGTCTGTCTATTGGCATAGCAAGGATTTCTTAGTGGGGGAAGTCTGAGTAAAAGGTGATTTGGGTGTCTACATTTTAGGGGGTGGGGAAGGCACAATGAATCTGTAGTCCAGGGGGGAATCTCCTCCCGAAATATTCATTTCCGTCTCCTCCAGAAATATTATTTATGTTTGCTCCTAGGTGGCTTTTGGCAGCATTTCTGACCTAGAATGTGCTGAATATTCACATTTTCTTTATAACTTGCAACCACATTTTATCCAAGAATGGCACCATAAGCTACCTGAAAGCAGTTAGCAATAAAAAGAAGGGAGGAGTGTGACTCTACCCCCACCCCCTCAGTGTGCACACACCCATTAAGCTTTCTCACTGAGAGACCTTGGTCTAGGAATCCTGTGTCACTACTATCCTCACCACCCCCATCCTCCATCACTACCAAACAAAACACCCAATGGCAAAATGCAATTTCTCACCCAAACCCATTGATACCAGAGAATATGTTAGGCTGGAAGAGACATCTCTATGGCGACGAGTTAACAGTAGGGCGAGAATGGCACTGCTACGAGGTGACTGGTGATCTTCTCACGACCTTGACTTGTGCAAATTGTGGGTACACAAAAGAATAATCTCATCAGTTTCGCTGGAAATTAATTGCATCAGTTCGGGTTAATAAAAAAAAATGCATTCAAATATCATCAGTTTGGTTGAAATTACAAGATTTCTTTCGATTTTAACTGATAATTATGTTGTTTTTAATCAAAGAAAACGAATGATTCGGAATTCATAAATCGGTTCGAAATAGGTCAAATCACATCGACAAAAAATCTCAACTTTGTGAGCTGTGGACAAAAAATAACTTCCAAAGCTCAATTGTTGCTGTTTCGTGAGATGTTGAACTACATTTAAATAGCTACTGGATTTTAATTCAATTATGTTTCAATGGAAAAATGCGGGACTATTCAAATGTGGTTCGGAACCGGTCAAATGTCTGCAGGTGGCAGAATGACCTGATTTTGATATGCAACAAACCCCCATCCCCAGGTGTTCTGATACACATTTATCAGGTCTAGGATAACCAAGGAAAGGCATCCCCCAACAAATGCTAATGCCATCTGCATCATAGCATAAGCAACAACACAAGAGAGCAAAAAAGACCATATAATTAGCCGGACTGCCAAACAGACAGAAGCAAGACTACACACACAAGTGCAACATCATGGGAGGACCAGTCCCCACCTTAGTCCAACAAGGCCAATAACTCTTGAAAAAATTCTTTAACACATCTGGTTTGAAACAGTATTCATGATATTATAACCAAAGAGCTGTTATTAAATTTAGGGAAATGTTTTCTTCAAAATGTTATGACATGAAATGGGGAAGGAGAGACAGATGATGGAACCCATTCTTATATCCACCTGCAACTAAGTGGCAGGGGATAATAATGAATAACACCTCTCCCAACTGATGCCATTAAACTGACATGGAAGATATAATACACGTTCAAAGGACTGAGGAACAATTATAATACCAAAGCATAACAGAAAAATATTAAATAGTCCAATCCAAAATAATTCTGGCAAATATAATGTCTTACCGACACACAAGTTCCCATGTTTCTCCATCAATATCATCTTGTTCTTCTCTGTAGATATACAGATTGACATCAGTATCCTGAAAATATAAATATTTCATTCATTACTAAACTGGTTGAGTGCTAGAAGCCACTATCAGGTCTCTACTGAAAAGAGCTAAAAGCCACTGTAGTGGCTTTATAATGTTTGCACTAATTTGTTGTTGGCTCGGCAGAAGAATTATTATTTATTTATTGGTGTTTAAGGTCATATACTTTCACACAATGGCTAATCATGACGACATGGAGATAAAGTCAAGGCTCAGACAATCGTTTATACCTCATGTTGCCTATTTTAGAGGACTTGCACCCCAAGCATTAGTGACTGGGTCCTATTTTACCTGTGAAAAAGAGCTTGTTTAAAACAGTAAACAAGCACTCAGCAGAAGAAATGAAAGTGTCAATGACACTGTAGCTTAACTTGACTGTGTATTGTGTTTGATGAAAAGGATAATGTTCAATGTTTATGAAAAGATTATAAAATACAAGAATTGTGATAACTGAGAATATGTTAATTTCTGTTTCCTGTATAGCAGCTATATTTTCAATAAAAATAATTTGAGGTGTAGACTGTTCTAAAGAATTGAGGGGTGGGTTAAATATGACCCTCACAGTTAATGTATGTCAAGTAAAGTTACCAAGTTACAGTGAAATTATTCCAAAACAAGTCATCCTATCAAGTTACAATGAAATCCATTCATAAATACAGCCTGTGACTGTGCTAAAGGTTTTCGGGCTTCGGGCCTGTGTAGCCATCACGGCTGAACGATCACAACCAAAAGGGGATGTCCTCATCTAGACATTATACTGAGTCATCCTACCAAGTTACAATGAAATCCCTTCACAAAAATGACCTGTAGTCTGTGTTAAAGGTTTTTGTGTTTTGGGCTTGGTTGAATGATTGTGACCAAAAGGGGACGTTCTCATCTAGACATTATCTGGAGTCATCCTACCATGTTACAATGAAATCCCTTCATAAATATGAGCTGTAGACTATGCTAAAGGTTTTAGTGCTTCAGGCTCCTGTCGCCGTCATAGTTGACCAATCATAACCAAAAGGAGACGTTCTCATCTGGACATTATATGGAGTCAGTCATCCTACCAAGTTACAATGAAATCCCTCCATAAATACGAACTGTAGACTGTGCTAAAGATTTTTGGGTTTTGGGCTCAGGCAGCCATCACAGTTGACAGATCGTGACCAAATGGGGAAGTTCTTATCTATTCATGATATGGAATCATCCTACCAAGTAACAATGAAATCCCTCCGTATTAAATATGACCTGTAGACTGTGCTAAAGGTTTTGGGGTTTGGGACTCGGGCAGCCATCACGGTTGACTTATCACGACCAAAAGGGGACGTTCTCATCTGGACATGACCTCAAACCTGCATATGAAATTTCATGACGATCGGACAAGAACTACAGGGTGCCAAAGGAAAATGTGAACAGACTTACAGACTAACAGATTTCTGCATGCATGATGGCAATAGCTTATCTTGACTTTGTCAAGCTAAAAATATTAATATAAAATTGTTTTGTTACAATTTAATGGAGAGTGCCAACTGGCACTCTCCAATAAATTGCAACAAAACATATATTTATGAGCAAAATTGTGCTAAACTAAGGCTCATGTTGCTATGACTATTGAAAAGTAATTCAGCACTCTACCAGTTAATATTCAGCAGAGCTCTATTTCAGCATTGTAGTTTGGAACGGTTTAATTACATAGTTTTCACTGCAAGCTTCCCTGCTGTTTCTCGGCTGATGATAGGAACTGACAATTTCTTCTGACACTTGCAGATACTGTAAAGCATCATTTTAAAACAAATCATCTGATAGCTTTAACAGAAACAAATCCAAGATGGCTACTGGCAGCCATGTTTTTCAACAAAATTCAGAAAAATTCAATAGCTCCCATTCTAGACATCACACCAAAGCTACATGTGAAATTTGAAAAAGATTGGGTGAGAGATGCGGCCTACAGGGTATGCTAATGGAATTGTTGACAATTTATATGCCAAATCTAAGATGGCCACTGCTGGCCTTGTTTTTTAACAAAATACAGAAAAATTCAATACCTCCCATCTAGACATTGCCCCAAAGCTACGTATGAAGTTTGAGACTGATTGGGTGAGAGCTGCGACATCTAGGGTGTGCTAAAGAATTGATGGACAATTTATATCCAAATCCAAGATTGCCACTGGTGGACATGTTTTTCAATGAAATTCGAAAAAAATCGATAGCTCCCACTATACATTGCCCCAAAGCTACATATGAAATTTGGGGCTGAACAGATGAGAGCCACAGCCTGTAGAGTATGCTAAAGGAATTGTTGGACAATTTATATCCAAATCCAAGATGGCTTCTGGCAGCAATGTCAACAAAAATCAGTAAAATTCCTTAACTCCCATCTAGACATCACTCCAAAGCCACATATGAAATTTGAAAAAGATTGGGTGAAAGATGAGGCATGTAGGGTGTGCTAATGGAATTGTTGTCAATTTATATGCCAAAGTCAAGATGGCCATTGGCGGTCATGTTTCTCACTGAAATTCTAAAAAATTTGACAGCTCCCATCTAAACATTGCCCCAAAGTTACATATGAACTTTGAGACTGATCGGATGAGAGCTGCGACCTGTAGGGTGTGCAAAAGGGATTGATGGACAATTTATATCCAAATCCAAGATAGCCACTGGCAGCCATGTTTTTCAACGAAATTAAAAAAAAGTTAAAAAATTTATAGTAATTTATATATTTTTTATACTTACCAATGACCCAGACATAGCTGCTGGTGCTAACTCTTAAAATATAGGGCCAAACACAAATTTTGCCCCCCAATCCCCAAAATTTGCATCTAAAACTAAAGAAAACATGTCCTGAGAGGCCCTCCACACTTCGCCCCTACTGCGCATGCGCAGTGTCAAGGACGTTCCGAAATTGGCGCCATTTATCATTCTAATAACCAGTGCCTGGTAAGCGCTATGTACTCAGCGGGGAGGCAAGAGTTCCCAACTCCTGGGAGGGCCATCCCCGTCTGGGTCATTGGTAAGTATAAAAAATATATAAATTACTATAAATTTTTTAACATTTTTATACTGTACCAATGACCCAGACATAGCTGAATAGTAAAAAGGCTGGAGGGCCAAGGACATAGAGCAAAATGGAATACGCTCAATAAAATAAAATAGAGTCATCCCCTGTAGGGAAAAGAAGTAATAGGCCTTACATGTATCTTTCTTATTTATGATAAATTAGAAAGATACAACACCTTCCAAAAATTGAGCTTCATACATCCATGTACTCTATTAATATCCAATAATCCTTATACTAATAATTTTTAAAGTAAGCCAATAATAAAGTAAGTCTAGAGAATAGAGACTCTTATACTCCTAAAAGTGTGTGAGAATTGCATAATCATGTCCGTTGACATATGCAATATTCAAAAGCTATACTTTAAAAACTAAGACTTGAATGAATTTTATAAACTTAAACTTCTCACTAAACAACCATCCCAATAACAGCTCAGAATTACTAACTCCGGAGGAGGTATCCCCTTGTTTTCATAGTAAAAACAGGTGACCCAAGGGAACACCCTCCCCCCCCCCCCTTTTTCTTGCCCTGGGTCAAATAGCCCAGAGCGAAGAGGGCAGCCGAACGGAGACACTGCCGAAACAGACAGCCTACCTAGCTATAGTAGCAACTGTTAAGTGAATGACATTCTGAGCAGTAGATAATAGACCTAACAATAGAGGCCTCCAGAAATGGACTCGATATTTCTGAGATAAAATTCATGAATGGATGGCTGAGCGCAATGAGCAGCCTTCAAAAATCTATAATAGCAACACTATTAATGTAAGCCCAAGAAGTAGAAGAACTCTTACTTCATGAGCCGAAATCTTAAGCACAACTGCTAAGCCAATGATATACCATAAGCAGTACGCTAGTTAATAGAATCCATTAACAATAAAATGGAGCGTAACGTCCTTCTACTAGACATCAAAGACAGAAGAAGCTTACGCCCTTGTAATAAACAGATATCTGTTTATAATACATAAACTGTACCCGGAAAGAGTAAAGGCCTATGCCCATACGAAGACGGAAGGACCTTAAAATAATAGGTTCCGGATAATAGGAGCCTAACTCTTATGCAACAATCCAACCTAAATAGTAACGGAAGTATTGATTCCGAAACTATGAAAGTGAAAATCATCCATCGATAGTGCATGAAACTCACTGACTCTACAGTAAAAGAGAAACCAACAGAATTACTGTAAAAAAGGTCAGAATTTGAAAACTACTGTTTCCAGAGGCTCAAATGATTACTTAGCTAAATAAGAACCTGAAGTTAAAATCCGTATAGGAATTTAATCTAAAGATTCTAAGTCTATTTATCAAAAAGTTACTAACTGACTTAGATAAAGAGACAAAAGACTCAATTGTAAACTATCGTAGAGTGCATAGGTATGAGGTAACATAAACCTATAACCTAAATAACAACAGGCTGCAGTAGATCTTGTGAAACAAGTATACTAAAAAATAGCAATGAGTAGTATGGAGGGATCAACCATGTGAACATAATGATCCCTACACCACGACGGAAGAGCCTCCACTTTAGACGCATAGAATAGCGAAGAAGAGGATCTCCTATAGTAAGAAATCGCGTCCAAAGCTCGTCCAGTACAGTGCTTACAATGCAATACGGACCACACAACGGAATACATGAAGGTTGCGACCTTGCTGGTTGTGATAAAGATGACACGATTTACCCAGTGAAAAAAGATCCTCACATAGAGGAAGATTTCACGTTAAGATCCACAGTAGACGAGAGAGTAAATTACTCATGATCTCTGTGAAGATAGAGATGCTATCAACAGAAATGTATTGTGGTTGTTTATCTTAGCAATACCTGCTAAAACAACAGCGCCGGAGGATACGCGTATCCTATCATTCCGTCCTATAGATCAATAGAGCGTTAACAGTATTAGCTCAGAGATCTGGACAGGCCAACACATACGTCTGCAATTGATTAGCAAGCTGTGTCATAAATAAAACATCATTGGGCGCTCCCATAGATAGCAAATCTGATTGAATACTTGTTTGTTGAGAGTCCATTCTGACAGCAACAAGCGACCCGTAAGAGAACGGGAGTGCGATAAAACAATCAGACGACCCAGAATATGACGGACCAAAACTGAACTTGGTGTACTATAACCAACAGACGGATTCTTTCCATTAAATTGAATAACGGAAACGAAAGAGTGCCTCCCTGGTTCCGGAGATACGCCACTACTGTCGAATTAAAGGACAGGAATTTGGGCATGCGTTTCTGAATAATGTTCATGCAATGACATAAAGCAAGCCTAAAAAACATTATTCCGCGGAAGTTAAACTGATAGCTAAAAGACTGCGGAACCCAAAGACCCTGGCACTTCGAATCCGTAGGGATCAGTATATATCCCAATCTGTTTGACTGGCAACCGTCATAACAGCCACACTCGGGTCCGGCAACTGCGGCGGCACTCTCTGAGTCAACCACCGAATGTTTGCCCCAGTCTGAATCTCTTGTAACACTAGATAGACAAGAGAATGTATAAATCAAGCAATTCATGGATTGCCGGAAAGTTGCCGTCGAAGAGAAGCTCCTCCGAGAACGAAGCGACTCTGAGAGAGTTCTTAACCTACTATCCACGTGTGGATGTAGCTAGGGCTGCATCACGTCTAACCAACTCCCGTAAATCTTTTCTTGAAGACGTAATGATAACGCCTCAGTAAGGCGGATTACGTATAATAAAGCGTCTAAGTTAAGTCTACTATACATAATGTCGTTCCCAACATTGAAATTGGAAAAGACATAAACGGCGAAAAAGAATATATGCAGTCTTTAATCACACCGTCTAGACGCATATGAACTCTCGGTATGCCCTGCTCTGCCAAAATAAACTATATGTAAAAAAGATAAAATGGCAGAAATGAGCAACGCGGACAAGAAACTAAACTATCATGCTTAGTAGCAAGCTTGTATATATATATATAAATATATAGCGTCGAAAAATAAAACACATGTTGTAATGACAATATTGGACTGCGTCGGTAAGTCAGGGACAAAGTCCCTGTACCGATCGAAAAATCCGAGTCCAATGACGCTATAAGTCTCTTATCCAAGATCGCAGCAATGAAGTCCGAAAAATAATCACTGGAAGAAATGCCAGAAGATATGAAAGGCATCTTCCGATACTACTAAAGGGAAAACTCGAAATCTTTCGAATCCCTTTCGCCATCCTGTCGGACCCTATAAAGCGTTCGGTCGTCCGTAGCTTGATGCAACCGCGGACCGCACCGACCCAGCGCCGTCGGATAATTCCTGATTCGACCGAGAAACCGTCAATTGCTGGGATGCTGCGAAACAACTGTGCTAACTCGGATAGCACGTCCGTCACTGAGGCCTGAGGAGCAGCGGTCTTACGATGCATTGCCGCAGGAAGCTCCGAGATCGTTACCCCGTGCATACTTCCAATATGCGAGCGAACGGAGTGTATAGGCCTCGTGTCCCTTGGCTACCGGATGGCGCGACCTATTCGCTGTGGAATCACTGAATGCCGAAACTGATCGGATACTCGAGGTCACGTAGCCAATGTGCGGTCGTGTGCCCTGCTGTGAGGATGAGGAAGCATTAAAGACAGTCTCTCGGACTGTCAATATAACAGAGCGTCCCGAGCAACGGACATATGCTCCGAATGTAAAATATCTGAACCACAACATGCGGTCCCCTATGTTGTTGGCTTCCTCCGATCTGTCCTCAATCTGCCGTCACTGGGTGAGTACTAAAGTAATTAAAGTGCTCGCATCACCCAAATCTCCTTCCTAAACCGCAACGGACGAACCCGGCAGCCGAACCATTCGATGAATGTACGCTACACCGGGTGAGCTAGCGAATGTCACTCCGTAAGCGATAGACATATTCCATGAGCACTTATTGCCGCTAACTCTTCATTAACTATGACGACAGAGGCACACTTTGAAAGACATCTCCATAACTCTTCGAACAAGAAACCAGAAATGCTTGGATAGCAAGCATAAAATAATAATATATATAGCATCGTTCAATAATTCGAAAGTTTGTGTGACATTATTGGACTATGTCGGAACTGAGGGACGATGTCCCTGAACCGAACCAAAAATTTCTAAGTCCACCGACGCTATCAGTTTCTTATCCGGCATCGCAGCATATGTTGTTCCGAAAGGGAAAGCTTGAAATCCACCGAATCCTTTTCGGTATCCCGTCGGACCGGATGAAACTTTCGGACGTCCGTACCCGCTTCCGCGGAGCGTCCCGACCCAGCATCGTCGGATAAAATATATGCGGCAGATACAGTTGATGCTGGGATGCTGCGATAAACTGTGCTAATAAGGAAAGCACGTCCGTTCCCGAGGCCTGTGCAGTAGCGGACTTACGATGCATTGCCGCTGGAAGCTCCGTGTACGTTGACTCCCGCATACTTCCTATGCGAACGTCCAGAGTCTGCAGGCCTCGAGTCCCCGGCTACCGACCCAGCACTGTCGGATAATTCTCGATCCGACACCGTTCCTGTCGGCTGCTGGGATGCTGCGATAAGCTGTGCTATGTGCACAAGAATGTCCGGCGTCGAGACCTGCGGAGGCGCAGTCTATCGCTGCTTCGCCGAGGGCAGCTCCGCATCAGATGGCTCCCGCATACTTTTCCTATGCGAACGTCCGGAGTCCATCGGTCTCGAATCCCTGGCTGCCGGATGGTGTGACCTGGTCGCCGAAGAATCCTTGATCGGCGAAGCTGGTAATATATCGGCGGTCACGCAGCCAAGGTGCGGTCGTGTGCGCTGACGAGAAGAGGAAGCCTTAGCAGTCTCAGCGGACTGCCTATACAACGGAGCGTCCCGAGCGACGGACGTATGCTCCGCTAACGACACATTTGTACCACAACATCTGGGGCCAGATGTTGTTGAACGAGAGAGGGGCCTCTCTCGCTTGCCGTCCGGATGGACCGGAACGAGCTATGAACCGGACTAAAAGGCTTCCTCCGTTCTCCCTCCGATCCGCCGTCACTGGGTGTGCATTAAGTTAATTTTATAGTGCTCGCATCACCCCAAAATTCCTTCTAGACCGCAACGGACGAACCCGGCTGCCGAACCATTCGGTGAATGGACGCTACACCGGGCGAGCTAGCGGACGTCAAAGGCCGTCGAATCTACTAGGGTCCTCTTAGGCAATTGGCGTATTACATGAGCACTTTTCCGCTAGCCCTTCATTAATTGTGACGACGGAGGCACACTGTTGGAAGACATCACAGATACATCACCCTAATCTTGATCGTCTGAAATAGAAATTGATAAAGTAGAGTGACCCTGCGGGGAAAGGACCGGAGTGTCCAAATCCCCAACAACATACCGTGACATACGCTTCCCATATTGTCATCGAAATCATACGATACAGAACCGGAGTTAATGCGAGTACACCGACCACATATAGAATGATAATAAGGTCAGAGGAAGACTTCCTCTTAAAACAACTGATCAATATCCTTTCAATGTGAAAAGAAACAAGTCCTGGTACTCGCACTAACCCCTGGCAATCAAAATACATAATAATAATATGATCCATTAATATAGAAAAAATAATTGAAATCAAAATATTTTGAAAAAATATTTTTTCAGAACAGCCCAAGTTTCTGAAAAGTAACGTTGAGCCCCAATGGATCCCAAGCCTAAGTGTGGACAAAAATTTTAAAAATATTTTAAACAATTTATTCAACACTTACGAACAATAATAATGTATCTAGTTATGATTAAAATAACATAAAGATATTATTATTTAGAAATCCCCCCCTCACACAGAGGGCTGTTGAAAATGTAAACAATGAGTGTAAAAACACTAAAATAAGACTCCAGGCACCCAGGCCCGAAATCAGTTACCAAAAATACACCATCTGATGCAAAACAGAGACTTCCAGGGAAGAAACTGCAGAACATCAGATGGTAGATGCAGAACACAACGCCTAACCACCCGTAGGTGAAGACGTAAACATGGGGAAAGAACAGAATTCATTCTGTTATTCAGCTAAACTCCCAAGAAATTTTAGTAATAATAATTACAGAAATTATGCCAAAAGCATGGGAGAATAGCAAGGGGGAACTTAAAGGACAGGGAGAGAGGAAAAACACTTGAAAAAACAGTGTAACTAAATAATCAGAATGACAACAAAATGGCTGCTGCCTTGAAAATAGGTAACTTAACATAATTTCATTAAAAAATTTTAAGTTACAGCCCTGATAATATTCTGTCACACATTCTTTTCCTCTCCTCCTTTTCTATCCTCCTTAGAATCACCATTTCACTAATATTTATGTGTCTGGCATCATTTAAACTGAGATTTAAAAGCACAAAGATCAGTCAGATGTTAACTGATGAAGGGCCAAACTTAGAAAGATAAATGGCGCCAATTTCGGAACGTCCTTGACACTGCGCATGCGCAGTAGGGGCGAAGTGTGGAGGGCCTCTCAGGACATGTTTTCTTTAGTTTTAGATGCAAATTTTGGGGATTGGGGGGCAAAATTTGTGTTTGGCCCTATATTTTAAGAGTTAGCACCAGCAGCTATGTCTGGGTCATTGGTACAGTATAAAAATATTGACAGTTCCCATCTAGACATTGCCCCAAATCCACATATGAAATTTGGGACTGATCGGGTGAGAGCCATGGCCAATAGGGTGTGCTAAAGGAATTGTTGGACAATTTATATCCAAATCCAAGATGGCTTCTGGCAGACATGTTTTTAAACAAAATTTAGAAAAATTCAATAGCTTCCATCTAGACAACACACCAATTGCAAAGCTACACATGAAATTTGAAAAAGATTGGGTGAGAGATGTGGCCTGTAGGGTGTGCTAATGAAATTGCTGACAATTTATATGCCAAATCCAAGATGGCGATTGGTGGCTATGTTTCTCAATGAAATTCAGAGATAATCAACAGCTCCCATCTAGACATTCCCCCAAAGCTACATATGAAATTTGTGACAGAACCGGTGAGAGCTGTGACCTATAAGGTGTGCAAAAGGACTTGTTGGACAATTTATATCCAAATCCAAGATGGCCACTGGCAGCCATGTTTTTCAATGAATTCAAAAAGAATCAACAGCTCCCATCTTGACATTGCACCAAAGCCACATATGAAATTTGGAACTGATCAGGTGAGAGCTTTGCCTGTAGGGTGTGCTATAGGAATTGTGGATGGACAGATGGACATACGTACATATGTATGGACATATGGATGTATGGATGGACAGCAGATCACAATCCATCCAATAGCTCATACTTGAAGTTGTCAAGTTGAGCTAAAAAGGATGGCGGATTTTCGAATGGGACGTTTCAGTCTTGTGTTTCCTTCTCCATTGTTTGGTTGCTCTTATGAGCTATTGGGTTTTTAAGTGTTAATCCTTTACCTAACGAATCGGCCGCATCCACCAGTGTAACTTTCAAATTTAGCAGCTGAAAAAACAATCTATTTTTCAAAAAGTTTCAACAAAATCATGTCATGTGGCCCCTCACTGGAAACAAGCTCACTGAGCTTGTTCTAATGAGTGGTCACATGACATGGGTTTGTTGAATTTTTTAATTTAAAAAACAATAATTAAAACAAGAGGCCCCAAGGGGCCTTAATTGCTCACCTGAAAAGTTGCTCAAAGAAGTATTTTGGATCACATTCGGTTGCTCATGGCTCATAAACACTTCAGAGAAATGAAGTCATGAAATTATTATAGGGGTCCTTTTGTTTTTACATAAACTCACTCTACTTCCTTCAAAACAAATTTTGTAGCATTTTTTTTCCTCCACTTAATTGATCCCTGTGGTGGGGAGTGGGGTTGGTGGTCATAGGGGTATTGGGGGGGGGGGGGGGGGGGGGGAGGTTGCATAAAATCACTCTAAATCTTCCAAAATATATTTTGCAGCCAAACATTTTGTTACATCTAACTGCCCCCCCCCCCCCCCCCTGACAAGGAAGGGAGGGTGGGACATCGAGTGAAAACATTTTCGCATAAAATCACTCTAATTCATCTAGGAACTCGATTTGGAAAAGAATTGAAAAATTTCAGAATAATGGTCCAAAATTTCCGTAGGAACCGGACCCAAAATTTTCAGGCGAAAAAAAAAAAAAAAGGCATCTCAAAATTGAATAAAATGCATAAAAAATCTAAAAAAAAAAATGTCTCCGAACCAGACCCCAAATTTTCAACCCAGGGACCCGATTTGAACAAACTTGAATCTGCTACCATAGGGAGCCCACATATTAACTGAGGAACTTGATTTGAACAAACTGAATCTGGCCCCCCAAGATATGATGTACACCAAATATGAGAGGATTCTGACTGGTGGATCTGAAGAAGAAGATTTTTAAAGACATTTCCTCATATTTCACTAAGTTAAAATTCGGCCTCCCATAGGGAGCCCAAATATTAACCCAGTGTTTCGATTTGAACAAACCTGAATCTGTATTTAGGGTAACATGACTGACTCTAAAAAGATATGCCGACCATAAACATTTTATCCAGTAAAAGTCGCTCATATAGGTCATTGTAACCCTAATTTTCCATTCAACTTCAGCTGTGATTTTGACGCTGACTTTGGAGTTCAAGCTTTCAAAATTAAGTGTAGAAATAAATATATTTGTCATTACAAATGTGGAACTAGTGACAAGTTCCAGTTCTGCAAAGGAAATCGCATTTGCTAAACAAATGAACATTTAAAACACGATATGTAAGAAGTAATTTTGTCACCTATTTTCACGGTAAATGCCATACTCGAACGCAATACCAATTACTGCAGCTGTTCTGAAAATGGGGTAATGCGACTCTGAAGTTTGAAAACAGGGTTAACTTTAGGTTGTTTCTCTCTTTATTCTGAGAAGTGAAGACCTGATCAGAGTTTTTCAACATTGAAGTTGAAAAACGCGATGACAGGTTTTCTGTAATTGTTTTGGTTTCGATAACAAAACCGAAACCAAACCAAATTTTCGGTTAACCATCCAACTCTACTCACCATTCCTTGAGAGCCCTGTACAGTATGAAGAGAAGAATTCATTCTCCCTCTTGGAGATAGTACAAATATATTTGTAATTGACGTAAGGCAGCACACAAGAAAAGATAACCCACAAGCTTACCATAAAATACCAATATGCCAATCCATCTTTGTCTCTTCCTAGAGGACACATACGCAGCTGATTGGGTTTGAATTCATTGATTTTCTCCTTAAATTTGAAGTTTTTATCAAACTGTGCTTCCAGGAGTGTCTGAAAAATAAGATATAAACAAAGTAACCCTATACCGGTATGTGACACAACTTCTTAAGAAACAGTGCTTGCTAAAAGGCTGTGAATTACTCTGTTAATGACAAAAAATATTCCCCAATTATGTGGAAAATTTGCTGATTCAATAATAGGGCACAGATGAGAGTGGTCTATGAAGAAAAATCAGGAAAATAAGTGTACATGGCCCCAAAAGATTTTTGAAAAATGGATGCTCTGAGAGTGAATTTCATGCATTCTGATCTGGAATTGTGCAGGACTGAAAGATAGAAAAACTGAAGAATTTGGGAGAACAATTTTCAATTTTGACTGGTCAAGTACACTATAAAACAAGAGGCCCCAGGGGGCCTGAGGGCGCTCACCTGACATGGTAGCCTAAATATCAACCCAGAGAATTGATTTCCACAAGTTGCATCTGCTCCTCCTAATAAAAGCTGAAACCAAATATCCAAATATTCTGACCAGTGGATCTAAAAAAAGATTTTTAAAGTATATTCCTCATACTGAACTAAGTCATAATTCGGGCTCCCACAGGGAGCCCATATATGAACCCAGGGACTTGGCTTTAACAAACCTGAAACTCACACCCCTAAGGATTCTGCACACCAATTATCAAAACATTCCGACTGCTGGATCTGAAGAAGAAGATTTTTAAAGAAAATTCCTCATTTTGAACCAAGTTACAATTCGAGCTCCCACAATCAGCCCAAATATGGACCTAGGGACATGGCTTGAACAAACTTGAATCTTACCCCCCCCCCCCCCCAAGGATGCTGCATAAAAAATATCAAAAGCATTCATCTGCTGGATCTGAAGATTTTTAAAGAAAATTCCTCATTTTGAACTAAGTTGTCATTCAGGCTCCCATAGTGAGCCCAAATATGAACCAAGGGACTTGGCTTGAACAAACCTGAATCTCAGCCCCCTAAGGTTGCTCCATGCCAAATATCAAAACATTCCAACTGCTGAATCTGAAGAAGAAGATTTTTAAAGAAAAATTCCTCATATTGACTACGTTATAATTTGGGCTCCCACAGGGAGCCCAAATATAGTCCCATGGACTTGGCTTTAACACACTTGAATCCCCCCCCCTCCCCCCACCAAGGATGCTACTCACCACATATCAAACCATTCCGACTGCTGGATCTGAAGAAGAAGATTTTTTAAGAAAATTCCTCATTTCGAACAAAGTTACAATTCACGCTCCCACAGTGAGCCCAAATATGGACCTAGGGACATGGCTTGAACAAACTTGCATCTCACCCCCCTAAGGATGCTGCATACCAAATATCACAAGATTCTGCCTGCTGGATCTTGAGAAGAAGATTTTCAAAGAAATTTGCCTGAAATGCACTAAGTTCAAATTTGGGCTCCTATACTGAGCCCAAATATAAACCCGGGGGCCGATTTGAACAAACTTGAATCAGATCCACCCCACAATGTTGCATACCAAATATCACAAGATTCTGCCTGCTGGATCTAGAGAAGATTTTTGAAGAAATTTGCCTGAAATGCACTAAGTTTGAATTTGGGCTTCTATAGTGAGCCCAAATATGAATCCAGGTGGTCGATTTGAACAAATTGGAATCAGATCCACCCCACAATGATGCATACCAAATATCAAAAGATTCTGCCTGCAGGATCTGGAGAAGAAGATTTTTGAAGAAATTTGCCTGAAATGCACTAAGTTCGAATTCGAGCTTCTATAGTGAGCCCAAATATGAATCTAGGGAGCCGATTTGAACAAAATAGAATCAGATCCACCCCACAATGTTGCATACCAAATATCAAAAGATTCTGCCTGCTGGATGTGGAGAAGAAGATTTTCAAAGAAATTTGCCTGAAATGCAGTAAGTTCAAATTTGTGCTCCTATACTGAGCCCAAAAATAAACCCAGGGGGCCGATTTGAACAAACTTGAATCAGATCCACCCCACAATGTTGCATGCCAAATATCAAAAGATTCTGCCTGCTGGATCTGGAGAAGAAGATTTTTTAAGAAATTTGTCTGAAATGCACTAAGTTCGAAATCGGGCTCCTATACTGAGCCCAAATATGAACCCAGGGGGCCGATTTCAACAAACTTGAATCAGATCCACCTTACAATGTTGCATACCAAATATCAAAAGATTCTGCCTGCTGGATCTGGAGAAGAAGATTTTTTAATGTTTTTCCCATTGCCTACAGTGTTAAAAAGTGCTGACTCAGCACTTTTTCAAAGTCCCGAAACTGTACCCTATGATAAAACCGATGGCAATTTTTTTTTACAAATTCTTTCTGTTGGTCCTAAGGAAGCTTCACACCAAATAAAAATTCTCTGTGCCGTGCAGTTTTGGAGATATGGGCGTTTTAATTTTTTTCTATTTTTAGCTTCTGCGGTTCCCATGGGGCTACGGGAAAAAAAAATCAGCATAAATTAGGTACTTATGACCCAATAAGCCCTCACATAAAATTTGGTTCGAATCAGCCTCTCGGTTTGGAAAATAGAAATTTTGGGCGGGGCAAAAAATTTTGCCCCTCCCATAATGACGCCAAGTATTGCCCCACAAACTTCTCTTGAACAAATCTGAGTCTACACCTCAAAAGGAAGCAGCACACCAAATATCAAGTCTCTGCTACTGCTGGTTCATGAGAAGAAGATTTTTTAAGATTTCAGCACACTTTTTGGGAGTGGCCCTACCCACGGGCGAGGCAACTTGATTTGAACAAAATCAAATTGCGATGTCATAACAAACTATTATCTCAAATATCAATTAAATTGGTTCAGCGGTTTGGGAGGAGAAGACGCAAACACCATGTTCACGGACGACGGACGGTGAGTGATCACTATAGCTCTCCTGACTGAAAGTCAGGTGAGCTAAAAAACCATTAATATTTTAACTAGTACAGAGATTACTGGTTCGGGTTTCAAAGGGATTAGCAGAATAGCTTCATGTTGGTTTTAGTCAAGTATAATTTTTGCCGAATTTTGACCACTTTAGCAGACTATGGGATGGAGATTATACACAAATACAATGAGTTTGGGTGCTTGGAGTATGGGTGCCCAAACTAGTATACTGGTATCAAAAACATCCTGAATATGGCCCTGCTTTGTAATAAAAATTCCAAGGAGTGTATTCATCCAGGGGAAAAATTTTTGAAAAATTTGCGAGAATCAAAATGTCATAATTCACATTCCATTCTATTGATCAGAAAAAAATTTGCGAGAAGCATTACGAAATTCTAGTCCTGTTCTTCAAATAAATTCTCAACTTCACATGGTTTTATTAATAAATAGGGCTGTCACGTTTTTTGAATTCAGGAATTGATTAATCGTACCTGGATGACACCCCTCTCCCTCTCTTTGAAGCCATTAAAATGAAGTTCAAGTCAGTTGAACTACCTCAAGTAAACAACGAAGACGATCCTCTTTTAGGTGCATTCAAAGCTTTGATGTTCTGAACTTTTGAACCGTCAGTGTAATAATCAAGACCGATCGTCAGTTGCGAAAGTTCAGAACATCAAAGCTTTGAATGTACCTAAAAGACAAATGCTTCTGATGGCTTCTTGACGTTTAATGTCGACGTTCGTGACCCTTTACTTTTAGAAACAATAGTTTTTTCATCAAATTTTTTTTTAATTATTAAACATCTAAAACAGGGTAAAATTTACTGATTCTTCAACAACGAAAAATACTAATCAATTTCGACGTGACCAACCGACAATCGATTAATCGCGACAGCCCTATTGATAAAAACTGATACTGTGTTCAAATGTACATACCTTCAATATTTTCAACTTGGTGCTAATTTTTGCATGCCGATAACCAACAGTTTCCACCTCCCATGCATCCATATCACAGAAGTAAGACTGGCAAAACTACAAGAAACAAATACATTTAATTAACCCTTCATCAAACAAATGAAAAAAATCGATGTGACACAGAGCTTATTCAACTTTGAAAGCCAAAAAAAAGCCAGTATTTTCAAGCAGCCTTTGAGAGAATTTTCAAATACATTCTAGTGTTCAACTGATTACCAAAAATGGTTGCTAACTGATTACAGGTTATTTGAGCTCACAATCGGCCAATTCCGATGCCGGTTATGGTTGTAATACCATGCACTACTAGACAAGTCAAGGCTCGAAAGAACTACATTAAACTGAACTTATTTTATGGGTTTACAGTCTGTTCGCTTCTAGATAAGTCGAGACTCTAAAGAACTACATTCAATTGAACATATTTCACAGTGTTAAACTCTGTTGACCCGGGTCCAGTAAAATTACCAGTTGCGCACACTTGGGCGGTAAATGTGGCTCTTTACCACCCAAGTGCGCACAACTGGTCATTTTTACTGTGACCTGAGTCAAAGGAGTAAACTGGCGATTGCTGCAATTGTAAGATTTACATGTCGTTTAACTTGTATATCCGTAAAGGGGCGTCTAAAGACGTTAAGAATACACATTGTGATGGTTTTTCAACTCTACTGAACGGTATCACTGACATCATTTTACATTAAAAGTTGAACAATTGCAGAAGATTATAATATGTGGTTAATGAATCATCACAAAAAAATGCTTGGCAGCAATCGGTTGAACTAATGTTCCAGGAGCCGTTGCTGTTGTCATCCGATTGCCCACAAACGGCCAATTGGGGTGGCCGATTCCGATGAGCGGTTGAACACTAATACATTCCAGGTTTTTCGCCTACATGTATGATGCTTGTATACATTCATGTTCCATTCAACAATTCTTATGTCCATTGGCTGAAAATTTACTTGTAGTTCTTATGATTTCACATAGAAGAGGAGTTTTTGTCTGGGTGGAAGCTCAAGAAACCACCCTGTAAATGTTTTATTAATAAGCAGCTTGCCACATACAGTACAGCCACTGTGGACTGGTCACTTTCCACGATGGGCAATATTTCCACGGACACAATAATATTAGATTCGAAACACTAATTATAGGAATAAGCATCAAACATTTAATTAATGAAGCACTGGGTACAACCCAGTACTACAGTTAAAACTAGAAGTCCTGTCATGAATAGTGCGCTTATCTAGGCTTAATTGCGCATTGGAATTGCACGCAATTGCCATATCGAATGGCATCCAAAGCACGGCAGGTTCTCCTGGTTACTCATAGCAAACACATGCAATATTTCTGCCAATGGACCTCCGAGTTACCCGGAGGTCCATTGGCTGAAACATTGCTTGTGCACAGGCCATATGTACAGAATTTGATAGCTTTACTTGGGCCATAATGCACAGATTAACGCGCATCTCAACGTGCTATTTGTGCACATTTCATGACAGGACTTATAGTTTTAACTGTACATTAATTAACATTTTGCTGATGATGATTTTTATTACGTGGTAAACGCATGCATGGACATCATTGTCCACGCGTGGATTACAATCAGTCCACGGCTACAGTACTGAACTGTATCTGAACATGGTGCATGCATACAAGGGAAACAAGCTCCAGGACTTTCCAGGACTTCTAAAATGATTTTTGAGCACTTTCCAAGACCATCACCTACACTTATTTTTAACCAACTGAATGTTAATATTGAGATATCGAAATTTCAAGTTGCAAATTTTTCTCATAATGAAAATAGGGATTCAGTCTCTGTCAAACATAACTGAATTGGTAAAATTTCTAGTTGCAATATGGGGAAAGTTTGCTACTTGACATGGCAGCATTTTGACATCTATGTTCAGAGGGTTAATAATTATATATGACCTCAGTATACATATGTACAAACCAGTAAACAATTCTCATACTTATATTTTTAACCAAAATACATCCAAAAATATATCTACCTTCTTTCTGTGGAAAGGACCCTAGGCACATAACATTTATGTACATATACAAGGCCTAATCCTAATTGATTTATTTATTTATTTATTGGTGTTTAAGGTCATTTACTTATGCATGGTGGCTAATCATGACCGAGGCTGTTTTTTACGGGTGGAGGAAGCCGGAGTACCCGGAGAGAACCACCGAGCAACGACGAGCAGCTGCCAGCTCCCCAACATTGTAACTCTGCACTGCAGCACAGGCAGGGTTAGACTGGTTGAAGACATGCGTACCATCGACGTGCAGTACGCCTTAGTACATGGCGTCATCATGCCCCCATGTGGGCAATCAGAGTTAAGTGCCTTGCCCAAGGACACAACGCGGGAGTCTGAATTGATCGCTCAGACGGTCACCCATCCAAGGATTAACCGGACTCGACACTACTTAACTTCGGTGATCTGACGAGAACCGGTTACCGCAACGCCACCACACCCCGGCCTAATCCTAAAAATACCTTCCAAAGGATCAGTGTAAACTATGGATATTGAATTTCAAAGAAAACAAAAATGCAATTTATTATACGCTAAACGATAGATGATTGAAGAAATTGGGGAAAGATAGAAATTGTATCCCCCCACTGTATTTGTTCTAAAACGTATAATGAAAAGTAAATCTAGTGTTTTTGAATGGATACGGGGGGAGGGGGGGGGGGCAGGTGGGTCAGAAAAAATTCCAGGAACATAGGCGGGGGATGGTGGGTGTCTATCGGCCCCAAAAATTTTCCACAAGGTTTTTTGCTACAATTTGTGATCTAGTTGGAAGGGAAATGACAAAACGCAACTGCTAGAGTATGTGCATATGGCGGGGTATCTTTTCTTATTGACATCATTATCCTTTTAGAAGTCTTTCCCACAGGAAGCACATTTGCAGTTGGATTCAGCCATCATTAGTTATAACTGCAATGAGGAAGGGAATTCACGTATTAGTTACCTGAATACTGATAATTATGGAGAGCTATATATGAGTCTGAAAATAAGGTGTCGAACATTTGCAGGAAGTGGTTCCCAGAGAGTGACTTTAGTGATGCTTCCTCTCATCGGGCTAGCATCACCAAAGTCACCCTCCGGGGACTTCATTTTGATATGTCTCATAGTCTGTCAGAGAATATTATTCTTAAGCAGAATGAGGTTTCAAGAGCTGTCCAGAGGGGAATTTGTTGACGCTGTCCCACATGACATAAACTGCCATCGTGTTTCACGTAATTAGCCTTTTGGCTTCACAAGTGACCAGAAAATATAAGCTCAACACATACATAGTACCAATGTCAGGCGATGTGGTGAATATACAGGATTACTTCAAATATTTCTTGAAATGGAGGGGGGGGGTGAGGTGTCTGAAAATTATGCAGAAAAAAACTTCCAAAAATTTTTTTCCGGGGTGGGGGATGGGGTGGTCATTTTGGGCAAAATTAAAAAATGCGCCTATGTTCCTGGAATTTCCCCCCCCCCCTCCACCCGCCGCTGAGAACAATGTGATTTCAAGCATTGTGAATTTACTTGAATTTTGTTTTTAAATTCTGCAGAATAAAAATCACAGGATATGAAAAACATACGACCGAAAGACAGGGTGCACCAAATTGTTGCCAGGTCACTTGAAATTCTCGTCAATTTGAATGATCTAGTACAAATGAATGATGTTGAGCATCAACCAATCATCAGCTGCACAGGTGTTTGCATCTGCCTTAAGTATATAGCTGCTCTGTTGGCCAATTATTGGCCAACAGAGCAGCTATACTTCAGGCAGATGCAAACACCTATGCTAATGATGATTAGTTGATCTCAACATAATTTTAATCTGTTGATCATCTTAAGAAGTAACAAAGGTAAAAAATCAGGAAAGTACATTAATTCATGCCTATGCCACAAATAGTGATAATGGATGCCCTGCTCTTCTGCAGCATGCTAGCCCATGTCAAGATTAGGCTATAATTACATCTAATTTGTATCTGAATTGCTGCAACACAGCCTCAATATTGTTTGGAAGGATTCATCTCTGCTCATCAGGATATTGCCCAAAAGAGCAAGAACTTGGCTGTGATACAACAGCTTATATATCAGTACAGTTGTAATACATACATGTATAATATATTTACATGACCTAACAGGTTACCTGAATCAAGTGCAGGGGAACAAACGATGGGTTACCAAGGCTCAGACCATGTGAACGATAATTAATAAATGGGTTGTGAAAAATTTGGAAAACAGCATGCCTGATTCACTGCACATGTAATACAATCTGATAAGAGGTAGAATATAAATGTACTATACATACCTTAACAATATGTCTCTCCAAGTTATTTGTATTTGCATGGCTTCTCCCTATTTTCCTAAAAAGTCGGACTAGAATATCTGACAGAGCTGGGTGAACTGCAAAACAAAAACAAGCTACAAATGAATCCAAACATATAACAGTGAATGACAGGAAATGACAAAATTAGAAAATAAGGGCACCTGAAAAAGACTATTACTGTAATTCTTACTAGTGGGAAGCCTTTTTTCAGTTTTTTTTAAAGCAAAATAAATGCAAATTAATAGTGATACACTATTATGATTGAAAAACATTCCCTTAACAGCAGTCTTTTAATTCTGAGGCTCTGGCACCCCAACGCACCTGCAGTGTTTACTTTTTGCGAGTGGGCAACAATGTGTAATTACATGTAAGTCTGGAAATAAGCAGTCTGTCATTTGCACATGAAATACATGGAAAACTCCATCTCGGATTGTTGATTCAAAGTCCTCCTCTCACACCACCCTAGTTTTGTTCTACAGTACGTGGAGAGCGAATTGCAACAAAATCACCTGCAGAGTGGATTTATCACCCAAGGTATTACTTTCAAATTCTATACATATGGACAAAAACACAAGCAAAGTTTCAGCCAATGGACCTCCGGGTTTAACCCAGAGGTTCATTGGCTGGAACTTTGCTTGTGCTTGTTATGCTTATGCTTGTTACGATTCAAAGTCCTCCTCTCACACCACCCTAGTTTTGTTCTACAATACATGGAGAGCGGATTGTAACAAAATCACCTGCAGAGTGGATTTATCACCCAAGGTATTACTTTCAAATTCTATACATATGGACAAAAACACAAGTAAAGTTTCAGCCAATGCAAACCGGGTTTAACCTGGAGGTTCATTGGCTGGAACTTTGCTTGTGCTTGTTACGCTTTGCAACAAATTTGCAATTATTGCTTGGGTGGAAACTCCACTCCATGGGTGATTTAGTGGTAATACACTCTACACGTACTCGTCATACTGTACATGTATCTCACAGTACAGCCACCATAGACTGGTCATAATCCACGCATGGGCAGTCATGTCCACACATGCATTTACCATTGGAAAGTCAAACTGTATTCCTCTTCCACCAGAGCATACTACAATAGAACTGTGTTCCCTGTTGTGCAAAAATAAGATCAATCACAAAAGCCTGTCTTCTGGGTCAGATCGTGATAGAATGGTGATCTGGTCAGGAACTACAGTGAAGTTGGACTGCTCGGAATCCACACGTCAGCAGTGATGTCCTTGCAAGCATTTACATGTACCAGGTAATAAAAATCACCAGAATAGTAATAATAATAAAGGGTGGAGCATTATCCTAATAGAGTGGAAGCCTGTGACTTAACCCTTTACCTAACACGAAAAGCAGATGACACTTTCAAACAAAATTCTTGAAAAATTAATTTTTTTCATTTTTTGCGTCAAAAACATGATGTGATGAAAGTTTGCAAGTGCCTGATCGTGCCCTCATGAGTTTTGTCTTCAGAAATTGTAAATAACTACTATTTTCTTTCTGTTTGATTGGTTCAGTTCGTGACTTCACTACTGGCCCTGTTAATAGTGCATTACATTTTGCATTTCATAGCACAAACTAGAGCTGAAATGGTTAGGCCTAAAAAAATAAAAAATCTGTTTCTCAGGCCCTCCTGCATGGTCCTTTTGGCTGCCGCATGCTCTCTTTTTATAACCAATTTAAACTTTAAAAAAATTAAAATTAAATGGTTTATGTATGATATTTTACCCAAGTTAAAAAAATTTATGAATTTGTCCCTTGAGTGCAAGAAGGCTTTGCAATGCTTTAACATTGCAAAGCCTTCTTGCACTCAAGGGATGAAATACACCACCACCCATGCTATTCTGTAGATTATGAGGCCTAAAACTTGAACCAAGAACATGAACTTTTGATGGCAAAGAAGTAATTACTGAAATAAAAAATAAAATAAAAAGCTGCTCGCCCACATGCAATTTCACAAACAATGGCCCGAGAAACAGAAGATCTACTTTGTGTGGCCTTAAGGGGTTTTCTTGATTGATTAATCACGTGGATTAACCTTGGTTAACCAATTAATCACTTGTCCTCACAGACACCTGAATAATTGCCATACCGTTGATGATTTACAGCATGAACCCTTTACCCAACATAACAAACAGAACCGACTAGGCCTATAAACAAAAATCACCATTCAAATTTATTATGTTTTCAATTTTTGTCTCTAAAACATAGCTTATGACCCCTCATTGGAACGAGCTCATTTTAGTAATTCGTGAATTTATTTTGCAAGTATCGTCTGCTACCCGCAATGGGTAAAGGGTTAAGAATGACCATTTCCAGTCACTGATACAGTATGATGATCATCCAAGTAAACAAGTATGTCAGCAAGTAACTTGCATGCTTTACTCTGTCTCATGAAATTGATGTGAGTCAGTGTGACAATGTTTGCCTGTTTTGGAGCAAGTTTGTTCCTTTGTTAACCCATATAATACAGTAGTTCAAAAGTAACAGTTAATCATCAATTACTTTTTGGATTGACCAATCGGTTAACCGTTTCAACTCTAGCACAACTGCTTGTGTATGTCAGACTACTTCATTCTTCTGCAGTAAAGAGTGCATTAAGCCTTTACCTAACGAATCGCCCACATTTGCCTGCGTAATATGCAAAATGAGCAGTTGAAAAAATAAAATTTTTCAAAATATTTCAACAAAACCATATCATGTGACCCCTCATTGGAACGAGCTCAATGAGCAGTATTTCCACAGATGCAATATTAGATTCCAAAATATTGCATCTGTGGAAATACTGCCTACCCGTGGAAAGTGATCCGACCAAGGCGGCCGTACCGTAATATGTATTCTCTCCGGGAAAAAACCTTTCAGATGGATTTATGTTTAGACGATCAGTTGAGTAATTTTTACAAGACTGTGAAAAAGCCCCCATTCCCAATCAACTTGGATCAAACCCTGCACACCAAATGTTTTTTGGCATCTTTAGCTCATATGCAACTATCAAATCATGATGATAGTAAGACAATGCAAATTTAGGGAATACTGAATGTATTATTTGTCAAGATTATTGAAAATAACACAGGTCTTTACATGTGTACATGTACACATATATCCCAAATCATTTTATGCAATAAAAGAGCCGAGAGGAAATACCCCATGGCAAGCCTCAAAATAATAATTCTTTTGATTCCAGTCATTGTGACAGGTATCAACAGTTTTGCGCTTGTCATACCAAACCTGGTTCCTGTCACAGGGATTAAGACACAAATTGATCACCTAAAATGACCCAACAGTGTGTTGTAACTTGTACCATTCCAGTAAGAAATGTTCCTATATTTCTGTACAGGCATGCATGAGCGAAACAGCATTACTTTATTGGGCAGTACACACTGCAGACAATACATGTACAGGTTGGTTTATTTAATCAAGCCTCGAGTGTGTCCAGTGACTCAGTAGTTACGGCATTAGATCTGCTAGGGGTAAGTGAATTGTGTCCTTGGGCAAGGCACTTAATCCTGATTGACCTGATGTCCACACGAGGGCACAGTGACCCTGTGTATGAAGGCAAACTGTACATTGATGGTACACATTTCTTCAACCAATGCTAACCCTGCTTGTGCTGAGTTTGTATGGCGGGGAGATTGACAGTTGTTTGCCACTGCTCGCTGGTTCTCTCTCTGGGTACTCCAGCTTCCTCCACTAATAAAACTGTCCAACACAAGGTGACCCTGGCTGTTGAAAGTGTTATTAAACCCAATAAAAAAAAAATTATTCAAGCCTAGAAATATATAGGGCAAATTCTATAGCAAGTAACATACAGGTTTGTAATATACATTTGCATGTTAAAATGTGTTTGCAGATCTCAGAACAATCTTAACTTATTTATTGGAAAGCTCTCTAATAAATTAGTGCCCACTAAAACTGGACATTTTTAGGCAGCATACATGTATGTACATATCCTGGTCATTATGCCACTCAGGTACAAGTGAAATGATGCCTATCAAACATGAAAGTTGAGCCTGTCAGTGACCATGACAGGCTCCTTATTTTGAGCCTTGCATGGGGGTATTTTTTCCAAGCTTTTTATTACATCAAATTACTGGTGACCAGAGCCGGCAAAAAGTAGTTCAAGCAATTTTCTTGTCAGTCATTTTGGGTTAATGTTCTCCTAATACTACATGTATTCCACTGCAGGCAATTGATGGCCATAAAAAAATTGTCAGTAACACCACCTCAGAAATATCGTAGAAAGCTTTAAAGTCAGAGACTACATGTACTTTCTAAAGGGAACACAGAGCAGCATCTTTCCATCACTTCAATGGATGTAAATTGATGGGGAAATATGGGGTTCACTTTCAGGGATTCTTTTGGGTGTCTAAAGGGGTCGAATATGGAACCTTTTTCCAATAGCATTTTGGCATGATTTTTCCCAATTTCCAACCTCAAATTTCCTAATCTCAGTCCCCACTCAAACAAAAAATCAATAGACAATTGGTGTCCAGAAGTGTGTATTCATAAAGCCTCTGAAAACCCTTGGTGGTTTTCTGAGGCTTTATGACCGCCCAGTTCAGGACACAACTTCAGCATTGAATTTATATTGCTTTCCTACATCAGACCTGGTATTCTTTAGGATGTGCTGCACGCCTACTGCATACCTAGAAATAATTGAGGAGGGAAATTTTTTGCATACCTTGATTTTCTGGAATGCCAGACCTGTTTGGGACTGCCTTTAAAATCTATTATCATTTCGTCCCCTGAGTTCCAATGTGTTCTCTGTGCCTATTGGCACAGAGAACACATTGGAACTCATGGGACGATTTGTCAATAATAATAATAATGCAATGTTAACATCTAGAATCCACCGCAGTGCTCTCTCACTTACATTACTACCCTGTATCACAGGTGTTTACACCCTTTGTTGCATTGATTCGCAATAATTCATGACCCATTCTGTGTCGCATTTTGAGTGTAGAGGACAGTCACATTAGAATTGAATGCAATATTTTGAATAATGAGAAGATGTGTGCCAATTTTTCCATTATGTAGCTGAATGTAGTACAATTTTTCAGTCCCAATATGTGTGCCAATTTTTCCATTATGTAGCTGAATGTAGTACAATTTTTCAGTCACAATATTAATGCCTTGAATTGAATATAACCAAAATAGCATACAAGTTTTTGCATTGAAAATTTCTGGTGCAATTGCACTCCCAAGCAATCTGAGGAAGGAAAGTGTGTTGCACTCCTTGCTTTCCAAGATTGCCAGGCCTGCTACATGCATTTGCTGAGGTATCGGTCTTAATGTTCTCTGTTCAATCTGAATGTAAAATTTTATACTGCCTACATGTATCTAGTACAGTTTAACAGAGACTAGAGACCAGAATGAAACTTTTGTTCTGAAACTTACATGCCATATACATGCATTTGCTTAGGTATCGAACTTAATCTTCTCTGTTCAATTTAAATGTAAAATTCCATAGTCTTTGTTCGTTTGTTCCCCTCCAAAGTTAAAAAATTTATAGTAATTTATATATTTTTTATACTCACCAATGACCCAGACTTGGCTGGTGCTAACTCTTAAAATTCTAGGGCCAAACACAAATTTTGCCCCACCATCCCCAAAATTTGCATCAGAATCCAAAAAATCAATGTCCTATGCATAGTGTCAAGGAAGTACCGAAATTGGTGCCAAATCTTCATTCTTACAACCAGAGCCTGGTAAGCGTTATGTAATCAGCGGGGAGGTATGAGTTCTCAACTCATGGGAGGTCCATCCCCATCAGGGTCATTGGTAAGTTTAAAAAATGTATAAATTACTATAAACTTTTTAACATTTTTATACTGTACCAATGACCCAGACTTAGCTGAATAGAAAAAAGGTTGGAGGGCCTAGGACATAAAGGAAAATCCAACAGACTCAATTACATGTAAACAGAATTACAGTTAAAACTAGAAGTCCTGTCATGAAATGCGCGCAAATAGCACGTTGATATGCACATTAATGTACGCGTTATGGCCCAAGTAAAGCTATCAAATTATGTACATATGGCCTGTGCACAAGCAATGTTTCAGCCAATGGACCTCCGGGTAATCCGGAGGTCTATTGGCAGAAACATTACATGAGTTTGCTATGAGTAACCTGGAGAATCTGCCGTGCTTTGGATGCCATTCGATATGGAAATTGCGTGCAATTCCAACGTGCAATTAAGCCTAGAAAAGCGCACTATTCGCGACAGGACTTCTAGTTTTAACTGTATCCCCTCCAGGAGAAAAGGAGAAACAGGCTTTACATGTATCTTTCTTGTTTATACCAAAGAAGAAAAAAACAATCCCATTCCGTAATTGAGCACAATAACATCAATGATCTCAATTACCATCCAGTATAACCCATTACACTAATTTTTTAAAGGAAAGCCAATAAATATAGTCCAGAGAATGAGACTCTTTATACTCATTTAAAAGTGTCCGAGGATTGTATATTAGCGCTCGTATGACACGTGACATATACAAATGCTTCACACCGAGCTACACTTTAAAAATATTACATAAATAAGATAAACATTCGATTTACACTTTAACCCTTTACCCAACGTAACGGCCAAAACCGGCCAGCGCGATTCTCAAAAATCGCCAATGAATTTTTATTATTTTTTCATTTTTTGTCTCAAAAACATAGGTTATGACCCCTCGTTGGAACGAGCTCGTCGAGCTCGTTCCAACGAGGGGTCATAACCTATGTTTTTGAGACAAAAATGAAAAAAATTAGTTATTCAAGAATTTTTTTTGCAAGTGTCGTCTGCTTTTCATGTTAGGTAAAGGGTTAAAACCACCCCGGCACCGACTCGGAATTACGGACTCCAGGGGAGGTATTCCCTTGCTGTTCACTATAAAGCAGGTTATAGTTCCAACTGTTTAGTGGACGACATTCTGAGCAAGAGATAACGGACCTAAACAATGCAGGTCACCAGAAATGGACTCAATATTTCTAAGATAAAAATTTGTGAACGTGGAAGGCTGAGACCAATACACAGCCTTCATCAAATCGGCAATAGCAACACTATTAGCATAAGCCCAAGAAGTAGACAGCGCTCTTACTTCAAGCGCCAAAATCTTAAGCACAAACTGCTGAGATGAAGATAATTTTTCATAAGCAGTACGGATAGTTAATTGAATCCACCTTGCAATAGAATGGACCGTAATGCCGTTTCTATTAGGCAGCAGAGACAGAAAGAAACGCTTACGTCCCTTTCTGGTAAACTCAGATCTACATTTGTAAATACGCATAGCTCTAACTGGACAGAGTAAAGGCCTATGATGTCTGAAGATGGAAGAGCCTTAATTACAAAAGGTTCAGGGTACTTATTAGGAGCCTGATTCTTAGCCAAAAATCCAATATTAGTAGTCAAAGTAATAGTATTACCAACACTACGATAGTGCGAATCATCAACACATAGTGCATGAAGTTCACTAACTCTTCTAGCAGAAGAGAAGGCTAAGAGAAAAGCTGTCTTATAAGATAAGTATTTGAAGTCCACTGTATCAAGAGGCTCAAATGGCGCTTCTTTTTGCCTCAGAAGAACCCAAGCTAAATTCCACTTAGGAATTAACCTTAGGGTTCTAGGTCTATTTATCGAAAAGTTTTTCACTAACTTAGAGAAAGAGACATTAGATCCCATTTGTAAGCTATCATGATGAGCATAGGTATCCGATAGCATAGACCTATAACCCTTAATAGTATTGGCTGCAGTTTGATCTCGTCAAACAAGTAGACCAGAAAATTAGCAATGTCTGGAATGGAGGGATCATAAATATCAACAGAATGATACCCACACCACCGAGAGAAAACCTTCCACTCAGCAGCATAATTTAGCGAAGAGCAGGGACCAGCCGTGAGGGCGACTAGGGCGATTAAGTCGCCCTTCTAAGCCCAAAGTCGCATAGAAAAATAGTCGGGGCGATTACAAGTCGCCTTCTAAAAATTGGCCAAAATGAGAAAAGGCTGAACTGAGTGATGCGAGGTTTACATGAAAACGAGTATTTTCAAAAATCGAATGTGCTCGAGTGTGATAAATGGGCATTTTAATTCGTCAAATAAACGTCCATTTATTTGAAATCACACGACAAGCAATTGTCCATTGTCGCTTTCGGCGGATTTTTTTTATTTTTATTTTGTTGCGTTCCAGTCGGAACTTCAAGTGTCGAAACGAAAATAAGCGGTAGTTCTAAAATGAGTCCGCAGGTAGAAAAAGAGACCGTAAGAGTCCGTAAGAGACCGCAAGTAAACTATGGGGGTTAATGTTCTGAAATGAATGGTTTCTGGTTCTTTGGGTTACAAATAATACACATCCGAAATTTGGTATCGATATTTCAACTTTAACCCCTAAAATTTCCCTATTAATGTATAGCGCGTTTTCAAACTTACCGACTCATTTTTCGCAAGACGGGCCAAAGAGTCCGCAAATGAACTACTAGTCATACAAATATCAAATGAACGGTTTCTGGTTGAAAACAGTACAAATAATACATATCCGAAGTTTGGTGTTGATATTTCAACGTTAACCCCTAAAATTTCACTATTAATGTATAGCGCGTTTTCAAACTTACGGACTCATTTTCGCAAGATGGGCCAAAGAGTCCGCAAATGAACTACTAGTCATACAAATATCAAATGAACGGTTTCTTATTGAAAACAGTACAAATAATACATATCCGACGTTTGGTGTTGATATTTCAACGTTAACCCCTAAAATTTCACTATTAATGTATAGCGCGTTTTCAAACTTCGGACTCATTTTTCGCAAGATGGGCCAAAGAGTCCGCAAATGAACTACTAGTCATAAAAATATCAAATGAACGGTTTCTGATTGAAAACAGTATAATTAATACATATCCGAAGTTTGGTGTTGATATTTCAACGTTAACCCCAAGAATTTCACTATTAATGTTTTGCGCGTTCACAAACTTACCGACTCATTTTCGCAAGATGGGCCAAAGAGTCCGCAAATGAACTACTAGTCATAAAAATATCAAATGAGCGGTTTCTGGTTGAAAACAGTACAAATAATACATATCCGAAGTTTGGTGTTGATATTTCAACGTTAACCCCTAAAATTTCACTATTAATATTTTGCGCGTTCACAAACTTACCGACTCATTTTTCGCAAGACGGGCCAAAGAGTCCGCAAATGAACTACTAGTCATACAAATATCAAATGAACGGTTTCTTATTGAAAACAGTATAAATAATACATATCCGAAGTTTGGTGTTGATATTTCAACGTTAACCCCTAAAATTTCACTATTATTGTATAGCGCGTTTTCAAACTTACAGACTCATTTTCGCAAGATGGGCCAAAGAGTCCGCAAATGAACTACTAGTCATACAAATATCAAATGAACGGTTTCTTATTGAAAACAGTATAAATAATACATATCCGAAGTTTGGTGTTGATATTTCAACGTTAACCCCTAAAATTTCACTATTAATGTATAGCGCGTTTTCAAACTTACGGACTCATTTTCGCAAGATGGGCCAAAGAGTCCGCAAATGAACTACTAGTCATACAAATATCAAATGAACGGTTTCTTATTGAAAACAGTACAAATAATACATATCCGAAGTTTGGTGTTGATATTTCAACGTTAACCCCTAAAATTTCACTATTAATGTTTTGCGCGTTCACAAACTTACCGACTCATTTTCGCAAGATGGGCCAAAGAGTCCGCAAATGAACTACTAGTCATAAAAATATCAAATGAGCGGTTTCTGGTTGAAAACAGTACAAATAATACATATCCGAAGTTTGGTGTTGATATTTCAACGTTAACCCCTAAAATTTCACTATTAATATTTTGCGCGTTCACAAACTTACCGACTCATTTTTCGCAAGACGGGCCAAAGAGTCCGCAAATGAACTACTAGTCATACAAATATCAAATGAACGGTTTCTTATTGAAAACAGTATAAATAATACATATCCGAAGTTTGGTGTTGATATTTCAACGTTAACCCCTAAAATTTCACTATTAATGTATAGCGCGTTTTCAAACTTACGGACTCATTTTCGCAAGATGGGCCAAAGAGTCCGCAAATGAACTACTAGTCATACAAATATCAAATGAACGGTTTCTTATTGAAAACAGTACAAATAATACATATCCGAAGTTTGGTGTTGATATTTGGCGCATGCTTTCTAACAACAGTTTGTTTTAAGAACAACAATCTCAACCGGAAAGGGAACAATACAGTGCCGATAATGTTGGGGCCTGTGTTTCTACACTGGGACGGCACATTTGACACCTATCAATGTTTTATTTCGTGTTTGTTGGGAAAATTAGGAGATATTCCCCATTGTCAAATAGTTTTCGGCACAGATGACGAGACAGCTTTAATAAATGCATTAAACAACTGTTTTCCATCCAGCACACACACCTTATGCACTCGACATTTAAAAGAAAACCTCATTCGGAATTTGAGAAAAACTGACAACCAGAAAACAATTGATAGGGCTGTTCAAAAAATTTTCAATCCAGACACCGGACTTTTAACGCTTGACGACGAACACCTTTACACAGAAATCGAAACGGAGTTGAAAAATGAAATTGGCAGTCAATATTTTACAGACAATTTTCTTCCACGCATCAGAGCAAAAGTATTCGAAGCACGGCGACAAAAGACTATCATCCCTAAACTATGGACTAATAACAACTGTGAGTCAATCAATAATATAATTAAATTGGACAATGATTGGAAAGTGATGAAAAATCCCGACCTTATAGACAAACTACACGCGATTGAAAGAGACCAACTGATGGATATACGGGGTGCTTTGCATGGTTTAGGCAACTATTCTCTGTCGAAACAAGCAGTTAAATTGCAAGTTAGGCACGACACCTGGGTGAGCATGACACCAGAACAGAGGACTCGACGACTTAATAAACTCTTCACCTATGTAGCAGAAGATCCCAACAAAATTACATCAACAGACGGATCACTGACAATCCCAAGAGTTGGACCGACAGCAAAAAAGCCAGGACAAACAAAGAGAGTCAAAACGCGCAGAACCAAAACCACTGGACAATCCACAAAGCGACCAAAAATATGACATGACTGAATCCTGTATAGATGTTTCGCAAAATGTATATATATAAAATAAAATTTGAAAAAAAAAAAAAAAAAAAAGGTCCCAAAGAGGCTGAGAAAAAAAACAGTAGCGAAATGCGCTGTAAAGGCCCAAGGAGGCTGACAAAAAAAAAAACAGTAGCGAAATGCGCTGTGAAGGCCCAAAGAGGCCGAGAAAAAAAAAAGAAAAAAAAAACAGTAGCGAAATGCGCTGTGAAGGCCCAAAGAGGCTGAGAAAAAAAAAACAGTAGCGAAATGCGCTGTAAAGGCCCAAAGAGGTCGAGAAAAAAAAACAGTAGCGAAATGCGCTGTGAAGGCCCAAAGAGGCTGAGAAAAAAAAAACAGTAGCGAAATGCGCTGTGAAGGCCCAAAGAGGCCGAGAAAAAAAAAAACAGTAGCGAATTGCGCTGTAAAGGCCCAAAGAGGCTGAGAAAAAACACAGGTACTCGGCACAAGCTGGGAAATCGAAAGAAAAATTATATTTGATACCATTCTGAATAGAAAACAATCAGTTTGTAATTTTAAGGCTAGTAGTTTTAATTTGCGGTCCTTTTAGGGTTTAAAGTTGGAATATCACTTCCAAACTTCGGATATGTATTATTTATACTGTTTTCAACCAGAATCCGTTCATTTTGTATGTTTAGGACTAGTAGTTATTTGGCGGACTCTTTGTCCCGTGTTGCTACAAATGAGTCCGATAGATTCAATACGCAGCAGTATATAGTAATAGTGAAATTTTGGATTTCTAACTCCGAAACCCAATTAGTAATTAGTATGACACGGATATAAAGATTATTGACAAATAAAGATTAAGTGTGGGTATGTACTTGAACGGTATTAACTGCACTCTTGAAACCACCTGATAAATTGGTAAGCGATAATCCAATATAATTTTGACACCTACTTAATTATTATTTCGACCAGAGAGTGCTAAGTCTGTGGTTCGCTTGGGGTCTCTCTGTCCCGTCTTGCGAAAAATGAGTCTTTTTAGGATTAGTAGTTAAGTTTCAATATGTGGTATACAATAATTGTGAAATTTTAGGGATCAACGTTGAAATATCAACACCAAACTAGTAGTTCATTTGCGGACTCTTTGGCCCGTCTTGCGAAAAATGAGTCGGTAAGTTTGAAAACGCGCTATACATTAATAGTGAAATTTTAGGGGTTAACGTTGAAATATCAACACCAAACTTCGGATATGTATTATTTGTACTGTTTTCAACCAGAAACCGTTCATTTGATATTTGTATGACTAGTAGTTCATTTGCGGACTCTTTGGCCCGTCTTGCGAAAAATGAGTCGGTAAGTTTGTGAACGCGCAAAATATTAATAGTGAAATTTTAGGGGTTAACGTTGAAATATCAACACCAAACTTCGGATATGTATTATTTATACTGTTTTCAATAAGAAACCGTTCATTTGATATTTGTATGACTAGTAGTTCATTTGCGGACTCTTTGGCCCATCTTGTGAAAATGAGTCTGTAAGTTTGAAAACGCGCTATACAATAATAGTGAAATTTTAGGGGTTAACGTTGAAATATCAACACCAAACTTCGGATATGTATTATTTATACTGTTTTCAATAAGAAACCGCTCATTTGATATTTTTATGACTAGTAGTTCATTTGCGGACTCTTTGGCCCATCTTGCGAAAAATGAGTTCGTAAGTTTGAAAACGCGCTATACATTAATAGTGAAATTTTAGGGGTTAACGTTGAAATATCAACACCAAACTTCGGATATGTATTATTTGTACTGTTTTCAGTCAGAAACCGTTCATTTGATATTTGTATGACTAGTAGTTCATTTGCGGACTCTTTGGCCCGTCTTGCGAAAAATGAGTCGGTAAGTTTGTGAACGCGCAAAATATTAATAGTGAAATTTTAGGGGTTAACGTTGAAATATCAACACCAAACTTCGGATATGTATTATTTATACTGTTTTCAGTCAGAAACCGCTCATTTGATATTTGTATGACTAGTAGTTCATTTGCGGACTCTTTGGCCCGTCTTGCGAAAAATGAGTCGGTAAGTTTGTGAACGCGCAAAATATTAATAGTGAAATTTTAGGGGTTAACGTTGAAATATCAACACCAAACTTCGGATATGTATTATTTGTAACCCAAAGAACCAGAAACCATTCATTTCAGAACATTAACCCCCATAGTTTACTTGCGGTCTCTTACGGACTCTTACGGTCTCTTTTTCTACCTGCGGACTCATTTTAGTACTACCCAAAATAAGTGACATACGCGACTCAACAAAACAACCCAGTTTGAAAGTAGGTTACGTCGCTTAGGATGCCGAAAATGTATACACAACGGACGTATTTTATAACACATTATTTTCATTTCGATTTGCTGACGACTGTTAACTGTTGGGCTGTCTATTCCCAGAAAAACACGAATGGAATTGAAACACATGAAAAAAAGCTTTAGTGATGTCAAGAAAAGCTTTGTACAGGACACAAGTGTGCATGTGGACGATCTTGAAAAAGGGTCCTCCTAAACATCGGAATGACATGAAATGACGCGGAATGACACCGGAATGCCATAAAAATGATGCGGAATGACATTTCTTTTACAAAATACTCGACCCCAGAATGTATTTTGTTTATTAACTAACAAAGTACCTCCCAAGCAACCTTCTTACATTTGGTCCTGTTCACACTTTCAGACTTAGGAAATTATTAGCTCAGTAGACTTTGTTGAAAGGCAACCACAGGAGGGTGATGGGGGATTGGCACGAAGAAGAGGTGAGGGATCATGAAGGAGAAGGTAGCAGTGGGGGATTTTCAGTCAATAATTACATTGTGATTTTTTAACCTGGCACAGATGCATCATAGACAACTGGACCTGGATTATTTGTACGTTAATGGAGGACCATGAATTGAAAATATGAAGGGGCGGCAGGGGTGGTACATGAATATTCTTAATTTTCCCCACTTGCCTATGAAGTCTCCCTACATGACTCTGCAGTCTCCCTATTTTTTCTGGAGGGAGACTTGAAGTCTCCCTAAAATTCCCCCCTAGGCTGGTCCCTGGCGAAGAGGAGGTCCTCCTAGTTAGAAATTGCGTCCACTGCTCATCCTGTAAAATGCTTGCCGTGCAAGAAGGACCGCACAACGGAAATACGTGAAGGTTGAGACCTTGCGGGTTGTGATGCTGTGTGCGCGATTTCGCCTGCGAAAGATCCTCCTCCCGTGGAGGAAGCTTCCGTGGAATGTCCCACAACAGACACCTAAGTAGATTTATCCATGGTCTCTGAGGTGACAGAGATGCTACCAACAGAATCTTGCAGTGAGATTGCTTGATTTTTAGCAATATCTGTTGAATCAACGGAGCTGGAGGATACGCGTATCCTATCATTCCGTCCCAAGAGATCGAGAGAGAGTCTACTGCAAATGCTCGAGGATCTGGACATGGAGATACATACGTCTGCAACTGATTGTTGAGATGCGTTGCAAATAAGTCTATCATATGGCAATCCCATTGGTAGCAAATCTGAACACTCGTTTGTTGAGAGTCCATTCTGACGACAACATGCGACCTTTCCAAGAAAGGGAGTCTGCTAGAACGTTCAGACGACCTGGAATATGACGAACCGACAGAAGAACTTGATGCTCTAGGACAAACAGAAGGATTCTTTCCATTAAGTTGAACAACGGAATGGAATGAGTGACTCCCTGGTTCCGAATATACGCTACTACTGTCGAATTGCCGGACAGAATTTGGACATGCGAATTCTGAATAATGTTCATCCAATGACGTAGAGCAAACCAAATTGACATCATCTCTTTGATGTTCATGTGCTCGTTTAGGAACTGCAGATCCCAAAGACCCTGGCACCTCGAATCTGTTGGGCTCAAGGTTGTGCCCCAACCTGTTTGACTGGCATCCGTCATAATCGTGAAACTCGGATCCGGCAGTTGCAGTGGTACTCCCTGAGTTAACCACAGAATATCTACCCAAGTCTGAATCTCTGGTTTCACTTGATTGGACAAGACGATATTCGTTTTGAGCGAATGAAACTTCCACTACACTTCTGAGTAAAAAATACCTGGAGTGGCCGAGTGCGTAGTCACCCCATCGGAATGAGATCTGCGGCGGCTCCGCACAAACCTATCAGTCGCATGAATTCTCTCGCTGTTACTATATCTGAGTGAAGACAAAAGCGAGCATAATGACTGGCTAATTTTGCTCTGGTTAATGGCAGACGATATTGTTGAGCAACTCGATGCTCATTCCCCGGTGGGTGAATGACATGGACGGCACTGAATCTGACTTCTTTTCGTTTACTATGAGGTCGGAGCAGATGAAGCAGACTCTGAAAATCATTCTGAAGCGTTAACTCGTTGCCGTACCCGTGATGTCGTCCAGGTAGGCCGATGTTACCGCAGACGAATGAGCTCAGAAATGAGTCATTACCGAGTTCATTATTCGAGTGAAAGCCCAGATCACAAGATTCAGACAGAAGCACATAACTCGGAACTGATTAACGACTCCTAGGACAGCGAAGCGAAGACACTTTCTGAACGCCGGATGTACCATGCAGGGCTTGATTTAATCTGAAAATTTTGAATAGCAATTTACTATTCACCCTGGAAAATTGATTAGCAGTTGATCCAAAAGCACTTGAAACTAATAAATCTTGAATAGCAAAATTCAGAAATTGGAGAGCAAAGTGCTATGCTAATCCAGTTAAATCAAGCCCTGCCATGACGTGAAAGTACGCATACTTGAGATCTATGCTCAAAGCATAATCATTCACTCGAATGCTCGTGCTGACCGATCGGATGGTCTCCATATAAATTTTGGAGCCACAATCAGCTTGTTTATCCAGCTCAGATCTATAACTGGACGAAATAAGCCATCTGGTTTTGGAAACAGGAACGGTGACTGCAGAAACCTGGAAATTCCCAGTTTTCTACAACCTGTATCGCGTCCTTCTCCAGAAGAGATTAGACTTCTGATAGCAGCGAATCTCTCTTCTGAAGGTTTGACTGAAACGGAGTCCAACGTGGAGTTCGAGTTAACAGAGGTTTTTCCTTGGACAGTTTTAGACCTTCAGAAATAACCCCCTACACCCAAGGGTTCGTCCGTAATTGACAACCAATTGGATAAGAATCTTGACAGCCTTCCGCCCACTGGAACGCAATAGAGGTTTAGACCATCACCTCCTGCACCTGCGAGGCTTGCGGGAGGAGAAACGTCCTCCATGACCCACACCTCGCCCAGTCGACCTAGGGGTGTCTGACCGGTTGTCTAGGCCAGCATACGACCCCTACCTAGGTCGGAAACTCAGGTGCAATGTCCCTATTCCGGCCGAAAAAATCTGTGTCCAGTGATGCTATCGGTCTCTTATCAGGTAACTCAGCACTTTGGTCCGGTGGAACAACTTCTGGAAGGTGTTGCCGGATGAAATCTACAGCCACCTTATGTTGTTCGGAAAGGGAAAATTCCAGCTCCGCTGATTCCCTTTCACCATCCGACTGGACCACATGAGAATCTTGGTCGTCCCTTTCTGACTCTGCAAGGGAGCGAACCACCCCAGCTTCCTCAGACAGTTCCTGTTCTGAAAACTTTCTGATGGCGCTGGGATGCTGCGATGAGTTGAGCTATCTGTGATAGCAAGTCTGTCACGGAGGCCTGTGGAGCCGCGGTCTTACGTAATTTAGCTCCTGGGATGCTAATTCCTGCATACTTCTTATGCGAATGTCCCAACTGGAAAGGCCTCGTGTCCTTGGTTAGCAGATGGCGTGACCTGGTCAACATGGAATCCCTGGTCGGCAAAGCAGGCTGGATATCTGTGGTCACACATCAGACTAGCCGCGCCAGACTGTCTATGCGACGGAGCATCCCAAACAGGAGGAGTGGACGTATGCTCCGACTGACAAAAGTACGTACAACGAAATCTGGGCCCAGATGTTGTTGTAAGAAAGAGGGGGGCCTCTCTTGCTCGCGGTCCGGGTAGACTTTGATGGTTGTCTTAGAAAAAAGAAAAGAAAAAGAAACCCAAACAGTCATTCGGGAGTAGCCCCAGCACATATTATCCATAACTGTTATTTATAAAAAAGGAAAAATTATACCAATATGTGCTATTGAAAGATGGGAGTTACCCATGAGCCTATAAGGTGGAGTGGACGCTGAGCCTTGGCAATCTGGTCTGCCTTCAGGGGAACAGATGACAGGGTGATGGTAGGAGACACCCCCCACCCCCCACCCCACAACGACAACACAATCTCCACTCACAGACATACACTTAAAATGCTTAAAGGGTTGTTATATCTTTATTCATATGTTTATTTATTTATTTAAAGTGTACACTGGTCCCAGCGCCAGGCAAGTTTGTTTCAATCCTTGCTTGGTGCATGGTTTCCCGCGTGGCGAGGCAATCCTCACTGACTCCACGCACTTTAATTCTATTGTATAATTTTAATTTTCTGTGACTTTTATTACATCCCATGTGCAAGTTTTATTTCATGCAATACATGATATTTGGAAATTTTTCATTAAAACGCACCAAGTGGGGCGTTTAATAAATAATTACAAAATAACAAGAATTACTTTACGCAACCAGTATTTCAATATACAAATACAAAAAAAACATGAATTATTGTAAATAAATTAAATCTTCACCAAATATTATTTTGCAATTAATGACTAAAAATCACTCAGCGGTGAGTTTTAATAACTAGTTACAAAATAAGAAGTATTTTTGGAGGTAAATAATGGTCACTCATTTTTTCAATCATCTCTGAAAACAAATTGATAAATTAATACTTGTATGTAATTGACTGTTTTCTTGTGTTACTTCATTTTTGACACTTGATGTCAGGTCAGTTCAAGTTTCATTTTGAGATTAATGAGCTTAACAGCAAGGGGTGGGGGCCACTAAAAATTTGCAAGATGTGACGTCCTATTTTTTATTCGGCTCCTTTTTACACCCACCCACCCATTACGTGCAAATTTTCTACTACCGTTCTCAGACATCCACCCTCCACTCTCCCATTAAAATCTAAAATAAACTTATAAACTTAGTAGGCACAGCTGTCTTTAGGGGGTTTTCATAATGTCCTTAACCCTTTACCCAACGTAATGGCCAGAACCGGCCAGCGCTATTCTCAAAAATCTCCAATTAATTTTTACTATTTTTTCATTTTTTGTCTCAAAAACATAGGTTATGACCCCTCATTGGAACGAGCACAAGCTCGTTCCAATGAGGGGTCATAACCTATGTTTTTGAGACAAAAAAATTAGTTATTCAATCATTTTTTGGCAAGTGTCATCTGCTTTTCATGTTAGGTAAAAGGTTAAACTGGTACCACCAATTTAAACCTCTGTGAGCTGCTGTGGGCCGCAATCTACAAAGGACAAGCTGTTCATTATCAGGCTTGGCCAGAGCAGGTGTACATATACGGGAACAAATTTTCATTTGAATTGTTCCAAAAATATTGTCTGCACATTTTCTACATTTCGAACAAGACATCCACCCCCTACTAACGTGTGACACTTTCCCAGTTTAAGCCCAATATTCTGACATATAAAGCCTCCTGATGTTGTATTTATGTTAAGAGTGTGATGTACAACATCATCTTTAAGGTTTGAAACACAAATGATGGTATATATTAGCTGATATATTGATATATTTTTAAATGAAAGTGTCAATGACACTGTAGCTCAACTTGTCAAGACAAAGACATGTACATGTACAGTATGTGACACAGCAATACCAAACATCTAGGTAATGACCTGATAACAAAGGTACATATAAAGTATTGTAACGGTCTGTACATAAATACTGACCGTTGCCTGTAACAAATGTATAGGTAAAGTATTGTAAAGGTGGGTGACAGTCAGATGCTGAACTAGAAAAAATCTTTGAGTCCCAGAGTGGGTCTGACTGAACCCCAAAATATTTGTTCTCATAGCACAATGATAACAAAGGCACCCCAAAACACACTCGTTCCTGTCCCAAGGTGAAAACAAAAGTACTCAAGAAGTTTTGTGAAGATCAGTTCATAAATACGAGCTGTATAGAACTTGTGACAAAAAACTGATTGGACCTAATTTCGGTACAAAATGGCCACTGGCAGCCATCTTGAATTTTGGACCGTACCCAGAAACACTCATTCTCATCCCAAGGAGATAACAAAGGTACCCAAGAAGTTTTGTGAAGATCGGTTCATAAATACAGCCTCTACCCTGAGCCGTATTGACATGTGTGCTTACATTGTGTAAGTAGCAGTGAATAAATCAAAGTTCATCTAATTTGCATAATTTCTGCACGAAAAAAAAACCCTTACAATATGTGATGTATTCCATGTTACTAAACATTCATACAAAAATTTATTAAAATCAGAACTTTCATACAGAAGTTCTATACAAAAGACTGATTGCACTAATTTTGGTACAAAATGGCTGCTGGTGGCCATCTTGAATTTTGGACCACACCCAAAAAGACTTGCTCTCATCCCACGGTGATAACAAAGGTACCCAAGAAGTTTCGTAAAGATTGGTTCATAAATATGGCCTCTAGTCTGAGCTGTATAGAAGTTGTGTACAAAAAACTGATTAGACCTAATTTCGGTACAAAATGGCCACTAGCAGCCATCTTGAATTTTAGACCGCACCCAGAAACACTCGTTCTCGTCCCAAGGTGATAACAAAGGTACCCAAGACATTTCGTGAAGATCAGTTCATAAATACAGACTCTAGTCTGAGCCGTATTGACATGTGTACTTACTGTGTGTAAGTCGCACTGAAAAAATCAAAGTTCATCTAATTTGCATAATTTCTGCACGAGAAAAAAACCCGTATTATATGTGATGCATCCCATGGTACTAAACATTCACACAAAAAAATTATTCAAATCAGGGCTTTCATATGGAAGTTCTGTGCAAAAATCTGATTGCACCTAATTTTGTACAAAATGGCTGCCATCGGCCATCTTGAATTTCGGACCGGACCCCAAAACACTCGTTCTCGTCCCACGGTGATACCAAAGGTACCCAAGAAGTTTCATAAAGATCGGTTCATAAATACGGCCTCTAGCCCGAGCCGTATTGGCATTTGCACTTACAGTGCTGAAGGTAACCCAAAAAAACATCAAAATTAGTCTAATTTGCACAATTTACGTACGAGAAAAAAACCCGTATTATATGTGATGTATCCCATGGTACTAAACATTCATACAAAAAATTATTCATATCAGAGCTTTCATATGGAAGTTCTGTACAAAAAACAGATTTCTGCATCGTCGGTTCAAAATGGCAGCTGGCAGCCATCTTGAATTTCGGACCGCACCCAAAAACACTCGTTCTCGTCCCACGGTCATAACAAAGGTACCCAAGAAGTTTCGTAAAGATCGGTTCATAAATACGGCCTCTAGCCCGATCCATAGCAGCTTGGCACTTACAGCTCTGAAAGTAACACTAAATAAATCAAAATCAGTCTAATTTGCATAATTTACGCACGAGAAAAAAACCCGTATTATATGTGATGTATCCCATGGTACTAAACATTTATACAAAACTTTATTCAAATCAGAACTTTCATACAGAAGTTCTGTACAAAAAACTGATTTTTGCATCATCGGTACAAAATGGCCACTGGCAGCCATCTTGAATTTCGGACCACACCTAAAAACACTTGTTCCCGTCCCAGGGTCATAACAAAGGTACATAAGAAGTTTCGTAAAGATCGGTTCATAAATACGACCTCTAGCCCGAGCCATAGCCAATTGTTGACGTATGGACAGACGGACAGACGGACGACGGGCCATGACAATAGCTCAAATTTGACTTCGTCAAAGTTGAGCTAAAAATTCAAAAAATTGCACAGGTTGGAAATGCACATTTTTGGCGCACTCAAGACACCCACCCACCCCCATGTCACGTCTTGCAAATTTTTGGTGGCCTCCCCCTGTTAACAGTGCTATTTATTTTAAAGATGTCTCTTGTTGGATTAATTTAGCATCGACTTCAAGTAAGATTGTTGGGTTTCCTTTGTGGAAATAGGTTGGCGCCACAAACAACATTTCATGTGCTACAACTATTTATTGTTCACATTTCTATTGAAATATGTCTTTATTACGTTTTATTCATATATTAAATAAAAACATTAGTTTAATAATAATTTTATAATAATTTACTTATATAGCGCTTAATTCAAATAAAATCTGCTCTAAAGCGCTTATATTATAAAAGAGAAAAAGGAAAAGAAGAGAGAGTGGTTAACAATCAAAAGCCATCTTAAACAAATAAGTCTTTAAACCTGTTTTGAAGCCTTCAGTTTTGGAGATGTTTCGTAGGTTCTTTGGCAATTCATTCCACGGTGAAGGGGCAGCAAAAGCAAAAGATCGCTTACCTGCCTCCTATCTCACACGTGGGATGTCAAGAAGGTTATCCAATGACGACCTAAGATTCCGGGAGGGTTTGTGTAAATTTATAACCTTTTTTAAGTATGTAGGGGCATTGTCTTTATGAATGATGCTGTGTGTTGTCATTAGAAGTTTGTATCTGATTCGAAAATCTATTGGTAGCCAATGTAACGATTTGAGAACTGGCGTAATGCGTTCATTTCTTTTAGTGCCGGTGACAATCCTAGTTGCAGTATTTTGAATGCGCTGAAGTCGGTTTATTGACTTCAATGGAAGTCCAGAATATAGTGAGTTACATTAGTCTAAACGAGACATGACCATAGATTGCATAATAGTTTTCAATGTGATTTTGTCCAATAGTTTTCTGATCTTGCTGATGTTCCTAATCTGAAAGAAGTAATTTTTACTAACTTTGGTAATTTGATTACCCATGTCGAAGTGACTACTAAAGGCAAACCCAAGATTCTGAGCGGTTTTGCTGGAATTTATGCTGATATCACCGATCTTCAGACAAATAGTGGAAGATTTGTTTAGCTGGTGTTCTGCGTCTATTTATTGAAATTTAGTCTTGTCATCATTCAGTTTAAGAGTTTAAGAAAGTCTTTCCCCATCCACTGCCAGATGTCTTCAATGCATGCTTCAAGTGTGGCTAGAGATTCATTTACTTTACAGTTAAAACTAGAAGTCCTGTCATGAAATGCACACAAATAACACGTTGATCTGCGTGTTAATGTATGTGTTATGGCCATAGTAAAGCTATCAAATTCTGTACATATGGCCTGTGCACAAGCAATGTTTCAGCCAATGGACCTCCAGGTAACCCAGAGGTCCATTAGCAGAAACATTGCATGTGTTTGCTATGAGTAACCAGGAGAACCTGCCGTGCTTTGGATGCCATTCGATATGGCAATTGCGCGCAATTCCAACGCACAATTAAGCCTAGATAAGCACACTATTCATGAGAGGACTTCTAGTTTTAACTGTAGAGAGATCTACACACAGATATAATTGTGTGTCATTGGCATCGAGATGGAAATTCACAGAATGTTTCCTTATAAGATCGCCAAGCGGCAATGTGTATACGATGAACAAAAGGGGGCCTAGAACTGAGCCCTGTGGAATGCCGTATTGAAGACCTATGGGCTCAGAAATGGTGTCACAAATTTTGACGGATTGTGTACGACCGCATAAGTAGGATCTGATTCAATTAAGAGCAGTCCCACGAATGTTTAGTAGTGTTTTTAGTCATGACAGGGGAGTTTCGTGGTCAATCGTATCGAATGCTGCTTACGAATCAAGCAACACAAATGGTGTTAATTTACGTGCGTCCATCGAACTTAGGATGTCACTGCTGACATAAATTAATGCTGTCTCGGTACTATGCCCAGGTCTATATGCTGATTGGAATGTTTCAAGTTTGTTATTTGTTGAGAGGAGCTGAGTAATTCTAGAAGATAAAACTTTTTCAAGACATTTGGACAAAAAAGGAAGATTGGAGACAGGTCTAAAAATTTTTTGTGTATTTATGTCAAGGCTTGGTTTCTTCAGGAGAGGGATGACGTGGGGGTGCTTAAACACGGTTGGCACGTTTCCTGAAACAAGAGATGACCTGAAAATATTGGTGATAATTGGAATGAGGTTGTCCAGGATTGTACCGTCTTTCAGCAACCAAGTTGGAAGAGGATCAAGAGAGCATGATATTGAAGGAGCTTTCAAAATAATGGACTTTAGTCACTTTGCCTCTTCCATGGATGGTGGGTGAAAGTCATTTAGAATGGTTATACCAGAATCAGATAATTCACCTTCAACATAAGCGTCTCTGTCTGTACCTGTGTTTCTAATGCGTTTCTACTTTTTGCAATTGTCTCCTTAAAAAAGTTTGAAAATCTAGAGGCAAGCTCAGAAAGATGACTGTGTTCTGAAAGCTCATCCTTACGGTTTACGTTTAAAAGATACCGTAGTTAACTATTTTAAAGATTTGTTTGGAATTATTTTCACACGAGGCAATGGCAGTTTTCACTCAGTCAGTTTTAGCTGATTTACTAGATATATTTAGCTTATTTCTTAATGTTTTATATATATCCCGATGGACATGAAGACCTGACTTTATAAAATTGCACTCGGCTTTCCTACACATTTGTTTAATTTGCCTTATCCCATCATTGTACCATCCAGTATTTGGGCGTACGGTAATGACTTTAGTCTGAATTGGGGTGTGTTTGTCTAATGCGTTGTTGAGAATTTCGAAAAGTGTATTGACTTTTGAACAAACATCAGTTTCATTTTCAATAATTTCCGTGAGATGATTTATGGACAGGTTCGAAGAGAATTTTTCGATGTCGATATTTCGGGTTTTTTCTAGCCTTTACAGTTTTCTTTACTGAATCAGGTTTAGCAATATACATATATAGTTTAGTTGTTTTTGATGAAAATTCTGATCCCGACATCTCACTCTCTTGGCTCCTCCATAACGTGAATAATACAAACTATGACCCAAAGTCTGTAAAATAATTCTTGATGTGTTTTGTACCACAAAGAGTATTTATATTACAAAATTTTGGGTCGATTCCATTAATAATGGTACATATTGACTTTTTAGGTGGTACATACCGACTTTCTGAATGGTACATATTGACGGGTCGTACTAAATACAGCAAGTCCCTAATAAGTCGCTAAAACCCCTCATGTACTAATTACAGCAAGTCCCTTTCAAACACGGCATTTATCAGGTAAAGCACTCACAAAATTTAACATCAGACATGAATTTGCAAAGGACTGTCAAATTTGTTTATAAACAAACACTTCGGAAATTTGGGTTGGCATTTTCGTTGTTTATAATTATTTATTATATTATTTACTGAAATTGTAATTTTCAAAGCGTACTTCTCAATGATGATTTTCGGAAATTATTTTCTAGATTTAATTCACAAAACATGATGAAATTAAAGCAAGCTTGCTATTCGGTGTTTGCGTTTGTTTTACTCGTTACGACTTGCGTCGACTAGTTTTGCTTAAACTATTTATTCATTTATTTATTTCTCTGCACTTTTAGCAGCCAGGGTCGGAACAGAGAGATTTAATTGTGGATGAAAGCCGGACAGAACTTAAGCACTAGCTTGTTTTGAACAGGTAAAATATTAGAGTGCTCAAGCCGGCGGACCTTTTTTAAACATAAAGTAAACAAACAAACAAAAATGAAATAAAAAAATAAAATAAAACAAGTAAGTATCAAAAAAACATTTTCAGATAGCATTTCAAAAGCATCTCTTTTAAAAGTTGTACTTTTATTTTACACACACGCGACTCGGAGATCGCTGGAACTGCTGTTCAAAACAACAAAAGATTGTCAAGTATTTACTGCTTTTAAATTTAAAAAAACAAAAAAACAAATAAAAACAAAAATAAATAGTCAACATGCAGTTCTATGATAAAGGCTCCCATTTTTAATTTTTGACGCTATTAGCGGTGTGTTTTGAGGAACTTGCTGTATTTTGTATCCGAGGGGACTTAGGGACTTCGGGACTTATTAGGGACTTGCTGTATTTAGTACAACCGCATATCGACCATTCCCCGTCTGAATTCAATGAAATATTCTTCCAACCTGAGGGAGATGGCAGGTAGACAGGCGGGTGCTGGTCAAAACGTCCCCTAATTTTTTTGGTCAAAACGTCCCCAAGAGTTGGTTAAAATGCCCCCAATAATTGGTCAAAACGTCCCCAAGAGTTGGTCAAAACATCTCCAACAATTGGTCAAAACGTCCCCAAGATTTGGTCAAAATGTCCCCAAGAGTTGGTCAAAACATCCCCAAGAGTTGGTCAAAACGTCCCCAACTCATTTATCCTTCTTTCGTAGTTTCATATTTAATTTAGCAATGTTTACAGTTAAAACTAGAAGTCCTGTCACGATTAGTGCGCTTACCTAGGCATAACCCTTTACCCAACGAATCGCCCGCATCCGCCCGCGTAATATGCAAATTCAGCAGTTGAAAAAATATTATTTTTCAAAAAATTTCAACAAAACCATATCATGTGACCCCTCATTGGAACGAGCTCGTCGAAAAATTTCAGAAAATTATATTTAAAATAATAAATTTTGATAACGTCTGCATTGGGTAAAGGGTTAATTGCACGTAGGAATTGCGCGCAATTGCCATATCAAATGGCATCCAGAGCATGGCAGGTGCGCCTGGTTACTCATAGCAAACACATGCAATGTTTCTGCCAATTGACCTCCAGGTTACCCAGGGATCCATTGGCTGAAACATTGCTTGCACACAGGCAATATGTACAGAATTTGATAGCTTTACTATGGCCATAACGCATACATTAACGCGCAGATAAACGTGCTATTTGTGCGCATTTCATGACAGGACTTCTAGTTTTAACTGTATACTATTTTTCGGTCGAAATCTAGGATTCTAAGTCAGTTGTACCAATACTCTGCTCTCGACTGGGCGTGAACAGGACTTCAACAGACTGGAATTAATTATGGAATGAATGAATAAATGAAAAGTTTCAGGGTGCCGAAAGAGCACTGGGAAGATGTGGGATTGAAACCCCCTTCAACCCGAATATCTTTACTTGCTTATGGATCCACAAGGGTCGGAAGCAAAGGTCAATACTCTTCTTGGTTTGAGAGTGCGCATGGACATTAAGGTACTGGGGTCAGACCCCCTCCCCCACCCCCGATAACCTCGAACTGGAAGGTGACTTGGAATTGTGCATAACTACGAGATTTTGCTCTGTATTTTACTTAAAAACTTAGAAACGTGGGCATATTTATATGAATGGTAATACTCAAACCGCACTTTGATGGTTGTCTTAGAAAAAAGAAAAGAAAAAGAAACCCAAACAGTCGTTCGGGAGTAGCCCCAGCACATATTATCCATAACTGTTATAAAAAAGGAAAAATTATACCAATATGTGCTATTGAAAGATGGGAGTTACCCATGAGCCTATAAGGTGGAGTGGACGCTGGGCCTTGGCCATCTGGTCTGCCTTCAGGGGAACAGATGACAGGGTGATGGTAGGTGACACCCCCCCCCCCCCCCACAACGACAACAAAATCTCCACTCACAGACATACACTTAAAATGCTTAAAGGGTTGTTATATCTTTATTCATATGTTTATTTATTTAAAGTGTACACTGGTCCCAGCCAGGCAAGTTTGTTTCAATCCTTGCTTGGTGCATGGTTTCCCGCATGGCGAGGCAATCCTCACTGACTCCACGCACTTTAATTCTATTGTATAATTTTAATTTTCTGTGACTTTTATTACATCCCAAAAATTTGGCAACATGCGTTTGTGGTCTGAGAACTGTGATAGTTCAACATATCAACTGTTTTTGTTACCGTAAGCCATTGTTATTTTCAACACTTTGGTGACTTACACTGTAACTAATTGTCATACAAACTCAATGTGTTTCCACCATGCCAGAATTATCCCACAATTATTCTGAATTAACAAATGACAAATTTGGACAGAATAAATAAAGTAACAGGCCACTCCCACTTACAATATTGGTGACATAAACCAATGCTATTTTTTAGTCCTTTTGCAATAAATTTCATCCAGGGAAAAATTCGGCTAAATATTCCTACAAGCTGGAAAAATCAGTTAACGTTTTCATAATAGTATTACTAGATAACGCTGCATAAAATCCACAAACAAACAAGAAAAAAATTATCGTTACACCTATTTGTCACAACTTTTTCTTAATAATTTAATTAAATGCTTCATCGTGTTGATTCTGATTGGCTATTCCACAAGCCATGTGATTGTCATATAATAGTAGTCTATTGTTCTATGCCTTCTTTGATCCCAAAACAATTATTTCATTGGTTGATGTAAAAAATAGTGTTAAAAACCGGGATGGTCAATTAAATGCGTTGACTGTACGTGAGTGCTTTAAAATTCATTGAAATTATTTCATTAAATTATGAGCAACATAAATTCTGGTGAGTGACCCGTTTAAGTATTTCAGCATTCGCAAGTCTGGCGAAAAACTGAAATAATTATGCAAAAACAGGTGTTGCTTTCAATAAATACTTGCGAAATAATTTCAGATTGTGTCGTAGTGTAGTAGTGTAAGCCATAGTGGACCGTATGCAAGAATTATTTCACAATTATTTACCGAGATGCTAATAGGCCCCTATTTACAAATGGTTTAGGCCTACCCCTCCTCCAGTCCCAAAATAACCTCAAATAATGTACAGTTAAAACTAGAAGTCCTGTCATGAAAGGCGCACAAATAGCACGTTGATATGCGCGTTAATTTACGCGTTATAGACCAAGTAAAGCTATCAAATTCTGTACATATGGCCTGTGCACAAGCAATGTTTCAGCCAATGGACCTCCGGGTAAACCGGAGGTCCATTGCTTGTGTTTGCTATGAGAACCAGGAGAACCTGCCGTGCTTTGGATGCCATTCAATATGGCAATTGCGCGCAATTCCAACGCGTAATTAAGCCTAGATAAGCGCACTATTTGTGACAGGACTTCTAGTTTTAACTGTATTTTTATTTTTTGAGCTTAGTACGTCTTTCAAAGGACGTACCAAACGAAACTTAAAATACAGGCTTTCAGGTCATTTTCGACTTGCCCTCCCCCTTCAAAGTTTCTGACCCCTGTGCTAACGGTTAAGAAGGCGCTGCATCATGAATGGACCTCTGCACTTGACCAACGGTTGTAATTATGACTGCGTGATACCTGAAGTAATAACTTCATTAAATCAATTCAACGTAATAAAGTTATCACTTCAAGAATTGAGCAGTTAAAGGTTATAATTCTAGATCACTGGATACTCACTGATGAACTTGAGAATTCAAAACATGCTGCTAAAACGATGCCCCCCCCCCCCCCCAAAAAAACGTGATTTTTTGGTACCAAAACCCGCCAGAAGTCTCCATTTATGACAGATTAAATTTTTTTTGGAGGAGGGAGGGGGGGGGCACCCCACCCCTATCACCGATCGTTACTCGTGTCCAACCCAATCAACGCTCGTGCCTGCCTTTGGCATCTGCATCAGTATCCAGACACTTTTTAAAGGAGATCCGTGACAGAATTAACCCTGGGTCCAAATTTCCATTTTCCCGGCACTGGTATTACTTAGTGTTTTCTATGTAAGAGTAGATTCTATCCCTTGGAAATATTATCCATCCAGTTAAAATTTCCTAAGGAAATTTGTTCCCTAATTAGGAAATTTTCACCACTCTAACAAACATTATAAATCCATAATTGGCCATTATGTTTACAGTTAAAACTAGAAGTCCTGTCATGAAATGCGCACATATAGCATGTCGATCTGTGCGTTAATCTACGCACTGTGGCCATAGTAATGCTATCAAATTCTCTATATGTGGTGTGTGCACAAGCAATGTTTCAGCCAATGGACCTCCGGGTAACCCGGAGGTCCATTGACAGAAACATTGCCTGTGTTTGCTATGAGTAACCAGGAGAACTTGTCGTGCTTTGGATGTCATTCGATATGGCAGTTGCTTGTCCTACGCGCAATTAAGCCTAGATAAGCGCACAGTTCATGACAGGACTTCTAGTTTTGACTGTACAGTTAAAACTAGAAGTCCTGTCATGATATGCACACAAATAGCACGTTGATCTGCGTGTTAATGTACGCGTTATGGCCATAATAAAGCTGTTCATATGGCCTGTGCACAAGCAATGTTTCTGCCAATGGACCTCCGGGTAACCCGGAGGTCCATTAGCAGAAACATTGCATGTGTTTGCTATGAGTAACCAGGAGAACCTGCCGTGCTTTGGATGCCATTCGATATAGCAATTGCGCGCAATTCCAATGCGCAATTAAGCCTAGATAAGCGCACTATTCGTGACAGGACTTCTAGTTTTAACTGTACATCTTTTTTCTGCACTGTATTAGCCTTCAGCTGCCATATAAACTGACAAACTGTGATCATTGTGGAGGATAGTATTTTCTGTTGTGAAGTTTTCACTGGAAATATTATCCTGTTTGAATATGCTTTATGAGTACCAATTGAATCATGTAAAAAAAGAATGAAAACCATGAGACTTCCAGCCTGAATTATTACTATCAATGACGATTCAAATACTCAAGCTGATACATGTAACTGTATTAATTTTCCAAATTCAAATCTTGATAAGGACCAGCTAATTTCTACTGAAAGTGATAATGCAAATGTTAATAACTTTGTGGATGAAGTGACAAATCGTCAGTCTGCTGTTTTCAGCAAATCTATGGGAAACGTGACAAAAGCACAGAATGGGCATAAAAAAAAAAGCTTATGACAATAGACAGAGAGTTTTGGAACAAAAGTTTGTCGTTGGTGAGAAAGTACTTTTAAATAATTTTAAACATTAATGTGGAATGGGCACTACTCATCAGATAAAATATAAAGGACCTTTTATTATAAAATCTTACTGTTCGAAAGGGTTGTACATTTTAGAAGATAGTGATGGTAGAAAAGTTGGTCCCCATAATCAAACTTCAAAAAATGAAATGAAACAGTTTCTGAGAATGATATTACATGTATACCAGAATCAATTTCACAAGATTGCAATATTGACTCAGACATTCCACCTTCTGGAACTGTGGGCGAAAGGGTTTCTTCAGACGAAAATGGTTCAACTACTGAAACTATTCCTGATAGTGATGACTCTACATATGGTATTCCTTCTGTAAGACCCAAGCGAAATAAGTTCAAGAAACTGGACAACAGTGTTCACATGTGCTACTAAATAACTGATATTCTGATTTACTTGACTTGTCCATTGCAAATAAATTTGTTTCTTCTGCATATAATTCCTTGTTGACAGTTGGAAGATTATCTGAAATTAGGTGGATAATTTTTCCTATTATTGGATCATTTTTCCTAGGAAATTTAATCCCGGTTTAAATTTTCCTAATAAAAATTAGGTCCAGGATACATTTATCAGGGACAGAACTTCAGAAGCGGGGATATTTATAATTAATGTTTTGTAAAACAATAAATTTGTTTTAAAATGACATCGCAAGTTTTTTCAATGGCCTCAGTCAAGAAACAACAAAGGGGACGTTTTGATCAACTATTGAGTATTGGGGACGTTTTGACCAACTGTTGGGGACGTTTTGACTAATTTTTGGGGAAGTTTTGACCAACTATTTGGGGACGTTTTGACTAGGATTCAGACAGGCAATCTAGCTATGCCATCTCCCAGCAGTATGTGCAAAATGTTGCTATTTATAAGTTGAAATTTGTTACATTGTAAAAAAAACATGCATGCTGCTGAATAAAGTATCTATTTATCTACATGTGCAACTGTACGTCTAATTTGTATCTTGCAAGAGACCGAATTGAACTAGAATTTCTTTATTATATGTTTGTCTTTGGTGACGCAGTATATATTTCAAGAAGTTTTGAGGTATTTTTTTTCGTCACCAATCTTGGCATCAATATATTCCTGAATTTATTTATATTTTTATATTACAGCCAGGTAGAATTACATCATTAAACATTGAATAAATACACAAAAACTGCCGACTAAATATTCAGCGTGATGACGCTATCGCCAATTTAGCTACAACTTTAAAAATTCTAGTTACTTGATTTCGTATCTTCTATATATGATTGTAAATCTGAATACAGGATTTCGGGCAGTCCTAGAATTTCGTTGTACCGCTCCAAAAAACTGCAAATAACAGCAAAGTTGGGGCCTTTGCAGCTCTCGCCGTCGCTCGTGTCTGCCATTTTGAAAATGCTAATGAGGTCAGTTGTTGCTTTTCAGCGCATCAAAACACCTAATACAAATATAATATAGGCAGCTATGCCTCTTAATAATCCTTTGTGCACGAGACAAGCCTTGCTCGATTCTTTAGGCTGCAGTAATTAAGTAATACTCATTAAGAAAAACACTCGAAACAAAGGCTGACTATAAACGCGACCTTGACCTCATGTGTAAACAAATCTTCGAAGTTACAGCCCCTGATTGTTTTCCGTTTCCGCCGGGAACGGGCCTTCGCATCCGTCCCCGACAAAAATTTGCCTGTGTGTGAAGCTTTGAATTTCGGATGGGACAGTGGAGTGTATTGCGTGTTCAGTACCCAATTTAGGTTGTTGCCACCACTTTTTTTTCAAAATTCGGGCATCCAGAGGCGCTCGTACTAAAATTAGACCGCACGTAGAAAATGAGACAGAAAGAGACCACCGGCAAAGTAAAGGTGCAAAAGTCTCCAAATGAACACTGTCTCCAGTTACATGGTGTATAACATACTCAAGATGTATCCGAAGTTTGAATTTAACGCCTAGAATTTCTCGCTTAATGAATAGCGTTATTTCCGACCTTGGGTGTTAGTTTTTCGCAAAATAAACGCTGTCGGGTGATTGAGGTATGTTCAATACAAATCCAACGTTTGATGCCGAAATTTTAATTTTAACTAACAAAGTTAGATTTTAATGTACTGCGCAATTTCCGACATGTGGTCTAAATGGAAACGGGTCGCTTCGGCCTTGAGTCGACTCGGCCTGACAACTACTGGGGCAACTGGGTTTGATGCAGATGATGTGAGATACAGTTAACAATTTTCCAAGGTTTATAGGTGGGGGGGGGGGGGGAGACGGGGGTGGGGCTGAAAAAAATTAATTTGCAGACACAGGTTAAAAGTGTTTTTTTTCTACCCCTCAGACACCCACCACCCCTTACCTGCTATTTTTCTCATTAAACACGAATCAGACTGATTTACATCACAATTTCCAGTAGTTTCAAGTTGATATTCGAAAATACTTGCCATTTATTTTAATTTGTCTCATGCAAATTTGCTAGCGACTTCTCTATAAACATGTGGACAGCATTAGTGACAGGCATGGCATTATATGGATTTGGACTTACCTACACTCCTAAAGTCCTAATATGATAGTTTATATGTTTTAAATGGCCTGGTTGGTCATATAATTGATAATAAAAGGTTAAACTAGCACAGGACTTAGTGATTTTTGTGGAGGAAAAATTTGCATTTTTGGTCATTTACGCATTTTTTACAGCCCCGAACCATCCACCCACCTCCTTTCTGTGTCTGGAAATTTTCGGGCGACCTACCTCTTTCCCCGCCTTTATTATATTTTATTTCACGATTTCTGTCATTTCAGTAAATTACAGTTAAAACAGAAAAAAATTAAAATGAAAAACAATAATGATGCAAATGAAATGAAAATGCAAAGTAAAATGTGCACACAAAATATATTTGTGTGGAAAATAATTTCTGGGGATTTCTTTTGGCGTTCTTGGGGAGACTACAATTAATGGTACTTTGGTATTAAAATTTGACGTGCCTAACAGGGATGCGCGTTTGCCTTCATTCTTAATCTCATTATTTAAGCTTCTGTAATTTTCATCGTCATATGTCCGCACAAGCCTCATGGTAACTTTGTGGGGGCATCATTTTGTTCCTGTTCTGAGGTACACTGGACAACTGAACCTTATCAGTTCAGGGAAAGGGGGACCCAGCAGTTCACATTCCAACACTTCTGTGTGGTTACCATCTGCAATATCTAGGAATATAGAGGCATTACTTTCGGTGTAAAATGTCGGTTTTCTTATTAGCCGATTCAGGTTAACCCTTTGCCCAACGTAACGGCCAAAAACGGCCAGCTCTATTCTCAAAAATATCGCCATTTACTTTTCCTTATTTTGTCTCAAAAACATAGGTTATGATCCTTCGTTGGAACGAGCTTGACGAGCTCGTTCCAACGTGGGGTCATAACCTATGTTTTTGAGACAAAAAATGAAAGAAATTAGTTATTCAAGAATTTTTTTTGGCAAGTGTCGTCTGCTTTTCATGTTAGTTAAAGGGTTAAACGTCTGAGCAATATCACTCAAATTATTCTCGTGATTTAGATGTTGACTATTGTTGAAACCATCAGTAATAACTTTATTAACGATGTATCCTTGGCTTTGTCGATAGGACTCCTGAATGCCAGGCGGGGTTGCCGAGGGGTCGATTCCCGACTCTGAATCAGAAACCAACATTCTAAAGTCCTCCAGAACATGAACGTGTCCTCCAAGATACGACCATAGGCCCGTGCCAGTGTTCGTCTGAGGCCAACTACAAACTTTCGTTGTACTGCAGCCAGCGCGTTTCACACTTTCTTGCTACTGCCGAAAGGAAAGTACGCCAAGTAATCCTGAGAACTTCGACTAAAAAGCTAGGTTCAAGCCATCGTTTTGGCCAGGTCGAATGATCTAGTAGTATAGGTGTTGTACTCCTGTTTGCCAGGTGGGGTTGCCGAGGGTTCGATTACATGCGGAGGATCAGAAACCAACATTCTAAATTACCGCAAAACATGAACGTGTCCTCCAAAATACACATACAGGGGAAATCGATGGCTCAGTGGTTACGACTTTGAACTTCAACCCGAGAGGTCCACTCTTCGATCCCCTCCAGGGGTAACTGCGTTGTGTCCTTGGGAAAGTCACTTAAAATCGATTTCCCACGTGGGGGCACGGTGGTTCTGTGTGCTAAGGCGCTGTGTACGAACGACAATTATCTGATTTATTATAAATAAAGCGAGTTGTTTACCTTGTTAATATTTATATACCATTACAGGGACACGTTAGCATAGATTTTTCTTTCGATTTCCCAGCATGTGCCGAGTACCTGTGTGAAATACAGGTAATAAATTACCAAAATTGTAAGGAAATAATTCATTAGATATTGTCAAGAAAATGTAAGAGAATGCCTCTTCTAGCACTAATTTAAAGAGATTTTCTGGGGGAGGACCCCCAGAACCCCCGCTTATCGCTTCGCGCCTTTGGCGATCGCAGGACCTGAAACGCTCGTTCTACACATTGCCTCGGGGCCCGTCCTGACCACAGAGATGGAAGCACTGCAAGACAGTGGACACTTCAAGGCTGCAGAGAATTAAAACCAACCAACCCTAAACCACCGTATAATTATAAATGTGATTAGACAATCATGTTATGAAATGAGTTACAGGAATCTTATTTAGAAAAGAGATTGTGAACCCCTTTAGCCAACGAATCGGCTATGTCCACCCGAGTAATATGCAAATTCAGCAGTTGAAAAAAATATTATTTTGAAAAAAATTCAACAAAACCATATCATGTGACCCCTCTTTGGAACGAGCTCGTCGAGCCCGTTCCAACGAGGGCTCACATGATATGATTTATTGAAATGTTTTGAAAAATAAAAAAAAAATGAAATTTAAAATAATTAATTTTGATATCGTCTGAATTGGGTAAAGGGTTAACCCTTTACCCAACGTAACGGCAAAACCGGCCAGCGCTATTCTCAAAAATCGCCAATTAATTTTCATTATTTTTTCATTTTTTGTCTCAAAAACATAGATTATGACCCCTCGTTGGAACGAGCTCGTCAAGCTCGTTCCAACGAGGGGTCATAACCTATGTTTTTGAGATAAAAAATGAAAAACATTAGTTATTCAAGAATTTTTTTGCATGTGTCGTCTGCTTTTCATGTTAGGTAAAGGGTTAAATAAAATTGTTTTCTTGTAATCGATTGGAAGGTATGAGCCCTTTCCTCCAGTAAATTATCAGAAAACAATTATTTATAAACTAAATAAAACCATTTTTTGCAATTTATTGGAAGCTGGAGGTATGAGCCAGTACCCTCCAGTAAATTGTAAGAAAACAATTATTTATAAACTAAACAAAATTGTTTTCTTGCAGCCGGTTACATCCAGTAAATTGTAAGAAAACAATTATTTATGAACACAATCTTGCTAAAGAAGGCAAAAACATTATAACAAAATGAACAGAGTGAATGATGTAAAAAGGTTGTTTAATTTTATTTTAAATGTTGAAAAAGTTGGTGAAAAGGCTGAAAAAATGTTGTGTAAAAGTAAGTGCTATTACCACTGGAAAATAAAATTTTATTTCGCTTCATGTTACTGTTATCCGTATTTCATTATGAGAATCGATGGGGATCTGGCCTGATTGGGATTTTGTCTGATGGGTATTTTGTCCATGGGTATTTTATCCATGGGTATTTTGCCCATGGTTTTTTTTTTTGTCTGTTGGGTATTTTGTCCATGGGCATTTTATCCTGGATTCGCTCTCCTCTCCCTGTAACTGTTTCACACGGTACTTCACATGTTCGTCTCATTTATCCATATACAGCAATCTTTAAAACAAAATTAACCCTTTTTATTTTTTGAGTGCAGGTGTGCACTTTTCTACACATATACTACTCAAAGTTTGCTAAGCACCAAATATTTGACACATCATTGTGAAATTTACTTGTGACATATTTGTGATATTTTTGGTGGATATGATTGAGGAATGTATTGAGGTGGTTCCCAGTGTTCACATTAGCTCTCTTGACAGACAGACTTTTCGTGACAGTCATGGAAAGCATGTACCCTTGATTTTCATGATATTTTCGTTTACTGTCTACATGTCCATGACATGTGTAGGGTATTCAATCTTCATTTCAACACAAACCCTTGTGATTTAATGATTGAATATGGCAAATGCATATGTAAGAAGACATTTGCCTGAAGCAGAAATGTGGCGGGCTGTAGGGATGGTGGAGCAAGGCGCTACCCATCGTCAGATTGGTGAAGCCCTTGGTGTGCACCATACGGTGATCTCCAGAGCCTGAGCAAGATGTCAGCAGTATGGCACACCAGTAAGGCGGCATGGTGGTGGCAGAGACAGGGCAACATTTGCAGCTGAAGACCGGTTTTTGATTGTTCGGGCCCACAGGAACCGCTTTGACACAGCAACCCAGCTTCGCAGTGACCTCCAGAATGCATCCGGGGTAAATGTTTCGACGCAGACTATCCAGGCAAGGTTGCACAAAGGTGCTCTCCGATTGCGAAGACCATGTATTCGCATTCCGCTGTCCCAGAACCACCACCAGGCACGATATGAATGGGACATGGACCACGTTGGATGAACCAGAGAAGATTGGCGACCTGTCCTTTTTACAGATGAGTCAAGGTACTGCCTAGACCACACAGATAGGCGTTCTAGGGTATGGAGAAGACCAAGGGAGCGATTCCATGCAGCCAACATTGCTGAACATGACCGCTAGGGTGGAGAGTCAATCATGGTCTGGGGCGGCATCAGCAGGGATGGACGTACAGAGCTCTGTGTTCTTGGACGTGGTACATTGACTGTACAGTGGTATATTGGTGAGATCCTGGATGTCCACTTCAGATTATATGCAGATGCAGTAGGTGATAAATTCATTCTGATGGACGATAATACCCGTCCTCATGTTGCCCATGTTGTCGGGGAGTACCGACAGAGGGAGGGGATTGAGCGTATGGGCTGGCCAGCAAGATCCCCTGACTTCAGTCCAATCAAACATGTCTGGAATGAGTTGCAGCTTGCAATTTCAGCCCGTCCAGTCCAGCCAAAAAGTGTCCAGGAGCTTGGTGCTATGCTGGTCCAAGAATGGAACAACATCCCACAAAGGACCACCAGGAACCTGATTGGGAGCACGAGAAGGCGTTGTCAAGCTTTAGTTAACAGGAATGGGTCTCATACTCGATATTGAAGCCATACCAGTTCGCTCCGTCAACTTTTTTGTAAATTGAAAAATTTTCTCTTTTACCCAAAATATCCAGTTTCTATGGTTATCGTATTCAAAAGCTAAAAAATAATGTCAAACACAAATAAAATCTTAATTTCTGTATTTAAATCATTCAAGATATAATTGAATAAAAAATGTATACACTTTTCATTACAATATTTCAGCTAAAACGTAAAACAGGTAGTTGCTTAACAAACTTTGAGTAGTATAGTTACACAGAACTACATCCTCGATCAATAATCAACTGTTTTTGTCGCATAGAGGCAAAATGGGCAATACATAGGAACTTAGGTGTGTGTCTGTGTGTGTGTGTGGGGGGGGGGGGGTAGTGCACAGCTAAATAGATTTGGCCTTGAAGGTATGGTGGGGGGGGGGGGGGATGCGGGGGCCACAAGGGCTCCTTCATGAAAAAAAAATTATCGGAATTTAAAGAAAGAAGGATATGAGCAACCACTCTATTGCCCCATAAAATCACCCGACAATTGCCTTATTTACTGTAATCCATTACAAGCACAAAATACTGAATATATCGCTATTGGCTTGGGATGGGTGTACATATTTTGTATATAATAGAGGTGCAGGGCCGGGGCTCGAGGTGCAGTTGGAATTTTGACCTTCGATTCAAGACCCTCTTTGTCAATACCTTATTTCAGCGACCCGAACAGAGCGGCTACCCTGATACGTTCAGATTTCGTCCACCCTATTTCTCAGCAATAATTGAGAAAGCTGGCGGTAACTTTGACAATCAAAAGAATTTTTATATCTTACCTACTGTCGTCAATAGAGCAATTACTTATTCACATTACAACAGTGTCTTTTAGACTGAATCAGATTTTATTCATTATGTATCGTGAGGTCAAGAGTGTGACTGTGTCGTTTGTGTTCAAATATCACCATCACTGTTCACAATTGGAATCATGTGATGAAAAAAATGCGGTGGAATGTGCATGGACAGATACTATCGCTTTTCATCTCTTCGCAAGCGTGCGGCAGAAAAACGTGTGTGGAATCGATATGTATGTCCATGGGTTTGAACATTATAAGTTACACCGTTTGGTGGTGACCTAATATGGTATATATGGGGTCAGTTAATTCCGTATTGGGCGAGAGCGAAGCAACTGGCAACGCATTTTTAAACTGACAGTCTCCGTGTTTGTTCGATGTATTTACTGACTTGTAAGCGAACTAATGCTCAAGGGAACTAACTCTGGGAGTTTTTTGTTCAAGTGCGCAAAGTGCGCTGCAGTTTTTGGCTATTGCTTCGATTTGAAAGAAATTCATTCTTTTCATCTTCCGTGAGTACCAGCCTTAATAATGTTTACTTTATTTCTGTAGTGAGGTGGGTATTTATGACCGAATGAAAATGGAGAATCGTGATCAGTCGAGAAAAAAACATAAGAAATAAAAACTCCGAAAACCATTTCCCGATTGCGAAAGTGGACGTTCCGCCGCATGCCGGGTACAGAATAATGCGGACTCGCACTCGTGAAATGCTGCTGCCGTGTTCCATGGGACGTGCCTTCCTATGAGGAGTGTCTCGCCTAACGTATCGAGATTATATTCGCCCAGCCTAACCCACAAAATTCGCCATGCAAATTCTGTAGTTGTGTCTTTTCTTCAATTTTTTATTCTGAAACATATATTTCGACCAGTCATTAGAATTTAGACCCCGTAAGAACGAATTCGTTCATAGACTGGCCTAGTGTCATATTTCAAAGATTATCATTAACGTTAACGCTTCCTCTACTGTGAATAGTCAGAGAAAAAGAAAGCCAGTGCTGAGGTCATGTGTCGTTGTTGTAGAATTGTAGAACTACTTCTGTATTTTTCTGCCGTGAATTCCCCGTTGGTACTAATACTACTACCACAAATCTCAGTCAAGTCAGATACCGAATACCGAACCGATACTGCGGTATTTCCCCCCTAAAAATACCGAAACCGATACCGAACTCAAAATTCTAATACCGCCCCTCTCTAGTCTGGAATGATCTTCAAACAGTGATAAAGTTCTATCAACCGAAAACATTATCCTCTGTAACTATTCACAGATAACTATAAGCCTACCCTCGGAAAAATCTCACTCAGCAGTACATCACCATGTCATAGGTATCCTCAAATGTACCCTTATAAAAAAGTACCATGGTAAACCATGGTAAATCCCAAAATACCCTGGTAATACCATGGTATTTTGGGATTTACCATGGTTTACCATGGTACTTTTTTATAAGGGTATGTATATACGCTTGTAGTATATGGTTTGAGGCACATTGGGCACTAGCACATAAGCACAGCTCGGCACACTTAACCTGTGCCCAAGTGCTGCTTGTGCTGCGTCTAAATTGTTAACTACCGGTATCACATAAGCACATCTATGTACAATCAACAGAGAGTGTGCCATAAAAATGTTCTTTGAAATTCACTTTCGGGCAGATGGATGAAGCGATCTGATTGAACATTCTAACACTGCATAAATTATCTCAAGAATTTCAAGTTTGATAAAAATGATTTTTGCCTTGAGTCTGTTACCAAATTAGCCACCCCCCCCTCCAACAAAAAAAAATCCCGTGTTTAGGGTAACGTGACTGACTCTAAAAAATTATGTCGACCATAAAAGTAAAAGTCGCTCATATCGGTCAATGTGAACTTGAATTTCCATCCAACTTCAGCCGTGATTTTAATGCTGGATTAGGAGTTCAAGCTTTCAAAATTACGTGCAGAAATAAATATATTAGTCATTATAAATATGGAACAAGTGACAAGTTCCAGCTCTGCAAAGGAAATCACCTTTGCTAAACAGATGAACGTTTAAGGGGCTATATAAGTAATGCAATTTTGTTTATTTTGAAAATTCTCGCCTCTGATATTCCTTAAATTCAAATTAAATATACACAAATCGTACATCAAAATGAAGACTGAGATGTATAGAACACGATGCACATGTGTAATCAACCCATAGAGTCGACCGTAGGCACCACTGGTTCCTGGAAGTCTGCTACCGTATTCGTACCAGAACTGATAATTTAATAATATTTCACGATAACAACTTGTAGCCAGATGTGCTTCACATATTAGAAAAAAGTCGAATCGACCATTTACTCGAACGAATGACCCCACATACTGCTCCACGACCAATTTCGAAAAAGATATTCTGACAGGGATTCAATGAGCAAATGTTCTCGTGACTCGAATCTCATCGAGCAAATGGGCTACTGAGCAATTGCTCGAACGAGTAACTCTATATACTGCTCTACGACTCATCTCGTTGTTTAAGGATACCTACGACATGGCTCCTGTACAGATCTTGACCTATTCAGGTCCTGGGTTCTAGACCAGTCTCACACCCTTCATAGCTTCAAGGCCACCACTTGTCCATGGCCACCACCATTTGTCATGTGATCAGCCTGCATTGTATTCACCCAATATTATAGTCTTCTACCACCCATTGCAGTCTTGTACCATTACTGTCTTGTACCACTGGCTGCCACTATTCTGTCCTGTGCTTGAGTGGCTCGCCATTACTGACTTATAGCACTACTACAAGCTTAGTAGCTACGTCCGATTCTGTTTCGACACCAGCCGTTGGCCAAATCCAGGCTTCAGATTACCCCATTCATCTAAGCCAATATCAGTCTATACAATGCTTAGACATAGGTCAAGATAGGGCTCCCTACATATAAGCGACTGTGTGTTAATCGTACCGAGATGTGCTCATGTGTTAGTACATATTGTGTCACAATGTGTTCACATTACATGTACATAGGCAGATCTTGGATGTGCCTGTAAGTACTTGTGTGCTAATGCTCAATGTGACACATTGTAAACTAGCACATAGGCACATACGGGTATTTGAGGATACCTAACACATGGCTATGTATCATTTGAGAATACCCTTCGAGGATACCTTTTTTATCTGAGGATATCTATTTGAAGATAGTTATGGCTCCGAGCATGGCCTTCTAGACCACTCATTATCTTCATACCTCCAAGGCCGCTACTTGCCCATGGTCAGCACCATCTGTCATGTGATCCAATGCCAGTAGTAGTGTATGTTCCCCTACAGGTGCAGGTTGCAGGACCCCGGTGCAGGACCCCGGAAGTGACGTCATGTCACGTGACCTAGTGGCGCCATGTTGTGTTGTCCTGGTAACCCGCGTGAGCGGCCATGTTGTGACGTCATCTCCATAGTGATACGTGGTGGCAGTACGCATGCGCAGGGCGTGTTGTTAGGGTAATACGTGTTTCCGTTGTACATTTTGTATACTGCAGGCCGCCATCTTGGTTTCTATGGTAGCACGTGATTGCTGTGTTACCTAAAGCCTACAATAGGACAGTGGTATGTTTGGAGGGTATGTTCGATTGAATAGGAGTATTTTCTAGAACGACTTCTCTGGATAATTACCACAAACTACCCGACAATCCTTCCAAATCACCAAAATCCACCCAAAATCACCGAAATTGACTTTATTAACCCATTTTATCGGCTTAGCACGTAGTGATATAGTACTAAGGGGTACAAGGGGGTGCATTCGATTGAACAGGAGTAATGTTCTGGATTAGAATTCTCCCAGAATCCCTTTTTCGATCCCTATCCCATGACGTTTTTCCCCTATTAAGAATAGCACGTAGTGCTATAGGACAAATTTACCCAGAATTCTCTGCTTCTATCTATATATGCAATAGTTATCGTCTATCTGACCCTGTTCCTTTGTTCTAGAGAATACCCCAGTAGCGTAGAAGAGCCTATCAACTGGAACAGTATACTTTATTATTGCTATATGTTGCAATTTCTGGACTATTCTTGTAACTTCTGACCTTATTCCGTGTCTTGTTGTTTCATATATCTAACTAACTAATCAGATTGCTTGATTTCCCATAATCCAGTTATCTCCCTTGTGTATAACAAAAGCCTATATCCAATGGCACCCCAATTTTAGCACCCCTTTTTTGAAAAAACATATGACCTTCGGCACCCCTTTTTTGTCATATGTGCTTATGTGAAAAGGCACAATGTGACACAATATGCCCTATCACATAGGCACATACCGGTATTTGAGGATACCTATGGCCAGGTATTGTATTATTTGAGGAAACCTATCGAGGATACCTACTGGAGAATCCCTTTTTGTCATATGTGCTTATGTGAAAAGGCACAATGTGACACAATATGCCCTATAACATAGGTACATACGGGTATTTGAGGATACCTATGGCCTGGTATTGTATTATTTGAGGATACCTATCGAGGATACCTTTTATAGGATACTTATCTGAGGATACTATATAGGCTGTACATATCCCTATAGGTCTCTTGCTGGCCCTTAGTACTATTAATCCACCTGATGCATTATGTTATCCTATGACTGGTATAGGTAGTATGCAATGCTAGGCATAGTGGTATTGTGGGTAGGGGTACTGCCTGGGAGTTTACAACGTTACTATAGTATGGGCGGTATATACACCTATAGGCCCCCTGTTAGTGCTTGGTACTATTAACCAACCGATTGCTTTGTTTTATTATATGGCTGGTATATGTAGTACGTTATGGTAGATCTAGTGATTTTGTGGGGGTGGGGGTAATGCCTGGCAGTATAGAACCGTAGTATAGCATAGGCTGTACATATCCCTGTAGGTCTCTTGCTGGCCCTTGGTACTACTGATCCACCAGGTGCTTCATATTATTGAGCGGTATTCTGGGGTGGGGTCAATGCCTGATAATACAGAACGGCAGCAGAGTATGGTTGGCATATTCCCCTGTAGGTTCCATCCTAACCGTTGATAGTATTAACCTACCAAATGCTTTGTATAATCCTGTTACTGGTAAGGTGGTACGTAATACCAGTAGTTCCTACCCTATTCCGAGTACTCTTGTTGTTCCATTTATCTGGATCATTTATATAAATTATAATTAACCAATTAGATTGCTTGATTTCCCATAATCTGTATGCAGAGTTATCTCCCTTCTGTATAATAAAAACCTATATCAATGGCAATTTCCCCGGCACCCCTTTTTTTTAAAAAACATATGACCTTCGGCACCCCTTTTTTCTGAAATGAGGATAAGAGTCGTATTAAAAATCCCTCATTGAGGTCTAATTTACTACGACTCTTATCCTCATTTCAGAAAAAAGGGGTGCCGAAGGTCATATGTTTTTTCAAAAAAGGGGTGCCGAAATTGGGGTGCCGGGGAAATTGCCTTTGATATAGGTTTTTATTATACAGAAGGGAGATAACTCTGCATACAGATTATGGGAAATCAAGCAATCTAATTGGTTAATTATAATTTATATAAATGATCTAGATAAATGAAACAACAAGAGTACTCGGAATAGGGTAGGAACTACTGGTATTACGTACCACCTTACCAGTAACAGGATTATACAAAGCATTTGGTAGGTTAATACTATCAACGGTTGGGATGGAACCTACAGGGGAATATGCCAACCATACTCTGCTGCCGTTCTGTATTATCAGGCATTGACCCCACCCCAGAATACCGCTCAATAATATGAAGCACCCGGTAGATCAGTAGTACCAAGGGCCAGCAAGAGACCTACAGGGATATGTACAGCCTATGCTATACTACGGTTCTATACTGCCAGGCATTACCCCCACCCCCACAAAATCACTAGATCTACCATAACGTACTACATATACCAGCCACATAATAAAACAAAGCAATCGGTTGGTTTATAGTACCAAACACTAACAGGGGGCCTATAGGTGTATATACCGCCCAAACTATAGTAACGTTGTAAACTCCCAGGCAGTACCCCTACCCACAATACCACTATGCCTAGCATTGCATACTACCTATACCAGTCATAGGATAACATAATGCATCAGGTGGATTAATAGTACTAAGGGCCAGCAAGAGACCTATAGGGATATGTACAGCCTATATAGTATCCTCAGATAAGTATCCTATAAAAGGTATCCTCGATAGGTATCCTCAAATAATACAATACCAGGCCATAGGTATCCTCAAATACCCGTATGTACCTATGTGATAGGGCATATTGTGTCACATTGTGCCTTTTCACATAAGCACATATGACAAAAAAGGATTCTCCAGTAGGTATCCTCCATAGGTATCCTCAAATAATACAATACCTGGCCATAGGTATCCTCAAATACCCGTATGTGCCTATGTGATAGGGCATATTGTGTCACATTGTGCCTTTTCACATAAGCACATATCGGCACCTAAAGCATGTGCCTATGTGATAGGGCATATTGTGTCACATTGTGCCTTTTCACATAAGCACATATGACAAAAAAGGGGTGCCGAAGGTCATATGTTTTTCAAAAAAGGGGTGCTAAAATTGGGATGCCATTGGATATAGGCTTTTGTTATACACAAGGGAGATAACTGCATTATGGGAAATCAAGCAATCTGATTAGTTAGTTAGATATATGAAACAACAAGACACGGAATAGGGTCAGAAGTTACAAGAATAGTCCAGAAATTGCTAAATATAGCAATAATAAAGTATACTGTTCTAGTTGATAGGCTCTTCTACGCTACTGGGGTATACTCTAGAACAAAGGAACAGGGTCAGATAGACGATAACTATTGCATATATAGATAGAAGCAGAGAATTCTGGGTAAATTTGTCCTATAGCACTACGTGCTATTCTTAATAGGGGAAAAACGTCATGGGATAGGGATCGAAAAAGGGATTCTGGGAGAATTCTAATCCAGAACATTACTCCTGTTCAATCGAATGCACCCCCTTGTACCCCTTAGTACTACATCACTACGTGCTAAGCCGATAAAATGGGGAAATAAAGTCAATTTCGGTGATTTTGGGTGGATTTTGGTGATTTGGAAGGGTTGTCGGGTAGTTTGTGGTAATTATCCAGAGAAGTCGTTCTAGAAAATACTCCTATTCAATCGAACATACCCTCCAAACATACCCCTGTCCTATTGTAGGCCTTAGGTAACACAGCAATCACGTGCTATCAATTGCCATTGATATAGGTTTTTATTATACAGAAGGGAGATAACTCTGCATACAGATTATGGGAAATCAAGCAATCTAATTGGTTAATTATAATTTATATAAATGATCTAGATAAATGAAACAACAAGAGTACTCGGAATAGGGTAGGAACTACTGGTATTACGTACCACCTTACCAGTAACAGGATTATACAAAGCATTTGGTAGGTTAATACTATCAACGGTTGGGATGGAACCTACAGGGGAATATGCCAACCATACTCTGCTGCCGTTCTGTATTATCAGGCATTGACCCCACCCCAGAATACCGCTCAATAATATGAAGCACCCGGTAGATCAGTAGTACCAAGGGCCAGCAAGAGACCTACAGGGATATGTACAGCCTATGCTATACTACGGTTCTGTACTGCCAGGCATTACCCCCTCCCCCACAAAATCACTAGATCTACCATAACGTACTACATATACCAGCCACATAATAAAACAAAGCAATCGGTTGGTTAATAGTACCAAACACTAACAGGGGGCCTATAGGTGTATATACCGCCCAAACTATAGTAACGTTGTAAACTCCCAGGCAGTACCCCTACCCACAATACCACTATGCCTAGCATTGCATACTACCTATACCAGTCATAGGATAACATAATGCATCAGGTGGATTAATACTACTAAGGGCCAGCAAGAGACCTATAGGGATATGTACAGCCTATATAGTATCCTCAGATAAGTATCCTATAAAAGGTATCCTCGATAGGTATCCTCAAATAATACAATACCAGGCCATAGGTATCCTCAAATACCCGTATGTACCTATGTGATAGGGCATATTGTGTCACATTGTGCCTTTTCACATAAGCACATATGACAAAAAAGGATTCTCCAGTAGGTATCCTCCATAGGTATCCTCAAATAATACAATACCTGGCCATAGGTATCCTCAAATACCCGTATGTGCCTATGTGATAGGGCATATTGTGTCACATTGTGCCTTTTCACATAAGCACATATCGGCACCTAAAGCATGTGCCTATGTGATAGGGCATATTGTGTCACATTGTGCCTTTTCACATAAGCACATATGACAAAAAAGGGGTGCCGAAGGTCATATGTTTTTCAAAAAAGGGGTGCTAAAATTGGGATGCCATTGGATATAGGCTTTTGTTATACACAAGGGAGATAACTGCATTATGGGAAATCAAGCAATCTGATTAGTTAGTTAGATATATGAAACAACAAGACACGGAATAGGGTCAGAAGTTACAAGAATAGTCCAGAAATTGCTAAATATAGCAATAATAAAGTATACTGTTCTAGTTGATAGGCTCTTCTACGCTACTGGGGTATACTCTAGAACAAAGGAACAGGGTCAGATAGACGATAACTATTGCATATATAGATAGAAGCAGAGAATTCTGGGTAAATTTGTCCTATAGCACTACGTGCTATTCTTAATAGGGGAAAAACGTCATGGGATAGGGATCAAAAAAGGGATTCTGGGAGTATTCTAATCTAGAACATTACTCCTGTTCAATCGAATGCACCCCCTTGTACCCCTTAGTACTATATCACTACGTGCTAAGCCGATAAAATGGGGAAATAAAGTCAATTTCGGTGATTTTGGGTGGATTTTGGTGATTTGGAAGGATTGTCGGGTTGTTTGTGGTAATTATCCAGAGAAGTCGTTCTAGAAAATACTCCTATTCAATCGAACATACCCTCCAAACATACCCCTGTCCTATTGTAGGCCTTAGGTAACAGAGCAATCACGTGCTACCATAGAAACCAAGATGGCGGCCTGCAGTATACAAAATGGACGACGGAAACACATATCACCATATCAACACGCCCTGCGCATGCGTGCTGCCACCACGCATCACTATGGAGATGACGTCACAACATGGCCGCTCACGCGGGTTACCATGACAACACAACATGGCGCCACTAGGTCACGTGACATGACGTCACTTCCGGGGTCCTGCACCGGGGTCCTGCAACCTGCACCTGTAGGGGAACATACACTACTACTAATGCCATTGTATCATCGAATGAGCTAAAGAGCCACGAGAGTAATTACTCCATGAGCAAATGCTCTGGCAACTCGAATCTCATCGAGCAAATGAGCTATAGAGCAAGTGCTCGAACGGGCGACTCCATATACTGTTCTATGACTCATATAGATATTTAAGGATACCTACAACATGGCTCCTATACAGCTCCTAGACGTATTCAGGTCGTGGGTTCTAGACCCACACCCTTCATAGCTCCAAAGCCACAACTTGTCCATGGTCACGACTATTTGTCCCTATGATCAGCCTGCACTGTATTCACCCAATACTATTGTCTTCTACCACCCTTGCAGTTTTGTGACATTAAGGCATTGTATCATTACTATTGGCTACCGTTATTCTGGCCTGTGTCTTAACCATTACTAACTTGTGGCACTACTACAAGCTTAGTAGCTACCCCCGAGTCTGTTTCGACATCTGCTCTTGGCCAAATCGAGGCTTAATCAGATCACCCCATCCATCTAAGCCGGTGTGACAGGAATGGAAGTCCGTAGGAAAATTAGTCCCTCTGGGCTATTATTCCGCGGAATTATAGTCCTAGGTCTAACATTTCTAGGAATAGTAGTCCGCCGGACTACTATTCCTAGAAATGTTAGACCTAGAACTATAATTCCGCGGAATAATAGTCCAGAGGGACTAACGTTCCTACGGACTTCCATTCCTGTCACACCGGCTTCAGTCTAGGCCAGCATCAGTCAAGGCCTAGTGCAAGCTAGGATACCCTACATATAACTGTATGTTGATCGTACCGAGATGTGCTTATGTATAGCAGGGCTTTTATTTCAACGAGAATCCACGAATCGATTCACGCAAACATTCTCACAGTAAAACCAGCGAGAATCCACGTAGATTCTCGCTGTACCTCTGGTAGGATTCGCGTGAAAAGAATTGAGTCAGTTTAATCCTTACCTAACTTAACGGCAGCAAATTTACCAATACCAGGTTAACATGATCTGAAATATCCTGTCACTTTGTCAGTAAAATTGAACAAATATGGCTAACATTAGAACCGGTTCAATGAGCCGGTACCAACCTCATCCATATTAGTGATCAACCGATTACCAAACATGACCGCTGATCGATTACTGGTTATTTGAGCTCGCAATTGGCCGATTCCGATGCCGATTCCTATTGTAATACCGTGCACTACTGGACAAGTCGAGACTCGAAAATAACTACATTAAATTGAACATATTTTACAGTGTTTACAATCCGTTCACTACTAGATAAGTTGAGACTCGAAATAACTACATTAAATTGAACATATTTCATTGTTAAACGTCGTTGAATCAGGTCCAGTAAAATTACCAATCACTCACACTTGGGCGGTAAACGTGGCTCTCAGAGAGCCACGTTTACCACTCAAGTGAGCGCAACCATAGAAATCGGAAAAAAATACTTTTTACATCCGATTTCTATGAGCGCAACTGGTAATTTTTACTGCGACCTGAGTCATTGGAGTATATCCTTCACTTTTCCGGTATGAACTGGCGATTGCCGCAAATACACCCAATTGTAAGCTTTACATGTCGTTTAATTTGTATATCTCATAAGGGGGCGTCCAGAGAGACTAAACAATTGCAGGAGATAATAAAATGCGGTTTATGAATCATCACAAAATGCTTGGTAACAATCGGTTGAAGCGATGTCCCAGTCGCCGTTGCCGCTGTCATACGATTGCCCACAATCGGCCGATTGTGGTGGCCGGTTCCGATCATCGGTTGAACACTAATCCACATTTGCAAGGTTTTATTGGTAAATATTGATTATTTTTTTTTTAAAAGTATCAAATTCAGTTTATGTTTTAAAAAGTATGAAGTTGAGTTAGGTAAAAGGTCAACATGTGTTATCAGTATACAACAGGGATTCAGCCATGGTGGCATCATGGGATCATGGGGCACTCATAGCAGGTATGGCAATTGCCTGAAAATCATGAGAAACGGTACGTATCACATAATGTGTTCCAATTCCGTATCATATAGACGACTCATTCTGATTCCGTATCATATAGACGACTCATTTCCGGTAGCGCTATGGGCTATCATAACAAGTGATGGATACATTCCATGTGCGTTTCAGTGATCGACCGAACATTATGTCCCAAAAATGTTTAAAAATAACTGAACCCTTTACCTAACATTAAAAGCAGACGACACTTGCAAGTAAAATTCCTGAATAACTAATTTTTTTCCTTTTTTGTCTCAAAAACATAGGTTATGACCACTCATTGGAACGAGCTTGACGCGCTCGTTCCAACGAGGGGTCATAACCTATGTTTTTGAAATGAAAAAAATAATGAAAATTAATTGGCGATTTTTGAGAATAGCGTTTGCCCGTTTTGGCCATTACGTTGGGTAAAGGGTTAAGATTTAATCTGTTCATGTGACAGAATTGTTAGATAAATTAATTATCATGATAATGTGCATGTCCTGTGGTTTGCGTCAGATTCTCGGTGGTGTCCAAAAATGGGATCACAACTCGTTGAGATCCCATTCTGGACACCACCTCAAATCTGATACAAATCACAGGACATGCACATTATCATGATAATCTGTATGTATCACTTGAGGATAGCTTTTGGGGATTCTTATCTAAGGATATCTATTTGAAGATAGTTATGGCATCTAGTATGGCATTCTAGACCACCCATCACCCTCATACCCCCAAAGCCACTACTTGCCCATGGTCACCGCCATCTGTCATGTGATCCAATACTATTGTATCATCGGATGAGCTAAAGCGCCATGAGAGTAATTGCTCGAATCTCATCGAGCTAATGAGCTACAGAGCAAATGCTCGAACGAGTGGCGCCATATACTGCTCTACGACTCATCTCGGTATTTGAGGATACGTACAACATGGCTGTTATACAGCTCCTAGGTCATGGGTTCTAGACCCACACCTTCATAGATCCAAAGCCACCACTTGTCCATGGTCACCACTATTTGTCCAATGATCAGTCTGCATTGTATTCATCTAATACTATAGTCTTCTACCACCCTTGCAGTCTTGTACCATTAAGGCCTTGTATAATTACTATTGGCTACCACTATTCTGGCCTGTGTCTTAACCATTACTAAGTTGTGGCACTACTACAAGCTTAGTAGCTACCCCCGATTCTGTTTCGACATCTGCCCTTGGCCAAATCTTAATCAGAGCACCCCATTTATCTAAGCCTGCATCAGTCCATACAATGCCAAGGCCTAGTGCAAGCTACGGTACCTAACATATAAGAAACTGTATTTTGATCGTACCGAGATGTGCTTATGTGTTAGTACATATAATTGTGTCACAATGTGTACACGTTACAGGTAACACATAGGCACATCTTGGATGTGCCTATATGTGCTTGAGTGGTAATGCACAATGTGACACACTATGCACTAGCACATAGGATATTTGAGGATACATATGGCATGGCAATGTATCATTTGAGGATACCCTCTGAGGATAGCTTTTTGGGAATACTTATTTGAGGATATCTATTTGGAGATAGTTATGGCTCCTAGTACCTGTTTGGCCCGGTCTTCTAGGCCACTCCAAGACCTTCATATGTCCTAAACCACCACTGCTGAATTGTCCATGGTCACAACCATCTGTCGTGTGATCAACACTACTGTAGTCATCCAATACTTTTCCGCCAATATTTGGTAAGCCTTATAAAGTATCAGAGCAATAGGTGACATATAGGTCCCTTGGGCCGTTTGCATATATTAAGGTTATTTTCGTTATACTGTTGTCGTTATAATTACTGCACGTGTCACGTTAACCCTTTACCTAACGAATCGTTCGCATCCACCCGTGTAATATGCAAATTCAGCAGTTGAAAAAATATTATTTTTCAAAAAATATCAACAAAACCATATCATGTGACCCCTCGTTGGAACGAGCTCGTCGAGCTCGTTCCAACGAGAGGTCACATGATATGGTTTTGTTGACATTTTTTGAAAAATTTGAAAAAATGATATTTAAAATAATAAATTTTGATATCGTCTGCGTTGGGTAAAGGGGTAATAAAGATATACAAAGTACAAACAAACTAACACACTATAGTCTACTGCCACCATTACAGCGTTGTACCACTATTGTTGTCTTGTAGAACTTCTTCATACTTCCTAGCTATGCCTGACCCTGTCACGATGCTGCTCTCAGTCAGATCTTTTACAAGGGCAACCAGATTGCTCCATTCATCAAAGTCCGTTTTGGTCTTTACTTTCCCATCACATAGGCACATGCAACGAAAAAGGGATACTGTAACTACTTGAGCTTGATATCGTGCAATTCTAGCAAAGAAAAAATCATATCTAACTAGAACTATCACTGAAGGTGATTAATACCCCCGCTTTGGGTTTTTAGAGGAATGCACTTCTGATCATGTAGACGAAGGCCATAAGGAAATGTATACATAAAGATCATTTTTTGTTGTTGAAATTTGTATTTGCATGTGGCCTTCCACAGAACAGCACTGAATACTTAAAGAGCCCACACATATATGGTTTACATTTGGAAAAACACATTTACAATGTGCAACATGTATTCAAAATCGGTTCATTAATGTAGGAGGAGTTGCACACACAAGAATCCCATTTGAAAACCCATAATAAATCCAAGTTAAAGGGAGATAACCTGGTTAAAATTGTCGCAGATCAAAAATTTGGGAATATGCGTATGTTCACTTAGTTGTGATAATGTTTGAAAGGTTTTGTCAAAATTGATTGATAAATGTAGGAGGAGTTGCACGCACAAGAATTTCATGTAGAAACCCATAATAAATCTAAGTTAAAGGGAGATAACCTAGTTAAAATTGCCACAGCTCAAAAATTTTGGAATATGCGCATGTTTACTTAGTAGTGATGATGTCTGTAAACTTTTGTCCAAATTGATTGATAAATGTAGGAGGAGTTGCGCACACAAGAATTTCATGCAGAAACCCATATTAAATCAAAGTTCAAGAGAGATAACCTGGTTAAAATTGTTGCAGATCAAAAAGTTTGGAATATGCACATGTTCACTTAGTAGAGATGATGTTTGAAAGGTTTCATCAAAATCGGTTCATTAATGTAGGAGGAGTTGCGCACACAAGAATTTGTTCGAACGGAAAGACATAATAAATCTAAGTCAAAGGGAGATAACCTGGTTAAAATTGTCGCAGATCAAAAATCTTGGAATATGCGCATGTTCACTTAGTAGTGATGATGTCTGAAAAGTTTTGTCCAAATTGATTGATAAATGTAGGAGGAGTTGCATGCACAAGAATTTCATGTAGAAACCCATATTAAATCAAAGTTCAAGAGAGATAACCTGGTTAAAATTGTCGCAGATTAAAAAGTTTGGAATATGCACATGTTCACTTAGTAGAGATGATGTTTGAAAGGTTTCATCAAAATCGGTTCATTAATGTAGGAGGAGTTGCACACACAAGAATTTGTTCGGATGGAAAGACACAATAAATCTAAGTCAAAGGGAGAAAACCTGGTTAAAATTGTCGCAGATCAAAAATCTTGGAATATGCGCATGTTCACTTAGTAGTGATGATGTCTTAAAAGTTTTGTCCAAATTGATTGATAAATGTAGGAGGAGTTGCGCACACAAGAATTTCATGTCCGGAAAGACGTACGGACGGACGTACGGACGGACGGACGGACGTACGGACGTACGGACGTACAGGATTCCTATATAGCCCCCACTTCTTCGAAGCGGGGGTATAATAAATAGATTAAATATCGCCTATCGCAGAAAATTGCTGACATGTATAAGGAATTATGTTATTAATTCGTGCCACCGATCGAGTGGATATCTTTACATCAATTTATCCTAAGCCACACAGAAAATCGGGGTGCTCTCACGTTGCCAACAGGTATTGTTCTCATAAAAAGGTGTTAATAACTTGTATCCTATCCGCCGGGGGCATCATCGGGGAAAATGTTGTGTGACCCGGTGGTGGCATCTTTGGACATGACCACAAAGCCTTTCCTGCAGTTTGTGCTGACCCATTCAAATTTTGATAACGGAAAGCCAACGGCTCACAGAAGTCAGGAGCCCAGGAGACCGGCGCAGGAGCTACAGTTGTATGCATCGGGTACGGTATGGCCCGAGATAACACAGGTGCACCCTCCTTCTGGGTCCACCCAGGCTCTGTAATATACTCGATCAGTGGTTCGAAAACTGTCTAGTAAGTGGAAAATGAGTTGCTAAAGATAGTTGTATTGCTCTGTGAAAGTTCTAACCCCGCCAGGGGCAACTGCGTTTTGTCATTGGGCAAGGCACTTAAACTGGATTGTCCGCGTGGGGGCACATTGGCGATGTTTAATAAGGCGTGCTGCACATCGACGGTTCACTTGTCTTCAACCAATGCTAACCCTGCTTGTGGGGAGTTAGTATGTTGGGGAGGCGGACAGGTGCTCGCCGTTGCTCGATGGTTCTCTCAGGGTAAACCAGCTTTCTCCACCCGTAAAACTGCCCGACACGAGGTGACCCTGGCTGTCGAAAGTGTCGTTAAACCCCAATGGATAAAAGCCCTGTGAATATTGTGCTGACCACAGCAGACCAGTATGCATGTATCTATATCGATGTTTGTGTGTGTGTGTGGGGGGGGGGGGGGGGTATGGAGCTTCTAGGGGCACACACATTTTTATGCGGTAGGCATACCACAAATTGTGAAGTCTTGAGTTGGGGAAATGGTATGAAGATGTTATTTCTCTCGCGCTGTCGCGCCCGAGGGGGTATTTTTAAAAAAAATGCTCCGGGGGGAATGGTACTCTTTAGAGACATTTTGAGACTTGAAAGAACGTCAAGTGTGATATGTCATCTGTAATTTTATCAATTGGAGCCCCATGCAGATTGCAGATTCAGGAGTTTTTGAGGGGAGGGGATAATTTTCTTGGGGGAGGGGGCATGGAAACGCCGGCCAATGGACTAAAGAATTTTGTTTTTCATTTCAGATTTGCGTGCCTACCATCACTGCCAAACATTCAACTACCTATTCAGTGTGTGTGTGTCCAACAGGCATCACAAAAATCTCGAGAAGCCCACGTCATGTTGCAAGTTGAGAAATGGAATTCAGCTAAAGATGGGGACTTAACGGAAAGTAATATGATAAGAAAGCTGAAATCACAGGGATTTAATCCAATAAGATATGATTTTTCACCTGGAACTGTTTTTCCTGATCACACTCACAACGTTTCGAAAAAGGACTCTATCCTGAGTGGACGGTTCAAGTTTTCAATGCTCGGAGAGACACTGATTCTGCAACCAGGGGACATGATTGAAGTACCAAAACACACTATTCACAACGCGGCTGTTGTTGGGTCAGAAACTGTAATATTCTTTGATGCGACAAAATAGTTTTTCAACAAGACATTCGGTCGTGGGCTTTTACCCGGATGATGATTAATCGCCCCAGGCGATAGATGTTTTTGATAATGCGCTGATACCTACTTCAACTTTTTAGCAGGCCTGGAAATAAAGGGCTTGGCAGTCTACGCTATGTAGATTGATGATAACACATAGGAAAATGGTGTTGTGATGTTTCTCCTCTTTTTCTGTTTTACTACGCCAATCGTGCTTCTTTTACACTCCACGGATTTCCGCCAGTGTAAATATCAACAACTAACGCGCGATCTCGCAGAAGCGAGATCGCACGTTAGTTGTTGCTATTTATTATGGCGGATTTCTTTAAGGATGAAAACAGCATGCCATTGTATTCATATGTAAATGCAATAGGCTACTCGATCTTTGAGTCGAGATAGTTTCGAGAGACTATCATGTCTTTCTGGTCAACATGCAAGATTAGTAATTTAGTGAAGGTTCCACTCTACACTTTCGCACTATTGCACAGGGGCGAAATTCTTAACATAGGGCTGTTGAAACTAAGGCCATGTTAAATAGATATATATTTTTAGTATCAGATATATGATTACTTTAGGCTTTTTGTTGGACAAGAGAATTTGAAGTTCTGGTCCCAAAGTTGGAGTCTCATAAATAGGGGCAAATTACTAGATGAATTATGGGAAACAGTGGCTTTGAAAAATTGGCTATTTTTTCAAATGTAAATTTCACACGGGTTTGTTACCAGACATGTGGCTAAAAAATGAAACGGAAACATATAAACAATTTTTTGCATTTTAGAAACAGGGGATGTTATGCTCCAGGGGTAGGTAGGTGGTGGGAAAATGCTGCTTTTGAGGCTGCTGGGTGGCTGGTTTGGTCATTTTTTCATTCAATTTTGCATAAATTATTCCACCCACATTGAGATTGTTTATTTCTACTTCGTCAGATAGTGTTATATATATTTTTTGTGGATTCGGAAATACATGTTATGAGTTAGATAATTAAGTTACAGAATATTTGCATTTGAAGAGAGTGCATTGCATGTCATTTTTGGAAATGCCTGGAAAACTGTGGAGCGGAACCGTAAAGAGCATTTTGTTGTGATGTTTCTCCTCTTTCTCTGTTTTACTACGCCAATCGTGCTTCTTTTACGCTCCACGGATTTCCGCCAGTAAAAATATCTACAACTAACGCGCGATCTCGCCGAAGCGAGATCGCACGTTAGTTGTTGCTATTTATTATGGCGGGTTTCTTTAAAGATGTTGCCAGCATGCCATTGTATTCATATGTAAATGCAATAGGCTACTCAATTTTTGAGTCGAGATAGTTTCGAGACACTGTCATGTCTTTCTGGTCAACATGCAAGATGAGTAATTTTATAAAGTTATGTTGTATTGCTTTGTTGTAACCTGCAGTTCGTTCGCAATTCGCGCGATCGTTCATGTATGTCGACATTATAGGAGAGATTATTTAGACTCAAGGAAATTGCCCCCCCCCCCCCCATCCACCACCACCAATCCCGGCCAACAAGTGACCCATGATAGTAGGTTTGCCCTTGGGGTGGAGGCCAGGAGTTAGAATTGATGGGTGTTTGGTGGTGATTGGCTAGCTCATCTGGCTGAGCAAAAAAAAACTAAAGTAGAGAATGTAGTGATCACTTTCGAGTCCATACCGACTTACTTATACTTGACTGGCCCAGTGATATTCTATTTTTTCTCCCCCCCCCCCTCCCCCCACTGCGGGAAGTGAATCAGTGCTTGTTTACTGTAGTACACAAGATCTGTTTTAGTGGCCAAATAGGACCAATGCTTCAAGAGGAAGTGCTGTAAAAAGGGCAACATGGGTCTAAACGATTGGCTGAACTTTACTTTTTTTCCATGTTGCGGTCACGATTATCCATTGTGAAGAAATGTGTTACCCTACACACCAATAAATAAATAGATAAATAAGCAAACTTTTTTATCGTTCATCATTTTGTCACCAGCCAACATCTGCCATCGAGGTTACATATAACACTTTTCCACAGAAATCCAGCGTGTTTATTTGACAAGTACATTCAGATTTGTGGGTTGTTACATCCAAATTCAGCGACTGATTCGCTCTCCCGCGTTGTGTCCTTGGGCAAAGCACTTAACCCCGATTGCCTACACGAGGGCACGATGAGTACTAAGGCGTACTGCACGTCGATGGTGTGCATGTCTTCAACCAATCTAACCCTGCCTGTGCCGCGGTGCAGAGTTCAGAGTTACGATGTTGGAGAGCTGACAGCTGCTCGTCGTTGCTCGGTGGTTCTCTCCGGGTATTCCGGCTTCCTCCATCCGTAAAACTGTCACCGACATGATATGACCCTGGCTTTTAAAGTGTCGTTAAACCCTAATAAATAAATAAATAAATAAATAAATAAATAAATAAATGAATAAATAAATAAATGTTACATCCAGATCAATGCAATTGTTTATCGCCAGCTTTATCGGATGTTAACTCCTTGAAGTTTTTTAAGTTTAATCCCATACCACCACCACCAAGACCAAGGCGTACGGACCTAGCGTACACACCTACAAAAACTGGGGCGTCGCGAAAATGATATATAGATAAGGGAGAAGGAGAGGGGGGGGGGGGGGGCGGTAAACCCGATTTCTCCCGACTGTGATCGCTTAAGTATGGGCTATAAAGTCCTCCACTTCCATCATCAAGGCATGTCTTCGTCGAAGACATATCTTGATGTTGTCGGTGGAATATTGCTCAGTCGTGATTATAGTTAAAAAAAAAACCCTCAAGACCTCTTGCATGGACATTTATTTGTAGATATATAGAATATACCCATAGTAGCTTGGTGTACCAACTGTTCACCACGAGTGGTGAAGTGGTGTTAACTGTGAGTCTTTGGCGAGCGGTTAACACCACTTCACCGCAAGTGGTGAACATTTGGTACACCAAGCTGCTTTGGGTATATTTTATTTACACCATGATTACATCAGCACCGGTGGGTGATACTTTCTCTGTCAGTTTTATCGCCAAAATAAAATGAAAAAATAAACGCGCAAATCACGGGCCATTTTTCCTGTTAATAACATAACGTACTATTTCGTGTTATGGATGCTTTATTAACCCGAGGCAATGCATGTTTGTTAATTGTTGGTATCTTATGGGGTAAACTAATTTAAAAACATAATAAATGATGGCCACATTCACTTCACTCTTTGAGAGGCGACGAGCGATAAATTTAGACAAGTTTGTTTTCAGGTCGAGGTCACCAAAGGTCAACTTGGATGTAGTTCCACTGTAGGTATAAATTTTAACTACTGAAATCCCTTTGCTGGCGTGTTCACCACGGTTGGTGTATAAAACTAAAATTTATGGCATAGGCTTTTTATATATATACTCTCCCAAAAAAGAAAGTGTGCATGCTAAAAAATAACACTAAAAAAAGATATATATCATTTTCATTCATGGAAATTTTATTCAATCACAGATGAATCAATTTTTGATCAACACGAGAAATTTCATTACGCTACGACGAATACTCTTGGTGCCATGGAGAGGCAAAGACACTAAGGGTCAAACACAAAAGTCACACACTCAATATCTGGTATGACCTCCGTCTGCATCGACTACTGCTGTGCATCTACGCCTCATGGAAGCGAACAAGTTAGCATGGAAGTGGGTTAGGGTAGGGTTAGGTTAGGGTTAGGTTAGGTTAGGTTAGGGTACTCTAACCCTACTCTACACCACTGCAGTCGAGCACGACGATGACGTAACGTCAAAATCGGACGAATTGCAGGTCTTCGAGGACGTAAGCCGTATTCTCTCAGGCAGTTGATTACTGTTTGAGGATGTATCCGTCTCAGGTTAGGGATGTTCTTGGCTGTCGTCATTGCCGTTTGTTGCCGGGTCCGGAGATGGACGACACGGATATACCGATCATGTGCAGGGGTGGTGACTCGGGGTCTCCCGGAGCGGGGTCGGTCTCGAACGTCATCATGTTGTGCATGTCGATGGACTAGCCTGTCTACAGTGTTACGGTGGCAGTTCAAATGCTGGGCATCCTCTCTGTGTGTTCTGTCAGCTCTAATCATACCCAGGGCAAGGAGGCGTTGATTCATTGTCAATCTTGACATGCTAATGTGGAGGCGTTTTAACAGCAGCGCAAGTTTGAATGTGAACGATAGGAAGGCCTTACTTTAGTGTTTAAATACCCAAGGATTCACAATGGTGCATGAATTTTCAGACTCTCCACGTGCAAAACATGCCTTTTCACAAACGTGCAGCACGTCATTAACGTTAATGCAATTTTAATGGGGAAAGCTGTTTTTGTGTTCAATATAACTTATTCATGAACAGGTTAACACTCGTTACACCTACGAAATTATTTTTGTGGAGTTTGATCAATTTCTGCAATGCACACTTTCTTTTTTGGGCGAGTATAGTATAATAGGTGATCAAGGTATAAAAAAATTATCTAACAATCACATAGATGTTGGCTTGAAAACCACGAGGAACGGTACGTATCACATAATGTGTTCCGATTCCGTATCATATAGACGATTCATTCTGATTCCGGATCATATAGACGACTCGTTTCCGGCAATGTGGCGGGCTATCATAACGGGCGCATGAATACATTCTATGTGCGTTTCCGTGATCGACTCCGCTGATCGCTTACAAAACATGTAAGATTTAACCTGTTTATGTGACAAAATTGTTAGTGGTGTCCAAAAAGCCGACTCGTTGAGATCCCATTCTGGACACCACCTCGAATCTGATACAAATCACAGGACATGCACATTATCATGATAATCTGTATATATACATGCAGCAGTCGTGACGAAACCTCTTATTCAGTTAACGCGTCTCGTATCTGTACTTCAACTTCGTCATGCTATGTCATCAACCACAGCCTGCTGCAGGTACTACGGACCTCCATTTGTATGACCTGCTGCGTATGACATTCTAGATTTAACTTTATATCCATGTTGCGGTCACAATTAGACACGCATTGTGCAAACATTTGTGACCTTAAACACCAAAAAATAAATAAATGATATCAAAGACTCCAACCAAGACAAAAATAGTCCGATTGGAAAAATTATCATGATGGGAGGTGGGGGAGTGACACGCACTAAACCCCGGGACTAAAATTTTCAAATAAATGTATTATATGCATGTGGGAGTAATAAGATACTTTGCTCTCATTTTCTTCAATAAACCGAGATATCACATTGTATTTATTAATTATGATTCTCTTTCCCAGAATTGCCCATTATCAAGCTCGGCTGATATGACTTCCGATACTGCTGATATGACGCTGCTCTCGGCTGATATGAACGAAGCTAGAGTTATCCCCATTGTTGCGTCACTCGACGCAACCCTTTTGGTTACAACGAAATCGTTCACCGTTATTCGTCTAACGAAATTAGTCAGCAAAATTGGCGTTACCAGGCAGAAGGGAATATTAAGAATTAATGAGGGCAAAATGTAAGTATTAGGTGGATGAAGAGAGAAAAAAACGATAGTAGTACACAAAGTTCGGCGCAAACTTGGATTCAGGGTCTTAAGCGAAGATTCGTCGAAGTGAAAGAAGAGATAGTTCAGCTATCCCCACTGGGGAAGTCCAGACGTTCGGATAGCTGAACTGGGAGAAGGGGAAACTTCGGACTTAATGAAGAGAATGAGAAAAATAGCACTGTCAACTATACCATATCTGAGAACATTTTATAATTATTTGTTTTTATTTGTTTTAGGTTAATTGATAAAGAGGTTATTTACTAATTTATTTATTGGTGTTTAAGGTCGCATACTTATGCACAATGGCTAATCGTGACCGTGACAGTTTTACGGGTGAAGGCAGCCGGAGTACCCGGAGAGAACCACCGATCATCGACGAGCAACTGTCAGCTCCTCAACATTCTAACCATGTTCAAGCTCCGCTCAAGCAGGGTTACATCGGTTGAAGACATGTGCACCATCGACGTCTGTAGGCATTCGGGATAAAGTGCCTTGCCCAACGACACAAAGCGGGTCGTCCCGTACGGGGATAATAAAGAGGTTAATACTTGATTAGTTTCGTTTCGACCGAGATATCAGCCCTCGGTAACTTCACATCAGTCTTCAAACTCAGGCCGAAGTTACCTCGGGCTAATATCTCGGCCTATATGAAAATAACCAAGCAATAACCTGAAAAAGAGTCTTTACATTTAGTTTTACCAACGTTTTTCTGGTCCGTATGCGTTCATTGACAGTGTGACAGTTAACATACGTGCGGCAGCTCGGTTGCCCACTGGTTATAGAGCATTGGACTTCAAACCAAAAAGTGGACAGGCCGACTGTCTGTTTCCTTGGGTAAGACACTTAATTCCGAATGCCCACGTGGGGACACCATGGTGCTGTTTACTATACTATTGTATTTCGGCGGCGCACTTACCTTCATCTGCTAACGCTGTTTATATCGGGTTAATAAGCTGGAGAGTCTGACAGTTGCCAGGGATATATTACATACAGACATGAATGAAAATTGCCGTTTCCACTGGAATAGAAAGAAATATTTTTTCATTTATTATTATTAAAAATATTTATTTTTCATTTATTTGAATGGACGAAGACGCTGACTGAAACTTACCCACACTTACCCAAACTTGGCATTTCTATCCTTAATTCAATGGGCCACAAAAGAGTGTGGTTTAAGATTGTAATCGTCAGGTACCACTGATCTTTTAGGGTACACGGAATTATGGCATATTTGCTCAGACCAATAATGATTTCTGTCCCTGGAACTGAAGAGTAATCAAATTCTTCATGTTCTAGTAAATTTTTGAAAGTTTATATCTCATTTACCTGATCAATTTGATGAGAAAGCCGCATTATCAACCATACCTAAGACACGATTATCCACATGATGAACATCTATGTCACACTCCTCCCCCCGCCTCCATTCCTGGTCAAAGTTTCCTATAGTTGAAAATTCGGTGGGCAAGTCAAGGGTAGTTGGAAATTCCATCTATCTGGATTTCAGAGCTTCTTCGGTGATGCTGATGGCTCCTTTACTTCCAAAAGTCCCAACTCGGTTTCAAATCGGCAACAAAAATTCCAACTGTTACTGCTTACAACTAGAGTGTACGCAATATCGAGCTTCATAAGTATGCATGATGTCAAACGGTACGAGATTTCTATAGTACGTTACTTATCGTAATAAAAAAAATCCTCGAAATGCATTTCAAGAAAATCACATCATGTAAAATCGTTATCCTGAGTTAATTCCATCATTCACATTTACAAAACGACGAAACATCGAAAATTGAACATTCCTGCATAAGATCTGATTTAATGTTAGGACAGTGTGAATTGCTCAAATTTCGCAGCTTGAGCATTTGTTTAGCACATGTTCAATTCCCAAAATAATACCAAATATTAATAACCTGATAATTCTATCATAAATGTGTTGGCGTTTTAGTTACTAGAATCAATTTTATGCCCCCTTTCATGGCTTCATTTTCAAAATGTTTCTCGGTAGTGAATTTCCAACTAGGGGAAGGACCGTGAGGGGGGATGCACTGATGATGTAGTCGGAGTATTGTAATAATCGGGACTTGAGTCATCACAGTTGGGACAAATCTGGTCTATACCCCCAATCGGTCATCGTTGCGACGCCTATAACCTATTAGACACGAGAATGGTTTTGTAAGACCAAATGATAAGTCCCGATCGAGAAATGTTCAAATAAATAACCCGTTTCCCTCCCACAATACATAAGCATACACAACGAAAAATGGAGGTTTTGATGGATGGGGTGATCTGATTGAACTCCCTAAAGAATTGGACGAAGGTAGAGATTGCAACAGGGTCAGACATAGCTGGAAAACCCGTAGGAGTACCACAAGTCATCAGTAATGGTTAAAGGCCGAAAGCGTGGTAGACGACTATAGTATTTGGTGATATATAATATTAACACGTATCAAACTCCAAACTGGCCACACTGTAAAAATTACCGTTAAAATTCTTAAAACCAGTAACCGGCTGCCGTAAATTTTACAAAAAATGACTTTAGTTTAAACAATATTTTATTCGATGAATATGTTATACATTGCAGAACTGAATACCACAAAAAGTAAGAATGCAATGCAAAGGCACAGCAGCTCTCAACATAACACATATTTAACAATAAATAAATTGCTGTGTAGTAGACGTATTTGACAGAAAGCTGGCAGCTTATTATGTAAGTCATCTCCCTGTGTCAAACATAAATTAAATAAAAATTGGTATAAAACAGCAGATGGACTCATATATCTCCAATAGACTGTCTTGTGGTTTTCGTGTCTTGACAGCAGGATCTCGTGCAGGGTCTCGGAAGTGGCGTGATATCCAGGTAGCCCACGCGGGCGGCCATGTTGTGACGTCATTACCGTAGTAATACGCGGTGTCAGTGCTACGCGTGTTAAGATGATACGTGTTTCCGCCGTATAGTGGAGGCCGCCATCTTGGATTCAATGGTGGCACGTGGTTGCTATGGAATCCAAAAGCTTCTGATAAGATGTTGGCTTGTTTGGGGGGTGACTTCTAGTTCTTTTGCTGGTTCGAATGTTTCCCGGTTTCTTCCTAGAATTACTCAAATGGACCTGGCAACTATTTTTACTAGTTCGAACCACCTCTGAATCCTCTGCTTCTCTCTATCTACACCCTGTTCGTTACTGACGTTTACTCCGAAGTATACTGCTGTGGTGCGGAAGAAGCCTGTCCGTTGGAACAGTTTTAGCTTATTGTTACTATTTTTAACTTTAATGATCTGTTCTGACTAGTTTTAATTCTAGGCCATCCGGACCTTTTCTTGTTCATGTTCTTAACAACATGGGTCATGCTTAATTTATCCGGAGCATCCAACCAGATCACGTTTCTGCAAGTAACTAAACAATCAGATCACTCCACTCTTCTAAGCCTTACTCACTATCACCACATATTTCATCTGGGTCGAGACGTCTTTCGCTGAATGAGACCATGGGGGCCATGAGAAAATCCTTCAGTGAGGTATACTCTATCATTGCCCATATTATCATCTGGGTATTGAACTGCCAGGTTCGGTGGCACTCCACTTCAACCAACTCATCATAAGAGCCACCGACCATCGGAACCCATTTCATCGTATGAGGTCATGCGGGCTATGAGAAAATATCTTGGGAGGTATAAACTTTCATTGCCCATATCTCCATCTGGGTATTGAACTGCCACGTTCGGTCCCTACTTCGGGATACTTTATAGGATATCGGGGCCTAAGTGCTAAAATGTCTTATGCTAACCTTGGAGTCTTGTTCGTTCCCCTGTCTTCGGGATGTTCGTATTTTAAGTGGAAACTTCATTCTAGTTTTGGCCTGCAGTTTGTTGAACTTCAATCTTCTTCAGTTCATTCTTTATGGGGGCAGCCTTTGGCATCTCTTTCGTTCTCTTGTTTGTAGTTAGTGAGTGACAAATTCGTTCTTCTTCTTTGCCTATTCGTTCACCATTACGTCTTTGGTTAACAATCGACACGTACCATAAGGCGTCTCCACACATCTTTGTTTCTTTCCAGCAACACCCATGTGTTGGTCCAGATGCCTTCTCTTTACTCCTTCGACCGCACGATTCACTTGGTCCTACTCATGGGAAGTCAGGTCATTCTTGAAGATTTGTATGTGCAAGTCATCTTTGAATCTGAGCACTTTTGTTGAGACAGACATCTTTACCTTTCGACGTTCAGAAAACAAATGAATTTATTTTCATACGGTCCCTTTTATACCTTTTCTCAAATGCGTGTTCGTCTTGGCTCCAAATCGTCTTCTTTATCGTCGTCGCCTAGCGCTTTGGATGAGTATATTGCCTTACGGTCGTCGAACAGAAATGTTCGCTTTTCCGAGGCGTATTTCTGGGATTCTTCAAAGTCATCCTCATCTTCGTCATGAAGACGTTTGGCGGGCTCTTGGGTTCTTTACGTATTGGATCCTTGCAAAATTTCTTTCTGTACACCAACGCGTCAATATATTTCGCGCCGATGGCTTCTCTGACACTCTTTTGTGGTGCTGTTTCTGCTGCTGCTTCAGCAGTATCATCTTTAGCCATTCCATCATCTATATACTTGTTCATACTTCATGGGCTTGTAGACTCTTTTGACGATATTTCCCATTGTCCCCATATTCCGATGTATTCTGACTTTTGATTGGTCAGAATGCCTTGGACAAATAGCCATGGCAAATGGTGCACCCAGCATCTAAGGTATATGGGAGCGTTTCATCCAGGGCAAATGGGCACGCGAAACATCGGGGGTATAAGGTTTAAATGAAAGTATTCACTCTCGGTCGCCTCGATATAAAAATCGAACCAAAAAACTTGAAAATTGTCACAAATATCATCAGATTTCCGACAATTAGATCATATTTTGCGGTTATAAATTAAATAGTCGAATAATTGAATGAAACAGCTTGAGAAAAATAAAATAAGAGCAGATAATTATGTGAACAAAATACTGTTTACTCGTTTCCTTAACGACCCAAGGGATGTAACTCCATCTGTTGTCTTCTGCGTTTGTAAAAACAAAACAATTATTCACGAATTTGGTCCAACTGACTGCGGAACGTGAGAAATGCGTCTACAAATTTGCTTCCACTATGTTTGCATTGTGTTTCAAACAGGACAAAAACGTCATCTCCGTCGACATGTATGGTATATGGAGATTTAATACCTGGATGTCTCATTTAAACACCTCGTCTGCGGCTCGGTGTTTAAAAAACGACATCCTGGTATTAAATCTCCATATACCATACATGTTGGCAGAGATAACTTATATTACAAAAGTAGAATCGCCCTCTGGTTCTTCTATTTCCTCCTCTGTTGGGGCCAAATATTAGTTCCTCCGTCTTGCTCCAAGATCGAAAATAAAAAGATCGGTATTGCTAAAATCAGTTTAAACGGCACTTTGGCCGTGATATTTACGGAAGACGTATCAAAACCAACTTGCTGGTACTTTTACTGTATTTAGTCGTTTACTGTGCATTTTGAGCTGGTTCCAAAGAGGGGGGTCATAACCTATGTTTTTGAGACCAAAAATGAAAAAATAATGAAAATTAATTCGCGATTTTTGTGAATAGCGCTGGCAGGTTTTGGCCGTTACGTTGGGTAAAGGGTTAACAAACATCTCCTTTTTTCCTTCTTGGGTTTGTGGAGCTGGGAGGATATCTAAAAGATGAAATCTCCAAGTCAATGCTACTAGGGACCCCAGGAGCGACATCACAGTTCCAATGTATGAAAGAACTACGGAAATCGTTAACATCGCCATTATATACTACTCAAAGTTTGCTTAGCACCACATATTTGACACATCACTGTGAAATTTTGTTGTGACACATTTGCGATATTTTTGGTGGATATGATTGAGGAATGTATTGAGATGGTCCCCAGTGTTTACATTAGCTCTCTTAACAGGCACATTTTTCGTGACAGTCATGGAAAGCGTGTACCCCTTGATTTCCATGATGTTTTCGTGTACTGTCTAAATCTAATATATAAATGCGAATGTCTGTATCTGTGTAACATGGGATGGGTGCCGCGCCCGTGCGGGGTGACCTTGACCTTGAAATTGATGACCTTGACCTTTTATTTCGAAAACGGCTGGGCCGATCGGGCTAAAATTTGATATGTGCGGGTATATTGACCCATCGATCATTTTGACTTTATCGGGATGACCGTGCGGGGTGACTTAGACCTTGAAATTGTGACCTTGACCTTCTATTTCGAAAACGGCTGGGCCGATCGGGCTAAAAGTTCATATGTGCGGGTATATTGACCCATCGATCATTTTGACTTTATCGGGGTGCCCGTGCGGGGTGACCTTGACCTTGAAATTGGTGACCTTGACCTTCTATTTCGAAAACGGCTGGTATAACCATCTTCTCCCGTGCAACGCCGGGTGTATCACTCGCTAGTTAAATATAAAATATATACACTTTTTATGACAATATTTCAAATAAAACGTAAAACAGGTAGTTGGATATACTTGGTGCTTAGCAAACTTAGTAGTATATAATTCATACATTATACACCACTATTTGTGACACAAGATTTATACGACACCATCCTTGTCCACTATTATGTTGAACAGGGGTACAAATAGTTGTCCTTTGTCCTTTCCTAATGGTGTCATTCTGTTTTGACATAGGCTTAAAGACGCCAAGGGGCACTGGACAACGATTAACCAATCTTTCAGTTGGCACGTAGTCTTTGATTTGCGTACAGTATTCATACTGTTATTATATAAGAATAAACAAATAAAATCATCTCGCTCGCTCGCCCACCCGCCCGTTTTGAGCAGAAATTAGATGAATTGTTTCGACACAGGCTTAAAGACGCCAAGGGGCACTGAATAATGATTAACCAATCTTTCACACGACCCGTAGACCTTGATATGCGAACAATATTCATATTGTTTGTATAAAAATATGAATAAACAAATACAAATTATTTCGCCCGCCCAACTTTCGAACAGAAATTGGATGAAATCCTAGCATTTTTACTTAATTGTGACCTAATGCCGATCCTTTGTGTGGGAGGTGTCTGGTGTAGCGAAAAGACATTTAAAATAGAACAGTTTGAATCTCAGATATCACTTTGAGAGGTTTTATTTTTGTTGGCGATACTATTCTTTCCCCAGTACCGTCATTAATGTATTTTACTAAAAGAACAATTGATTCCAACAGCTACCACAACTGCTTCTACTGCAGCTGCTTCCACCACTTCTTTTTCCATTGCTGATTTTCACTACCACTGCTGCTTCGTTGTTCTCTCTGTGTACTCCGGCTTCCCCACCAGTAAACCTGTCTGACATGAGTAGAGCTGAAACGGTTAAGGGGTTTTCTTGATCGATTAATCACGTGGATTAACCTTGGTTAACCGATTAATCACTTGTTCAAATAGGTATCTGAATAACTGCCATACCGTTGATGATTTACAGCATGAACCCTTTCCCCAACGTAACAAACAAAACCGACTAGGCCTATATACAAAAATCTCCATTCAAATTTATGTTTTCAATTTTTGTCTCAAAAACATAGCTTATGACTCCTCATGGGAACGAGCTCGTTACAATGATGGGTCATAAGCTATGTATTTGAGACAAAATTGAAAATGTTTAGTAATTCAGGAATTTATTTTGCAAGTATCGTCTGCTACCCGCAATGGGTATAGGGTTTAGAATGACTATTCCAGCCACTGATACAGTATGTCAGCAAGTACCTTGCATGCTTTACTCTGTCTCATATAATTGGTGTGAGTCAGTGTGACAATGATTGCCTGTTTTGGAGCAAGTTTGTTCCTTTGGTAACCCATATAATACAGTAGTTCAAAAGTAACGTTTAATCGATCAATTACTTTTTGGATCGATCAAGATGTTGATCATTGATTAATCGATTAATCGGTTAACCGATTCAGCTTTAGTCATGAAGTGACCATGACTATCGAAAATGTCGTTAAATACCAATAAAAAAGTCTCTGACTTGAGTAGCTGAGCGCCGAAATGTTTGAAAGTGGGAAAAAGTGATGTGTGTTCCATTTATTTGTGTCACAAAAGTTGCAGCACTCAATCGCTGTATCGAAACTTTGATTCTCTTTCCGGGGTGGGTGTCACATATTTCCAATTGAGGCGAAGCGCCCAAGAAAAGATGTAGACAAAAAGCAGAGGTGGCAATCACTAGGTCAACAAATGGATCCGTTAGATTTGACCCTCACGTAACGAATAGCAGACGACGCATGGAAAAGAAAACAAAAATTCATGAATAACTTAAAGTTTCATTTCTTCTTTAAAAAACAAATGTTATGACCCCTTCATTTGACAAACTCAACGAGCTCTTTCTAATGACGTGTCATAAGGTATATTTTTGACGCAAAAATAAAATTTTAGTGGCAATTTTTGTGTTGGCCGCATTTTTACGTAAGGTAAGGGCATAAATAAAATATCTTCGGGTAGCATTTATTTAACATTTTATTTACTTATTTAGGTTTAACAACTCTTCAGCACATTGGGCCATATCGTGTCGGACTGTCTTACGGATGGGTGGGGGGGGGGGGGGATTTACCGGAGAGAACCACCAAACCGCGGCGAGTACCCGACGAAGTCTCCAGCATTACTAACGCCGAACGAGCAGGGCTAGTATTGACTGTAGGATACCATACAGGCGACGTGCAGTGCGCCTTAGCACACTGAGCCAGTTTGCCCCACTGGGATTATAAATATTGAGGCTCATTCGCTATAACACAACGCGGTCGGTTCAGGACCGAAGCTAGGACAACTTGATCTGAAGTCGACTGTAGGGCGGTTAGGGACATTCGAATCGGAATTTCTGTTCTCGAATCGAATCGGGGATCCGATATAGACATCGAGCCCAAATCGAATCGTAAACAGTGCGAAGCAGTTTTCGTGAAATCACTTGTTATTTCATCAAATATTACCAAATTCCCAATTTACCAGGCATATCCTTGCGCGTGCTGCACCTAGCATGGGCACCCAAGAACAGGGGCTACAATTTACATTGCTTCAACAGTTCTTAGAATTCCCGCGGTCCACTTTATAAGTTATTTTATAACAATTTATACCATGATTACCAATTCTACTAAATATAAAAAAGTCTATGATATAAATTTTAGCTTTACACACCAACCGTGGTGATCACGCCAGCAATGGGATTTCAGTTGTTACATTTTACATCGATAGTAGAACTACATCCAAGCTGACCTTTGGTGACGTCGACCTGAATGCTAACTTGTCTAAATTTATCGCACGTCGTCTGACTCGCCTCGCGAAGAGTGAAATGAAAGTGACAATTATTTATTACGTTTTTAAATGGGTTTACCTCATAAGATGCCAAAAATTAACAAACATGCATTGTCTCATGTTAATAAAGTATCCATAACTCGAAATAGTATGTTATTATGTTATAAAAACGAAAAAGGCTCCGTTTATTTTTTCATTTCCGTTTCCGCGATAAAATTGACAGCGGAAGTACCGCCCACCAATGCTCGAGTAAACAAAAACAGATTCACACGTATGTACGTCTGCTGTTCGGTGAAATCGCGAAAAAATAATAGCGACTCTTAATAATCTGACTATCATGGTATAAATAAAATATACCATAAGTAGCTTGGTGTACCAAATGTTCACCACTCGTGGTGAAGTGGTGTTAACCGCTCGCCAAAGGCTCGCGGTTAACACCACTTCACCACTCATAGTGAACATTTGGTACACTAAGCTACTATTGGTATATTCTATATGTAACTTGCATGGCAGACAAACATGTCGATAAGCCGATTAAACCGAAAACGTAACAGGAAGCTATTCTTTCATTTTTGTGGCATAACTCCGCCGACAGGACATTTATTTGTCATCGTCCTTTTGTGAAAGAAACATGAGTAACACGGTTCCACGGAAAGACGACTCAGTGTCGATCCTGCATCAGGCTATCGGTGTCCACACCGAATTGAGTCTTCGAAACTTCTCAGGGCCCTAATCGAATGCTCTAACCAATGTGTCACTCTGCCCTCTTCTACACGGCCTACTGGTAAGAGGGACAGTCAAGCAACGACAACGGGAGCGCGGTGATTCAGTGGTCACGGCATTGAATTACAAACCGAGAGGTCCACGTTTCGACCCCCGCCATAGGTAACTGCGTTGTGTCCTTGGGCAAGGCACTTCATCCCGATCGCTCACGTGGGGCACGGTGATCCTGTGTACTACGGCGTACATCGATGGTGCACCTGTATTCAATCAATTCTAATCCTGCGTGTGTGGAGTTAGTACGTTGGGGAATCGGACAGTTGCTCGCCGTTGCTCAATGGTTCTCTCCAGGAAACCGGCTTCCTCCATCCGTAAAGCTGTCCAGCACGAGGCGACCCTGGCTGTCAAAAGTGTCGTTAAACTCCAATAAATAAATAAATAAATAAATAAATAAATAAATAGATAAATAAATAAGTAAATAAATAAATAAGCATCGACAACGAAACACGGCCAAAATCGTGGCGGGTACTTGCCGAGAAGGTCTACAAATAACGGCATAATCTAGTCCTTCAGATTGAACGTAAAATAGTTTAGAATTAATACTGTGTGGAGTTAGTACGTTGGGGAGTCGGACAGTTGCTCGCTGTTGCTCAATGGTTCTCTCCGGGAAACCGGCTTCCTCCATCCGTAAAGTTGTCCAGCACGAGGCGACCCTGGCTGTCAAAAGTGTCGTTAAACTCCAATAAATAAATAAATAAATAAATAAATAAATAAATAAATAAATGAATAAGCATCGGCAACGAAACACGGCCAAAATCGTTGCGGGTACTTGCCGAGAAGGTCTACAAATAACGGCATAATCTTGTCCTTCAGATTGAACGTAAAATAGTTTAGAATTAATACTGTATTTAGACATGTGAAATCCATTAATCAGACTTCCATTCAATCATATCCAGACATTGATCTCCGTGACAACACACAAACACCGGAAAATTGGCAAAGACGGGCGGAATTCTTCAATATTTATCCACACGCCAAATTAAACACGCTGCATACAATGAATTACTTGCATTAAATCCCAAGACATAAAATAATTCAAACTTCTTTCTAGCTTGATTACCAGGTCTTTTGATCACTGCTCTCGTTTTTCGGCTTCTAATTTCAAAGCGATACCAGAAAATGTCAAAGTCATTTCGTGCTTTCTGTCTAACTAGCAATTGATAGTAATCTTTCTAAAGCTAGCGAAGGTAAATGTATTTATATGTATTTATTGGTGTTTAAGGTCATATACTTATGCAGAATGGCTAATCATGACCGTGACAGTTTTACGGGTGGAGGAAGCCGGAGTACCCGGAGAGAACCACCGAGCAACGACGAGCAGCTGCCAGCTCCTCAACATCGTAACTCCGCACAGAAGCACAGACAGGGTTAGATTGGTTGAAGACATGCGTACTATCGACCTGCAGTACGCCTTAGTACACGGCGTCATCGTGCCCCCATGTGGACAATCGGGGTTAAGTGCCTTGCCCAAGGACACAACGCGGGACTCCGAATTGATCGCTCAGACGGTCACCCATCTGAGGATTAACCGGGCTCGACGTTGCTCAACTTCAGTGATCTGACGAGAACCGGTTACCGCAACGCCACCGCGCCCCCAGCGAAGATAAATAAATTAAGAAACTAGGTGTCGTTTATAGGAGACATTTGGAGGTGAGGACATCATAGTATACTACTCACAATTTGCCACATGAATCACACAAAGCTCATGGACATATTCAGGGGCCGGCTCCTGGGCCGAGACAAGTTAGAGGAAAATTCAGCGTGGTTGGGGAGGGGGGGGGGGGGGTGCATGTGGGGTGGCCCGAGAAACTTTTACTTTTTCAAACTGAAAAAAACGCTGCTTCTCTGCATCTAAGCGATCAATTGCAGTTCACATAGAGAACATTTCGTTGGCATATTTATGTCAGCTTCGTCACTCATTCGGAAAAATAGTTGCACCGGGGTGGTGGGGTGTGTGGGTGTGATGGAGGGGGGGGGGGGTCAGGCTTCCCCCCTTTTTTTGAATTTGAGAGATCAAATGCAGACAAGACTGCTGGCTGGTATATCGAAATGTCTCTGTGTGGACTGCCAATGGCAGTCCACAGAGAACATTTCGGTATACCCCCAGTCTATGCAATCATATCCATTTCACCTGGGTATATTTGAACGTGAAAGGTAAATGGTGAGGAATGTGCGATTCTAATCACTCTCCACAATACTGAGAAACGTTCACATAATCATTTCACTTCTATGCAATGGTGAAAACTAGTAATATGAAAGAGCCTCGCCCCTTTTCCCGAGGATTTTAAACCGCTCACAGAACACAGTTGTATCAAAAACGATTTATTTATTTCATGCAAGCAGTTGTAGCGTGCAGTACGCTCCAACCCCCCTGGCATTCAACGTTTTTCAAACAGCGTTTTCTCATTCTTGGACCAATTTAGGAATATCGGTTGTGGCAGATTGTGACAGATTGTCCAATTCACCAACAATCGTTTGTCTGAGTTCTTGAAAGGTATGAAAGTTGGATGGGAGGGGGTTACCTGTAGTCTGGAGTGTGTCCCATGCATGTTCCATGGAGCTGAAGTCGAGGGAGCATGTAAGCCGGTACATCCACTCAATGACTTCCCCTCCATTTAACGGATCACCGATCGGATTCGATGGGGCCTGGCATTAGCATTCCTTAGGGTGAAGCCTGCAGTTATATACGGACGCTCCAAATGTTTCAGAATCTCAGTTTTGTACCATATTCTATTTAGATTCTCTTTCTGGGTGAGATTAGAGTCTGTACGGGCATCCAAATTGAGACCTCCCCACACCATTACTGAGCCAGTACAGTACCGGTCATGGTCTACCACTCCGACGTCAGCTGACATCCCACTGGCACTTCGCCATATTCTGGTTCATCCATTCTGAAAGTCTGGGCGGAATCTGGTCTCATATGTAAACAGACGTTGGACTTTTAAGTTTGTGTCCAGTTTAGAGATCTCTGTACCACTCAACCTTGAATTGTCTGTGTCCTTGAAGAAGAACACGAACTGTGGCTTTATTGCACGTAGTCCGGTATTGTGGAGTCGATTCCTGATTTTGTATGGATACAGTTGGTGGGGCAGCATACGCATGGTGTGGCAACAATACTAATGTTTTAATGAGCTGTTATAAACCTTTGACAACCCGCACCATGTTTTCTCTCAACTCTACCATGAGGTCTGAACTGTTTGTAGGCCTAGAAATCACACTTTGCCCCCCCCCCCCCCCGCTACCCCTACTGCCACAGCAGCCTTCTCTTTGATATACCGTATCCCTGTACCCCCGGATGATTTTTAGGGCCACAATGACACCTGGAAAGAATAGGAGATACTGACTTTCACATGTAGGCTATCAAAGTTATGTTTGAAGACATAATGATAAATTTCCGTAATTGCCTAATGGGGTTTGACATCCTCAGAAAGGGGGGATTGTCCACTGTCACAGCCCAAGATTCAGCATGGATGATTGTGCACATGCAACAACAAATTAAAGGGTCAGAGGAGAGTTCACATGTGATATGGTGAGTGACTAGAATCCTACATTTACCTTTTATGTAAAAATAATGAAATATGTCGATGAGTAGCAATGATACTTTGCAAATAGTGAGTAGTAGAGTAGGCCTATTTCAGCATAGCAATTTTCTTGAGTGCTGATCAGGGGCGGCGGAGCCGGGTTGCACAGGGGGGCACGTGTCCCCCCCCCCCCCCACACACACACTTTTTTCACCAATTGTAGGTAAACCTATCCGAACGGCATTTTCCGACATAATATACACAACCCCTATGGTCACTACACATCACCTATACATATATGACCACATTGATTTTCAAGATTTTATCGAATAAAAATAGAAAGCTCCAAATGGAGCGTAATATTTCAAAGGACGGTTTCAGAGTTATGATTAGCCCTTTGAACCCGGGAGGCCGCTTTTCCGGCCCATGGACAGGATACTTTATAATGTATTAAGTATGATAGCTGGTAACTGAATGTGTGGGGGAAGATCAATCAATATTTTCAACGTGCAGCCCCGAGGCTGCACGTTGAAAATATTAATTGGTCTGCCCACAAGTAATGAATATGACCTCTTCCAATTGCTGCCATTCAATTGCTATGGAAGATACCACCAGGGTCCTAAGGGTAAAGTAAAAACAAAACAAAATAAGTACGCTGAAGTTAGTGTCTTAAATAGAGTGGGTTCAAGGGTGAAGGGTAGCGTATATAAATTTATATATTTTGCATGAATACCCCCCCCCCCCCCCCCAAGAAAAAATATTGTCTATTCTGCACCCTTGCGGTATCCAGAAAGGTGTGACCTCCCACATTTTTGCAGCTTCCGCCGCCTCTGTGAGTGCTTCAAATTTCTTGAAAACTTGGTAGTTTGAAAAGGATATAAATGGGATTACTTAGACAGAACACAATTGGATGGAGAACATGGGCAGGAATCAATGACTCGAGTTGCCGTTTTTCCTGTATTTCATGAGTTCATGAGTACCGACATTCAAACGTGTATAACGTGCGATAAGATGCATTCTTATATGACGTTCACACGCATAACATGGATTCCACGCGTGGTCTATCTCACACATTTTATCTAATAATCACACAGATTTTGGCCTGAAAACCACGAGAAACGGTGCGTATCACATAATGTTTCCGATTCCGTATCATTTAGACGACTCATTCTGATTCCGTATCATATAGACGGTTTGTTTCCGGTAACGCGACAACGACAGTTACGGGCGACTGGTTACAACTTTTACAATAAACAAAAACTGCACAATTCAATATTACACCTACCCGGTCCCTCAATCGGATCATCAAAGGAAGTGACAAAGAGAGCGAATAATTTGACAACACAACTTTGAAAATTGCGGTGACCGCGTTACTCATTGTTCGTCAGAATGCACAACAATATAGTTCCATAAAATATGTTTTTTTTAAAACTTTTTCACGCCCAACATTATATCCCAAAACTGTATTAATTTAAGATTTAATCTGTTTATGTGACAGAATTGTTAGATAAATGAATTATCATGATAATGTGCATGTCCTGTGATTTGCAGCAGATTCTCGGTGGTGTCCAAATGTAGGGTCACAACTCGCCAGCAAAGCCGGCTTGTTGCGATTCCATTCTGGACACCACATCGAATCTGATACAAATCACAGGACATGCACATTTTCATGATTATCTTTATGTATCACGCAACGTTGAATCGTGTTAAAAAACGCGAGACCATGTTATCGCACGCTTACCCACAACTGTTGCGCTGTGCTGCCGGCAAAAATGGAGTGAATGCATCACATTCAGTATGTGCTGAGAAGCGAGCTCGAGGAATTTTATGGAAAATGCCAGTGACAGAAAACAAGTATATTTTCGGGAGTATCGCTGGCTGAGAATTCTGCTACTACCGTAGTAGCGTAGTAGTTGGCGCTATAATATGATACAAATATTCACCAACCAGTCTTGTGAATCCACAAGATCCGAGGTATAGGTACAGTATAAATAGCGACCGATTCAATTCGAGTAAAGTGGCAAATTGAACGGATATGTAAATGTACCTTCAACTGAACAAAGTGGAAGGGAATATTGAAAGGATTGTTCGTTTGCTGGTTTATGAGGGTTTAAATGAACCTTCACGGTTTCCGATGTCACTACCAATGAAAGATGCGTTCAATACCCTGCTACGCCCATGCAGTGCCATTGATTGTATATGCTACACCGACGTGGAAGATAAGAATGAGCGCATTCGCCTACTCATGTCAAATATCGAACTTAACCCTTTACCTAACATGAAAAGCAGACGACACTTGCAAACAAAATTCTTGAATAACTAATTGTTTTCATTTTTTTGCCTCAAAAACATAGGTTATGACCCCTGTTTGGAACGAGCTCGGAGAGCCCGTTCCAAAGAGGGGGCATAACCTATGTTTTTGAGACAAAAAATGAAAAAAATGATGAAAAATAACTGGCGATTTTTGTGTATAGCGCTGGCCGGTTTTGGTCGTTACTTTGGGTAAAGGGTTAATAAAAAGAAAAGGGCATCTCATTTTTTTTTGCAAGAGCATGTCTAATTTTTTTCTACCATGACTGTCACAACACATTTTCATTTAATTCATAACTACCTCTGATACTGATAGGGCCGCCGAGAGCGAGGACGGGCCCTGGGGCAATGTGTAGAGCGGACGCTACGGACCCATGTGAGCGCAAAGACGCGAAGCGATAAGGGCGGGGGGTGGGGGGTAGGGGGGGGTCTGGCCCCCCGACTCCCGAATATTGTTTTAAATTAGTGCAAGCACAATATCTACTCAATTCTTTCCTTGCAATTTGGGTACTTTATTTCCTGTATTTCTGTGTGTATGGTGCATTTTTCTCCAAAGATAATCGTGACCACCTCTATGCAGAAAGACCAGTGGAAAACCAACAAACTGTGTTTTTTATATGAGTGGAACCTGGTTAGTAATGCTACCACGTAGTCTTGCCACCCCCACCAGCGTCGGAGGCCCATACTAAATGACTTCCCACGACATTCAGCTCAGACGTATCGATGGGTCAACCTACACTTTTTTAGAACACCAAAAATCCCGGGGCATCTGATCCCCATTACCCCCCCCCCCCCCCCCATCGGCGCTAGTGGATATTGCCTTAATTACCAATTTTGCCTCACAACACAAATACATTCTAGAAAATCAATACTGATGACTTTATATCGATTACGTTGAATGAATGGCGTTCTGGGATTGTTTATTGGAAGCAATTAGGAACGTCGATGGTTAGCACAAACATTCTGCAAGGATTCAAACGTGGGAAGGTTGCTGAAGTTACCTGGTCCTCTCTTTCTACGGTAATGCTATTGTTGCTTTTTCACTAGGACCAAAATATAACTGCTCCATATCGGTCATGTTATATTTTCCGTTCAATGTTTTATCGCTTCGATTCATGTGATGGATTTTATTCGTGGTAAATATTATCAGGAAAGTGCACATATATCTTTGAGCACGAGGAAGTGGTGCAGTCGACGAGCCATCATAGGAATGCAAAGTGACATCAATTTTAGTAGTGCTTTACTAGTTGCACAAATTTGCTTGTATATTCATCTTCAAATGATGAGCGAAACGGTTTTGATTTATCAATTCTTTTCGAAACTGTTCCTGGTAAAGATAGTGTAAACGTGGAATTATGTTTAACTACTCTGGATGAAACTTGGTAAGGCGGTTTTGTTTTGTTAATTCTTTTCGAAACTGTTCTTGGTAAAGATAGCGTCAACGTAAAATTACGTTTAACCCTTTACCTTACTCGAAAAGGAGACGACACTTGCTAAAAACATCTTGAATAGCTATTTTTTTTCATTTTTTGTCTCAAAAACATAGGGTATGACCCCCTCATTGGAACGAGATCGAAATGAGACAAAAAATTAAAAAAATAATGAATGAGAATAGCGCTGACTGGTTTTGGCCGTTACGTTAGGTAAAGGGTTAACACTACTTTAACTACGGTACGTTAACTATTTATCTACTCTGGATGAATCTTAGTAAACCTAACTTTATTTAAACTACGCGGCGAATACAATATTCCACTCGGGCATGGACAAATTTATTTGCTGATTGACAGAACTGGAGCCCACTTTAACCCTCCGAACACGTGAGACCGTTTTTCCGGACAAGGAACATGACACCTCAGATTTCATTAAGTAGGATGGCTGCTAAGTGAATTTGTGGAGTGGACCAATTAATATTTTCAACGTGTATCCACAAGGTTGCATGTTAAAAATATAAATTGGTCTACCCCCAAATAATGAATACAGACTCTTCCAACTGCTGACATTGAACTGATATGGGAGATACCATTAGGACACAAAGGGATATAATCTCGTATTTAGAGGTTCTACTACTTCACATATATAATAATTTGGGGTCCTGTTAGAATCACCCATCTTGGTTGTGTGTTGTTGTTGAAGTAACATTTCAGGGCTGAAAATATACAAGTATTTGAGAAAATTTCAGTTTTGATCAGCAACACTATCCCGTCGTCAAGTCCGTTACTGAATAAATTGTATCGATTAGTAGTCGTTTACGCTTAAGAATACCGCCCCTTTAAAAAGGTTATTTTTCCCGAAATGCCGGGGACTAAACGCTGACAATACACAAAACAAAACACGCGTGTGAATGGGTTAACCGATATGGCACGAGTGTCAGCGCGGAAGGATAAAACAATTATTAGAAGGACACTCAGCAATTCATTTGACAACTATCTACAGAAACAACACATTTTATCGCCAACTAAATTTGCGAGTGGAACCCGTGTTACTGTTTCGTCCCCTGAGTTCCAATGTGTTCTATGTGCCTTGTGGCACATAGAACACACGGGAACTCAGGGGACGATTTTCAGCTATCGCAAGCGATTCGAATTGTAATTGCGTGGCACGATTTGTAGAAAATTCCAGTGAAATTTCGCTTCTATTTAAAAATAGTCCGTCAACGATTTCCGTTCCGCACATATGTGCGGAACAGATTTTCATTTTCCGCAGGGTTTAGTGTTGCTGTAGATGGGGATTTCATTGAACAGGCGTGTAATAAATTATATATACTCTGCGTACCACGAGTTTCAACGACAAACGTCAGATGGATAGAGATAGTTTTCCTATGGCATGCTATCAATTGCTAATTGCGTGGAGTGGTCCTACGACTATTCGATATTCGAAAAACTGTTCGGGTCAAATTCGAGTCGAAATCGGAAAACGAATATGGGATTTTCGAATATGATTAACGAAAGCTAAAGTATTGATTTTTTTTTAATTATGTAATCCTGACTGATTATTGCTCCAACTACATCATCAAGGCATGCCTTCCACGAATTAGTTGGAATATTTTATCAGTTCAGACTCGAGCCATCAAAATCGACACACCTCATCTTCGCGTCTCCTCGTGACTCAATATGCCACATAGGCTACGAACAAAAAAAAATGGGCGATCATCCATATTCGATGTTCGATTTTCGTTCGATTCGAATTTTTTCGGTGAACAGTCAATTCGATATTCGATTCGGGAGGAAATACTGTATTCGCAGGACCCTAGCATGAAGGCAATATAAACCCTTCACACTACGTCAGATGACACTAGCCAAAAAGTAATCTTAAATAACTAAAAAATGGTTCGGTTCCAAAACATACCGTATGACTCCTTATTAGAACGAGCTGGTTGAGCTTGTTCCAACAAGGGAGACATAAGCTATGCTTTGAAAGCAAAAGATTGAAAAATAATAAGATTTGAATGGTGATATTTTGTGAATTGGTTATTGTTTATTTGGGTTTTAACGACACTTTCAACTGCCAGGTTTACGTCGTGTGGGGCAGTTTTACGAGTGGACGAAGTCGGGAGTACCCGGAGAGAACCACCGAGCAGCAGCGAGCAACTTTCAGGCTCCCCATCTTACTAACTCTGCACAAGTAGAGTTAGCAGCGGTTTAGGCAAGAGCACTTTCGACGTGATATACAGTACACCTTAGTACACAGCGCCACCGTGCCCCTACGTTGGCAGTAGGGCTTGTGTGTTTTGCCCAAGGTCACAACCTCTTGCCCAAGGTCACGTCGTAGTTACCGCTGGTCGGGATTAGGGTTTAATATATTCCCTGGCTTTCTAGGAACCGGAAACGCGAATGAAATTACTACCAGAACCGGGAACCGGGAAATTTCCCGGGTAATATCAAGCAAATTTACGAGAGTAACATGACGCATGTATTTTAATGATATATTTCACTGGCAATCTCCCATCTCCAAACGGAAAAGTTCTTTTCCTAAGATAAGTATGAAAGCCCAAATCCGCTTCAATCTCGCCAATTTTTTTTGATCACCTCTACCTTATCCAATATCAACACCCTCTTCACAGCCGCCACCAGTCTCCTCTGCTTTAAGCAGAGGAGACTGGTGACGGCTGTGAAGAGGGTGTTGATGTTGGAGGAGGTAGTGAATAGTGATACTAGTGATTCCGAAAATGAAGACAAGTTTGAATTTTGAAGAGGGCTAAGAAGATCTTGCTGTTGAAAGGCGGGGGGGGGGGGGGGGGGAGAGTTACAGTGATTTCTTGGAAATGGTTCGTCAGGAATCAGGACTGTAAAAATTTCAGGCGTGGAAGGGCTGACGAAATCTTACAAAGTTTCAAATCAGAAAACTTCAGTTCAATACACAAACAGTGCCAAGCTTCATCCCCGGTTCCGTGCTGTAGATTTCCCGGGTGTCGGGGCCGGCTTTCGAAACGCTAACCACTGAGCCACCGCCCTCCTATTTTTGTGAAGTGTGCTGCCAGATATGGACATTACGTTAGGTGAAAGGTTAAGTCGTGTTATTGGTTCGAGAGAACTCCATGTTCACGGACAAGCCACCAAAGATCACGGAACCACTAAGTGCTCATTGTTTTAATTCTATTGTATGAAAAAAAAAGAAATGGCAAAGTTTACCCACGTATTACCAGGAGAACATGTTTACAAAGGGATTCTGTTTTTTGGATACAGTCCGCCGGAAACACTGGACGCCGTAAAAGAGTTTCATGTTCGCGACGACGATGTGTTCATAGTAACCTATCCAAAAGCAGGTGAGCTATATTATATTTTTGTTTGGCTCTTAAAACTATCAGCAAAAGTATTTTTGGTCGAGATTCACCCCCACCCCCATAAAAAATAATAAAAGGCTGAGTTTGTTTGGCCCACCCAATAGGGTGTCTGTAAAGAAATATTCTGGACACATTTACGAGGTACGTGGGTGGATCAGGTCCAAAAAAGATGGATCTCGTAATTTTTTTCCAGTCAACAAAATTCTGTCGAATACACTCGAGCTTCGTGGAAGCTACGACCATGTGAAGATTCGAAATTCCATTCAATTCGACAATCATCTCGATGATTCGATTCGAGTTGATCTAATTCGGAAATGAAGAATCGTTGTGATGTTCTCGCAATCATGTAGTATTTCCTCGTGAACTCTTCTATCAGCGGGTCTCCTGTACATGAGACATGATGATAGAGGAAGAGTTCAAGAAGCTACCACTTTGAAAAAAAAATTTGATTCCGTCATGGAATGTTTCACTTTTTTAACTGGCTGACGGCTAGATTATTTTTTGTGGTCTGAATTTTTTACTCAATATTTGTTTTATTACAAATTATTGGAGAGTGCCCATAGCCAACACAATATTATTTGCCTTTGATTGAATGCGAAACAAAAGCAAGGAAATGTCAGGCCTTTAGATAATCCCAATTTCATCGTTTACAGGTGTGCCCAAATTAGGGAGGGTATGAAGACATCAAGAAAAATATATAAATACTCTGTGCCTCTTCAGTCTACATTTGAGAATAAGTTCCATTCATAACATGATCATAGAAACACAAAGAAATGCATGGCTATAAAACATAACAGGACAAGGCAGTCATTTTGTGGTTTTAATGTGACCAAATTAGGGCAAACCAATGTGTCCAAAATAAATGAATTTGAAGGATTGAAAATGTTGGCTGTTGCTCTGGTACCCTCATTTTTTTGAAAGCCATGATATATAGAATAAATAGGTACTAGGGACAGGAAACAGATTTAAACCACGAGTAGGATGAGGGTTTTAACCACGAGGCTTGCCGAGTGGTTGAAACCCTCATTCTACGAGTGGTTTAAATCTGTTTCCTGTCCCTAGTACCTATTTGTTTTATTTCTACCATGCTCTTTATCATTTCTCCACTTCGTCACTTAAAACCAACAAACATTTCGAAAACGCCCCTTCTGTTGACAGTTCAATGAAAAACTTTAACGTGCGTATGAATACATATCGACTGGTGAGAGTGATACACCAGTGCCTTACCCGAAGTGAATTCATATAACCGAATATTTCCACCAGCATGGGAATTCAGATCATTCCATAAGAAAATCAGAAATAAATATTTATTCAGAAATAAACAACAGCGTTTTTGTTCATCTCATTGGGAACTATTTTTTGTCAAAACAACATTCTGGTCCGCCTCCCGACTTTCGTTCGAAATTCAAAAAGCAAGGTCATCAGGAAGTTACTTAGTTTTTTGTTTTGTAGTTAATGTTAAAGTTTGTTATGTGATTTCCATGGAAGAGTGTATTCAACAAGTTATTTGGATTTGTTGGCATTCTGAAATCGCCACACATGTTAACATTTAGTGTGTTGGAACTTTCCTGGGATTGGGAAACGACATTGTTTTTAGGAACTTCCGTAATTTCGTGTGTTGTTGGAATCAATTCAGGAGTAACATTGGAATCCGGACTACGACTTATTGTGGAGGTGAGTGCACTGACATTTGATTTTGATGTAGTACTCAACAGCCTGGAGCATCTTTCCTGTTCTGATTCACCTGTTACAGAATAGTTATTTATACTCGACAAATTTTTATGTCCACTAATAGTAGCAATGTCAATTGGCTCCACTTTATTTTCTCTCAACTTCTGTATAAGATGCTTCCTGGCACTGGTATTTGTCAATCTTGAGCTCAAATTTGCACTTTTGGCCATTTTAGACATAATTGTTGATAACTTTGTTTCACCAACTTTCTGCCGTTTAAACCACCAGTCCCATGCATTATTTACAGGCGTTGTCCTTGTCGCTATATAGAAGGGATCGTCCTCTTCACTAAATCCGATTGGTCGCTTTTTGGCATATAGTTTGTAAATGTACACAGGATTTCTCTCATCGTCATTTCCAGTACTATACATTCGTGGAGAAATTTCCCGAAAATTCCGAACGTCTTCCCCTGTCCGTGTCTTTGTCTGGCGTTCATTAAAAAGCAGATACTCCTTGCCCTCACTTTCATGTAGGGTAACATCACCCCATCTCAAATTATAGTGTTCTTTTATTCCACGAAGTCCGAACTGGATTGTATTATTGAACCATAATGTGTTCAAAATTGAATTCGGTGTTGAGCCACCGAGCAAACCATTACTGTAAAGTTTGTCGATTTCATGATCTCTAATTGGTTGGGCGCGGTTTGGTTTATTTCCTTTCCCGAGACGTTTTAGCTGTTTTTGTTTTGCAGTCAAAGCTCTTCGGGCCGTATCAAATCCGTCGTCTGCCCTATTCATGATTGATGTGCCATATTTATGCCTTTTCAGGAATCGGTCAATACTAGAAATCTGCCCTCTTAAGGTGCTTGGCTCATAATCGCTGCCATCATTTCTTCGCACGCTTATTATATAATTTGCAACCAAAATGTCCAATTCGTCAACCGGAATTTCATTAATTTCCCTGGTTTCATTTTTGTTTCGAAGAAAGGTCCTAAATGTGTTTATATCAGATAGGGATTTCTTTAACGTCCCTTTGCTCTCCTGGGCTGTTATAAACTCATCAGTTTCATCAAAATTCAAAGTTACAAATTTATTTGAATGCTCTTGTGCATTCTCAATTGGCAATTGGGGCTCACATGATGCAGTATCTGATTGATTTTCAATGTCATTAATAGCATGTTGCTGATACGATTCTTTTGGAGTGGTTAATTCATTGGAATCAGCAACTTTCGAAGAAATTTTTCCAAGAGGTATGGCAATAATTTGGCCTTTCATGTCAATCACCTCCCTTGTCTGTTTCTGAGTAGGCCTATTCATAATTGAATTTGAAGTTGAAGTTGAACTTGAAATATCATTTTCGTCAATTTCGTCGTTAAATTCTTCTGCAAAACAACTCATAAATTGCTGGTCATTGAAAATGTCCTCCAGATCACTGGCGATATTAATATCACCGTACATATCGTCCATATTTAGTAAATTTCGTCTTTCTTGAAACTAATTTTAGATCGTAGCACAAGCAGACTCAGAAACACATGAGTTTTGTTTATCTTTGCGTCTGTGGGCAGCACTTCCGTCAGCACGTGATGTTTGATTGACAGCTACGCACATCGTCAATGCTTATTGAACTGAACTTGTATTTTCAGTCAAATTAATATTATCGGCCCTCAAATTATACTCTAAATGTGTAATTGTAATCAACTTTATACTTAAATAGCCATTTAATATCGTACCAGTGCCGTAAACGACACCTGATCCGACGCTGATTGTCGAAAACATCGTGAAGTGTGAATGTATTGAAGTCGGGAAATTCGATCATGTCAAAGGTCAAGTTCACTTTAGTTCCTACTATAGGTTAAAATTTTTGTTTGGGAAATCCCATTGAAAACGTTTTAAGCACAGTAGACGCTTTTAACCCTAGTAGGATTAAAAGCTGAAATTTAACATTCAGGCTTTTAACAGGTAGTGACGTAGTTGAGCATGGTAGAAAATGGCTTCACCACACTCAACCAGTTAACTGATTTGCTCAAAACAGACGAGTCGCCATTGCATACTATACTTGGGTCGAGACTGACTTTATTTACGCTTATAAGAAAGTGCAATATGCACAACTTAACCCTTGCCCAACGCAGACGATTTCAAAATTCATTATTTTAAATATCATTTTCAACAAAAACCATATCGTGTGACCCCTCTTTGGAACGAGCTCGACGAGCTCGTTCCAAAGTGTGGTCACATGATATGGTTTTGTTGAAATTTGTCGAAAAATAATATTTCTTCAGCAGCTGTATTTGCATATTACGCGGGCGGATGCGGGCGATTCGTTGGGTAAAGGGTTAAATAACGTTAAGATTTAATTCGAGTTTTAAGGGGAGGGGAAGGGAGGACTGCCTCCTTTGCTCTGATGGTATGGGTAAGGTGGCAACGCGTGCCGCTTTCCACCAAGAGTGCGCGTACGGAAAAGACTTTCTGGGAACAGTAACTGAGGAACTCTCATATTCGTTCTTAACATATTTTACGCGCGTCAATACCATTTGGGGGTGGTTTATCGGATATAATGACGGAGTTTGGTAGATAGTCACCAAAGAAACTATACAACTGGTGGGTGATTCATAAAGCTTTATATCCTCCTCTAAGTGGACGAAGGTGCCATCTGCAATGCATTTGCAATGTAGACAGCATCTGGTTCCTCTCAAGGACCGATACTATTGAGTATTTTTGGGCTGTCACGATTAATCGATTGTCGATCGGTCACGCCGAAATCGATTAGTATTTTTCGTTGTCGAAGAATCGGTAAATGTTGCCTCGTTTTAGACGTTTAATAATTAAAAAAACAATTTGATGAAAAAACTATTGTTTCTAAAGGTAAAAGGTCAAGAACGTCGACGTTAAACCCCAAGAAACCGTTAGACGCATTTGTCTTTTAGGTACGTTCAAAGCTTTGATGTTCTGAACTTTTGAACCGTCAGTGTAATAATCAGGACCGGTCGGCAGTTGCGAACTTGCAAAGTTCGCAACTGACGACCGGTCTTGATTATTACACTGACGGTTCAAAGTACAGAACATGAAAGCTTAGAATGTACCAAAAAGAGGATCGTCTTCGTTGTTTACTTGAGGTAGGTCAGCGGAGTTGCACTTCATTTTTAACAACTTCAAAGAGAGGGAGAGGGGGTAGGCTTAATCGATTATTATCGATTATTTGCGTCGATTAATCGACTCCTAAATTAAAAAAATGTGACAACCCTAGAGTATTTACATTTACAATTTATGATACATTATACACTGCAAAAAATATAGGTTCTCTTGAGAACCAAAACTGGTTCTAATCTTGTCCCTGAGATGGAACCAGTTCTGTTTAAACAGTATTTATTTCAAATCAAATAAATGTATAAAGATTAATATTAAATATTAACAGAATTAAACATAAATTGAGGGGGTTTCAGTCGTAAGTTTAGAGCTTATACGAGGTTGTCTCAAATCATTATTAGCAAAGGAGATATGAACAGTTGGCATATCGAACCAGCTTTGGTTCTATACAGAACCAAAACTGGTTCGATATGCTAACTGTTCATATCTCCTTTGTTTCAAAATGTTTGGCGACTGCGTTGAATAAGCTCCAAGTTTACTGCTGAATCTACTTCAGTTCATGTAATATTCTGTTAATATTGAATGCTAATCTTGGTAAATTTATTTGATTTGAAATAAATACTGTTTAAACAGAACTGATTCCATCTCAGGGACAAGATTAGACCCAGTTTGGTTCTAAAGAGAACGTATATTTTTGGCAGTGTAAACTCCCGGTCTCCCAGAGTTGAGTACCCTTTTTGACACCCCTGCCCCCTTGCCCTTGCTTCCGGTGGTCTTGTTGAGATTCGATTCCAAATACTCAAATACTCAACCTGATTCGATTCGGAATTCGATTCGGCCTGTAATCAGACATTCGCAGAGGAAATTTACTACCCCCAAATCAATATTACAGGAAGAATGTAAATCAGTTGGATGCCCAGAGTCTGCACACGTAGCTCTAACCGCGAGCGGCCTTTGTGCTCCGGGCTGAGTTAACGCCAACTCGGTGGAATCTGACATACCAGATCACTGAACTGAACTGATCGTGAATGAACAAAATTCACCTACGATTTTATATTTCATGTTGATTAGGTTTGTCACATTACGTGTTACAGAGCCTTATTGGTTAGTATACAGGTTTGGGCAGACTGTATTTTAGTGGGAGATCTGGAATGGGAATAGCGGAACTTATTCGGATTGATTTAATTAACATTTTATTTATATTATGGAGTAAAACTGGCTAGGCATGTCTAATATGGAGAAAAATAATTTGGGAAGTCGGTGTCTGCATTTTTTCCAGTCCCCTCCTTTTGTTTTGACTATGTTTTTTCCGACGAGTTTACAATGAAAAACCCTAGAACAGTCGGAGCTGAATGAGCAAAAAAAAGAAGCATAATACTCACAAATGGGCGTTGGAGGAATTTTCGACGACAGGGGAACTTGAAGCACAGAGATTTTCTTATTTTCTTCAAGGTTGCCTTGTGATGGATACGACATCAAACTTTCCCCAGAGTAATACCAAAGAAACACATTGAAAATTGATCCGAATCTGCAGGGACTGAGTATTGGCTTGTGCAATACTTTTCTGTCCCCGTGGCAGGGTTCCCATGCTTGACCGATCACATCTAAATTGCAGCTGTTGTGAGAACGACTGCTGGGGGTGGTTTTTCTCGAGGTGAACACTTCTTGTGGTTTGATTATCTCCCGTGATATGCTCTTGTTTGAGATTGACTCGACTCATGTCATTCATTAAAGTTATTTCGTATCGACTCGACGTGTCGTTTTAGATTCCTAAACCATGTTATTTCTATGTTCTGGAAGTAGTGTTGCTGTCTCTTTAATGGATCACTGGTAAATTATTAACCAGATTTACCACACTGGCGGTGCCTTAAAAAGGAGGAAGCGAGGAAAGCGTATTCTTTCTTTCTTATTTTATTCTCTCACTCGGCATTTTGTGAGGTGAATACAAATTTTCGTGAAGTCTTTTGTCTGAGTGAATGATCACTACGCAAAGATGAACAGGGAGGTCCTTGCTTCGCGTTCGTAATTTTTGCCATCATTTCGACAAACGTTTTCGTGTTCTGATAATACGAAATGTTTTGTTAACCCTCTGCACACTGATGTCAAAACATCCCGATTTGAAGTGACCATTTTTCCCATAATGCAACTGGGAATTTAACCAATTCAGTCTTGTTTGGCAGAGCTCATTGAGCTCTGTCAACCAAGATCGAATTGGTTAAATTTCTAGTTGCATTATGGGAAATATTTGCACCCTGAACTTTAGATATTTTGACATCAGTGTGCAGAAGGTTAAGGTACGCAACGTTCAAACTACCACAACCACTGCCGAGCAGTTACAAGAACTGAAATACATTGACCAGCAACAGGCCCAGACACTGGTGAATCACATAAGAGGGCATGGCTGGTTGGAAGCCCGTGATTTGTTGAAACTGACTGGCAGGAGTTTGACAACACTGATGGATTTAATAACAGAGAAGAAACGTACTTCTGGGATCGGGCAACATTGAACAAAGCGATGTATCTTCGACGGAAAAAGTAGCACCCAAATAAAGTTACACTGATCTGAGTGAACATGAATAGTCATGATCCTATTGGGAGTGTACGGCCAGGTCAAACTCAGAGATCGGAGAGTTCAAACACAAGAACCGGTGCAACCAAATCATTCCATCGGGTCGGATTGGGAGAAAGAAGATTTTCAAGTGAACATTTTGGAGAAGATTGATGCTTTGCAGAAAATATTGCAAACCGTGATTAATTTTTTAATCAACAAACAACCAAGTTGCAACAGCACTACAGACAGCGCTGTCAACAACAACAATAACGGTAATATTTTAGCAAGCAAAGAACGGAGCAGGTCTGGCAGAATCATAAACATAGAATTTCATGCTGCTTAAAATAAGAAGCCAAGAAAAAAGAACGGAGAAAAAGTCAACAAAAAAGGCAGTGGAAGCGTAAAGCAATGTAGCCCCCATACCCTAGATCAAAGATCTCGACTGGAGGAGAGATAATCCCATCGAATCACGGTTGAGTCTTCTGATGATCTATTTTTCGTTCGCGTTTAGCTGTAATGCCACCGAGTGGTGTGTATAACTCAACCGCAATGAACACAAGGAACAAACAGAGCTTATCTGAAACTAACCGAAGACGCATAAAGCAACAGAGCAGAAAAGCTAAATATCAAAATTCAGGTAAAAAGTTAAATTCCCCCGATGACTTCTCGGTGCACTGAATTGCTTGCAGAAGTACCAGCTTGACGGTGCCTCTCCTTCCGGAAATAAGTAACTCAAAAAAACTGAAATTGTTTTTGCTAGAAAAGAGGAAGGAAAGCAGAATCCCACACAAAAAGACAAATCCTACAGAGACGATCGACAAAGTGGCCGAGCGTTTGACTTGTCAACCTTCGGACCATTCCTACATGGGTACAATCAATAAGCCATCAACGCTTTTATCAAATTAGTTTGTTTGTAAATTTGATGAAGTGTTTCAAAATGTTGAGACCATTACGCAAAATACACACTAAAAACTAAAAGTGGTAAAACTGACACTTTCAAGGTGTTAAACCCATTCTAACTCTTAGGGTTTGATTTTATCACTCAAAGTGCAATGCTTTAAGCACTTAGACATTACAATCGTCAGACATCTGAAACTTGAATGGATGGCACTTCCCATGTGTCTAGCATTGGTGGTTCTTCCAGAATCGTCCATAATTTGATTTGCGCTTGGTGAGGACATAATTAAAAAGACACAACGCAGATGACGCGGATCAGGCTCGAGAGTTCGAGCTTGATCCGCGTCATCTGCGTTGTTTCCTTTTAAGTGTTGCGACATTACACTTGTCAAGTGGTATTATTGTAACACCTGTCAAATTCTGGGATATCTACACTTGAACAAAGTGCTAGTTCAGCTCTTAGTAATTGTTAAATACAGCACTTCAAGTGTAGTTTTTCACACTTTAGTTTTTAGCGTGTATTTCGTCTACGAGTGTGTTCGGTTCACCAAAGCAACAGACTCAATCCAAAAGGCTTCAGAATGCCTGTTCTATTTCTCAGACGAGCTCGGTGAGAGGAGATTTTAATGAAGTCTCCTGCCAAGACAATTTAATGTTTGTCAAAACAGACACACCCAATTGAAAGACAGATGGCAAGAACTGCGGGTTCCTCATTTAGAAAGCATGCTTTTCTACATGGCTTGGAGTGATGGTATTGACACTGAACCCCGCAGTGGGTTGATGTTTGAAGCTGACAACTTTGGATTACTGCAAGAAGTAATTTGATAGGTCAACATGTGGTGACGTCAGAGATTTAACAGGCTGCAAGTTACTGTACTGATTCCGCAGATGTGGCGACAATGGAGGTCTCAAATTATGTTGAAAAAACTTTGTAGTCGGTTATAGCGGAAACAATAATTGTTCCACACCGAAACACCCATTTTCGCTGAATTTGCGAACAAATGTTACCGACATTGAAAAACAATCTGTTAAAATTCAAATCGGCATCAGCATTTCGCCAGATTTACGCCGATTCAGGCAAATGAATGTCAGTTTTATAATTCCATAGTCTGAATCTGTATTGAAAGAATTCAGTTGTGTTCGGATAATAATAATCAGAAAACAAGTTACCTTCTGGCATACTGTACAGATATAATTAGAATGTGTCCTGTGTTCATCTAATTTAGAATGTGCAAAATTTGTAAAAACTCCCTTCAAACATATCATTTTGCTTTTAGTATTGTAGCAAATTTTTTCTTAAAAATTATTTGATTCCGTTGTGATTCGAGGTTAAGTACTTTAGATCACAATTGACCTAACACCCATTGGCAATATCACAATAATAATATATATTTGTAAATAAATCGGTGGCGATTGGAGATAATGTGCTTTTGATTCTTTGCTGATTTCTTTGCCAAAAGGGATTGTCACTTATTGCACATTTATTTCTGTCTAGTGCTAGACAAAATTATATTTTTTTGTGGAAATATGCCATAAACCTGTTGTTTCTTTTTTTTTATTTTTAAAAACGCCTTTCATTCTAAAAGACGGGAGAAAAAGTGAAGTGTTCGGAAAATCGATGTTACTTTCTTGAAGCACTTTTTTCTTTTAACAAGTTGCACCCACACACTTGTTTCTGTCAAAACTTGGCATCCATAATTTTACGACCTCCTTTAGGGCTTGGATAAATGTTTTATGCTGCCTGTTAAGGGGGAAAGTGACTGCTACGCCTACTTTTGTCTTAACTGAGGAGTTTTGTCATAGCTCCCATTTTTGTAATACAACTCGCAAGGTTTCGTCATGGTTTATCACTTTTGTAATAAAATCCCCAGGTTTTGTCATAAATTGGAGTTATCAGTTTTGTAATAAAAACCGATAAGTTTTGTCATTAAAAAAATACCTCAACATTTTTGGAAGAGAAATCAACAGGTTTTGTAAGACATTACTGTTTTTCGCTCGAATCAAAACTAGTTAACCCTTAACCTTTTACCCAATAACGGCCAAAATCGGCCAGCGCTATTCATAAAAATCGCCAATTAATTTTTATTATTTTTTCATTTTTTGTCTCAAAACATAGGTTATGACCCCTCTTTGGAACGAGCTAGTCGAGCTCGTTCCAATGAGGGGTCATAACCTATGTTTTTGAGACAAAAAATGAAAAAAAATAGTTATTCAAGAATTTTGTTTGCAAGTGTCGTCTGCTTTTCATTTTAGGTAAAGGTTTAATACATCTAACCCATCTAATTATGTCAATAAATTAAATCTTTGTAGATAAAAGGTTGATAGATACTCCATTGCAAAAAGTCTTTGATTCCGTTACAAATTTTATCGGCAGAGTTCGGATAAAGATTTTTAACTGGGATTCACAGTAGTCAATGTTATCAATAATCGTGTTGTCGGGTTACGCCATTTCCAAACTTGGAACGAAAATTCCGGTGGCCAAGGCAACGAATGCGATGACGTAAGATTTCAAATTACGTATTTCCGCATTAAAATCAGTTTTTAAAACCATCTTTGTTATGGTACATCCACCCTCGATGATATGAGATGAGATGTCTGCGTGAATATTTTCCCCCAAATCGCTATAATGTTCGTAGCCAAAAATTATTCTGCTTTTTTTTTTTTTGTTTGGAAGGTTGGGAGGTACTTCAAGGTTTTTTCGAATGGAGATCTTAACCCCCCCCCCCCCCCCCCCCCGTGCAATAAGCTTGAACAACACTTGGAGGTGGTGCCGAGGCATTTGCTTTCAAAATCACATTGGCACGGGCGTTTTGTCCAAAGTCGAGTTTCGTATCGGGATCATCCACCCAAAGAGCTGATCTTCTTTTTGTGGCGGGGGGGGGGGGGGGGGGGGGGGGGGGGGTGTTTGTGTGTAGGAGGGAGGCCCTTTCAAGTGTTTTCGAATGAAGATTTTAACACCCATAGTTTGGAACCCTTCCAATAAATTTAAAGTTACTTAAATATAATTTCTTGTGAAACTCCAGTGACAGTGCTTTGGGATGTAGTATTCATCTTCTTTTAGTGAGAGAGATTCAAGTTTGTTCACAGGCTGCTTCTCGTTTATGTTCCAAATACAAAGAGATTGCTTGATATATAGACAAAATAAGTGTGTTTCATGGACATTTTCTCGCGCGCTTGTGCTTGCATAAACGTTTTCTTGTTCTGTTTGTCGTGAATTCTGTTTGTCGTAAGTGACGTGCCTTATCTTCTTAACCATTACGAGCCCTATCGAGTTTAAACTCAGCAAGTGTATGTAAGTAGTATGTGATGTGGTTTTCAGGTCACATTTGGATGACCCCGGTGGATGACCCCGAAAGTGACGTCATGTCACGTGACCCAGTGCGCCATGTTGTATTGCCATGGTAACATGCGTGAGCGGCGATTTTGTGACGTCATCCCCATATTGATATGCGATGTTAATGCGCATGCGCAGTGCGTGTTGTTAGGGTGATACGCGTTTCCGTCGGCCATTTTGTATACTGGAGGTCGCCATCTTGGTTTCTATGGTAGCACGTGGTTGCTATGTTACCCAAACGCTTCTTATAGGATAAGGGTATGTTGGGAGGGTGTGTTCGATTGAATAAGAGTAAGTTCCGGTTTCGTAGAATTACCACAAACAACCCGACAATCCCTCCAAATCATCAAAAACGAATCCGTTTTAGGACCGCCATACCGTAGATTTTAATAGTAGTACGTAGTGTTATAGTACCGAGGGGCCCCTGGGGTAAGTTCGATTGAATAGGAGTATATCTAATTATCAGAAACAACCCGACAATCCCTCCAAACCACCAAAATCCACCCAAAACTACCGGGTCGAGTGACTCGCACACACGACTCTTAGCCTCATTTAGGTATTTAAGGAGACCCAGCTCCTATACAGCTCCTATATGACTCCTAGCTCCTATATGGCTTATAACACAACTCGTATAAGCTCCTATACAGGTGGTCTTACCTCGTTTGACTCCACATACTGCTCGAACGACTCGAATCCCATCGCGCAAATGAGCTTTAGAGCAATTGCTCTGTCGAGTGACTCGCACATACGACTCTTAGCCTCATTTCAGGGAAAAGGGATACCATGGCCACAGACGTTTTCCAAAAAGGGATTCTCAAAAAGGAATTCCATAAGTGGGATTCCGTCTTACATCGAGTGACTCGCACATACTGCTCGAGCGACTCGAATCCCATCGAGCAAATGTGTTTTAGATTCCTAAAGCATAGGTATCCTTAAATACCGAACTGAGGCTAAGAATCGTATGTGCGAGTCACTCGTTCGAGCAGTTGCTCTAAAGCCCATTTACTCGATGGGATTCGAGTCGTTCGAGCAGTATGTGGAGTCACTCGATCGAGCAATTGCTCTAAAGCTCATTTGCTCGATGGGCTTCCAGTCGTTCGAGCAATGACTTCCCAGTAACTGCTCGATAGCTTATAAAGGGGATTTGGGATAGGTATCTCTTGGAGTGGCCTAGAAGGATGGGCCAAACAGATAATAGTACCCTTAGATAAGTATCTTATAAAAAGTATCCGCGAAAGGTATCCTCAAATAATACAATACCAGGCCATAGGTATCCTCAAATACCGAAATGAGTCGAACAGCAGTTTGTGCGAGTCACTCGAACGAGCAATTGCTCTATAGCTCATTTGCTCGATGGGATTCGAGTCGTTCGAGCAATGACTTACAGTAACTGCATAGAACTAGCCTGAACAGACCAGAAAAGCTAAATATAGTAACAAAACTGTTCCAATCTATAGACTCTTCTACTCTACTGGACTATACTCCGATTCAATCGAACTCGTCTTTTACTGGGAGAAAAAGCCCAAAATGGTGGAAATTCTAGTCCGTTTCTGTAATTTTGGGTGGATTTTGGAGGGTGGGTGGGATTGTCGGGTTGTTTGCGATAATTACATATACTCATATTCAATCGAACTTACTCCCTGGTCCCCCTCTGTACCGTTGGGGGGGGGGAGGGGGAGCTCTCGGTACCATGGTATGGCGGTCCTAAAAAGGATTCTAGAGGAAATCCGTAGTAAATAAAGTCGTTTTTGGTGATTTGAAGGGATTGTCGGGTTGTTTGTGGTAATTCTACGAAACGGGAAATTACTCTTGTTTAATCGAACTCACCCTGCGAACATACCCCTTTGGGTAACATAGCAACCATGTGCTACTATAGAAACCAAGATGACGGCTTCCAGGATACAAAATGAACGACGGAAATTCGTATCACAAGACAACACGCACTGCGCATGCGCACCAACACCACGTATCACTATGGGGATGACGTCACAAGATAGCCGCTCACGCCACGCGGGTTACCATGACAACACACCATTGTGCCACTGGGTCACGTGACATGACGTTACTTCCGGGGTCATCCAAATGTGACCTGAAAACCACATCATATACTGCTTATGTATTTTTATCCGATATAAATAAATGGACACGTTGGGTGGCAGGGAGGGATGGGTAGAGATTTATCGGGTATGTGTCGAAATTTGATTTTGAATTTCAGGAAAAAAAGTACACACTTTTTGTTGTTGCATTGAACAATAAACGCTTTGGGAAATAATACAATGTCGACTGGCCATCTGCGGAAGCGTATTTAGGACATGTGTGAATGTTACGTAAAACGTTATAATGAACTTAGAAAAACATTTCATTTCTGCCCTAAATACACTTCCGCAGCCATCACATGTGACATTGAAATGATCGAGTCAACGAAACCCTTATCGTGAGTTTAATTCCAGCTGCTGGTTATCCGTCTCGAGCAGTATCTTCATCCGGTCTCAACGATACTCAGCGATGGCTTGTTGAAATGTGTGAAGACTTGTGACACAGACAGTAATGTCAAAACAGGTCGAGAAAATGGAATCACTTCAACCGAAGACGGGATTATTTCTTCTCAAATGGAATTACAAGCAGTTAGAATCAATGGAGATAATCAAACAATATGGAAAGCCCACGAAGTCATTTCCTCTGTAATCTGAAGTAACTTACAACGAAAACAACCTTATTATGGAATTTCTCGAAACAGTAATGCTCCCTACAGGTTGATTACAGCACCTGGGTAAAAGTATCAAGACCAACAAATACCCCGGTCTTACTAAATACAGTAATCTCAGTTAATTTACAAACCTCATGCAGGCCACCGCCTGGTTTCAACTAAATTTCAAATTTAATAACACACACTTTCAATCTGTTAGGATAAGCTAGACAAATTACCAAGGCAGTGGTTTCTAACAGGCTGCCCTGACTTGACAAGAAATCACTGCTAGAGAATTAAGTCATTGCATGTATAATTTTTGACACCATTATTTTTTTGTATTTTTAAACGTGATACAGATAAATGCATGGCTCGTGGGTGTTTTCTCTCCAATGGCAAGACCCACCCCCCCCCCCCCCCGCCCCCAACACTACGTTCAGTTGTAAGTTTTGTATTTGGAATGAACATTTTTCAGTCATGTACAACTTATTGATGATGAAACTGTGCTATGCATATGGAAAGTTAAGTCCGACTAGATCTGCATAGCCTAGAACAGGTTGCGTTAGTCGATAAAGAAAGTACAGGACAAGTGGTGGTTACTCCTCAGACTAAGGCCCGAAGACAGGATCTCCACATTTTCCGATATGATGAGGCAAGAGTTAAAATTTTCCGACTGTCGGCACGAAACTGAAGCACAATACAATATATTAGGGCCCTGCGAATCACATATTTTCGATTTCAATCGAATCTCGAATCGAATCAGGTCTATTATTCGAAAACGAATCTAACCTCGAAGCGAATAAGGGGTGGATAGAAGGTGACCGATTGGGGGAAGGGGGTGGGGGTGCTGTAAAACTGATTTGGTGTGACCGTGACGACTCAAGTCCCTACTGATAAAATATTCGACCCACATCTTCAAGGCACGCCTTCGCCGAAAGCATGTCTTGATGATATAGCTGGAATATTACCCACTAAGGGAAGGTTTATAGTTCAAAAACAGAAACGAGGGCTATGTACTGCACAGGACTAGCAACTAGCAACTGCTCATTGTCGAGATTGCTTGTGAACTTTAAATTTGCTTCCAACAGTCTTAGTGACTGATGAGACTGGAATTAGCATGGGTGGCGACATGGGTGCAGATGCTATTTATGTTAATATAGCGGAAATTACACTTGGTCTTCACAATTTCCACCTGAATTAGGAGACGATTAATGTGAACAATACCAAGCTATATTCCAGTGAAAGGATTGGAAGGGACATGAACCAGGAAGTCGATTTCGAACCGAATACCAACTTGATATTCGGAATCGAACCGAATCGCGAAACTTCACAGGGCCCTACAATATATTTCTTTGAAACAACAGGCCTAATAACGCAACAGATCCGAAACATTCGTTTATAATTATTATTTTAAAGAATACTTTCGTCTTATGAAACAGAAGGGTGTTTTTTGCCTATGAAAACTGCAGTTTCGTCAAATGGTCAGTGGTTTTTCAAATTAGTGACTTTCAGAGAAAATGCTGGCGTCTTTGAGTGGGTATCAGATTTATCTCAATCGTGACAAAAAGGAAATAAAAGATTTTATTATACACTAGCCTGTGAATTATCGCAAATTATCTAAAATGTATTTCCTAATATCCATCGACTCGATGGATATAGAGGAATAATATCCCTCAGTAGCTTCCTAAATGATGTCACGCTACACCGCATCACATCGCCTTGAAGGAACGATCAGCTGATCTTTGTTATTGTTTTGAAACGTACGCGTTTGAGGTCGAATTGGGCTGAATATTGTGCAATAAAATGTCTCGTAGCATAATAATAAAATCTACTATATTTTAGTCAGTGTCGGGAATTATCTCATGAGTGTGGACCTGAAAGTTTCAGGTCCACACGACGAATTGTTTCAGTAGCTTCCTAAATAACGTTACGCTTCGGTGGATGACGTCGACATGAACTCGCCTTGAAGGAACGATCAGCAGCGTTTTGGTATTGTCTTGAAACTGTTTGCAGTCAAATTGGTTTGAATATTGCGCAGTTAAGTATCACGTAGCATATAATAAAAAGAAAATCTATAGTATTTTAGTGAATATCGGGAATTATCTAATTCGTGTGGACCTGAAAGTATTATTTTTCACTCGCGCAAGCGCTCGTGAAAAATAAACATTTCGGGTCCACACCCATGAAATAATTCCAGATATTCACCGAAATAGCGTAGATATCCTCTATAGCTTTCCTTGCAGTCACGTGGCAGATACTTCTGGTACCAACTCTATTTGTTTTCTTCGTTGTGATGTTTTGATTGGAATTAATCCTTTCAACACTGACGCCCTGAATGGTGTCATCTTACACAATACTGTATACTGCAAAGAGGGTGTTTCTATCTTCCATTTTGGGGAAGTTTAGTAATAATTTAATCCCACAGTCCCAGGGGATTGTAGGATTAAATTATTACTGACCCTCCTGTCCAGATAGGTATTCATTGTGTTGCCCACTGACGGCCCGATAATTTGCCCTTTACGCCAAAAAAATATGCATACCGCCTTGACAGGGTTGAAACGTATTTTGCTGGCAATTACCAGCATTCTCCATATTGTGGCGTAGGCTCCCTCACGTGACCTTTATTTACAAAACAATAAACACACATGTGAAGAGAAATAGTGAGTCAAACATGTTGGTTACCACCAATCGCTTCATATTTCACTTAGTTCCTAATGTATAACTCAACTCGATTTTGACTGTACGCGGTCATATTTCAATGCGTTCTTAACCTAAAGTTTCGTTTTCAACTCGGATTTACTATATTATTAGTATAACAAATTAATATTTAGTATAAGAGTTAATTTTAACCCTTTACCTAACGTGAAAAGCAGACGACACTTGCAAAAATAATTCTTGAATAACTAATTTTTTTCATTTTTTGTCTCAAAAACATAGGTTATGACCCCTCGTTGGAACGAGCTCGACGAGCTCGTTCCAACGAGGGGTCATAACCTATGTTTTTGAGACAAAAAATGAAAAAAATAATGAAAATTAATTGGCGATTTTTGAGAATAGCGCTGGCCGGTTTTGGCCGTTACGTTGGGTAAAGGGTTAACAAATAATCAAATCAAACGCGTAATATACCAATATATACTGATTTAACTTTGAGTCCAGTTCACCTCAGCCATTTTCTTACAAGGACTGTGCACTGCTAATGTTCCACGTGCGATTTGTTTTGGAAACAAAGATCACGCACCCCCAATCACGTGACCCAATTCAGAAAATGCTGATCTCCTCTATTACAATTAAAAACACCCAGACAGGAAACATGCAGTGATAATGATCCTATATATTTACTCGCGAAATTACAACTGTCCGATAATAGCGCCAGTACGTTACTGAACGAAAGTCGCCCTTGAAATCTTACATTTCATTCCAGTCACGCATGAGATAATTTTAATATCTACTCACAAAGAAACAGAACGGTATATATCTTCTGGTATCACAGGACTAAATATTTTCCCATAGGCGACCATTATAACACTTGTGTGGAAAAAAATATGATCGCATCACTTAAAATTAAATATTTAAATAGCTACATAAATTACAGACTTTCACACAACTTTCTCTGGCCAGACAACGGGGGGTCATGCAACAAATAAGAGAAAAAATTCACCTGGAAGTGAAGTACCGTCCTTGAACTCAGTTTTTTTCTGGGAATTCCCAACAAAAATACACAAATAGTTAACTGAATGTTTTAGACCCAGAAAATACTTAGAAAAACTCTTTTTTCTTGTGAAATATTCAGCATTGATGTAAAAATCTAATAAAATGCTTTAACAGTTTTCTTAAGCAATAAGTTTTTTTCTAGGAGTCTTATTTTAGACTATGATGCAATATGCGAGTGCAACATTGCAAGGCAGATCACTCTAAACCACATATTTAGTTCCGCTATACCTATACTACTTATCTCATGAGGAATTCAAACGCAGAGCTGATTGTTTCGAGATATGTAGAGGATACCTACGCTGTTTTAGTGAATATCTGGAATTATCTCATTCGTGTGGACCTGAAAGTATTGTTTTTCACTCGCGCACTAAAACAGCAAGCGCGAGTGAAAAATAATACTTTCAGGTCCACACGAATGAAATAATTCCAGATATTCACTAAAACAGCGTAGTTTTTGTTTTTATTATATGCTACGCGACATTTTACTGCGCAATATTAAGCCCAATTCGACAGCAAACAGCTTCAAGACAATAACAAAAAGCTGCTGATCGTTCCCTCAAGGCGACGCCATGCGTCGAAGCATAAAGTCATTTAGGAAACTACTGAAAAAGCGCGAGTGAAAAATAATATTTTCAGGTCCACACTCAGGAGATAATTCCAGATACTGACTAAAATAGTGTAGACTTTCTTTTTTTATTATATGCTACGGGACATTGTATTGCATAATATTCAGCCCAATTCGACGAGATATGCGTACGTTTCAAAACAATAACAAAGAACAGCTGATCGTTCCTTCAAGGAGACGTAATGCGGCGTATCGTGAGGTCATTTAGGAAGCTATTCAGGAATATTTCTCGATATATATCTAGTCGATAGATATCAAAAAATATCTTTTTGATAATTTGCGACAATTCACAGGCTAGTATATCATAAAATATACTATTCCACCTTCTCATGAAATCGCTCTGCTTGCAAAAAAATATAGGTTCTCTTTAGAACCCAAACTGGTTCTAATCTTGTCCCTGAGATGGAACCAGTTCTGTTTAAACAGTATTTATTTCAAATCAAATAAATTTACCAAGATTAGCATTCAATTTTAACAGAATATTACATGAACTAAAGTAGATTCAGCAGTAAACATGGGGCTTATTCAACGCAGTCGCCAAACATTTTGAAACAAAGGAGATATGAACAGTTAGCATATCGAACCAGTTTTGGTTCTGTACAGAACCAAAACTGGTTCGATATGCCAACTGTTCATATCTCCTTTGCTTAATAATGATTTGAGACAACCTCGTATAAGCTGTAAACTTACGGCTGAAATCCCTTCAATTTATGTTAAATTCTGTTAATATTTAATGTTAATCTTTATAAATTTATTTGATTTGAAATAAATACTGTTTAAACAGAACTGGTTCCATCTCAGGGACAAGATTAGAACCAGTTTTGGTTCTAAAGAGAACCTATATTTTTTGCAGTGTGCTTGCAAACTTGTATAAAGTTCAAGAATGCTAGCGCTGAATAAAATTAATTAAATAAGAGAGAGGTTAATTTTTTCTGCTCTTTCCCATTAAATATTACATTTTTAAATAACAGGAACAACTTGGCTTCAAGAAGTTTTATGGCTGGTGATGAGCGATGGGAATTTCAGGGGCGCACAGGAAAACCCAGTCTACTTCAGATCTCCATTTCTTGAATTTCAAGACAACATCCTGAACGAAGTCGGATTGGATATGGCAAAAGACATGAAATCTCCACGTGTTATAAAAACTCATCTCCCTGAACAACTAATGCCCGATGAAGTGTTCAAGTCAGCCTGTAAGGTAAGTGTATTGTGTAGAGCCCATACTTGGATGAGAAAATTTTTATCTTTTCATAATTTACCTAACGCACAGTACCTAAAACGGTACCATCGATACAAGCCGACATATTTCCTCAGCATTTCACATTAACTCAAAATAAATAACAATCACCATGTTGACCATACCCGAAGCTAATGGGTATGCCCCCCCCCTCCCATGACCATATTTGTCGACATAAAAATTTATAATGGGGATAAGGAGTCTGATCTAATCCCTTAAGACTGATCGAGTTGAAGGTGGAGTTGAGAAGAAGCTTCCAGGCCGTCATGGCCAGTATATTATAAGCGATTGGGATATATAAACCATGTTTTACGTTACATGTTTTTATCACAAACATCCGATACATATTCATCAGATAGTTGCATCTAAGTGCTTAATTCTACGAACTGCACCTCAAAAGAAATCAGCGACACTTGTCTTTTTCAAATTTCTCGGATGCCATAGAATTAATAAAGGACGCTGGTTTTGTTTACATTGGCATGGCGGGGGTTCGAACCCACGCCGAGAGAGTTTTCTTCGGCACCAACCGGCTAGGGAAACTATACTGAACCTCTGTCGGTTGCCGAGTGATGTGCGTGGCTCAGTATAGTTTCGCTAGGCGGTTGGCGCCGAAGGAAACTCTCTCGGCGTGGGTTCGAACTCCGCCATGCCAATGTATCCAATACATAATGCAATAGTTTTTGCCACTACAGTACAGTGCAGTCGCCGTAGACAGGTCGTAATCCATGCGTGGGCAGTGATGTCCACGCATGCGTTTACCAGGTAATAAAAATCATCATCGGCAAAATTTTAATTAATGAAGCACCGGGTTGTACCCGGTGCTTCATTAATTAAATTTTCGATGATTATTCCTATAATTAGTGTTTGGAATATTGTTGCGATTATTCCTATAATTAGTGTTTGGAATATTGTTGCGTCCGTGGAAAGTGACCAGTCCACGGATGCTGTACTGTACTAGTTTGTTGTTTTTAGCCAACCAAGCTCTATACCGTTTATGAAAAGTGGTAATTTTCCGTTTACCAAACCATGTTTTTTATACAACTTCCAGGTCGTCGTTCTATTTAGAAATCCGAAAGATCTATGTGTGTCATATTATCATTTCTACAGAAGCAGTTCCTCTGTTGGTAACTTCAAGGGATCATGGGGAGAATTTCTAGAGATGTTCATGGAAGGACATGGTGAGAACATATAATTCTTCTCAGGCATATATATTCGAGGCTTGCGTATTAATAAATAATGCCATTCGTGGGATAAAAACATGTCTTAGACACACTTTATATGTATTTTACGTGTCTCACATATCATCTGCGTGCAAAAGTGATCAACATTTACGGACATAAAATTGAGAACAAGATTCCTGGAACGTAATCGCGAAACGTTATAACGCAATCCACGGCTTCCTTAAGATAAGATGGCGTCAAGTCCATCAACCCGATAATTCCACCTAATTGATGACGTTTGATGACGTGAATGCTGTTACGCTGTGACTGGACTCACAATGTAACAGCTTTCATTTCATCAAACATCATTGTGTTTACCCAACACGAACACTAGTAACACTGCTCCAGAACTGAGGGGGAGGATCGGGAAAGGCGAGAAAGAGTGTGCCAAATGTATAATTTAGAAGTAACGGAAACACTGGAACATTTCACTTTAGAATGCCCCAAATATTTGCCTAGTTGAACAAGACTCTTTACAATACTAATAGAAAAAATGGGACGAAAATACGATGGATAAGTGGATGGGAAATGACATGAGGGAAAGGGTTAATTGTATAGCTAGGAAGATCGAGAAAGCGCCGATGGGAGGGATTATGAAACACTTTTTGACTGAATGCTGGGAGATTAGGAGGGAGAGTGGGGGAGGAATAGTCAACGGAGGACTGGGCTAATATAGGCCTCCTCGTTAGAGGGTCGCGACAAATCAGCAGAGGCCAAAGCATTATTATATTATTATCAACCATCTCGGTACTTAGTTGTCAATAATAACTAAAATATGTTGTAAACATTCACTTTTCATTTCGGCGAAAAATGTGCACTTCATCAATTCATTTTTCACATACATCAAAGTATGCTCCTATAAGCGATCATATTTGCGTGACGAAGGAAAACTGAAAACCGAGAATTTGTTTAGATTCAGCAGCAAGTGTCCCACCCTACGATAGCGTCTGGTGAGACACTTTTCTAGATGAGACTAACGAACGTTCCAGCAATCCAGTTGTGTACCAGGCATGTAGCCAGGATTCTATAATGGGGATGCCTTCGTCAGTATTATCTGGGGCCCAAAGATGATATTTGAAAGACCGTTGTGTGGAGTTTCGGGGGCCTCCTCTTGTCCTAACTAGGACCATCCGGTCGTTGTCCACTCCTCCCACTTCCCAGGTGAACCCACTCCTCTTTCCCCCCGAAAACATTTTGCAAAACTTAGTGCACTAAGAGCGAATCGGAGTCATTTGAAGCGTGTGTTGCGTCTATATTCGCGACCACTTTGAGACTCTATGTTGTGTGAAATTTACATTGCGCCAATGTTTCTTTTTTTTTGGGGGGGGGGGGGCTTTTAAAGGGCGAGGGGACCCCCCCCCCCCCCCCCATAGCTACGCCACTGTTGTATACAGTTGCATTCAACATTTGTCGTTTTGTACTTTAAAACATTGTAGGTCAATTATAACATCGTTGTGTAAAAGTAAGAGGCATAAACTTTTTCAATGTTGAAACCCTGTGAAAAATGTTGTCCGCTATAGTAATACGCCGGCTATCGGTAACAGATTTTAGTGTGATGTCGGCAACATCTATACCTTCATTTCTATTTCAAGGGTTTCGATGGTATGTAATTTAGTGTGCAACTTAACTTTAGAGTCAACGAAGCTAATTTTATAAAGTAATATTAAATCGTGCATTAAAAGCATAAATGGTGCAGTTTCAAGGGACGAAGTGATGTCATTCCCACTGTCACTACTGATACAAGATTGAAGAAAGTCAAATGCCTGAGCGAAATAGGGCTGCACTATAATTGAATTTAAACTCAGGTGGGTGGGTGAATTGAACCCAGAGTTGCGGTATGCTGATATATCGACAAACAGTTCATCCGTTTGAAAGCAAAATATTACAAAATACTCTTGCTAATCTATATGACAATCGTGATTGGCAAAGGTATCATATACGGTCCGATATTGCAGTAAGAGGTATTGGTTGCACAGGGGACAGAAATCAACGACCCGAGATGGAGTGTTTCAAACGTTGCAGGATCATCATAGGCGCTCGTAAAATATAGGAAAAACTCCAACAAGGATCGTTGATTCCTATCCCCTTACTCTACCTGAGTTGTGTTCTGTATTTATTATATCAGGATTAAAGCTCAAGTATCTAAATAATGCGTAGAGCTTTGAAGAAAAACATTATACAGTTAAAACTAGAAGTCCTGTCACGATTAGTGCGCTTATCTAGGCTTAATTGTGCGTAGGAATTGCGCGCAATTGTCATATCAAATGGCATCCAGGGCACGGCAGGTTCTCCTGGTTACTCATGCAATGTTTCTGCCAATGGACCTTCGGGTTACCCGGAGGTCCATTGGCTGAAACATTGCTTGTACACAGGCCATATGTACAGAATTTGATAGCTTTACTATGGCCATAACGCGTGAATTAACGCGCAGATCAACGTGCTGTTTGTGCGCATTTCATGGCAGGACTTCTAGTTTTAACTATATGCGGCATTCTGTCTACTTTCTTGTTGAGACTGTTTTGTTTTTCTGTGCCGAAGCATTTCAGTCACGGCCTAACGTCAAGCAGATGCTCAACGACCAATCGTACTCCAAAATCATTTGGGTTAAAAATCAACTCAAATCAACTGGATTGAGTGAATATGAACCCAATTTGGTTCATATTCACTCCATCCAGTTGATTTGGGTTGATTTTTAGATCAACAGATTTTAGAATGCAGATGCAATCTGTCATGCCGTTCTTACATGTAGGCCGGATTCCACTTGTGGTTATCAGACATATTTCTCAATGCCCGTATTTTAATGCGTAACGTTGAATGCACACAGCAATCGCGGTTCCCAGTATGTTATTCCCGAATTGCACTCGCAACAGCCACAATAGTTTCCAAATGGAATACATTTGGACAGATGTTCCTTATTGCGAAATTCAGACAACAGTGGCAAATTTTATGATAGGTAAAGTGTTAAAAGGTCATTAGAGCCTATAGCAAATTCTAATAAATGAAATACAAGTATTTGAAAGTACTCGACAAACACAATCTACTCGTAGAGTAGGGAAACAGTAAATTATGTTACACTATGAAACAAAGGAGGTTTGGGGAGGAAGTTTAACTTAACGAGAACTTGACAATTAGTGTCAAAGTATTCCAATGTTCTGTCAAATCATACCCGCTTTGAAGAACTCAAACACGCGCGTGACATTTAGCTAGGTTCAACTGATATTAGCTGGGTCCGACTGGAATATCACATGCTCATTTAACAGAGAACATCTTTCAGGCCGACGTCTCTTGAAGCTTGGAGATTCTTGTTACAGTATGGAAACGGGCTGATGGAGGCACTTCTCTGGCTGGCAATGAGTGCCTCATGTCACTTGATGTGCTGACTCTCTTAAACGAGATCTCATGACGCTTACGAAGCATGAATTCGCAATTCTGCTCAAGGCCAGCCACGCTCCACTGTGCATATAACAGCCAACAGAACCCAAATGAAGCTGTCGTCACTCCAGTACTGGTGTGAGAAATATTTTCTTTCATGCTAAATTACTTTGATGTTTGGAATTAGTGAATTCCTAAAAGACTTTACAGTTGAATAAAAGTATTGGTAACCCGAAGTGGAAGCTGCTTGCCCAAGTTATCTTTTATTCAGAGGTCCCCAGTACACAGATATCAATGGCCACTTTAAAAGAACCAACCCTTCAGACTGTAAGACATTGTGATAAGAAACTGAAGTCCGAACTGCATTACAAAACTACTTGACAAACATTGAACCACGGCTATTTATGCCACATCATTAGTATATTTTACCAGAACTGTCTCTAAATACGGTGTCTTTCTTCAGTTGATCATGGTTCTTGGTTTGATTTTACGAAGAGCTGGTGGAATGAGCGACTAAACCCACAGGTGAAGATCGTCTTTTATGAAGATATGAAAAAAGTAGGTGATTTAACTGCTTACATGCTGCTGGCAGATATTCCAAGCGAGGAGACAAAATCTCGTGCCAATGAAATAAACAAAGTTTGGGTACAACTAATCAAATTTCCTCCCTGGAAACTGAATTGCCTTTTTTGACCACTACTTCTTAAATATGAATAAACATTTCATCGAATCTAGTCATGGCTGCTTCACAGCAGCCATGACTAGATCTGATGAAAAATATTTTGAAAATACTCTGCGGTTTAAGAGTTAATTAGATTATTCTGTTTTTCATATTCCAATTCCGGTACCTCAACGGCATGACCCCGCGAAGCTTCAAAATTAGATTTTATTCTAAATCTTCCCAACGATTCTATTCGATTCGATACCAGTCGCTCAAATATATTTTCGAATAGTTAGTTCTCAAAATCTTAACAAATGTCTCCTCCTAAACTCTTCTAGCATCATGTGGCCTATACAGGGAACCTGATGATAGAAGAAGAGTACAGAGAGGTTCTGCTTCCGAAACTACTTTAATTCTGTTCTGGAATATTCCGTATTTTTATGCTCGTTAAGTTATGAAATTCCTATTGGTTGAGAGGTAGGTTTTGGAGTAGTTATAAACAGCTAGATTACAGGGTACCATATCACTAAGAGGTATAGCCAAGTTTGCGTTTTCAAGCAATACTCTTGGTTGATTTAATTTGGAAGAGGTTGCTAAAACAGGACGATCCTGGCTAATAAAGAAATGTAGGGTGGGGGAGGGGCTTACATTTTAAAAGTATTAGGACAACTCGAATTATTGGTTCCACCTGTATCATAATTATTATGCAAAATAAACTCTACAGAATAAAGCTACTGGAGCTTGCTAGCGATAGCCCGCTTGTGCAGAGTGCATCGCCGGGCTATGGAAATGTACATGTATCATTCGAAAATGTATAGTAGCGACTTTATGTTACACATCACATCATTTATTTTCACAATGGTTCATTTATACAGGTTACGGTATTGTGATCTTAACAATAAACTGGATACTTTTACAGAGTCTCTTCAGTAGACTTTCTCGGGATGCTCCATATTAATGACATATTTCACTTATTTACCAACGTGTAACCTAACTATGCAACCTCCCAAATAACTGCTATTGACCACTACTTTATTTCTATCAAGGCGTTTAGATGTATAGATTTTTGTAATAGTAGTTCATATTTTCATTTTACAAAGCAACGAAAATATGTACCTTGATTCAGACAAAACGCAGTAACAGTTCAATGTGTTCTTCACCTAAAGCTTCGTTTTCAACTCAGATTTATCATGTTATTAATATTACAACTGATACTAACTATCAAGTTAAATTTAGCACACATGGTCAGGCTCTTAATATACAAATATCGATTACTTATTTATTGGTGTTTAAGGTCACATATTTCTGCACAATGGGTAATCATGACCTCGACAGTTTTACGGGCGGAGGAAGCCGATGTACCCGGCGTACCCGGAGAGAACCATCGAGCAACGGCGAGCAACTGTCAGCTACCCAACAACTCCACACAAGCAGGGTTAGCATTAGTTAACGACAAGTGCACCATCGACGTGCAGTACGCCTTAGTACACAACGTCACCGTACCCCCACGTGGGCAATGGGGGTGAAGTGCCTTGCCCAAGGACACAACGCGCTTGCCGCAGGTGGGATTCGAACCGAGGACCTCTCGGCTTGCAGCCTGCACCTCTACCTACTGAGCCACCGCGCCCCCTCAATTTATTTAACAGTGGGTCGCTTTCACGTCAGGAATTTCCCAACAAGGCATTGTGCAGTGCTAATATTGTACTTATGATATGTTGTGGAAACAAAGGTTCCATGAGAGGAAATACGTAAGAAATTGTAAGATGCTAATCCGTCGATTTACATTGTTCAAAGAAATAGATGATACCATTTCGTTGAGTTGTTTCAATACCTCGACCTATGTTTTGATGACTGTCTGGGGGCGTCCATCCGTCCGCCCTTTGTTTTCTTGTTTGAATCTTCGACTTACACGAGGGTGAGGGCGGGGGTGTGGGGGTGGTGGTGGGCGTGTCAGCGCGCTAACTGGAACAAACATTATCCCATTTTTATCAAATTTGGTGTGCGAGGTCCACTCCAGAGTGTCTTTTATGAGTTCGAAAACCAGGCCAGTCAGGATTTGTTTTCTGGAGTCATTCTCTTTGATAGTTTTCTTGTTTGAATTTCAGACCTGCGGGCAGTATCAGCAAGTTATTTTATTTAATTATTTATTTATTACAGTTTAACTACACTTTCGACAGCCAGGATCACCTTGTGCCGGAATCAGTTAACTTGAACATTAATGAACAGACGTTATAGGATTTTTACCATTTTTTTCCTTTGCCTCTTGGATAGTTTCTCAGTTTCAGTAGTTCCAGACGCTAACACAGTTTCCTTTTCAGCCACAGCAACTCAACCCCAGCATCACCGATGCGAATCTCTTATTTGTCATTAGTACCATCTTTTTCATAGTTGCAATGCAATAAGGACTTAGATTAGAGGTATATTTATTAAACCTCGACTGTTCGTCTCATTTGTGCATCGCATGATTATTATCATCGAGTGGTTTGGGGTGGGGTGTGAGGGGAAATATTACGCGAAGGGGAAGGTATTTGACACCGGACACACTATTATTTATTTATTTATTTATTGGTGTTTAAGGTCACATATTTCTGCACAATGGCTAAGCATGGCCACGACAGTTTTACGGGTGGAGGAAGCCGGAGTACCCGGAGAGAACCACCGAGCAACGGCGAGCAACTGTCAGCTCCCCAACATACTAACTCCACAGAAGCAGGGTTAGCATTGGTTGAAGACAGGTGCACCATCGATGTACAGTACGCCTTAGTGCACAGCGTCACCGTGCACCCACTTGGGCAATGGGGGTGAAGTGTCTTGCCGAAGGACACAACGCGGTTGCCGCAGGTGGGATTCGAACCGAGGACCTCTCGGCTTGCAGCCTGCACCTCTACCTACTGAGCCACCGCGCCCCCGACACACTATATAATCAGTTGGGTTAAAATAAACCCCAAAACAACGGAGTTGGGTGAATATGAGCCCAATGTCCGATAAAGCGGTAGAATTCCACATCCAGGAAGAGTGTAACTAATAACATATGATTTTTATGACCATGACCTGTTGAAACACCCAGATGGTCAGGCATCTCTACCTAACTGGTGTGTACTTGACAGCACTGTCATAAAACTCTAATAAAGGCCCTGCTTTGTAAGTTTTTATCAATGGAAAGTAGATTTGTAGCGTATAAGTCCTTGATAAAAGCAACAAGTTTATGTTCCAAATAGTTTGGGCGGTATGGCCGAGCCGTCGGGCATCAACAACCTAGACCCCCCCCCCCCCCCCCCCCTCCTCCGATTACGGTCCATTAATTTTATGAACAGAATTATTTATCTCTAGCCGACGATATTTTTTATAACAGGGCGTGAATTCATTGTCAACAAATCGTCGCCTGAGTGTTAGAATGTTCTATGTCCCCATAGGGGACATAGAACATTCTAGCACTCACGCGACGAAATATACAAAGTAAAATACATTGTACTTTCTCTGTGTTCTTTACAGAATCTGTGTAACGTTATAGAGGACTTGTGTACGTTTTTGGAGAAGAATCTCACGGAAGAGGTAGTCAGAGCAATAGCAGAACACTGCTCATTCAACAGTATGAAGACAAATCCAATGACTAACCATGAGGATGTATACTCGATTAACAAAGATATATCACCATTACTCAGAAAAGGTATCAATTATAAACTCATTTTATGATTACGACCGGATTATTTTCCTCTGTACTTTGGAATGGGGGCAGTTATGTCCCAATTGGAGCTGAAGTAAATTTGTGCACCATTGACAGGCACTTCTGTGTTGAGCGATGGGGTGTTTTGGGTCTCGTAGACGATGATAAAATTTATGTTGCAGTGTTTATATAGACACCCGGGATCTGAATAGAAACCACTGCCAGAGCTCGAGGGCTCATTGGTTAGAGCATTGGACTTTAAACGGAAAGCTCCACGGTTCGATCCTATCCCATGCCATCCGCGTTGTGTCCTAAGGCAAGAAAAGGAAACCCAACTGCCCACGTCGACAGAGCATTTGCACTGAACTGCTTATCTCCGCTTGGGTTAATAAGTTGGAGTCTGACGGTTGCTCTCGATACTACGACTCCCTTCACCCGCAAAACTGTTCAACACGATATGACCCTGACTGTTAAGTGTTTAACCCCAATAAACAAACTGCCCGACCATTCGACCTATAGTTTGTGGGGTTTCTAGAATTTATTGAAAATTGCCTTACGTTATAAAGATCAATGTGTACAGGAGTTTGAGAAATTGGTAGGTGGGAAAAAGTAACCTAAATCGTATTGGGAACAGGTCTCAAAACCGGTCCCTCAAGACCGCAAGGGAAATAAGTACCTGAATGAATTATACAATACGATAGTGGGTTCTCTCACGGCTTTTCGGGATCTAAATATTGTACCGTGTTGCAGCCGTAAATAATGCCAGTCTCCACTCAAATATTGTATTCGTGCCTGCTTGGGAAAATCAATCAAAAGGCCGAATCCTCCAGAACATTATAATATGATTAGATGGACCTGCTTGGACTCTTCTATCATCAGATCTCCTGTACAGGAGATTTGATGACACAAGAGTTCAATTTATTTATTTATTTATTGGTGTTTAAGGTCACATATTTCTGCACAATGGCTAACCATGACCGTGACAGTTTTACGGGTGGAGGAAGTCGGAGTACCCGGAGAGAACCACGGAGCAACGGCGAGCAACTGTCAGCTCCCCAACATACCAACTCCACACAAGCAGGGTTAGCATTGGTTGAAGACAAGTGCACCATCGAAGTGCAGTACGCCTTAGTACACAGCGTCACCGTGCCCCCACGTGGGCAATGGGAGTAAAATGTCTTGCCCAAGGACACAACGCGGTTGCCGCAGGTGGGATTCGAACCGAGGACCTCTCGGCTTGTAGCCTGCACCTCTACCTACTGAGCCACCGCGCCCCCCACAAGAGTTCAAGGGAAGACTCTTAGTAGGATATTTGGGACATCTAAAAATCAAATCAGCGGGACAATATTGAATCGAATCGATTTTCGAAGCTTCGGAGGGCTCAAAGTAGGGGGCTGAAGTTAGTTTTGTTAACCCTTTACTCAACGCAACGGTAAAAACCGATCAGCGCTATTCTTTAAAATCGCCAATTAATTTTCATTTTGTTTTCATTTTTTGTCTCAAAAATATAGGTTATGACTTTGATATACCACACGAAATAAAAATAACCCCCTTCTGAAAATCTAATAAATTTAGTGCTCGTTGATTGACTCTAGCTAGCGCTAAGTTCCGAATCATATTCCATTGACTGGATCAACATTCGATTTTTTTATCGATTTGAAACTCAAATGCCCAGATCGTGAAATGGGAAACAACTCGAGTTCAGCATCCACATCAATGAAAAGTGCTGATTTACACCCACTGATCTCTATTAAACTGTATTGCTTGGACGCCCATTGGCCACATTTAGAAAACTGTCTCCAGCGCCGCCATCTTGGGAGAGGGAAGTTGCTGCGAATGAAAAATGCCCAATGAATAAATTTTTTTCCCGATGCCTCGCACACTTCGATCATTTTTTAAACAATATACTGTGCTGTCTGTGTGCGAAAAATAAATATGTTGATGATTTTCACATTTTTGTGGCAACACAATTTGGATATTTACAAAATAATTTAGTTTTTACCGACAAAAAACAACCGCCGAGATTGGCAACTAGACATAGTGCCTTTAGTTTTTATATACAACTGAAACTTAATTAAGCACACCCTGTTTTTCGCAGTGGTGTTAATAGAAACTGTCATTTCTTTCATGCTATCTGTCAGATGGCCAAAAGTGATTGTTTATGGAAAGAATGGTCTATTGACAAATGAAATGCAGCACAATGATGAAAATATGCAGTATTTTAATGGCGCTAATTACACATATCTGTCACTAATGTTTTTGGTGAAAAAAATGTTATCTCGACAAGAGTGGTGCTGAAACGACCCATGATGAAACAATGCCGGTAATTACTTGCATGCACACGACGTCCAAGAATGTTCCAGATGTGTTCTAACGGATTCAAATCGGGGCTCTTTGGAGACCAAGGTTGTGTTGTAATCGCGTTGTTCTGAAGGAATGCTCACACATCATGGGAACGATGTGACCTTGGATTGTCGTCCATGAACACAAGTCGTGTAGCCAACAGGTGGTTGTCAAAATGAAGCACGACAACCGGATTGAGAATGTTCCAGATGTACTGATGACTGTTGAGATTCTCACGTACAGTCGTCATATCAAGTTTACAATCATGAGAGAGCCATTCCCAGGTCATTACGGGTCCTCCACCACAAGGAACAGTAGGTCTGATGTTCCTGGGCACGTAAGCAGTATTTCAATGCCTGCACACTCTCATGCGACCATCTGTGACATGAAGCAGGAACCAACTCTCGTCTGACCAATGGACTCTCCTCCACGTCCCGAGATTCCAATGTTGTTGTACCGTACACCACTCCAAACGACGTCTTTGATGCTGATCGGGTAGAAATGGACACTTGATGACCCTTCTGGACCTCATACCCAGTACTTTTAGACGGTTTCGGACAGTTCTGTTGCACAAATGCCTGTTGGGGGACCAAAGGCGTTTCAAAACCCCACTAGAAGCATAGGGTTCACGCCTAACGAGGCGTGCACGACTCCGGACTTCCCGAGGAGAGGTCTTTTGGGGTTGTGCAGGTTTTGGTCGATCCTTAACATCGTTGGTTTGTTGATGTTATCGGACAAGTCTGCTGATGACAGAATGACGATAACCAAGTTGCCTTCCAATAGCTTTGAATGACATGCCTGTTGCATGCATGCCAACGATTTGCCATCTTAGTGCCCCTTGACAGTCTCCTCCTTGTTATGTCAATACGTATTGATAAACGAAGTGACAAATTTTCTTGTTTTAAACCCTGATATAACATGTGGATGATAGTTTTTTTTGTGGCATTCGTAGGAAGCACGCTGCACGCGGACGAGGGGATGTGCTTGGGGTACACTATCAGCCAGAAACATCATGTTTCATGAGATGAAATGAACTGCAAGACATAGCGATCATTAAAACATAATAATCAGTAACAGCAACTTCACTGTCATGAAACATTTCAGGGGTGCTTAATTGAGTTTCAGGTGTATATAAGGTAAACGCCACGGCGTCTGATGAAATGAAAGCTGCTCTGCTATGGCGTAACAGCCTTCACATCATCAGACGTCACGGACTGGGAGTTATCTTGTTGATTGACCAGACGTTTTCTCCTTCTCGGCGTGGAGGGGGTGGGTGGGTAGGGGTGTGGGTGGGTATATGGAGGGGGGGGGGGTACATTTTGAGTGGCGACGATTTTCGCTAACGTTTCAGCAATCCAGCTGCATCGAGATGTTTTCATCCCGTACACGAAGGCAATATAAATCATTTTGACCTACATCTCTGTTCTGAAACCGTCCTATTGGTTTATTAGAGTTCTGTCAAAGTTGATCTGATGAATTGTTTTTTTATTATACCACCTCAGTTTGTGGAAGCGTAACTGAGTAATTGGGTTGGGCAGTTATATGGTCGTCTAAGCTGTTGAAATCTTGTGGATCGAACGACTTCTTCATTTGTTGAGATATTAGGTTGTAACTTGGTATGCACCACTGATCTTATTGCAGCAGGATTACAGGAATGTCGGATAAAAACAACGCAACTGACTCTTCCTCCAGACACTCTTAAGAGGGAGTACAATCAATAAACAGGTTACTCCTCCTCCCAATCGAAGACGTCTGATGACGTGAAACTTGTTACCTTTTGACTGCAGTCACAGTATAGTCACAGTTTAACAACATTAGTAGTAAGGGATGACACTTGGGCGAACTAATTTAACACTGAAATTCCCATAGACATTTGTTCGCCGGCGAAAATTCACTATCATGTGTACTTGGGCGAACTGATTTAGCAATGGAAATTCCCATAGACATTGTTTTGCCAATGCTATGGACCGATGGCACTCTGGCGACAAAATGTCTAAACACACTTGCCTGCAGCGATCCAGTTAGGTGCATAACCAGGATTATATAAATGGGGATTGGGTGGTGGGGGGGGGGGGGGGGGGGGCGAGGAAGATGATATTTAAAAGACTGTTGTGTGAATGGGTGGCCCTGGTCCTAACTAGGCCCCCACCATTTTTGCCCCCTCCTCCTCGTTTCCTGCAAGGTAGCGGGAGGGAGGCGTCGACCGAAGGGCCCAAGTTAGGACAAGAGGAGACAAGGGGTTTCCATACAAGAGTCTCTACTTGTATTTTGGTCTGCCTACCAGACAGGGTCTTAAGTTTAAGCGGTATTTGGATACCCCTCCCTTACTCTTTTGTCAGCGGTCCGAAACACCAGATAACTGTACGTCATTGGCTATCAGAAAAATGGAATAGCTGAGAAAACATATATATTTTAGAATACTGTGTGCACAACATTATAAGTTATTGTGACAAATTGACGGTACCATGGTCTGATGTTTGCGGCTAGGAGCTGATGTTCAACCGAGACGCGAAGCGTCAAGGTTGAACATACACACCGAACGGCAAACCTCAGACCATGTTACGGTCAATTCATCACAATGACGTATATGTTCCAATAAGACCCTACCCATTGTCCAAAACCAACATCATAAAATGAACAAGGCGACTTAAATGAATAAGGCAACTTTAATGATAACAAATTTAGTAAATAAACCTCTTTTGTACCTAACGACGTCACTGTGCAACAAAGAATGAATAACCCAGATAAAGCTCGATGTTACTCCATCTCAGTTCAAATCATGAACAAGTTCATGATTTGAACTGTTATGGAGTAACCTCGACATTTTTATAAGTGGGTTGTGGGTATGCATTCATAGAATGATAACTAGCCTCGAAAAAAATACGATTTTACAGCAGTATGCACTTTGAATTTCCTCCCATTATCATCTTTTCAAATATTCAAATAATATTGGTGACGCCAGACGGTAACATTTGCCACTGGAGCCGTAAACATCGAACAAACTAAACGAGCTTTCGTCCAATCAGAGGGCGAGCATTTTAGTCTTATTGGAACATATGATGTTAAAAGCTCTACATCTTACATGGTTCTTAGTCCCCATTCGTTCTATTTAGCCTTTCTTTTGATCTTACAAAACTTTCGTAACTGTGATCAGATATTCAAGCAGAATATATATTTTTTGACAGGTGTTGTCGGAGACTGGAAGGAACACTTTACAATAGCACAGAATGACAGATTTGATAACTTGGTTGAGGAAACACTTTCGGATTACACAATTCCATTTACATACCAACTGTAATTTCATTCTTGTGACTGGTAATTTATTCCAAATGGCGAACAGTTTTGATTATGCTGTTTATTTGACAACACTAAAGCACTAAAAGGAGTATTCTACAGTAAGGGAAAGCTGTAATGGATTATTAGTAATAAAATATCTATAAAAAGCAAGAGGAAATCGTCTAATGTTTGGGGTCAGGTGCGATTAATAAGTATATTTCTTACCTTGTAAAAACGCAGTTCTCGTGATAACAAACAGAAAATATACCCTACACACCCAATCATTATTTAAAACTTGCGGCATACTGAAATCTGCCGAGGTTTGGTCTGCACATACCAGAACGTATAGATAATCATCATAAAATAGGTGACAATAGTCGTTTTCGACAGCGTAAGTTTTAAACTGTAATTTCTGCAGGTGGGTGGTTAATTAATATTCACGTGGGTTGTTCACACTAATTTTCTGTTGAGTATTCGAGACCGCGTGTATTAACGTATGTTGAAAATAGTAAAACTGTCGTGTGCGCAAACATTGATATGACTGCAATGATAAAAACTCAAAGCAAAATGTTAAGCATCCCATAATATCATGAATGATAATATGCCACTGTTCATCGAAGGTCTGTTGCTGGTTTTATGTATCAGGTATTGATGATCCAACAAATGGTTGTGCACGCGTATGATGGAATGTGTCCCACAAAAAGGTCCCGGGAAACCCAAAAAATTTCCAAAATACAGTTTGTGCAATTGGATACTTATAGTGCTTATTTTTCAATGTTGAATCATTATCTGTCACCATGACATGACGAAGGATGACATTAGAACAAAGATAGCAAATTATTATGCCTCAAAGTTAGTTTGTCCAATCAGAACGCTGGAATACCATCTAAGAGTTCCGCGGTATCAGGTAACTCACCTGATATTATTTCATATCAGGTGAGTAGCAGTCAGTACTATTTTAATCAAATTGATGCATTTCTACTCGCTTCGAATTTTCAAAATTTGAATTAAAACAAACAAATCGTCGAATCGGCTCGAGAACCGCCAGGAACCGTAGAACGTATGGCCCGAGAAAAGCCATATTGAGATCCAGAAGGACCACCAAACGCCCTCTACAAAGAGATCACCACCAAGGAATACGTTTGGCTTAGTGTTTAGCATTTTTCATTTTAAGCATTGCATTGACTACCATTCTTTGGTCCACCATGAGTCCTGATCGGAATCCATTGGAGAACATTTGGGACATTCGCGGGTAAGCAACACATACATTTAACATCGTAAAATATGCAGGATGTGCTTTAATTTTTTTTCCTTTTGTATATGGCAGAGATTTCGGCCACGTAAGGGTACACTATAATACACGCAAACACTTTGAATTAAATTATAACAATTGAAGTACATTATCTGTCGCTTTTTCGTAGTATGGATGTAAGATGGTCATATTAAGTTTTCTATGAAATGCTATGCACTTGTTACATCTTTAATCCTTTCCCTAACGTGACGGTCAAAAACCGGCCAGCGCTATTCTCAAAAATCGCCTGTTAAATTTCATTACTTTTTCATTTTTTGTCTCAAAAACCTAGGTTATGGACCCTCATTAGAACGAGCTCATCGAGCTCGTTCCAATGAGGGATCATAACCTATGTTTTTGAGACAAAAAATGAAAAAAAGATTAGTCATTCAAGAATTTTTTTGCAAGTGTCGTCTGCTTTTCATGTAAGGTAAAGGGTTAACATGCCCACCCCACATTCACACTCCGATAAATCGACAAATAATTCAGTTCAGTTCTTATTCTGTTCCAGTTGCATTGGATGCTATGGCAAACAATCCACGCGTAAATCTTATAATGAAATACAGACCGTCGAGGCCACCTTCCAAAAAACTTCACAGTCCTTTCTGAACATAGCTTATGGAAGTCCCGAGAAACATGCCATACACGCATGTTCCTGTGAGAGGAAGATATAAGATCCCAATTACTTCTCACAACCATGTTGAGAATGTAAAACATAAATTCAACTGAAAATCAAAACAGTGTTTAAGATTGATGTATCGATTTCCAAATGAAATGTAATTCTAGGTATCTAATGTTTTGGATGTTATCAAAATTCGAAAACGTTTTCGAAATAATTCACTTCTGAAATGTTACGTAGTTTCGACTTTAGAAGTTCTTTTATTATAATATAAAAAACACATACTGCAAAATTTAATCACTTAGCAAAAACTACATCTGACTCATTATCTAATCGAATGTCCTCCATCTACAACCATTGATGCTCCATTCATACTTCGTGCACTTTCTGAACATAGGAAAACAATGTGGTCAGCAACCTGGAAAAAGTTTCAAATTTATCTTACAATTATAAAACCTTGGGCTGCACGGTATATCGATAAACCGATATATACCGGTATTCAAACCAATATCGATTGAATACCGGTGTCATTACAAAAATATCGGTTTATCGTCATTATGTATTTACCCACAGTTTCATTTTCAAGATGTCTTAAGTTTTTTAACTATAGCTCCGAATGAATAATATTATCCCCTTATCAAAGGAATCGTCTGCTTGCGCCCTCGTAATATACAAAATCAGCAGTTGAAAAAATAAATTTAAAAAATTTCAACAAAACTACATGTGACCCCTCATTGGAACGAGCTCATTGATTGATAAACTAATTTTGAAAATAATAAATTTTGATATCGTCTGCCTTGGGTAAAGGTTTTTCGAACCGCATCATCAAGGCAGGCTAATTCGTTCCGACTGTATTGCCTCGAGTCTCGATTGTGGTACTTGTGAACAGTGTTCGATATACCGGTATATCGCGGTATTTTTTTTAATGCCGATACCGGCATTCAGTTTTGAATATCGTGCAACCCAAATAAAACCTTATGAAAGATGAGAAACAGAAAATTTATTTTCATGCCTGAACCATTATGTTCTATCTAGGATATTCAGTTTATAACAAGGGCAACGCCCCCGGTCCCCTGACTAAGATGGCAAATTCAAGGGAGCTGTTAGGATGCAATTTGTTCGCAGAGCATGGCCATTTTTTAACTTGACCTGTATTTCCAACCAATTAAACCACATACTTAGTTTCGTTTCAATCAAATGATCCAAAGTAAAGTTATCATCCGGACAACACAAAAACCGTATTTTCTAAGTCGAAAAAGGGGAATAAATCCAGTAAAAATCAGTGGAGCGTGCCCATTTTCGAACTTGACCTGCATTTCCACCCAAATAAGCGGCATACTAAATTTCGTTTCAATCAAATGATCCTAACTAAAGTTATCATCCGGACAACACAAAAACTGTATTTTTTAAGTCGAAAAAGGGGAATAAATCCAGTAGAAATCAGTGGAGCGTGCCCATTTTCGAACTTGACCTGCATTTCCACCCAAGTAAGACACGTACCAAATTTAGTTTCAGTAAAATCATCCAAACTAAAGTTATCATCCGGACAAGGATGTGACGGACGGACGGACGGACGGACGCACGCACGTACGCACGCACGGACAGACAGACAGACGGACGGACGGACACTGCTGATTACAATAGTCCCCCGAAGGGTCGGGGGACAAAAATGAGTTGGGAAATATGAGTGAAATTAAAATAAACACCCCATATTTGCAATTAATGATATCCTTAGTCAACACATGAATCAGTATTTTGAAACTGTTCTTTTTCAGTCATAGGAAATATACTTCTTTCATTACAAATGGACTGGTGCGTTTGCTGGATGGACAACCTTCAAGTCAATCAGTGACGAATTATTTCATCAGTTGAGAAATTATTCAAAATGTTGTAAAAGTGTGGTTAATACTGTAAACATTAAATGTTGACTTTAATATGATGCTGACAACTGTACAAATGTTGTTTCCCATTTTATCAAAAATGTTACTGCTTTGTCCAATTCGCTGATCATAAGCCCTAACTGGAATGACTTCAACGTGCTAGTACTGACACTGAAATCAAAGTGAAATGAAAGACACAGGGTACGACAACAGTGCACTTACTTTCAGCCACAGCTTACCATGCTCGTACCGGGTGAGTAGGTTGGAGAATTCGACAGTTGCTCGCCGTTGCCAGATGGTTCTATTCGAGTACTCTGACTTCCTCGACTAGTAAAACGATTCAAAGCTATATCAAGCTGGTCGATAAAGGCGTCGTTAAACCCCAAGAAACAAACAAACCTGTTAGATTACAAAGCACGAACAGTTTCTTAACCTTTTACCTAACATGAAAAGCAGACGACACTTGTAAAAAAAATTCTTCAATAACTAATTTTTTTTCATTTTTTTGTCTCAAAAAACATAGATTATGACCCCCTTTCTGGAACAAGCTCCACTATCTCGTTCCAAAGATGGGTCATAACCTATGTTTTTGAGACAAAAAATGAAAAAAATAATGAAAATTAATTGGCTATTTTTGTTAATACTGCTGGCAGATTTTAGCCGTTACGTTGAGTAAAGGGTTAACCAAGGTTACACGCACAATATTCTTACTTCAATTTCCATCACTCTTTGCGCCTTTTTGTATTTATTTAAATTTCCTTGACACAGTGGTTCCTCCAGGAAAGTGAATAATCAGTCTCAATATATTTGAAGCCTTATTTCTGTTCACCACACACACATAACCAAAACACTAACTTTTTACAAACACAGATGCACTGTAAAGTAGGATACTTCTCTCAATGATCGTTATAATCTAACAACTGGAAATGGTTAGCCACGTGAGGTGGATAAGAAGGTACATGTATGTATACAAGGGTATTGTTTTCTGATGACAACGGTTCGATGTGGAGCGATACATTGCGATTTAACCGTTTCGAAGCTCTCAATGCGGATTCTTCATCCTTTAGATTATACATGGCAGAGCACCAAACATACATCTGGAGCACAGATACTTTTGTCAAGTGCTAGACCAACAGGATGGACCACTTAAAGATTTTAAAGGCGTGTTACCCGGATATTGTATCTAGCGTGTGCAAACCTTTAAGTTTCTGTTTTAAACAGCGTGGTGATAAAGAACGTCGTGCAAGTTTTACAACCAACATTAACGCGTATTTTCGCTATATTTTAAATTAACGCAGACCTCTTCTGCACGTTAAGGCGAACTAAATTCACGATATTCCGACATTCTGCACATCGCGGAAAACGAAAATTTCCGATGTTCCAAGATTGGTTTATGTACCTATTGAGGAAAGGGTTGACCACAATACACAATACTCTAAAATAGATTCCTGCATATTTCTTCGAACTGAAATCTATGATGTTCCAAGATTAATTTCTGCACTTTCTGAATACAAATGTATTCGAAAGTGGGTGAACATTGCCGATAAGTTAGGTAAAGGATTAAGACGACACACTGACAAAGAGATATTGTGTGACGCAGTGCTGGAAAGGGCCCATCTGAACCCGTTCCAACAGTGTTTCATATATTAGCGCTGTAAACAAAAAGTAAAGGTACATCATTTTTCTGACCATGCATATTGAAACAAATTTAAAATTACACGTTTACTATCAGGAGCAGTGGCAACTGGGTATAAGTATTAATTTCCTCACCTCCTGTGCAGAGATCATGGCTTTGTTGGTGCACTGTTTCATGAATTCTCTCTAGACAAACAAAAGAAAGACAAATCAGTTTTCTACTTCACAGTGTTATCGCAATAAACATTTAACAAGGTTGCAAAATAGTTAGCATTTCGAAAGTTCCAAGTCACCATAAACAGTCGAACACATATGTTCCAAAAGCAAAAACAGCAAAGGTCCTGTGGTGTATTTAGCGTTCAGTGGTTCAGGGCAAATGGTTAGGTGAAAGATCAAAGCGAGAATTTACAAGCGGACAACATTTTGCTTCCATTACGCAGCAAGACAACAGTCACCAAGATTGGCCTGTTTTGCAACGTTTATTACGAACGTTATTGTGGTTTGATCGGGACCGGAGAGAGGGTGGTGGCTCATTAGTGAAAGCATTGGACTTCACATTGAAATGTCGTTGGTTTGTTCCTGCCCTGCATCATCTACGTTATGTAATGGGCATGGCACTCCGAAATGCCCAACACACGCGAGAGCACGCTAACGCAGTTTCCTAAGCCGTACTGCATGCAGATGGTACTCATGCCTTCCATCAATGCGAACTTGTGTGGGGTTAGTAGGTTGGAGAGTCAGACAGTTTATCATCAATGTGGATGATGAAGGTGTCGTTAAAAAGTCCAATAAATAAATAGATCAGCTCTGAAAACACTCCACTGGGTTGGTTTATCAGGTTATTTTTATGGAAAGGACATATTGCATGAGAAAGTATTGTTCATAGAGACCGAGGTGTACAAGGGAGCTGCTGTTGACCGTTACTCAGGCATCCTGATCTTTTCTCAAGTATAATTGCCTTGATGGTCAAGAAGCATATGTTATTCAACAATTAAAAATGCGAGTGTTTCAGTTAGACTTCAAGAAGAAAAGAAAGGCACTTCACTGCCAGATACTTAGGCTGTAGCCCAGATCATGGAATGAGTAATGAGTAATTACCGACTTTTTAAAGGAATATTACTCATTTAGAAACGTCAAAATAGACGAAAATAATCAGCGATGTGTATTCCAGCTTCAGTTTCTAAATATCCTTCTCCCTGCCAGTGTGTTGAAGAAAATTTCACCCCTACTCTTTTATTGGATTCAAGAAATATTAATTTAACCTAAAGCTGTCTCTCCTTAAAACAAGAGTTTATTTTCTGACTTTTGTTCCTGGGGAAACGTCCTCTCGCGAGCTGGATCTGTCGTGGTACCTTCCATGTTAGTGCAATGGCAGCAGCCTTTGGGAGAGTCCATACTCATTATTCGGGTGTAGACAAATTAATACTTTCAACGTGCAGCACGTTGAAAATATTTATTGGGCTACTCCACAAATTCACTTAGCAGCCATCCTACTTAATGAAATTCTGACGAGGCAGCGATGGACGACGCACGGCGCGGGCCGTTCCACGACTTCTTAATTTCGGAAAGAATCACTGAAATAGGGTTACAAACCCACAATCAGCCATCTTTGCGACGCCCCTTTAAACGTTTATATGACAACACAAATGTACGCGGATTACAAGTCTATGGTACTCACTCTTCCTTCTTCTGGATCACTGATGCCTTTATTCTTCCTCCATATATCAATCTGATTTCTGGCCACTGCAATTATGACCACAAAACAATAGATAAAATCAAAGAATAGATAGTTTGTCGCGCAAGCACCTTCTCGATAAAATTAGATACTTTCGAATAGAATTAGCATCTTTCAACGTTTTAGCCTTTCTCTCCTAGCGTCAGTCCGGCAGTCCATTTTGTTTTTCTGAAACACCACAATTTCCTAATCACGGAATCAAATCATTGTCAGCCGTCAACATTTTGTTATTTACTTATTCGGTGGGGTCACTTTCATTATTTATTATTATTTCATAACCGCGACATAAATTTCGCCAATCGGTTATACCTATCCTGCGCACCTCAGATGGCTTCTACTATTGGCGTTGGTTACGGGATTCCATTTTACCAGTAAAGAAGAATATGTTTGCCACAGTAAACTAGAACTGTCCCACTACCCGAATGTTTCCACGGGGGATTTTGTTACTATATTAGTCACGAAAGATATTTTAACCAATATTTCTAGAAAAAGTATCTAGGTACAGATGATGTATGGGACGTAATTATAATATTGAAAGCCAAAGTCTAAACTTACAGTAAGGGGTCAAATGTGAAAATATGACGAGGCATGTACGTTTTCTTTGTCTGGAGCATAATTTCCAAATCCTGAAAATTGTTAGACCTGTCTTCATAAGAATATGGATAAGGAATGAACGGTATATCGGACATAATATGAACGTTCATACCCGCAAGGTCAAACCCTTTGTATGCCCCTCGTGAAGAAAAGTATGTTATGCAGCATACTTAACTCCATACCTTCCTGGACAAAGACACAATCAAATTATGGAACTAGATTGTCAGATTTTAGCTCCCGCACTTTTTAAGATGGTATTAATGCTTTTTCACAAGTAATACAACCAAACTAGTACTGGATTTTTAGAACCAAGCTACAGCATGGCAGCAGCAGGGGAAAGTAACTCACAAATTCAAGTCAGAGCTTCCGATCGATTAATTAAGTTGAGGTGTTATCGTTTATCCGAAGCTATTCATGCCTTGTCCATTTCGATTTGGATCGTCTCACAGTTTGACGAAACCGTCCACTTGAATCACGTGTGAGTGGGATGTTTACTACTGTGTGCTACTTTAGTGGAGTGTTTCAACCAACTGTGTACTACCTTTGCTATGTCAGTAGCAACAGTAGTACACGGTTGTTTAACCCTTTTACTGCCACGCCCACTTTAGCCATATATGGAGGACCTCAATGTAGACCTGTATGCGAGGAAGTTTAATAACATTTATGACACACTTGAAACTCTTTCATCTGATTAATTGTTGGCAAGGGCTCTCTGAGCCCTTTTCAGTAATTAATCAGATGGTAGGTTTGATCTGCGGATACCCGAACGTACAGATAATCATAACAAAATAGGTGACAATAGTCGCTTTCGACAGCGTAAGAATTAAACATTCCATTCACACGTTAATTCAAGTAGTCAACGTTTGACGCAAATGCCGATTATCAAACCTAAGATTCAGCCCCTCCACTTTCAAAATCGTTCCTCCATCCCTGATATTTTAATCAAGAAGGCAGCAACCCCAAAAATTTCTCCGGCCATCTCGCTACTTGTTGCGTCTTCCTGTTTGTGGAACTCCATGCACTACAACTATTTCTGTAAAGTTGCGCCACCAGGGCACATTGTGTTATTCTTGTCCGCTGTTCGTTCTTCCGTCCATCCAAACAGACATTCATCTCATGCTGCTCAGCAACGTTTAAGCAGATGTTAGAAAAACGATTTATCGCCGGCGGGCGTATGGTTGGGATGTCTTGGTCGAGTCCAAGCTCTGCTGAGTTTCCGTAAATTTACCAAGGTTTCTACTCTTTTCTACCTATTTTTGAAAACATGATATTTCCACGCATAATGCACTTGATCCTGAAAGAAAGTAAAATTCCCACTGCCCCATTGTGTCTATTTAATTAACTAACTGCATTTTGCAATCGTCAAAAGTCACTTAACTCCCGATAGTGAAGATATTGGTGTATTGTAGAGCCCTGTTAATTGAATAACCACCTTGCCAAGCAGAAGAACTCAAGTGTTCAATGAACACGGACTTGAACACCCTCCTGTATTGTAGATATAGACTGTGCATTTATGCTATTATATCCTGTTTGGCTGAGCTAATGGAGCTCTGCCAAACAAGATATAATAAATCAAATGCCAGCATTGGATGTTCTGAGGCCAAATCAGGCGATAAACAAGGGTAATTTGGCGAATGCCAGGGTATTTTCTCGACATATTACATAATGTTTTATTCAATTAACAATCTACTCAATAACCTTATTCAATTAACAGGTTAAATTTCTACTGAAAGTATGGCAATAGTTTAATATCTGGAAAGTATATTCAGTTAACGAGGATATTCAAATAAAAAAAAATACAAAGGTAATTTACAGACTGTCAGGATATTTTCTCGATATATTATAAGATTTTTATTCAATTAACAGGAGTTTATTCAATAACCTATATGCAATTAACAAGTTAAATTTGTTCTGAAGGTATGGCAAATAGTTTCGTGTTTGGAAATTATATTCAATCAACGAGGATATTCAATTAAAAATAACCAATTAAGTACGCTCCACTGTATTACGGAGAGGCCGCTAACACCAATGGAATCACACATTGAGTTCTTTCGGGTTACTTTTAGTTACACTTTAACTCTTTTGGCGCGACAGGCGACTAAAGTCGACAGACGGCAGACCGCGGAAAGGTACTGCAGTAGTCATTTTAGCCAACTGTGTGTGTCCATTTCTAAGTGCTTTTAACCCTTTACCCAACGCAGACGATATCAAAATTTATTATTTTAAATATCATTTTTTTTCAAATTTTTCAAAAACTTTCAACAAAACCATATCATGTGACCCCTCGTTGGAACTAGCTCGATGAGATCGTTTCAACGAGGGGTCACATGATATGGTTTTGTTGAAATTGTTTGAAAAATAATATTTTTTCAACTGCTGAAGTTGCATAGTTCGCGGGCGGATGCGGCCGATTCGTTGGGTATAGGGTTAAACAGAGATACGCATTCCTATTTTTCATGCACCATTTATGTCCTATCCATGAACAACGATATCGTCCCTGAAAGTATAAAGGTGCTATTTAAATATTTACAGAAAATCATTTGAAAAACTGTCAATGAGATCATTAGAACATCTTTTGAAATAATAACGCTTTAGTCTAACAACCTATACTTTCTGTAAAATTCCTGATGAATATTAGGCGCTAAGAATTCTGTTTCTCGGATTAGTACGCTCCAAAAGAGTTAAACCATTCACACTGAAAATAATCTCTGTTTCTCAATCAGTCAACCAAACAAATTTCGATCTGCACATTGCCATTTTTCAAAAGACGGGGAAAGGAGTGCACTCCTTTTAACCCTAATTTCAAAACGGGGCCCCGAATACAATGCAGGCAGCAATAATTTTATATGTCCATTTTGCATTTTAGGGAGGTTCTGCAATAATTTAGTTTGTGGTAACTACGGGGGCTGTTGAAATAAATTTTTGCTGATCCTTTTTACTTTTTGTTTGTTCATTTTGTCATTCATTAAGCAAGAACCGAGATTTATCTTATGAAAAATTATTCATACCTGGTTTGAAGAATTGATATTGGGTCCAAATTATGAAAATGACAACCAGAAACAGCGTTGCGAAGCATCGTTTATTTTTATCTGGTGATGATTAGCCATTGTGGACAAATATGTGACTTTAAACACCAATAAATAAATAATATCTCTATCCGAAATATTATGGTGTCGGTTGCCATTTCCATCATTTTCGGGATTTGATCAACGTGACTAAAGATTTTAAAGTGTATTTTGAAGGACACAATCATGGTTGAAGAAACTTAGACTATTGGTTTATGATATCCTGCCAGACATCGAATTCACGGCAAGCCCATCTTACAGTCAAGAATCCAACACGTTAACCCATTGAACACCGTCCAAATCGATGGCGGTAATCTAGTATTTAGCTGAAGTTCTCATGATTACTCAGTTCATTTTCATTTTGACCGCGGCATACAAGTGTGGCAACAACACGACCAAGGTGCAGCAGTTATCCTCAGACCCAGACTGGCACGGGCCTGTATGTTTATTTTTGAAGGACACGATCCTGTTTTGGAGGAACTTAGAATGTATAGGTTTCCGATTAATAACCAACTGACAATGTCATTTTGTGTCACGCAACATACAATCTTATATATTAAATTTCCAAACACCCATAATATTCATTCTGGTGAAGGACAGATTTCGGGTTGTATGATGGCGGAAGTTGAATAATATCGACCTGCTGAAGGTGACATTCATTGGCCGAAGGTGGAAATAAATGTCCAAATGCAACTAAATTTGTTTACATTTGCAGAAAAAACTATAACAGGAACGTCTATTTATCACATAACCGCCATCAAAGAGTTCATGAAGGAAAATATCGTTCACGACATCTGTAATACTGGAATGACGTCTGAAGTTACCGTTAACGCCGTAACGTTGTAAGTGAGATGGTTTCGGAAGGAGAAATGAATTAATCTTGTCTTCTTAATACAAATAGCAGAGGACATTTGCTGAAAATATGTTGTGAATTACTAAATATTTTCATTGTTGTCTCGAAACGATAGCTAATGGCACCTCATTAGAATGAGCTGATATTTAGCTGGCGATTTTTATGAACAGCTCTGGACAGCTTTAGTCATTACGTTAGCTAGAAGGTTAAACGACACATTACTTGATAAAAAGACTCAAATTCGTCACGATTTGACACGAAATTTCTAAATCTCGTTCAGTAAAATAGATCCGAGACTCGGTAAACCTCGTATCAGATCGTTTTCAGTGAACTCTGTATAGAAATTTCCTATGAAATCGCGACTCATAAGAGATCCTCTATTTATTGATACACATACTATTCACAAGATTAGCCCCGTAGTAATCCCGATTGTACCGATTGAACTATATTTCTATAGCGTCTATCGGAAAGTGAGTTGTCGTTCTTGGATTAACCACTACCGGTTGGTATTTGCGGTATTGTAAACATTACGACTCAGATTGATAGCCCGTAGTCAGATTTCGCCTAGGGGCGAACACCACAGAATACCTTGAGACCCCGACATCAACTCGCCCCAGTCGGGAATGAGTTGGTTGAGTGGGGTCCCGAGGTGTTCTCCTCTAGGAAAAATGTGCTTGGCAATCAATATGATATCACAATCAATATCGGCTCGTACACTGCATATCACACAAATCAACGACATGACCGTTGAAAACTTTGTCGTTGTACATGTAATTATGATACACAATTACGCGGTAGACTTTTTCCATTAACATGATCGCAGTTTTGACAACGTATTTAATTGAATTACAATGTACAAAAAAGAACACTCCGAAATAAAGAATTTCGCATACCAACCGGAAATAATTCATATTAGTCTCCACAACGTAGAAGAGTTCATGGAATCAGGTGGAGATAACCTATTTATCAATAGAGCCTATATAACGAGTCAACTGATCTTTCAAATACCCGTACTCCAAACACATAAATTAACTGTTGGGTGAAGGGCGGCGGAACGATTTTCAAAGTGTGTGTGTGTGGGGGGGGGGGGGGGGGGCAGGGGGGGGGGGGGGCTGGATCGGGCGATCGATGGTCGTCGGTATGAAAAATTTAAATTCCAGGGTCCCAAAACCCCAGTTTCCATGCAGCTGAGTGGAGTCTTTTTTTAGATTTTTCAGGAGATGTATTTGAAAGATTTCACACTTTGAGAGCCGTTAAAAAACGTCGGTAAAGCATACAGGTGAGGTCTATTTATCAGCTTTGGTCCTCACCTCTATGCTTTACCAGACGTTTACAGCAATTATTCTGTCTGTGGATTATCTTGTCTGGGATGGATTTGGTGTGTCTGTAAGATTACGATCTCTTTCAGTTAACCGACTTTTTAACAGACTGTATACATTTTAGCGTTTGTTGCCACTTACTGCAAAACATGATCCGAAATCCATCAAAACTGAACCAGTACGAGAGAAACAAAGCTGACGAGAATATGGGGGAGGCTCTGGATCCGCCCCTCGTTTCACCAGTCATTGGTTGTGTTAAAATATATGCATACAAAAAAATATAGCCCAGTAAAAAAAGTGGAGGGGCTGACACCCCCCCCCCCCCCCCGGTTCCGCCGCCCCTGTGGGTGGACGGTGGGATACGCTAATCGAGAATAAACAACCTACTTGGTGTATCTACAAATCCTGGGCAAAGTGCGTTGCAAGTAATTCCTTTCCCTGCTACCTCGAGAGCTACTCCCTGGAAGTAAAAATAGAAAAACATAAGTAATGCTAGGAAGTAGATGATATCTTATGCGTTACGATTTGATATGAAATTTATAAACCGAGTTCACTAAAATCTAAGCCGAGTGTCAGATCGATTTTAGTGATCGAAGTTAAGAATTTTCATATCAAACTGCGACAAATTCGTGATTCTTTTTCTTACATAATATGCAATTTATCTCTTTGCCTTAGGTAACCGGGACAACTTGAGGAGAGATATTCAAAACTCGACAGGCAAATTCCATTATTAATCAAATTGTTTCCTCGAAAATATAGCGTATGACCCTTCATTGGAACGTGCTCGTCTAGTTCATATCATTGAGAAGTCATAATCTATGTTTTCAAGGACGAGACCAGTTCTCGAGACCATATGAATTTTTCCCTCTGATATGCACACTTTCGATGAATTTTTCTCTGACAGGTTGAGATCACATAAAAACATCTATGTACTTTCGATACCTCGGACATTCCGAGACCACATCAAAAAAATCTGTGTATATTTCTCTCTCTGATTGGGACTTACTTAGACAATAACCGACATTCTGCGCTTGTTTTGGAAAGCAGAATTTTTACGTTTAGAACACGAGTCTTTTTTAACAAGAGGACCCATGAGGCCTGAGGCGCTCACCTGACAATAGTTGTTTAAAGAAGGATTTAGCATCTATAGCTAGTTAACACTACAACACTACAGAGGAATGAAGTTATTCAATTATGTATAACTTTGATGTCCATGCCATATGATTTTTGTCTGGTACTGGAATGTTACCACAGGAATAATATCCCTATTTCGAGTATGGCAAAACTTGGGAGTCCAAATATCTACCTAGGACTCTAACTTGAACAAACTTGAGCGCGAGACCTTCCCTTCCACCACCAGGATGCTATATACCAAATGTGAAAGCATTCTGACTGGGGGATCTGAAGAAGAAGATTTTAAAAGAAATTTCTTCATATTGCACTAAGTCGAAATTGGGCTACCATAGTGGGCCCAAATATTAACCCAGGGACTCGATTTGAACAAAACTGGAATCTCACCCCTGGAGATGTTGTATTCCAAATATGAAAGGATTCTAACTAGTGAATCTGAAGAAGAATATTTTTAAAGAAATTCCCTCATATTGCACCAAGTTAGCATATTGCTAACATATGAAGCCCAAATATGAAACCAGGGACTCGATTTTAACAAATTAGAATTTGTCCCCCTAAGGATGTTGTATACCAAGTATGAAAGCATTGTGACTGGTGGATCTGAAGAAGATTTTAAAAGAAATTTCCTCATATTGCACTAAGTTAAAATTCGGGCTACCATGGGGGCCCAAATATTAACCCAGGCACTCAAGTTGAACCAATTTGAAGCTAACCCCCTTAGATATGTTGTATACCAAATATGAAAGCATTCTGGTTGGTGGGTCTGAAGAAGAAGATTTTTAAAGACCATTCGCCATAGTGCTCTAAGTTAACAATTCGAGGTCCTGTATTGGGCCCGAATTGGTAATGGGGTAATGAAGAAGTACAAGTGAACGGTGATAATTTGAGCATAGATGGACAAGAATACTAAGGCACTCCAGGACTGTGACATTTGTTTGTGATGAGTAACCTATTATGAGGAAAAATATGTCCAGACTTGCAGCGATATTCTAATCTAAGGAGACGAGACCTAAGTTGAACGGGAGTTACAAGTGGAATGAGATAGGCAAAGCAATGTGGAAAATGACATTCCTCGGCATTTTAGGACGCGATTTCTCCTTGCTTTCCGAAAAACATGCTTTAAAAAAAAAACGACAGCTATCTTTGATGCATCCTTCCAAATTATCAAGAAATTCTAGCACTACATCGTCAACCTCACGTTCATTCGTGTACACGATCGGGGTTACATTGTCCTCGACGTCGAAGGAACATTTAAAGACAGAATAGAATCCCGATGGCGTTCGGTGTGATGACACTCTCGCAAACATCGGGTCGACAGGGAGGTTGGTTTTCTGTAGAAAACTCGAATTCCGCAAACACGAAAAATGAACCTCCCAAACGTCTCTGGTGATGTACAAATTTTAGACGAGTGGTTTAGCCTCGTGATTCGCGCAGTAGTTCTCGAGAACTCTCAAAGCTTTTTCACGCCAAAACACATTTATACATCCGCCATAACTGAAACTCTCGCAATTGTGTTTGCTGGTGAAACTGGAACAGAATTGATTGCGATTCTTGATCTACTTCTCGAGTCGGTAACAGTCCATTAGGATACGAATATGTTGGGGGGATTTCACACCTTTACTTTTAGGTCTCCTTGTATAAAGATTTGCAAGTTTTTTTACAACTGCATTTGCATGCGGGCCAGATTCGATTGTCGGCCTTTTCTTTACAGAAATAATGTATTTGTGATCCTTGATTGATCCAATAATATGATTCTGGGGGGCGTTATGGTTTGTCAACGGCTCTACAGGAAATATTATTTAAACTTTTATAGGAAAGAAAAGATTTTAAGAGCGGACATCTTAAAAATAGCGGCCATTTTGAATTTGTCGGTGGATAACGGGCTTTTTCCCAAAAGTAGATCAAGGCATGTTTCCATGCCAAGTTTGGTGGTTATATCACCGTTTGATCGATTATCCTGACATGTTCACTTATCTGCCGTCACACACCCTCTCTCCCAATACCCATAAGAAAAACTTTCAAATTTAAAATCGATCTGAGAGAGAAAATTAAATTGTTGTACAGAAACAAAACAATTATTTCTGCCAATCAGGAGCCATAACTATGGAATTATGTCCACTAGAAATCGTAAACCTTTACCTAACGTAACGGCCAAAACCGGCCAGCGCTCTTCTCAAAAATCGCTAATTAATTTTCATTATTTTTTCATTTTTTGTCTCTAAAACATAGGTTATGACCCTTCATTGGAACGAGCTCGTCGAGCTCGTTCCAGTGAGGGGTCATAACCTATGTTTTGGAGACAAAAAATGAAAATAGTAGTTATTCAAGATTTTTTTTTGCAAGTGTCGTCTGCTTTTCGTGTTAAGTAAAGGGTTAAAATCGAACATGGCTTTTATTATATGGTCGTAATTGAAATCAATCTGCCAAAGGGTAGTAAAATTATGGTGCTGAAACGAAATGAAGAAACTAAATTTCCATTTATTAAGAATCGAACTTGGCTTTCTTTTTTATCATAAAATGTTAAATTCCAAATCAAGACAGAAAAACAGTTTGGTGCAATCAAGGGCCATGACATCAAGACGACATGCACCCAAATTCTGCAACTCAAGCTTGACCGTCGGGATATGACCCCAAGAAGAATTATAAAATTTGAAAACATTTTTCTGCTAAAGGAAACAAAAGCTATCGCGTGAAATGTTTACCAACGTACGTACAGACATGCGCACGGAAAAAGAAGTGGGTAACACTTAATGCCCCTTTTCATAAATGCCCGGGGTATAACAAATATTGTACGTAAAGTAGGAGAAAGGTTGGACCATTATTTTGCGAGCAAAATATGTTTTCCGGTTCTCCCAAATACAATAGGTTAAAATATCCGTCCTTTTGCATTGAGCAAAAACAAAGAAAGCTATCCGAAAAGAATGTTTTTTATCAAGCGAAGTACTGGATTTCATATCGCCAGCTGTGAACATTCAATTACAAATTTCTTCACAAGGAAATATTGCTTGATATATCGTCAAAATCTGTTCTGAAGAAGGATTAAAAATAAACTTAGATGAACCCAAGATGGGTTGACTGCTACATATATGTAACGGTAACAAATTCTTGGAAAAAAGGTCTTGATTTAGAATTATCAGAATTTAGTGGTAATGTTTGGTGGTCGGGGTCAGCTGTTAGAGACCCAGTCGTTGACCTCGAGTGCTCTTTTTCTTGCCTCCATTCCTCCTTTTGTATTTGCTTCATAGATTTATCTGACCCGGACCCTCCGTGTTCCAAAGGGAGTGGCAAGTGAGGAACAGGAAGCGGGGAGAAAGCAGCTTCCACCTCAGACTCCACAAGTCGTTCCGCATCCACCGTCTCCAGAGGGGGAGTCGTAAGTGGGAGGGGAAGTGGCGGCTGTGTCTTCCTCTTTTGTTTCCTCATCTTTAGCTCTCTTTTTCTCCTGCAAAGCCTCCAAGAGCCTGGCGTTGAGACGCTTGGTTGACGGGCTATTCTTTTGCTTTTTCTTTCGCTCTTTCGCTTCCACGGTAGTTGGTCCTGACTCCCTCGGGTAAGGATCAGTGCGAGAGGCGGTCATCTCACGAAAGGTGCTACCTTTTCCCGAAGGCGGCCAAAGTGAAAGTGTATTCCGAATCGGGCGACGTCTCCGCCTTTTATACCATGAAAATATCAAAGGATGACGACGCGTATTATGCAGTTGGAATCAGTCGAGTCAGCTTTCAAGCAGAAGCCAGTTTTATAGTTTTTAACACAGGGCTTATACAAGCAGTCTTAAATATTCTTGGGGAACAACCCATGCGAACTGTAATTTGTAAATTAATTTATCGATATTATAATGAGTATATCCTCGTTCAGCTTCGAAACCGACACACTTTGCAGGGGACAATTACGAATGTTTTCTTTTTTTGCGGAGGGGGCGGGGAGATACCAGATGTACGAATTTCAACGGTCCACGTTCCACGGCTCACCTGCAGCAATTACATTGTATTCCACTGTTAGACACGTCAGTCTTTTCGACAGATGGGTAAAAAAAAAGAATAAAACATTTTTAAGATAGCGAAAACATTCATCGAGTTATGTACAATTTGATCTCGACCGATCATATATGCAAGAAAATTGGGCATCTTTGAAGAAAATTAAACTATATTTCTTTAAAAGGAATATGGAATCCACAAAGAATGTAACACTTACCCTGGTGAGTCCACATATTCCAGCTTTGCATGTACTATAAGGAGCCTTACCAGCATCGCTGATAATTGCCATCATTGATGCCATATTTACAATCCTTCCCCAACCTTAAAAGAAAAAAATCCAAAAATAAACAAAAACAAACAAACAAAAACGCATCAATGCAAGATGAGAAAAAAAACCTCGAAGTGTTTACACATAAAGAAGGGCCAGAGTTGTGGGAACTGCTGGGTAGAAGTCTACTTTACGTCCATACTGTATATCTTCATGTTTAAGGACCATTTCATGTTTCCTGTTTATAGCACTTGTTAGACAGAGCACGCCGCAAAGAAAGAAAAGTATTTTCATTGCGAAAGGCGATAGATCAACACACAGAACGTCACAATGTGTGAACGCGTTCGTCAATACGGTACAAGTGCCAGCGCGGATGGACAGAAAGAGAGGCGCATTAATTAAAACGCTCGGCCTTATTTGTACAATTTGACAGTTCTGTCGTCTGCTTGAAATGAAAACACAAAAAATATTCAAGTATGATTGGCAGACATGTGTGGCAGATCGGTGCGTAAACAAAATATACAAACGAAAATTGTGTCCAAATATGTTACTTATTTGTATTTTTAAGAAATTAGCTGCCATGAGAGATATTCGCTCCAAAGTCAGAACTTGGGTGTTATAAAATCACTCCCCATTTATTGAATAAGTTTCATTTCGTTTATTTTGAAGGATTTTGAACAGAAGTATTTTTCAACTGACATTCGATTTGTAGCTTGTCACCGCAGCTTCCGAATTGGTCTAGGTCAGAATGTGACGTTTCGATTGGCCACTTACGAAAATGAGCAGAGTTTAGTTCTTTTGAAGGATTCATGACGTCAGGTAGAAAAACAGTCCGTCAGCGTAAATCGGTATGGAACACGTTTTCCGTTCGTATTTGTAAATATGGAACTGGAAGAAAAGTAATAGGCGTGTAATAATGATAACCGTCTGCTAGGGCTGCACGGTATATCGATAAATCGATATATACCGGTATTCAAACTAATATCGATTGAATACCGGTGTAATTACAAAAATATCGGTTTATCGTCATTATTTATTTACCCACAGTTTAAATTTCAAGATGTCTTAAGTTTTTTAACTGTAGCTCCAATGAATATTATCGCCTTATCAAAGGAATCGTCTGCTTGCGCCATCGTTATATACAAAATCAACAGTTGAAAAAATAAATTTAAAAAATTTCAACAAAACTATATCATGTGACCCCTCATTGGAACGAGCTCATTCCAATGAGGGGCCGCATGATATAGTTTTGTTGAAATCTTTGGGGAAAATCTGATAAACTAATTTTGAAAATAATAAATTTTGATGTCTGCGATGGGTAAAGGTTTTTCGAACCGCATCATCAAGGCAGGCTAATTCGTTCCGACTGTGATGCCACGAGCCTCGATTGTGGTACTTGTGTTCATATATCTGAACAGTTTTCGATATACCGATATACCGCAGTATTTTTTTGAATACCGATACCGGTATTCAGTTTTGAATATCGTGCAACCCTACCGTCTGCAATCTGATGTCACAATGGCAAAGTTTTCACCAGCAAATATTTCCCACAATGCAATTTGATATGTAACCAAATACACATTGTTTTACAGAGCCCAGTGAGCTTTGTCAAATAAGATATAATTGGTCAAATTCATGGTTAAACAAGAGAAAAACAGAGTGATTTGAGAAAATTATATTGCACCACAAGACTAGTGACCTAGGGGTTAAAAGCGATCGAAATGAGCGAGGCATTGAGGAAAACCTTCGAGAACATTTGTTTATTGAGCACTGTTCGTTCATTCACAGCAACTTCCACCCAACCTCCTGTAATATCCAATCAGTGTCTATTATTTCGATCGCTGCTCGTGTCCATGAATTATTAATATACAAAACACGTGAATACGAAAAACGAATAAATCAGAATATCGATGCACAATATAATTGAGATCAATCTGTCTTCTTTACCAATATAAGGACCATGACCCAACAATTTATGACAATGGCGAGGAATCGGAAACAATTTCTTTAATTTTAAGAAAGTTATGAGCCCAAAGTGTCACTATTGACAATTTATGCAACTCGCGGAATTTCCGCAACAAATTGTGTAACTATACTAACATGGAGCATTTACCGGCATTTCCAACGTTTGAATGTTAAGTCGATAAATCTAATGCAGGTCCCCGTTGGTCCACATGGGTAGATAGATTGGAAAATCTGTTCGTTGCAATGGATGTCGACGATAAACACAAAAACGTTATTTTACAACATTATGCTGGCGAACGTGTTTCCTATACGTTTAAAGCAGAAAAGTTGTCTACCGACACAACTTATCATGGCACCAAAGGAGTTTTAAAGTCATATTTCGAACCCAAACATACACATGGAAGTGTATAGTTTTAGAAACTGTAAGCAAGAAGACAATTAAAGTCTTCAAGAATTTGTAACCGAACTGCGCCGATTGACCAAGAACTATAACTTTGCAAATGTGGATAATGAAATTCTATCTCAACTTATTCAACACTGTCTTTCAAACAGGCCTCGGCGAAAGGTTTACGTGAACCTGATAACTCTTTAACTGACATTATTGCGTTGGGGAAAGTCTCGAATTAGCAGATACACAGGCAGCAACGATGGAACGCGAAGATGTCCAAGCTGTCCACAGAAAGACTTTCAAACAACCAAACAGCCTAAAATGTCAAACAAGAAATCTGAACAAACGTAAAGAACTAAGAAAAACAAACTTTACAAATCGAAGTACGAAATGTCGCAACTGTGGAAGTGATTTTCCACATACCGGTGTATGCCCAGCCAAGGGCAAGATTTGTCATTATTGTAAAAAGCGAAGTTTTTCGTGTGTTTGTTTCAAATTGAAAAAAGGAATGAATCGAAACTGATAAATTTGTAGATCATGATGTATCTGATGAAGAAAACACTTCGCATACCTCAAGTGAAGATGAATATTGTTATGGCATTAAAATACAAATGTATTCACATCAGATTAACTCTGTTAAGCAGAAAAATCCATATATCAAGATAAATACCAACAATGTGAACAGGAAATTCCTGATTGACACTGGTGCATCCGTCGATACCATTGACGAGCTAACTTATGCCACTGAAGGCAAACCTACACTCTTCACAGATAACATTCCAACTTGAATTCTTTATCGCGGAAGCCCTGTGTTAAAAGTCTTAGAGGTTACAGTGACCCACATGTTTGTTTCAATGGCTTAGATCAAAAACATAGATTTTATGTTGTTGCTGGAGATCATAGTCCTTATTGGGTTGCCAGACCGCTCGTGAGTTAGGAAAAGTTAACGCTGCCAACTCCGTCACTGATATTAAAACTAAATTTCCTGGACGTTTTCGAGGAATTGGCAAGCTTAAAGCTCCACCAGTCAAGCTTCATATCGATGAATCTGTACACCCTGTGGTCTTGAGTCAAAGAAGATTGCCCCTATATCCCGATAAATTCTGTCTTTTGATTGGTCAGAATGCCTTGGACAGATAGCCATGGCAAAGGATGCACCCGACATGCAAGGTATATAAGAGCGTGCAACATCCAGGGTATATAGGCACGCGAAACATCGGGGGTATATGGTTTAAATGAAAGCGTTTCGCATTCACTCGCCTCGGTATAAAAATCGAACCAAAAACCCTGAAAATAGTCACAAATATTATCAGATTTCCGACAATTCGATCATATTTTTCCGTTATAAATCAAATAGTCGAGAAATTAAATGAAACAACTTGAGAAAAATAAAATAAGAGCAAATATCGTCCCCTGAGTTCCAATGTTTTATATGTGCCGGTAGGCACATAGAAAACATTGGAACTCAGGGGACGATATGTCAACAAATACTGTTTACCCGTTTCCGACCCAATGGATGTAACGCTATCTGTTGTCTTCTGCGTTTATAAAAACAAAAAAATATTCACTAATTTGGTCCTAGTATTACAGAGCGTGGGAAATGCATCCACAAATTTACTTCCACTATGTTTTTATTGTGTTTCAAACGGGATAAAAACGTTATCTCCGCCAATATGTATGACGGCTCGGTGTTTAAAAAACGACAACCAGGTATTAAATCTCCATATACCATACATGTTGGCAGAGATAACTTATAATAACCTTTCACTTACGATTAAAAGTTGAGCAGGAAATCAATAAGCTAATTAATCAAGATATCATTGAAAAGGTTGATAGGGAACAAACTCCTTGGATCTCACCATTCATAATTGTTCATAAAAAGAATCAAAATGACAAAAAAACTTATGCTTTAACATGTGAGAACCAAATAAGGCAATAATACGTGAACGTCGTCACATGCCCACTGTAGATGAAGTAATTAATGACTTAAATAGTGTAAGTATTTTTAGCAAGCTGGACTTGAAATCAGGTTACCACTAGATTGAGCCCCATCCTGATTCAAGATATATTACAACATTCAGTACACACTTAGGCCTCTACAGGTACAAACGTTTAATATTCGGTGTCAGCTCTCCATCCAAAATATTTCAGAAAATGATTTCCGAAACAATAGAAGGAATCACAGGTGCTAAAAACATTCAAGATGATATTCTTATCTTTGGAAAGGATCAACGCTCCCATGATAAAGCTCTAGAGAGCACGCTAAAGAATCTATGTGATAAAGGTCTCACACTCAATAAGCAAATATATGAATATAACAAAAAGGAAGTTGAATTTTGTGGTGTTGTATTTTGAAACAAAGACATCTCACCTGATCCAAAGAAAGTTAGTGTCATTAGCAATGCAAAAAAACCTAAGAATATTCAAGAATATTCAAGAAATAAGACGTTTTTAGGCATGGTGAGTTATTCAGCACGCCTTATACCAAATTGTGCAACAATAAGCGAACCGATTAGACGTCTTACGCACAATAATTCAGTCATGATCTGGTCTGACGAACAGGACATCGCATTTAAAAAAAAACAAAGACAGTTTATCCTCATCTGAGGTCATCACATATATCTCGCCAATGAAAAAGTCTTAAGTGTTTGTTGTTGCCAGCCCAGTTGGCTTATGGGAAATCTTGACAACAAAGTTATAGCTTATGCAAGCCAGTCGTTATCTGACGTAGAACAGCGTTGCAGTCAAACAGATCGTGAAGCATACGCCGTTACATGGGTTTGCGAGCATTTTACTATCTGTATTCGTGGATCACGACGCTTCAAAGTGATTACTGGCCACAAACCTCTTGAGAAAATATGGCTGAAGAAAACAATGTCTCTCCGTATTGAGAGATGGGGTTTACAACTCCACCCCTACAAGTTCTCTGTACACTACGAACCTGGCGAGTCGAATCTAGCTGATTATTTATCACGTCATCCACCAGACGTGAATTCGAAAAGTAAAATGTCTTAAATTCGTGGATCACGACGCTTCAAAGTGATTACTGGCCACAAACCTCTTGAGAAAATATGGCTGAAGAAAACAATGTCTCTCCGCATTGAGAGATGGGGTTTACAACTCCAACCCTACAAGTTCTCTATACACTACGAAATTGGAGAGTCGAATCCAGCTAATTATTTATCACGTCATCCACCAGACGTGATTTCAAAAAGTAAAATGTCTCAAACTGTTGACAGTTATGTGAATATTATTGTTGAATCTGCAGTTCCCACATCAATGACTCTAGAATCCACCAAGTAGGCAATGGCTCGTGACACAACCGTGCAGAAGCCATCGAGTTAACCGAAATTGGTCGTTGATTTGCAATCGAGCATCTGAAAGATAAATCAGTGGGCACTTGCGAGTTAACTGAAATAAAGAAAGTGAGAGAAGAACTAACAACACATCCTGATGGACTATTGTTCAAAAGTGATAAAATAATTTTTCCAAAAAGTCTAAGACAATCTGCTATTCATATAGCTCATGAAGGTCATCAAGGCATGAGCTGAACAAAATCTTTCCTTCGACAATTTGTATAGTTTCCAGTAACGAACACTAAAGTCGAAGGTGAAATTCAAAATTGTATACTATGTCAATCAACATATTCTGGTCATCAACACTATGAACCTTTAGTAATGTCAGATATGCCTAAACAACCCTGGGGAAATCCGAGTATTGACTTTTGTGGTCCTTTACCAACCGGCGAGTATTTGTTGGTCATCATAGATGAACATTCTCGTTATCCAGTTGTCGAAATTGTGAAATCTGTGGCTACAAGTGTGATTCCAGTAATCGATAAAATACTTTCCACATTTCGAAATCCAAAAGTTATCAATAGTGACAACGGTAGTCCTTTATTTCCCATGCATTTGAGAAATTTGCACAAAAGTGTGGTTTTATTCACTGCCAAATTACCCCACATTGGCCAAGATCTAATGCACATGCTGAAGCATTTAACAAACCATTAATGAAAGCAATTCGCGCAGCACACTTTGTTCAGAAAAACTGAAAACAAGAACTTTACATATTTCTATGACAATATCGTTCTACGCCACATCCAACTACTAAGTATATAAAATTCACTTTGTTGTTTGTGAGACAACCTAAAACCAAACTGCCAAGTGTACATCATGAAAAAAAACTTTGATGTTGCTAAAGATACTAGAGAAAATGATTCAAAAGCAAACCGGAAAATGAAAACGTATTTTGACAGACAAAACAAAACAACACAAAATCAAGTGATATCGACATTGGTGATACAGTACTCATCAGATATGACAATTTATTGTTTATTGATGTTTTAAGGTCACATACTTATGCACAATGGCTAATCATGACCGTGGCAGTTTTACGGGTGGAGGAAGCCGGAGTACCCAGAGAGAACCACCGAGCAACGACGAGCAGCTGCCAGCTCCCCAATATCGCAACTCCGCACTGCAGCATAGGCAGGGTTAGATTGGTTGAAGACATGCGCACCATCGACGTGCAGTACGCCTTAGTACAAGGCGTCATCGTGCCCCCATGTGGACAATCGGGGTAAAGTGCCTTGCCCGAGGACACAACGCGGGAGTCCGAATCGATCGCTCAGACGGCCACCCATCCAAGGACTAACCGGACTCGACGTTGCTTAACTTCGGTAATCTGACGAGAACCGGTTACCGCAACGCCACCGCATCCCCATCAGATATGACAAGAAAGTAAATAAACTGACAACGCCATTTTGCCTAACTCCTTTTACTGTCACCGCAAAAAAGGTAGTATGTTAACAGGTACATTGAATAGACAAACATCACCAGGAATTCTTCTAGATTCAAAAAGATACCTCAAGATAAATATGTCTCATTAACCCTTTACCCAACGTAACGGCAAAAACCGACCAGCGCTTTTCTAAAAAATCGCCAATTAATTTTCATCATTTTTTGTCTCAAAAACATAGGTTATGACCACTCATTGGATCGAGCTCGATGAGCTCGTTCCAATGAGGGATCATAACCTATGTTTTTGAGACAAAAAATGAAAAAAATGGGTTATTCAAGAATTGTTTTTGCAAGTGTCGTCTGCTTTTCATGTTAGGTAAAGTTTCAACCATATGGAACAAAGATGACGATGACAATGATGAAGTTATAGTAACACCTTCAAACAATGCTGGTGGTGATGGAACTTCTACAAATGTTTCGCGAACAGTCAGAAATAAACAACTGCCTTAACGATTCAAGGATTATGTGTTGTCAGTTTGTGTTGTGGTTATGTTTTGTGCATAATAATCCCATGTATTACCACATGCCTTCATGATTCAATGATTGTGTGTTGTCATAGCTTGTATTGTGGTTATAGTGTTTTGGGCTTAATAATTCCATTTATAATCACGTTCTCACAAATTTAGTGTATGAAAGTGTGTGAGAAATCTATATTCAAGTATTTGGTTAATTAAGAAACAGGCGTTTCATTGATTTAATTGGTTGCGATAACTCGGTACATAAATAAACGTATAACTTTCATTTACAAAATCTTAACAATGTATGTGCATTGACTGATTTGGTAAAGCTGTTAATTTTCACAAGTACATTATAATAATATGGTTAATAACTGGTTAAAATTATAGACTGACCCCGCTCTGACTTTGAAATAATTTTAATGACTTGTGAAGCAAATATAATTCCAGCTGTCACAACTTTCAGTCCACAAAGAGAGGGATATAATATCCAATGAGTGTCTGTTATTTCTATCTCTGTTAATGTCCATGTGCCGATCTATATATTACTGTTATACGAAACACGTGAATACGAAAAGCGAATAAATCAGAATATCGATGCACAATATAATTGAGATCAGTCTGTCTTCTTTACCAATATAAGGACCATGACCCAACAATTTATGATACCTCCCAAGATGGCGGCGTTGGAGATACTTCTATGTGTGCCCAATGGACGCTCCACCAAAACATAGTCCCAAAATACTGGGATGTTTGAATGAAATTATTATACTATGTCACAACGGATCGCAACATACACTGCAAAAAATATGGGTTCTCTTTAGAACCAAAACTGATTCTAATCTTGTCCCTGAGATGGAACCAGTTCTGTTTAAACAGTATTTATTTCAAATCAAATAAATTTACCAAGATTAGCATTCAATTTTAACAGAATATTACTTGAACTTAAGTAGATTCAGCAGTAAACTTGGAGCTTATTCAACGCAGTCGCCAAACATTTTGAAACAAAGGAGATATGAACAGATGGCATATCGAACCAGTTTTGGTTCTGTATAGAACCAAAACTGGTTCGATATGCCAACTGTTCATATCTCCTTTGCATAATAATGATTTGAGACAACCTCGTAAGAGCTCTAAACTTACGGCTGAAACCCCCTCAGTTTATGTTTAATTATGTTAATATTTAATGTTAATCTTTATAAATTTATTTGAAATAAATACTGTTTAAACAGAACTGGTTCCATCTCAGGGACAAGATTAGAACCAGTTTTGGTTCTAAAGAGGACCTATATTTTTTGCAGTGTATTGCGTCACGAGAGCCTCCCAATACCCAACTCTGATGTGAAATTATTCACACAACTATTAGTGGCACCCATATTTACTTTAGGTTGATTGAAATGATCGTGGTCGCCTGTACCATCGGCACTGAAGACTCCCCAACTTCAACATCCTATATATTCTGCAGGAGTAATATCCTCGTGTTGATAGATGATATTTGATCTAATATCCATCTTGCAATTATAGCCTTCTTTCATGTTTGATAACTGAAGTTTGGCTGACAGTCTCAAAATGAGATTAAAGATTATTTTGCAAATTTAAAAAAAAAACTCAACAAAATCATATCATGCTATCCCTCATAGTGAGGAGTCGATGTGTTCGTTCCAACGACGGGTCACATGAGAAGGTTTTGCAGGAATGTTTTGAATTGTTTTATCATATGCTGAAGTTGCATATTGCGTGTCTTACCTTTTATCTTCATTTTTGGTAAGAAATGCTTAATGAGCATGAACGATGCTGTCAATCCAACTGTCAACATATTCTCCCAGACATCTAGTGGAAATTCTTCAATTGGACTGATGTGCTGAAACCCTTAATAAAAATACAAATAAACTCTCAACAATAAATTTGTCGACTTTCAATTCACACTTCACTCAATAGAATTTCCAGACGACAGTCTAAACTCACAAAATATTCGTCTAAAATATATCTTTTAAGTACTCTCCTGGATGATATAGAGTTTCAAAACATTTCCTTGCCTTCGTCAATAACCTTGAGTATGATTTCGACCTGCAGTCATGACATAAGGATTTTTTTTGTTGTTGGGTGGGTGGGGGGTGGGGGGGGGTGGGGGGTATAGGTGTATGAACCGCCAGTATTTTCCAGTCTGGACATTTTCAACATGATTGTAGTCTTAAGATATCAATTCTTATTGGTAATCATATGCATTTTTAAAAGACTAGATTTGATAATAGACTTATGTCACACAATGTTATGCCCCCCCATTATCATATCAGAATTGATATGATCTCAATTAATGATTATAAACAATTAATATTTCCTAAAATTATTTTTTAATTAGAATAAGCAGACTCTTGCTTGTGTGATCAGTTATTTGCACTGAGTGACCTTTGAATATACCTATATATACCTATCAACATGTTAACAAATATTCTTAAACAGGATCTATTTTTAGCCCCAGTTGTTTATTTGGTTCATACTTGTTTACTCCAAATTAGACAGAATCATCTAGAAACTTGATGAGGTGACTTAATTCAGCCAATCAGAGATGAACAGAACAATAAAACATTGGAAATTTGTTTCTTTCTGGAACATTCTATTTGAAGACTATATAAGTCTCTGTCAACAGACTTCTGAAATTCTTTCATCTCACACAGCATTGGGAAGTGACTGACTATTGTTTTACATTCAGCACTGTAGATTATTATTACAGGACAGTACATTAATCTAGATAGCAGCTGAGTTTAATATATATTCTACGGAATATTATTTTGTTATCTGAGGATGTTTTGTATTGGAAAAGTGTTTCCAAAACTTGAAGAGAATTTATTCTCCTTGTTTGAACCACGATTTACCCTTGTGAAAACCCAGGATTCAACTGGATAATTTTCAAACTACATGAGGAGCAAATATTTGTTCGATATTAATTTCATTTAAATTTCGCTGCGTGCTGAATTCTGAGTGAACATTTCATTATAATTTATAGAATACTGTCTCTGTAGACACATTCCTGGGCATAAAACCAACTGGAAAGTTTCTACATCGCTGGTTTATTGGATTCTATTAAACTTTCTTTAGGACTAACGGATAAGTAGTTCTCCCCCCCCCCCCTCTGTGGAACCCCGGGGAGTGAAGCAGTGCTAGTTTACTGGGTAAACAAGCTCCGGTTTACTGGTAAAATAGGTTCTATTCACCAATCCTTGGGGTGGAAGTCCTCTAAAATGGGTATAAATGATTGATTAAACTTGACTTTATCTGCATGTTGTGGTCATGATTAGTCATTGTTCAGAAATATGTGACCTTAAACACAAATAAATAAATAAATAAATAAATAAATATATAAATAAATAAATAAATAAATAAATATTTCTGTTTCATTTTTTCTGTAAACCATACTGTGTAAAACATCAGCGTAGTTAAATTGGAGTTATTGTTGATGGATCTCAATTTTCTTTTGGCTACCCATATTACGCACGCGCGCGCGCACGCACGCACGTATCATGTGAGACCTCGTTGGAACGAGCTCGTCGAGCTCGTTCCAACGAGGGGTCACATTATATGGTTTTGTTGAAATTGTTTGAAAAATTTAAAAAAAAAGATATTTAAAATAATAAATTTTGATATCGTCTGCGTTGGGTAAAGGGGTAAACTGTGATAACGACGGACTAATATTCCAGCTACATCATCAAGTTGTTCCCTCTACGAAGGCATGCCTTGATGATGTAGTTAGAATAATAGTCAGTCTGGACTTGAGTCAATAAAGTCGGTTCAAATCAGACTTCCACTCCCCAGTCGGTCATCTTCGCGACGCACTGCCTATAATGTAAGCCGATATGTTTGAGAGAAAATTTTTCTTTACTTACCCCGCAATTCAGCTCCCGATACAAACCGATAGTCGTGTATTAATTATATATAAGAAGTGCATCTATTTCCAAAGGGCAACTGCAATTCAGGGGGGGGGGGGGGGAGGGGTGACACCCCCCTCTCCCAATCCTGGCTAAAATTTCCTATAGTTGGAAATTCGGAGGGCAAGTCATGAGTAGTTGGAAATTCCATCTATCTGGATTTTAGAGCTTCTTTGGTGATGCTGATGTCTCCTTTACTTCCCAAAATTCCAACTCTGTTTCAAATCGGCAAAGCATCTAGCTGTTATTAGTTACAACTACAGTGTACGCAAAATCGAGCTTCATAGGTATGTATGATGTCAATCGGTAGGAGATTTCTATAGTACGTTTACTTATCATAATAAAACAAAATCCTCGAAATGCACTTCAAGAAAATCAAATCATGTAAAATCGTTATCCTGAGTTAATTCCATCATTCACAGTTACAAAATGATGAAACATCGAAAATTGATCATTCCTGCATAACATCTGATTTAATGTTAGGACAGTGTGAATTGTTCAAAGTTCTAAGCTCGAGCATTTGTTTATCACATATTCAATTCCCAGAATAGTACCCAATAATAATAACCTGATACCTGATAATTCTATCATAAATGTGCTGGCATGTTACTAGAATCAATTTTATGCCCCCTTTCATGGCTTCATTTCTCGGTAGTGAATTTCCAACTAGGGGGGGGGGGGGACCGAGAGGGGGAAACCCCCTCCCGCACCCCCCCCCCTAGTTGGAAATTCACTACCCTACCCCCTCCCCCAACTGAAAACCTCTAGCCACGTCCCTGGACTTAATATGCTTGAAGAACCGACCAATGAACCGACTACAACAGATCATCCGGCGGGCTGAGTCTTCGTGGCCTTCTTGTCTCCTTTGCTTCTCCCCATTTTTCGGCTTCTGGACGTGGACTGGTACCATTCCAGTGTTAAAAGGGTCGTGAGGGGTTAACTAACCCTCACATCGTCCTTGCGCGCCTTCGGCCCATGAAGTCAGAACACGGACCGCAATATAGAGAAAACGAAACGAGGGTCCGGCAAAACTTCGAGTCAGACAAATACTTGCCTTGAATGGAACAGCACCCTCATCCAACCCAACTACTCTGTCGCAGACCATCCGACTACATGCTACGCCAAACGGCAGGCTTCAATGCGGTTTTGGAGGTCATTAAATTTTGCGTAATTCGAGATAATTATCGATCGTGTCGAGTATAGGGCATATTTCCAAAGAATTGAAAATTCTACCGGACACCCTTCCACACTCGCAGGCTTTTGGGTGACATCATAACCACATGTCACCATCAGAAACCCTCACACACAATGGACCACGAAAACACGCGTCAACATAACACGTGCTGTACGCGCGCGTATCAGCATGACCGTTCACATGGGCTATCAAGATTTGTATCATCTGTGGAAACTCCACTCCATGGCCACTCACGCGGACTTCCAAGGCAATGCACATGACATCACTGGCCACCTGACTGATGATGTCACTGCTCCACCCCAAAGAAAATTAAACCTGAATCTGAATGGCTTCAGGCAAAAAAAAAAAGTTTTAAAATGTTTTTTCAGTTATTCAACAATTAAGTTTTCAAGTGTCAGTGTCGATTTTTTATCGTCTTTCTGATAATTTCACAGATCATTAACTTCAATTTTTCTTTTCTTCATTTGTTTAATTCCTTGCATGCTGTGGGCAGCTATTCCTGCCCAGCACAGGGGTTCTCTTGTGACTGAAATTAGTAAAATTTCGGCAGATTTAATCAAATTTTCCACCTGAAAAATGAATGAATGTTTTCACCAATGATTTAAGTTTAAATTTAGATGAAATTTTCATCAAATCTTGTCATGGCTGCTGTTAAGCAGCCATGACTAGATTTTAAGAAAACTATTTTGAAAATACTCAGTAGGTTAAGACTTAAAGTTAGAGCTCCTTCCTTTCGTTGCCTACTCTTACATTTTTTTGCAGATACGCGGTAGGCAAAATTGTGAAAAAAAACAAATCGCGACATCGACGCCGTAGCTGCGACGGGTGGTGCAATCTCACAAAATTCTAAGTTCATCAAGGGCCATAACTCCAAGAAAAATATTTGGAACAACACATGCATTGAACCGTGGCTAGACATCAATAAGATACACTTACATGCCAAATATAAATTCACTCCATGAAGTATTTCAAACGTTATTGAGTTTTGAAACTCGTTGGTCACAGACAAACTCGTTGGTCACGGACCGACCGACCGACCGACCGACCGACCGACAGACAGACCGACAGACCGACATTGCCACTTACAGAGCGGCTAGTCGCAGCTAAAAAAAATATTTACTTAAATGTTTTATGGATAAAACGTTGTACATTACCTGCATTATTAACAAGGATATCAATTCCAGATGGATATAATTTGTCAACCTCGAGGCAAAAATGTTCTATTGAAGTTGTATCCGTTAACTCAGCAGAAACATAGGTCACCTTGGCATCTTGTCTGGCTTTGCTATATCAATTAAAAACAAATATTGTTTAGTATACAAGGTAATTTCGGAGCGCGGTTTCTCAGTAGTTAGAGCATTGGATTTTAAGCCAAAGGGTTGATGTTTCGATCCTGAATAGCGTTTACTGTGTTATGTCCTTGCGCAAGACATTTAATCCTGATCGCACATGTGGGCATGGTGGCGTTGTGTAGTAAAGCGTACTGCACGTCGATGGCGCACTTGCGTTCAACCTCTGCTAATTCTGCTTGTATCGTCTACATAGAACTAAATATAGATAGTCATAGGGAGCGCGGTGACTCCGTGGTAGACGGTTGGACTTCTATGCTAGAGGTCTCGAGTTCGATACCCGTCCGGGACGACCCGCGTTGTGTCCTTGGGCAAGGCACTTTATCCCGGTTGCCTACATGGGGCACGATGGCGACGTGTACTAAGGCGTACTGCACGTCGATGGTGCACATGTCTTCAACCGCTGTAACCCTGCTTGAGCGGAGCTTAAACAGAGTTAGAATGTTGAGGAGCTGACAGTTGCTCGTCGATGTTCTTCGGTGGTTCTCTCTGGGTACTCCGGCTTCCTCCACTCGTAAAACTTTCACGGTCACGATTAGCCATTGTGCATAAGTATGTGACCTTAAACACAAATAAATAAATAAATAAATAAATAAATAAATAAATAAATAAATAAATAAATAAATGCAGATAGTCAGGAACATTTACACAGCGGTCTTTTTAAAAAAAACATTTTCTTTAAATAAAAGTCTCATTTTTTACTAAAGGTTCTTTTTCTGGTGAAGGGGATATTCTTAGCCAAGTGGTCATCTCGACATAATTTTCGACGTAATTTTAACACTGTAATGTTGAATGTGTAACTTAGACTCGTTTGTTACCTGAATTGTTGCAGGTGAGAACTAAGTCAATTCTCGAAGAATGTCCGTTACGATGCCCCTTATGCATATACTTTAGGCAGTTGCTCTACGGTGCTCCGTGGTTAGTATCGATAACAAACAAACAAACCAGGTAAGATAGAAAACAAATCAATATTGTTTAGTATATTATCGTGAAAGTTCGAAGGGAAGTACTTTTCTCAGTGTTTTCTCCGATTCTTGACCTTACATAAAAGGTCCAGCGGCTGAAACTTTGCTTGTTATTTTGCCTTTTCAGAGACAAGAACTCCACTTCACGATTGTTTTAATGGTAATTCTCTCCCTACATACTGTAATCGGGTATAAGAAGAGTGTATGCGGGGAGTTATCACTAAAACACCCACAGAGTGGAGTTTTCACACATGATATAACTCCCATTCTGAGAAAGACAAAGCAAAGTTTCAGCTAATGAAATTGCTTAACCCTTCAAGCAAATTACTTAACCCTTTACCTAACAAATTAACCGCATCCACCCGCTTGATTTACAAGTGAGGATTTCTCGTCTGTTCTCTCTCAGCGTAGGTTTTTTAACTGAAGTTAATTAAATACGTCAATGAAAAACAATGAAAATTGATACCAGTGCACATCCAGGACAAGCTAAGTTGAAGCAAATATGACTCCGGTTTCAATCCATAAGTCTATAGGCTTCCACTCTAATTGATATTGTTATGGTCTTAAAGTGTGGAGGAAACTTCACTTCTAGTGAAAACGCGCTGTCCACATACTGAACCCAGCTGCTAGCAGTCTTATTTTGTAAGGAATTCGACACTCGCCCGAAGTCTCGGGCCGTTAATAAGCTGAATGGCTGTTATTCACACCTATTGGACCGTTAATAAACCACAAGGCCCGACAAAGTCATGTTATTACTATTATTACCACTGCGATTCTGAGAAAGTTTTCACTCTGTACCTAACATGGCAGCTACAAACAGTCAATTCGTCTTCATTCAATTCGCTTGATTGAGACGTTTTTAACGTCTTCAATTTTGGCAATTGATATTATCGTCTGTTCTCAAACAGACTGGTGTCACATGATTATCACGTGCTCGGCCTCGGTACTCTTTCAATTGCAACGAAGTTAGAAAACTTAAAAAAGACCCGATATTTACCACTTTTACGTCAGGAATAAAGATTAAAATGTCTGCAGACTTACATACTATATACAGCTGCTTGTTCTCATGGGACTAACTTTGCTGGACATTTTACATATATAATAATTTAAATAAAAATCACACTGATTAGTTTAAACAATATTTATTGACAGAAACACTGCAATTGCATACAATATAGTTTACAACAATAACAAAAAAAAAACAACATACAGATACAATTTTAAGATAATGGATGCAGTATACAGTTATATGAATAAATGAAGCAAAAATGATGAAGGGATTTAACAGAAAGCTTAATGCTTATATTAGTTGTCTCCCGTGGGGCTTTAAGTTACTGAGTACATATAGCATGAACTGCTGGCGGAACACAAAATACAGATTGTTTAAACTGTATGTGGAAAGATTTTAGAATATCTAGTTAACTAGAGCAAAATAAGGTGTTTAAGAGTGATAAGAGAAGAAAAGAGGAGAGGGATGAAAGGATAAGAGAAGTGAAACCAACTTGAAATCGAACTTAACCCTGTCAAAAATCGAACTAAATTCAAAACACTGGTTAGAAGGCACTGACGTTGATTTTATTGCTAACTTTATGAAAGAAGTTCAAAGAGTGGTGATGGCGGTACATACGGATAACATCGATCTGTGTGTGTAGCCGTAGTTTACCACGACATGGATAACCCTTCACCCAACGCGGGAAGCAGTTGACAATCGCAAAATAAATTCTTAAATAGCTAAACTTTCACAACCCTTGTCACAAGAACACCACCCATAACCCCACATCAGAACGAGCCCAACAAGCTCGCCCCAATGAGGGATCACAAGCTATGTTCCTGGGACAAAAAAATGAAAACATAATAACATCTGAATGACGATTTTTGTGTACAGCAAAGGGCGGTCATAGCTACTATTTTGGTCAACGGGGTAAGGCTACAATTCACCTACGCGAACCGTTTCTTTCCCATGATATATTCCTGGACCGTTTCAAAAACTAAGCGATTTGCAACTTCACTTAAGAGCTCGGCCCCGTGCAGCAGTGTAGTTAAATTCGCAGGAAACGGTATTTGCCCGATAGTGATGGCCCGGACAGTCGAGTAGAGCTGACATGACAGCACAAAATGGTCAGTCGATTCGACTGTTCCACACTGGCAGTTAGGCGATGGTGTCAGGTGGTTTGCATGTAAGTGAGAGTTGAGGTTGCTACAACGCAGTCGCTATCTGCAGTGTTATATCTGTGCAGAACGACACTTAGCAGTACTGAAAAATGAAGGTGGACGATGGTTTGCACGATTTAGGAATCTCTTAAAGTGGCTAATCGAACTATTTTGTCGAACAGACAATGGGATGTTATTCCACAGATTAGTTACATCGGGAATAAATGACGACCGATATAACTGTGTGCGACAGAAGGGGACGCGGTGGTTGTCACTTGTACGTAGCACGTGGATCGGGTTGGTTGCTGATATGACAGGGGGCACCTTGTTTGATAGATATGGCGGTGCTATATGGTGGTACATTTTAAAGAACTGCAATAGCTTGTGATTCCGGCGTCTATCCCGTAGTGTATCCCAACCAGTTTCAGTATAAAGCAGGGCTTTACTGGAGCTTAAGGTTGCTCCTGTAACGATCCTGGCAGCAGCTATTTGAATCTTTTCGATGTCAGCGGCATTAGTTTCAGTGCAGTTGTCCCACACTGTGTCGGCATATTCCAGAAGAGGTCTGATGACGGCAAAGTAAATTTTTTTCAAGTCCACTTTTATCGAGAACAAATTTGTGCATTCTCATCAAGTCTATTCGTGTCCAGGCCTTCGAACAGATGTGGTCGATATGATTATTCCATGTACAATTATTATTTAATGTAACACCTAAATGTTTGTGGTTACTTACCTCGGTTATTTGTACACTGGAGAGATATAGAGGTGGGTGTGTGGGTGAGTTAATGTGACGAGATGTGAGCATATTTTCCTGGACATATGTGAGTTAAATTCTAACAGCCACATTTTAGCCCAGCTTGCAATTCTTACTAGGTCAGTGTTAATTAAATCAGCAGCTCGAGTCGGATTTTCCACAATAAGGTATAAGGACGTATCATCCGCAAAGAGTCGTATACCACTAATTAAGTTTTCAGTTATGTCATTGATGTATATCAGAAACAGAAGGGGTCCAAGAATCGACCCCTGTGGAACTCCAGAGCAGACAGCTCTCCAAGATGAGGATTCAGTGGCTATGGTAACCCTTTGTGTTCTATCAGAAAGGTAAGATTTAAGAAAGTCCAGTAGGTCTCCCCTTAATTCCGATTTTCTCAAGTTTATAAATCAAACCGGCGTGCCATACTTTATCGAATGCTTTACTGACATCACAGAAGACCACCCTAACTTCTTTGCCTTCATTGAGAGCATGACAGAACTCGTCATATATATCAGTCAGTTGAAGAACCGTCGAATCGCTAGGCGTGAATCCGGACTGAAACTGGCTAAGAACATTGTTATCAGTGAGAAATTTCCAGAGGCGCTTAAAACACATTTCTCAAACACTTTACCAACACAGCTAATCAATGATATTGGGCGATAGTTGGTCACTCACTACATTGGATGTATTCTTCTTAAGGATTGGCGAAACGTTAGCCCTTTTCCACACAACTGGAAAATAACAATTATTAAGTAGGATATTGAAAAGGACGGACAGTGGTTCGCACAGTGTAGTTTTACACCCTTTAAGGATGCGTGGGCTTATGAGGTCCGGTACTGACGCTTTAGAGGAATTGATTGATTTCAGTGCCTCAAAAACCTCCGTGTGATGTAAGGTAATGCTATTAATAACTACATTAGTCTGCCGGGAAAAAGGTGGCAGAGAGGCAGTGGAGTCATCTACAGTGGATATAAAGCAGAATATTCATTAAACACTTCGGCTTTCTCTGTGTTCGACGTATATATTTGGTTGTGGTAAGTGATGGAAGGAATCCCAGGTGAAGCATTCCCAAGATACGATTTAAGTGTTTTCCACCATTGTGAAGGCGGCGTCTCAGGCCCTTGCAGTGTATTTTGAACTTTTGTCAGATAACACATTTTGGCCTTCCAAACTGCTGAGACAGCTTCGTTTCGTTTACATTTGTATTTGTTCCACGCTTGAGGGAGGCCGCTACGCTTGGCAGCTCGGTACAGCCGCTTTCTCTACCTGATTAGTAATCTCAATTCATTGTGAAACCATTTGGGCTGACTGGGCCTCGAGGACGTATATTTATTTGGAATGTGTCTGGATGCCAGAAATAGCAATTTATCAGTAAAGTCATTGACAACATTATCAAAATCAGAGCTACTGAAGATTCTACCCCACTCTTCATTCGCAATCGCAACATTTTAGTCGGTGTAATTTCCCAACGCATACGTCCAGACGCGTCGCTTGAAAGCAGTGGGTGCATGCTTTGCAAAGTCGATTTCGAGTGAGATAGACGAATGGTAACGAGTCAGTTCGGAGAAAAAGGGGTCTAAGACTTCGCAGGATAATACGCTCACTGTGCTACTTACGGCAAAAATGTCCAGTAATGATGCCGATGATTCTGTAAAGCATGTCGGTTCGTTCACAAGCTGTTTTAGGTTAAAACATTTTGCGATTTCTGCAAAGTCGCCCCGAGGTCGTAGTTGATTATCATTGAAATCCCCAGTGACAATTAAATCGGAAATGGAGGTGTCTTTCGCCTTTTCAATGTATGTGGAAATAATATTCTAAGTTTCTTGTGAACTGTTTGGCGGTCGGTAGAACACGCCTAATAAGAAAGGTTTTACAGTGGCTTGATAGCACTTCAACCCAGATGCATTCGATGTTTAACATTTCAAGCTCAGGTCTTCGTCGGAAGGTAATGCCTTCTTTGATGTAAACAGCTACCCCACCTCCCCTCGTTAAATCACACTGTTTACTAGTTGAAACCATTTATGGAAACTGTTTTCACTTTCGAGTGTACGACAGCGAGGAACAAAAGTCATTTGACGTGTCGGGCTGTTAATGATATGTTCCACGCTTGAGGGAGTGTTCAGCCTTCTCACTTTTAGGGGAAAATAAAGTAACTATTTTTCAGGTTGACTTAATTTCGAATTTGTACAGGTCACTAGTACTGTCTGTCGTATGACACTGATCGACGATTCGATTGCCGAGAAACATATTGGGCATGTCTGCAACTGTGGTCTTTGGTGAGGAAACCATATAGTCATCTGACCATACTGCCGGAAATCACCATTGTCTAATACATTGTTAAAAAAATGGGTTAAGGCTGGGGTAATTGTTGATCTGACAAATTTTATCATTTCTTGTCATGAAAAGAGTATATATTTTTATTTAATTATATCTTTAATGATTTAAGTACAGAAATTAAGATTTTGTTTATGTTTGACATTATTTTTGAATACGATAACCATGGAAAATGGATATTATTGTTAAAAGAGGAAATTTTTCAAATTTGCCAAAACGTTGACGGAGCGAACTGATACGGGCTCAATATCGAGTATGTGACCAATTATTGTTAATTACAGCTTGACAACGCCTTCTCATGCTCCCAATCAGGTTCCAGATATTCCGTTGTGGGATGTTGTTCCATTCTTGGAGCAGTATGGCAGCAAGCTCCTGGTCATTTCTTGGTTGGACTGGACGGAATGAAATTGCAAGCTGCAACTCATTCCAGACATGTTCGATTGGACTGGGGTCAGGGGATCTTGCTGTCCAGTCCATACGCCCCATCCCCTCCCTCTGTCGGCACTCCAGGACAGCATGGACAACATGAGGACGGGTAGTATCGTCCATCAGAATGAATCTATCACCCACTGCACCTGCATACAATTTGACGTGAGCATCCAGGATCTCATCAATATACCGCTGTGCAGTCAATGTACCACGGTCAAGGATACAGAGCTCTGTACGTCCATCCCAGATGATGGATACATTTGCATTCGCCATATTCAATCATTAAATCACAAGGGTTTGTGTTGAAATGAAGACTGAATACCCTACACATCTCATGTACATATAGAGAGTACACGAAAACAACATGAAAATCAAGGGGTACATGCTTCCCAAGTTCCCATGACTGTCACGAACAGTCTGCCTGTCAAGAGAGCTAATGTAAATACTGGGGACCATCTCAATACATTCCTCAATCATATCCACCAAAAATATCGCAAATGTGTCAAAAGAAAATTTCACTATGATGTGTCAAATATTTGATGCTTAGTAAACTTTGAGTAGTATATGTGTCCCAAATTGAGAAACCCCATCCGATGGCCCAATGTAAATCGAAACCGATCGATAGTCACTTCAGCAAGAAACTATTGCTAGATAGAGTTACTCCCCTTACATAATAAACTTTCGTCTGCTTTTACAAACCAATCCAATGAGAAAACAAATTGCAGGGCCGATTAATTAAAGGGACACACTGGATTTTGTCCGCTGGCGTAATAAGTACGTTACGGGACGTTTAATGGTCGTATAGACACTAAACATCCCGTAACTTATAATAGTTGCACTTAGCTACATAATATACGCTTGAAGAACAAATCTAAAACAAACCTGCGCAGATCTTTCAGCACTACATCAATCGACTCTTGATCTCCTAAGCCAGTTACAACTACTGAATATCCTTGGTTTACAAACTCTGCAGCCGTGGCTAATCCTATGCCAGAGGTGGATCCCGTAATTACTGCGACTTTGCCCTCCATGGATTAGGAGCTGGAAGGTATGAATATAAAAACGCAATGAATGGCTTAATTAATTACTTGAAATAAAGGATTAAACGTAGTTTATCTATAGATACCAAGCGCGAGGTCAGACTCGCGCTCCGAAAAAACAAAAACTCTTGTAACGTGGGACAGGCATATCGTCTTTGAGTTCATCAAGACACCGTCGGCAATGCTGTCGGCAATGCGATGGTTGATATCAAGTTCTCAAGAGACAATGAACTATCTAGAAAATTGTTCGAAATGGATTTATGAGGTTATTGCATGATATATCACATATTTTTGTATAATGCTGTTAAAATTTCCCATAACTCATATCATCTTGAAGCCATTAATTTTGTTGAAATGAATGATGCATAACACTCCGAACAATTCCCATTAGAAGGAGTAATCCCAAACAATTCACCATCAAAATGAGCTTTGAGAAATTTGCCCTTCCTCACTCCGCACTCGCGGATCTTGACACTTGGTAACAGTGGCGGCGCCATGGGGGGTGGGGGGGGGGGGGTGGGGGTGGGGGGAGGGTTATACTTACCTCTCCACTTTTTTCGCTAAGCGTAGTAAAAAAATACTATCATTTAATTTTTGTATTGAACGTTGCGGTGTAATGGTGGGAATGCTTAATTCCATATTCCCATGTGCACTAAATCAGAGAAGTTTTTAAATTATGTTTGTGTGTGCCCCCCCCCCCCCCCCCCTACAAACAACAAACAAGAGTCCAGGTCCCAAATTGCAACAAGGCATGCCGCGTTCAAACGGTCTGAGACATACCGCTTAAGAGTATTCGAGGAGTACCAGAATCGAGAGCGTGCAACGCATCCGTTTGGAATCCAGCTTACTTTCATTTTCGATTTGAGTGTCGTTTGGTGCTTTGTGCTCGCACTTTACAACAGCGTTCTTCCGTTAAAATGTCACCATGTACGACGTTTACTATAACTGAAAGACCTAACCAGTAAGTTTCAAAAGGATAAAACTGTTTAATTTAATTGTCTGAGAATGCTCCAGAGAACACCATTTACAACGTTAGTTTTAAAAAATTTTTAAAACTTACGCGCGGCGGGCAATACCCAACTGTACCCCCTCACTTCTGTAACTCTGGCACCGCCACTGCTCGGTAAATGCAACTGGTTGTAGTAATGAAGACAGGTCCACTGACGTAATTTTTAGAAGACAGTTTCAGAGTGAATACTATGGACGGGGCAGACATTCTGACGTTACTGGTCCGGGCATCGGGAAATGGCCGATGACAGAGACAGCACTGCAGCGTTCATTGGCTTCAATCAATAAATCGAAATAATGTTTTGATTGAAGCAGGTGTACGCTGCAGTTGCGTCTCACTGGACTACAGTCATTCCGCACCAGTTATAGTTGTCCCCTGAGTCCCAATGTGTTCTATGTGCCTACTGGCACATAGAACACATTTGAACTCAGGGTACGTAGTGTCTGCCTAGTCGGCCCATAGGATTTTAACACTGTAACCGAACAGTTGAAAACACATCCTTTTGAAATGTAGATTTTTATATATAATCAAATGCGTTACAAGAAGAATTAATTATTATATTACGATAAGTGTAACTGCTACTGTTCAGCCACGATTCATTGATTATTTAAACGGAACATCATAACAGTCTAGAATAAAACTAAACAACCAAATACGTGAAGAATACTACTACAAAAGAAGAAATGGGAATAAATAAACAACTAAACCAGCAGACAAGTTTTCACGAATCCAAGAAAGAGGGGGGGGGGGGGGAGTGGTGGGGGGGGGGGGGTAAAGTGGGAGCACTTAATTTATGATCCACTATTATGGTTACATTATTTATTTATTTATTGGTGTTTAAGGTCACATACTTAATGGCTAATCGTGACCGTGACAGTGTTACGGGTGGTGGAAGCCGGAGTACCCGGAGAGAACCACCGAGCATCGACGAGCAACTGTCAGCTCAGCTGTGGCTCAGTGGGGAGAGATGCAGGCTGCAATAGGGGTCCTCGGTTCGAATCCCATCTGCGGCATCGGCATTGTGTCCTTGCGCAAGACATTTCATCCCAATTGCCCACGTGAGGGCACGGTGACGCTGTGTACTAAGGCGCACTGCGCGTCGATTGTGCACTTGTCTTCAACCAATGCCAACCCTGCTCGTGTGGAGTTAGCATGTTGGGGAGTCTGATTCTCCAGGTACTCCGACTGACTCCACCCGAAAAACTATCCGACACGAGGTGACCGTGGCTGTCGAAAGTGTCGTTAAACCTCAATATATAAATAAATTAATATGGCAGCTAATAGCAAAATCATTTTATAGGTTAGCAAAATACAGAAATCATCTCCACACCGGCTCCTCTTGCACAAAAGGCCCTTCATAGAAGACAGGCAGCACGGTTGCAAACTAACAGTAGAACACACGACTGTTGTGTTCCTGTTCTCGGGCCACCAGTCAAATTCTGTAAGGTGTTAGAGCCTCTTATAGCCTGGAACCAGTCTGGTCTTGAAATTGTCCGTAGCCAATGTTGAGATTAAATCGGTTGGAATATTTCAGTCGGTAGAAAAATCGAAACTACGGTTAAATACCATAAACATTCATTGGTCTATGAAGCAGTACAAGAAAGGTTTCTCAACATAGACCATATTTGACCGGATCTTTAATGCCATTACAATACTATTAGGTGTGTTTGTAAACTAAATAGTTATGAATGGTGGTTTGACAAACAACCCATAACAGCGTCAGATTTCTTATGGAATTAGGCTGGTGGTCTGCTAGCTTGATGTGGAAGATCCATGAGTTCAGTTAACAAGTATACAGAAAGTGCAATTGAACCCCAATAAATAAATATGTCTAGCTTATACCTGTAGTAGGCCAGTCAAGTATATTACTATTCTGTCAGCAGATTTAACCCTTTCAATTCGGTGAGCATAAATGTTTGCGTGGGGAAAAGAAATTGGTAGTGGACGAGCAAACGATATAAAAAGCAAAAAATTGGAAGCCAGGCTCGGTAATAATTTAATCCAACAGCTCGACAGAGCTGTTGTATTAAATTATTACTGAACCTTATAACAAGCCGGGATGGTTTCACCCATTTCCCCGTGGGCAGTATTGTCTGAAATGATACCTTCCTGAACGCAGGTGTTGAAAGGGTTAATAACATGATGTACAGACTTCGCCGCCTGAGTGCTAGAATGTCCTATGTCCCTTAGGGGACATAGGACATTCTAGCACTCAGGCGACGCAGTGATGAAAATATAATCTTGTATGATAATCTTCACACACCAGATATACGTGCATTCAGAGTTCAAATGAGGAACACCAGGAGGTTGAAATTAATGAGTGTGAACAAAATGCTGCCCCCAATATCAAGGCACCAACCTCGCTATGCCTATGTTACTAGTGGTCACTGCAACACTACGACTCATTCCAGACCTACTCGTTCTCGCGCACCAAAATTACAGAAGAAGGATGTATCTAATAATTTCTCCGCCATGCTTCAGACCTACCAGGGCTCTAAACCCAGATCGGTCAGGGGTGTGACGTAATAAGTATTAGATATGTCCTACTTCTGAGAGGGATAAAAAGTGTACCACAGTTACAAATAATGCATGTCATAGGTGCGCGAGCCCAATTGCGCCTCTTGGAATAAAACACTCTTAATTTTTTACGCCAAGCAAGCTGTTGTTATCTTACAAAAGTACAAAAACAATATAAAAAGTAATTTAATTCGAAGTGAGTTTTATTCCTCTTATAAATCAAATAAATGGCAAGTAAAGAATACATAAATTTATAATATACACATCACCCCTCTATATCATCAGAATGCTTTGTTCATATTTCCGCATGTTGAGTGGGAACAGTTGGTCACAGGTTTGCTTTCAATGGAGAGGCTTTTTAATTTCAGTTTGTGACCTGGTACACTTCGGCCGCGGTGGGCTGGTCACTTTCCACGGATGTGTGATATTTCTACGGATGAAATTTATATTAGATTCCAAACACCAATTATAGGAATAATCATCACAAATTACAACTCGGTGCTTCATTAATTAAAATTGTGCTGCTGATGATTTTTATTACTCGGTAAACGAATGCGTGGACATCACTGCCCACTGTAACGAAATGATGATGGATCTTCGATCGTAGGCTAGGACAAGTGTTGTGCAGCTGATAGAACCACGAAGTTCCACCAGCCCGTGGTGTTTAGAGTTTTTGCAGACGAACCTGAAACACAGGTTCCAGATAATGTTCAGTTTTCCGTAACCTCACGAATCTTGTCATGTATCAGAAATGATTTAAAGTAATGAACAGTTCAGGCGATTATCTGTAATTTTAATAAAGAACTTATCGACTGACCGTCGTCATCTCCTGGCAATAATTTACAGCAAAAATCAAAACGACAAAGTTCATACCTTAGTATATTGAGGCGGCATCCATCTCAAGTACTTCGACAATGTATAACGTGCGCGTGATGGGCCAGGAGACAACATGGCTCGATCACCCAGAAAACGGTGCTTATATTCACCAATTTTCTGATGCAATACCTAATCACGCGACTACCAGTCAGCGGAACTTTAGGGAAAGTCCCCTGACGTGGCGGTCGCCATTTTGTGGACTCTTATACTGCTATGCCGATTGCCAGCAGTCAGTCTACATGCAGTCCATGGAACTTTTACACGCAAATAGTATTCCGTCGGGTACCAGTTAACCGGCGGAATGGCCTAGTGGATTGCATAATTTGCAACTAAGCATCACCTGATATCTGGTGATGTTCCACCAGGTGCATGTTATGATTTGGTGACAGCTCGAACAATAACATCTCAGGAGCTACTGCAGAATGTTATTGTACTATCTATCAACAAATCCTAACAATTTTTCTGTTTCTTGACAATATTGGCCTGCAAAGTTATGCCTAATATTGTCAACAGAACATCTGGCGTTCACTCCTATGTGGGTAATAAAGTATGCCTTACTCTGATTGCCAGTTACTACAATTCCCATGTACAGTACGTGGAGAGTGGATTGTAACTAAATCACCCGCGGAGTGGAGTTATCACCCAAGCTATAACTTTCAAATTTTGTACATATCGACAAAAAACACAAGCAATGTTTCAGCCAATGGACCTCCGGGTTTAACCTTTAACTTTGCTTGTGCTGGTTATGCTTTGCAACAAATTTGCAATTATTGCTTGGGTGGAATCTGCACTCCGTGGGTGATTTAGTGATAATACACTCTCCGCGTACTGTAAGTTAGCTTCAAATCAATCAGTTAATAAAATCTGAATCAAATTTACCAAATAGAAGTTGTCAATGAAAACTATCATGACCCTACAACAATTTTAATAGGAGCCTAGAAGAGCTATAGCTCTTCTGTCGAGCTTTATTAACCCCTTTGTGCAAATTTCGCAACACTCCCGCGTGGACGGTACTGTGCTACTCTCAGGAACGGGGCAGTACGGGTGCACGAGGGAAAAGGACAAAGTGTTGCTACCATTCATTCTAGTTGCTTCTTTTCACAGGCAGACACTTAAGTGGTAGAGTGCTTGGGCTTTGTTCTGCACTGCAGGTACAGCACCTTGAAGGCTTCGTACTCTCTGGGTGTGCTTCATATTATATTTGAAGACAAATTATTTCAACTGTATGGATTTGCCTTGTTGCCTTTTGACACTCTCCCATAAATTGCAACATGGCAAAGACTGGTGAATAAATTTTGATGACGAGAAATAATTTAGCACACTACCAGTTAAGACACGAAAATTTGGACAAGGTATCGAAAGTATTACTCGTCCAAGGCCGCGACCATGCCTACACAAGACTTGTGTACCATATGAAGAATTCACAATTCAAATGTGGTTTGACAAAGCATTATTTTTGGATTTTGTTTAGCAATCCAAAGGAAGGAAAGCAACTGAACTGAACAAAATATTATATTAATACCAAGTTCATCAATAACATCGCAATGGTTGACAAGTTTCATGCGCTCGATTCCAAAGCATGTTGGCACGATACAAGTGTGTAACAACACTGTTCTAAAATGTGCTAATGCACTTTGCGAACACCCAGTTGGGGCATGGTAGCTTCTCCTACCTATTGTTCCCCCTGACGTTCCGAAGGGGAACTGTAGAAATGAGCTCCATCCATGTGTCCGCCTATCGTCAGGGCCGTTCGTCTGCATATTCAGTACTTTCCTGGTGTAATCAACTCATCCTACAGTTTCAAATATAGACACTGATACACACGCACTAAAGATGTGCAACATGTGTATAGAAAAATGAAATTTTTCACAGACCTTTTGTCGTTTATTGACATAAAACATGCGTGCTGTGTGTCTTCATGATGAATCAATTTCTTCTCCAGTTTCTATTGTAGAGAATTGAAAATTTAGGGTATTGTTGCACACATACATTGAAGATATGCAGATGGCATGGGGGTGCGGTAGCGTCGCGGTAACCGGTTCTCGTCTGATCACCGAAGTCAAGCAACGTCGAGCGCGGTTAGTAATTGGACGGGCCACCATTTCAGCGACTGATTCGTTCCCCCGCATTGTGTCCTTTGGCAAAGCACTCAACCTCGATTTCCTATATGGGGACACGATGACGCTGTGTACTAAGGCGCACTGCACGTCGATGGTGCGCATGTCTTCAACCAATCTAACCCTGCCTGTGCTGCAATGCAGAGTTCAGAGTTACGATGTTGGAGTGCCGACAGCTGCTCGTCGTTGCTCGGTGGTTCTCCGCGGGTACTTCACCTTCTTCCGCCCGTAAAACTCTCACCGACATGATGTAACCCTGGCTGTTAATGTGTCGTTAAACCCCAATAAATAAATAAATAAATAATGCAGATGGCATAAAAATCATTTTTGACTGATTTATTGCCCTCAATAGATTGTCATGAAATCGGACATGTCTCCAGGGTGGATGACCCTGGTGGATGGCTCTTGTGGATGCCATAGTCACGTTACGCTTGAGAGACCCGGTTGTGACGTCATTTCCTCAAACATCCCCAAATCACCCGCGTCTTTAGTCCCCAAATACCGAGATGACGATAAGAGTCGTACGAGGTGTCAACTCGTTCGAGAAGTTGCACGATTGCTTATCCGTACAATAAGATTCGAATCGTTCCAGCAACCCTCTCCAGTTACTGCACGATAGCTCATTTTGCTCAACAAGATTCGAGTCATCCAAGCAATGTCTGTTGCATTTTCTGCTCGATTGACTCCTGGACTTATTTGTGGGAACCACTCAGCCCCTTGTATTAGTGATGGTGTGAGCGTGGACAGGCCTTAGATGAATGGCGTGATCTGATTGGTCGAGTAGGAGGTCGAGACCACAAACAGCCCGAAGTTGCTTTGACCAGACAGACTGTAAAGTGAGAGTATCAGGAATAGAGACTAACCAGACTAAAGATCCATAAACAGTATTTGCTAAGGCATGACCGCAAAGATGCCACAACGATAGACTTTGTACCAAAAAATATAGCAGTTAACCCATTACATAGCAGGCTTGGTAAAAACATTCAAAATATTAAAGGATCCCGAGACGCTCATCTGAGTGGTAAGATCAACAGATGTCCCCTAATAAATCCAAAATGCCCAAAGGAACAAGAAACCCAAATGTGACAAATCCAAGTAATCAAAAGAAAATGTGGAATAACAGAGTAATGCATACATACCAACCTGCAGTCATGACAAGATGGAAATAATTATACAATCAATTTTTCAAATCGAATCTCTCGAATGAATTATTTCACGTAACTTGTCCAGTCAAGCGATTACTCTGTTTATTACTTTTCATTATTAACGATAATTATATTATTTAACCCTTTACCTAACGTAACGGCCCAAACCGGCCAGCGCTATTCTCAAAAATCGCTAATTAATTTTCATTATTTTTTCATTTTTTGTCTCTAAAACATAGGTTATGACCCCTCATTGGAACGAGCTCATCGAGCTCCTTCCAATGAGGGGTCATAACCTATGTTTTTGAGACAAAAATGAAAATAATAGCTATTCAAGAATTTCTTTTACAAGTGTCGTCTGCTTCTCATATTAGGTAAAGGTTTAAAAAAAACTATAAGTCCCCATTACATCCACGACAAAGCGTCTTCGTTTGCGCGCACGGATACATGACCTAATTGTTGGTTGCATAATTCACTTGTTAAGTTATCGTTTATAATCAAACCGGGAAATCCAGTAAATTACACTTTATTTCACGCTACAACTTCAATTAGATCTATGCGTAACGGCCAATCGGATGCGTCCCCACATTGTTACACGAAGAAAGGATTTCACGCGTAGTGTATCTAGCACATTTCTCACATATGCACATCAATCGTGATATAATATAACAAAATAGTTTAAAGGTTCGATTGTAAAGTAACCCTGAAAAACTGTTGCGCTATAGAATTAACTATATAATAGATCTGCCCACATCAAAAGTGGTTTCGCCCATTTGTGCTACCTTCAATTTTGTTGACAATGTTATTTTGTGTCACGCCACGCAATATTATATTCCATCGGGAAATTTACGAATTATTTATTTTTTTAGGTTTAACGACACATTCGGCGGCAAGGGTACCCGGAAAGAACCACAAAGCAGCGGCGAGTAACTGTCGGACTCCCCAACTCCACACAAGCAGGGTTAGCATTGCCTAGAGACAAGTGCAACCTAGACGTGTAATATGCCTCAGTACACAGCGCCACCGTGCCCCAACGTGGGCAATCGGGATTAAGCGCCTTTCCCAAGTTCAGAGCGTAGTAACCACTGATGTGTGGGGTTTCAAAACCCAACCATGTGACCCCAGCATAAAACTCATTCACAGCTTCTCCAGTCAGAGCATTCTAAATGAAGGAATACGTTTCGAGATCGTACATGATTAATTCAATTCCAAGTGAGTACTTTTGTACAGTACAGTTAGTGGGCCTATAACGGGTGCGTGCCAATAACGAGTCAAACCATGTTTCCGTTGTGATATGTTGGTAACTAACAGATGTATCCCAGAACTAAAAGGCATGAAATTTGTTGCAATATATCATGAAATATATCACACAGTTTGTTTGGAATTATGTGCCTGGAATTTAATTTTATACGTGTTTACAAAGTCGTCCCAAAACGAAACGAAATTAGGCGAGTCAATGCGGCACATTTTTTTACGCGAAGTTTTAAGGAGGTTATGGATGATTTCTACAAAAGGAAAGTACTTTATCTTAACAATCTACCATTACACTTGCAATGCACGAAAATACAAAAAGTGACCCGTATTGGCACACTAACTGTATACACGCACAGCATGTTACAAAATAATAAGTTTACGTACTTCCTGCTTTCCTGATGTTCTGTGGTGTAAATGCGTGGATTGGGAGATGGGGCGTGAAATTCACACTAACACAACAAACAAGGTCAAACCGACTGTGTGCATTTTGTTCGCTGTCAACAAAGTGTATTATGTTTTTAAGTGGGTCGTCCTCGATCAAGTCAGATAAGGAAACACCGCTATATTTTTCGTCAATGAACTTTGCAAGGAGTTGCGCTATGTCCATTACGGTGCGGGAGAAACCGTCCACAAAATTATTTTGTTAATTTGTTTTCTGAGGATGAATGTCCCATTTAGAAAAAATTATCATAAAAACGCATTTTCTGTATTTTTTTAGATTATGGGAGGGCAATTGCTACACAAATGCGAAGAGCGTGGCACCTTTTAGTTTTCAGACAACAAATCCCAAGGCAATAGTTGTCAATGCGGTTTCGGATATAGGCCATTGTCCAAAAGTACTCTCAGACTCTCCCGCATCCCAATACCACTGCTAACATCTGCTACTTCCATAGCTGGCCAGTATTTGCTTTACTATCACCTCATAGTGTTTCTATCTGTTGGTAATTCTCTTGGCACTCAGCCTCTCGATTTAACACTGCAATCACTGGTTGCAACCTCTGCTAGCTGAGGTCAGTACTATCTGTCAATTCTGTCGGCTCTCACCTCTGATACAACTACATCCAGTGGCGACTGAAACGGGGAGGTGGGGGTGATGACCATGCCCCTTCCCTCATTTTTCGAGATCGTAAATTCCTTCCCCCCAAAATTTGATGAATAAAACATACAAATCGGAAGTTTTTTCATCACGGTCACTTCATTTTAGTACCGCGGTTATCGATTGCGTCAACTGTAAGTTTCCACTAATGGCTGTCATACCAGCCACTTCTGCAACTGACTTTTTGCTTCCTTTACCCCAGCTTTTAACCCCCTCAGTCCTATGGTAAACTCCCACTAACTACTGCACCACAGCTGCGAACACCGTCGATCCCTTCTACGGCGAATCTTATCAATAATATTAACAATAGACTACAGACTGACTGCTCAGGCAAATCGACCCCTATTGATATCGGCATGACCATGTCTCCTACAACCCATCCCAAAAGGAACCTCTGTATAAGATCTGACTATGCCTTTAATACCCTTGTTCATCAAATAGGCTTTTGAGGTAATGCTTCAATGGTGTATCCACGTGAAGTAATTTATCCAGACCTCATCATCTTATACAAAATATGGGAACGCCGAAAGACAATCGGTTCTGCAATGTTAGAAGTGGAGGTCCAGAGAACATGGTCTTTCCATTATCAGATGAGGGCATGATGTCTGTAAGGAAATGCCTCGATCATTAAGGCATCCCTCGCTTAAGTCTAACATGATAAAAAAGAGCACCACAGATCTTAGATAAGGTTACGATAGGTGGTGTTGGCTAGCTGAGGTTTATGTTCCATCCTATTAGAACTTGCAGCCTTATCTAGACAAACCCCATATCAATTAACCACCATCTCTGAGTTACAGATACCAAAGATAAACGGTGGTTGTTTGGGGTGACCACAAAGAGCCTTTATGATGGACAGAGAAAACAGTGATCACAAAATTGGTAGGAAGTGCAAAATCAGTCTGTACAAATGCAAATGGAACCGAATAAAGTGATATAGAGGCATATCTGCACGGACTAAATCACAGCATGGTAGGCGATAACAAAGTTACATGGGTAGTCAGTCCGCTGTGTGGTTAGGGGATACAGTAACGTTTGAGGCGTAGGTTGGGGTGGAGAGGGGGTGGTGGTGGTTGCACAATAGTTTAATGACATTCTCGTGCTCGTGGCGGGTTAGTAAATTGGGGAGTCCGACAGTTAACAACCTTGATCGGTGGTTTTCTACGGCTTCCTCCACTCATAACAAAGTGTCGTTATCCTCCCCCCCCCCCCCCGAAAAAAAAGAAAAGAAAAATAACGACTTTAACATATGGGAAAATGTATTGCAGATATATTTAATTGTATTTATTGATCATTTGAAAGAACAATGTACATAACTCTCAAAAAATGGTACGGTTTTTTACGAAGAAATAAGCTCCGAAACTCTTGTTTGTTCACAAATGGTCCACACAAATGTTCGAAAAAAATGTCTGAACAGCTTCTGGAGAACAGCATTAATGATAACTTGACAAAATCACAGTTTTTATTGGGCAAAAATACTCTGGGAGTAGTTTTCAGGTTCGGATTTTCCCCCAATCCTCATTTACTTTGTAGCATTACCCAAATAGACCCAACAATCCCTCCAAATCACTTTCCCCCGCTCCGCTCCAAAAAATATAAAAAAAAATAAATAAACCTGGCGACGCCACTACCTAAGGCTTATAATAGTAGCACATTATGCTACAAGGTGCGGTCCTTTGTATAAGAGTCAATCTAATTACCAAGAATCCTCGGTTCCTACCCACCTATCTCGGGTAGGATTCCCAATTTCCCACAGAATCCTCCTTTTTCCAATACTAGGCGCGTTCCTTTTTATAAGAGTAACTTTATTGTTCGAATTTGCCCCAAAGCCTCGTTTCTTTGTCTATCCCGATCTTCTCTTCAGCTTATTCTTCTATTGCCTGACCTGTTTTGTTTATTACTGACCCCATATTCTGACTATCCTAGCAGAGTATCTAGTCTCAGTCGTCTCGGTTTCCGGCCCCTGCCCTCCAAGTCTTATAACAACATTATTCACATAATGGTACAGTGCAGTCGCCGTGGACCGGTCGTAATCCACGCGTGGGCAGTGATGTCCGCGCATGCATTTAACAGGTAATAAAAATCACCAACAGCAACATTTTAATTAATGAGGTTAAATTTTTGATGATTATTTCTAGATTTAGTGTTTGTAATCTAATATTATTGTGTCGTGGAAATACTGCCCACACAGTGGAAAGTAATCAGACTACGGCGGCCGTACCGTAGGAGCTCGGTGGCTCAGTGGTTGGAGCATTGGACTTTAACCCTTTACCTAACATGAAAAGCAGACGTCACTTGCAAACAAAATCTCTAGAATAACTATTTTTTTCATTTTTTGTCTAAAAAAACATAGGTTATGACCCCTCATTGGAACGAGCTCGACGATCAGTATGAAAAGCAGACGACAATTGCAAAAAAATTCTTGAAAGACGTATGTTTTTCACTTTTTGTCTCAAAAACATAGGTTATGATTCCTCATTGGAACGAGCTCGTCGAGCTCGTTCCAATGAGGGGTCATAACCTATGTTTTTGGGACAAAAATGAAAAAGTAATGAAAATTATTTGGCGATTTTTGAGAATAGCGCTGGCCAGGTTTTGGCCGTTACGTTAGGTAAAGGGTTAAGAAAGTTTCACATACCAAATATTGACCATTGATATTTGTTCAGGTTATCGCGCTGACGAGCTGAAAACAGGCAAAGATTAACGAATTAAGGGTCATAACTCCGCTCAGTATGGCCGAATCGTACCAGCTTTCGAACTCTTTCAAGACATTGATAAGAAAGTCTCACACACCAAATAGTGACCAAATCCATTGATATTTGTTCAATTTGTCTCGCCAACGAGCTGAAAACAGGCAAACATTAACAATTTGAGAGCCATAACACCGCTCAATATGGCCGAATCGTACCAGCTTTCGAACTCATTCAGGACATTGTTAAGAAAGTCTCACATCCCAACTATTGACCAAATCAATTGATATTTGTTCAAGTTTTCGCATTAATGAGCTGAAAAGGCAAAAACGTAACTATTTGAGGGCCATAACTCCGCCCAGTAAGGCTGAACCGAACCTGTTCTCGAACTTATTCAAGACATTGTCAATAAAGTCTCTCATAGCAAATATTGATCAAATCCATTGATATTTGTTCAAGTTATCGCGCTAACGTGCTGACACGCATGCCCGACCATCCGCGCACCGACTTCACGAAACAATAAGTCAAGTTTTTTTTAAAAGAAACTCGACCAAAAAGGCTAATTTGATGACAGACACAAGCTCTGTAGCAGGCTGTTCTGAAACTTCACATCCCATTTTCCTATCATTTGAAATTGTGCTAAGCGTCTTAACTGGTTGAGGTCTAGATTATTTTTGATAGTCAGAATTTGTTATTTGTGCCTGCAGGAACTCTCTAGTAATTTGTAATAGAACAAATTATATAAACGAAATATTATTTGAGTTTGACTGAATAGGACACTTGAGCAAGGAAAACGTTGGCTTTTGCTCTGGGACCCCCATTTTATTTAAAGCTCTGATTGTGGCTTCTATCACTCAACCAATTAACATTATTAAAATTTCGATGAACGATGTGAAAAATGCAATCTCATTATCTACCTGAACATATATTCAACCCAGTAACGTCACTCACCAAATATCATTTAATTTCTTTAATCGCAACTGAAGATATCTTCCAAAACCCTGCAATTTTGGTAAATTCAAAGTCGACAAGGCCTACAACTCTGGAAAAAAATCGAATTGAAACTTCCTTTCTATATGCACATGTACACATCATATTCATACTGCACACCAAGTTTTGTAAATATCCAATGAAAAATGTAGGAGGACTTTAGCGGACAAGCATTTGTGACGGAAAGTTTGCTATTACCAAGGGTCGTAAGCACGCAAAATTCATCGCATCGGAAATTCCTGGCCACATGCACATCTACACTTGATACTGATACTTCAGACGAAGTGTCGTAAAAATCCAATAAAAAATGTAGGAGGAGTTAAGCAGACAAGCCTTTGTGATGGAAATCTTGCCATTTCTAAGGGCCGTAACCACGCAAAATTCGTCGTATCGAAAATTTCTGACCACATGCACATCTACAGTTAATATTGATACTTCACACCAAGTTTCGTAAAAATTCACAGAAAACTGTAGGAGGTACGCCTATAAAGTTTGTAACAGACGGACGGACGGAGGAACACCATTTCAATAACCTCCTCCTGACTTCATCGGCGGGGGATAATAAAATCGTACAAGTAAAATTTATCGAACACTTTATTAGTTGACAACAAGCTGTATGTCATACGGAATTGACGTAGTGTAACTTGGTGTCTTCACAAGACACTCTGAAAATCTTAGATCACTCGTTCCTGCCCGAGCAAGCCACGGCCATGCATTTAAATCACATTTGGATGACCACTGATCGCTGACCCAGCATCGAACTACTAACTCATTCGTTCGAATACCACTACAATCTACGTCAGTAGGTGATAATTGAGAGTTTAACAACCACTTTGTACATGTACGTGTACAAACTACGTTTACCAACGTGGGCTTCAGTGTTAAATCGCACGCTTGTTCACAAAAATGTACAATGGTTTTTGAATCCCCTGTTTTTTTGTGACTCCTAGATCGCACTTTTAACGTTCAAATACTCGTGGTGAACGTTGAATGTCACGCGTTTTTTAAAAAAGGTGAAATTGTGGATTTACACTTTTTTTTTCACTTTAAAAATTTTTTGTCAACGTTCCCATCGCAGATCAGACCATCGATCCATCGTTGGTGAACGCGAGCAAAATTCTGGGCTAGCATCAAAACAAAAGTTTGTGGATTCTGGACCAGTGGTCCAGAATGCTCAATTGTTTTGAGGCGGTGGGTTTTTCCCATTTATGAGGTCATTAGGGGAATTCCCATAGTGGGATTTTCCAAACTCAGCTAATCAACCAATCAGATTGCTTGATTCTCCGCTAATTGACCAATCAGATTGCTCGATTCTCATAAACTTGATCATACAGAGTTATCTCCCCTCGTCGTGGGGTGGGGGAATACCCGGATTTTTTTCAAAAAAACTTAACAGACAACTGTTGAACGCTTCCATTTCTGACGTGAGCGGGGGGAATACCCGAGGAAATAAATAAAAAAAGTGATCGATATATATAGGAGATAAAAAAACATAAACATAAAAATAATTATACATTTAATTATGAAAATAATAAAATAACTCGCATTAGCATACTTAAAGGAACATTAACAATTAAAAACGAAAGATGTTTTTACAGATGGATTCTAGACACCGAGATCGAATTTTAGAAGAGTTTGAGCGTGCTAAGAAGGGCATTCAGTCGGCTGATAGAAGCAGACGTCTTGGTGAGATGGAACTCAAACGCGAAGCCACAAAATTATTTAAACCCGTGACGGAGGGTCAAGAGCGAAGCAGGAAGGAGATAGTCGAAGAAATGAGACCCATAAAGGAGAGTTCTTTGAGAATGGGTTCGTTGCCTCTTAGTTTTGGAAATCGGTATTCCGTTCAATCTACACCGGATTACGTTCCCACGGGAATTCAAACAGAGAGCGAGTCTGATGATACAGCTTCAACTATCACCACTAGTAGCGTCGCATCGTCTGATGATGATGGCGGTAAGAGAGATCTGTTGTATGGATTTTATAAGGATTCGGAGGGAAGAATTTTTGTAGGAGACACAGAAGTAGATATTGGCGATGATGAATTGATCGTGGGTTCGAACAGATACGAATTGACTGATGGACTGCGCAGATTGCTCCTTTACGACAAGCCTAGCGATTACACGGATCAGGATTTCGACAATTACGGCGACATGCTTGTCCAGACCCACGCCATGAAGAGAAATAACGATGCCAGAGAGACGAGACCCAAAGCCAACAGAGGTTACAAGTGGACGAAAGTGGTGAAACCCATATGGGATATGAACAAGAAATTCATCGAATCGGTGACTGGCAAAGGGGTGAAAACCACTTTTCTTCCGAGCGATTCTGACGCTCTGTCTCAGAGATTGAGTTTGTTGATGGCGAGCAGACGGGCTGGTAACAAGGATTAGATAATCAGATAGTTTCTATATCTGACGAATTGTTAAGACAGAAGGTTTTGAATAAAAACCATTATAAAAGGCTGATGAACGAATTGAAGGATTGATGTATATATTAAGTAGAGAGAAACAAACAAACAAACAAAAATAAAACAGTAAATTTTTACACTAGAATAATAAAAGTATTTAAAAACAAACAACAAAACGATTTACCAGTGAAAAAAACAAAAATATATTATAAAAATAAAATATGTTGGTGATAAAGAACAGGGGATAATTCAGAACTTACGTTCAAGGCGGTTCTGGCATCGTCGATTCTATAATGCGAGCGTTCACGAGCGATGCGGGTAGAAAACTCGCATCGACCGCGTTTGAGGTCGGTAAGAAGACGACTTTGGATGCTGGTAAGAAAGCCGCTTCCAAAGCCAGTGGTAGGATAGCTTCTGTGGCTGGCAAGAGGGCAGCCGACGCGTTGATCGACAAGTTGATCAGTCCACCGGCGAAGCGAGCTGCGTTAGAGCGAACGCCGAAAAGTTGGAAAGATTTTAAGGATGCTGTGGTACCCATACAAGATTTAGCCAAAATGACGAGTGGATCTGGATTGAAGAGAACTCGCGACGGTGTGATATAAATAAATAATAACATTAAAAACTGAGTTTCAAAAACATAAAAAATTTGCGTTTGAAAAGAATCTAAAATAACAAAAAAAAAAAATAAATAAAACAAAGATGAACATTAAAGATATGTCTTGGAACGACGCCGCGACCAAGAGGTCGAATAACGAGTTCTTTCCCAAAAGCATAAGAGGTTTGATAGTGGGAAAATCAATTTGTGGAAAGACCAATCTGTTGATGAATCTGTTGTCCCGACCTGACTGGTTGGATTTCTACAGATTGTGTTTGGCAAGAGCTTGTTTCAACCCGAATACAGATTGCTTCGAGAGTGCATGGATCGTAGATTGCCCAAGACGTCATAGCCAGAATCTTTGACAGTAGGGAGGAATTCGACAAGAGTGAAGCTCCACTTTCGACCATTTTGGACGGTGAGGAGGTGGAGCTGATGAAGATAAATGCAACTTCGAACGTCGAGTGTCGATTTTATGAGAACGCTAGCGACGTTCCGGATCATAGAGAACTGAAATCGGAAGATAAGAATCTCATGATTTTCGACGATCTGCTTTTGGAGAGACAGAACCGATGCGAATCGTATTACGTTAGGGGTCGACACAGCAACGTGGACTGTTTCTACCTGTCACAGAATTATTTTCGATTGCCCAGGCAAGTAGTATAGCTCGCACGTTTGAGGTAAAGGTTGGGGGACCCCGGAAGTGACGTCATGTCACGTGACATAGTGGCGCCATGTTGTGTTGTTATGGTAACCCGCGTGAGCGGCCATGTTGTGACGTCATCTCCATAGTGATACGTGGTGTGAGTGCGCATGCGCAGCGCCTGTTGTTAGGGTGATACGTGTTTCCGTCGGCCGTTTTGTATACTGGAGGCCGCCATCTTGGTTTCTATGGTAGCACGTGGTTGCTATGTTACCCAATTTTTCTGCTATGGGACGGGGTATGATCGGAAGGTATGTTCGATTGTAGAAGAGTAAATCTAATTACCACAAACAACCCGACAATCCCTCCAAATCACCAAAATCCAGCCGAAATCACCGAAATTGACTTTATTTTCCCATTTTATCGGTTTAGCACGTAGTGCTATAGTACCGAGAGGGTATCGGGGGTGCATTCGACTGAAGTGGAGTTATTTTCTGGTTCGGATTTTCCAAGAATCCTCATTTAATTACCCAAATAAACCCGTCAAGTTGTATTATTTCGAATTCTTTAAGAATCCCTTTTTTGGATCCCATGACGTTTTATTTCCCTATTAAGAGTAGCCCGTAGTGCTATAGGACAAATTTACCCAGAATCCATTATTAAAATTATAAGTAGGACCCATATGTGTACATGAAGGCCATGTAGCTAAGTTCCACCATATACTCATATGAGGATCTACCCAACAGATGTGTCGTACGAGGTCTAATTTACTATCCCTCATTTTGATTTTTCTTTGTACTTCGATGGAAAGTTAAAAAATAACAACACTAAATATAAATTTAAATTTCTTTTATTCAACAACAAAAATACATCTTTTTATGGTATGTAGATTGTCAGATATTCATAAACAGTCTTTCTGCAGATTGGACATCTTCTGAGTGGTTTACAGCAGTCTTTGCACAGACACAAATGGTTACATGGTCGCGGAGCGACATTGGCTTCAGCTAATAAACACACACTACATTTTGTCCTCCGTGAATCTTCTTCTTCTTGAAATGATGTGTCCATTTCTTCTTCTTCTCTGATGGCCATTTCTTCTTCTTTTTCAACGTCCATGAATTCAGGTGGTAAATTATGAATGTAATAACAGTCTGGTGAATATTTTCTGTGTTCTTCTATAACATCATCTTCTGTTTCCCAGAAACGAACAATAATACCACAATGAAAACATTGAGTTCTGTCTCCTGTCCCCAAATAAAAGAATCCAGCTTTTGTCAGTTCATTCGGGGTTTTCACACTTTCACTTTGTAACATGAATTGAAATGTCTTGAGACGATTTTCCTCCAATGCATACTTGATGTGTTTTGGTGGTCTTTGTTCTGGTGTCTTTCTTATTTTATCTTCTCCACGTAATAACTGCTCCAGTACCGGTGGCGGAACATCACGAAAATACGTTTCGAATGAAACGCTCATTCTCTCTACAAAGTCTCTTGGATTTCTTGTTTCTTGGTTTCTTGATTGATAATCATTCAGTGCCATCCTGATCAAACATGGAATAGTAAACATTCTTCAATCCTTTTTATCTTCATTCTTCTTTGGTTTTCTTTCTCTTTTTGGTTTGGGTTCTCCTATTTCAAGACTTCTCTTCTTTGCAATATCCACTGCTTTGGTCACTTGTTCCCAATCTCTGGTGGTAAACTGGAACCCAACGTCGTTCTTGAACAGCTGAATCTGTAAATCGTTGTTAAGTTTGAATTCGGTCACATTAGTAGACATCCTTCTTCTTTGGCTGTCGAAACACAAATGAGCTGAACACCAAGTGCACCAGGTTTTATAGTTTTCCTTCAATGCAGCGACATCTAGTGGCTGGTTTCCTCTATGACGTCATTAACCAATACATCATTATCCATTAGATCAGTGGTAAACATGTTGGATATGGTTTCCATCGGTACACCGCGACAGCGATGTTTCAAGTAAAACAAACAGTATTGTCCACACACTGGTAATGGTCCTTGAAGGCGTTTTGTATTATACTTCCAATATCTGGAATTATTCTTCAGGAAATTCTCGAATGGTCTGTGTTGTGGTGGTAATCCATAGGAATCAAAGTATTCTGCGTTGTGGTGACTCACAAAGAGAGCCACCCAATGTTCTCCTTTTCTGTGGTCTGGATCCGTGTTGGCTATCAAAGCCACTGGTCTGTGATCTGGTAATCTTCTTGGTAATTTGTTTCTTGAAAATACACCCAAACATATTCTCTTCAAACAACTATCTGATCGAAGTGCATTCTCTAACTGCAACGTGTTCATGTTGAGTAATCGAAGATTACTTGTCTATTCTTATCCACTTCTATGATGTTCTGGAATTCTGCATAAACCAGTACGTTGATTGTGGTTGGTAATGGATTTTCGAAATGGACTTCTAGTCTCAAGTTTCCTCTCTTCACCAGATCGAAGTGTTGTCCATGTGATAGATCTGGAGTCAGGTCGAATACGAATAGGGTGTATCCATTTATGTACTCTTCTCGGCTGATGTGGTTTCCTTCATTCTCATACATTTGTCCAGTTCCTTGGAACAGAGTTGCATAACATCTCGCCACTTCTTGTTGTCCGAATCTAGGTTGTAATGGTTTGGCTGGAATCTGCTGCCCATCCACGTACAATGCCAAGTAATTGATTTTGTAGTTCTTGAAATTATATGGATTCTTTGAAAAGTTTCCATTGAAAGCATCGTTGTCTACACATCCCACTACGATGCGTTTAGGTAGTTGGCCTAAAAATAAGTTTTCTTGTGTAATGCTCAGATTTCCTTTCGGCACTGAAAACACCTTGGTTTCCACACGATCGATAGGATATTTTGCAGTTGCTTTTGTTAGTGCTTTCTCGTGAGCCATTCTCACGAATGATTGGAGTCTCTCTTTGCGTACAAACATGGATACATCTAGAATTTTGATCTTGTATGTAGCGGTATCGGCCATCAATGCGAAAGCATCTTTGGCTCTATTCATTTTAACATGAACATTAACTCCATTCAGCAAGTAACGAGTTTGGAAAAACATGTCCAAATGTAATCTTCCAGTCATGTCCACGATTTTACTTTTCTCTATAAATTTCTTTCGAAGAAGAAATCCCTTGTTATCATCTGTCAAATCTTCCATGTGTCCGGCCGTATCCTTGTACCATAATGCATTAGTCAGTTGTGACTTCTTGGCAGCTGGTCCATAACTCAACAAAGTTTCTATGAAAGCTCTGTAATGATAAGTGTTGTTGGAAGGAGATACCAGTTTTTCATTCAAGCTGATATCGATTTGATTAAATAAGGAATGCATCCATAAATTGACTGGGCCCACTTTGGCATCGGGTGCAATTGATGCCCCATTGGAATCTACAACCGTTGCTTTAACATACAAGTATGTCTGTGCCAAATTCAAATAATCATCTCCTAATCCTGCAATGTGGAATTCTATTGGACCACTGTTTCCTATAGTCGCCAAAAGCCTGTGCTCTACCCATTGCCCATGTTCCACACTAGTCTGTGTTGGTGGTATGGAAAACAAGTCGAGTTCGCTGTTGACACACTCACAAGATTTTTCATTAATGAGAGACATCATGCACCGAGATGGTCTTGGGTCTGAACAGTTCTCCTTCTTTTTGTCGATTTGCTAGTTTTGCGTGGTGCGGGCCTTTTTATACTTTTCCTACCGGGTGGTTTTGAACCACCAACCACTTCATCCCAAGCTCCTGCACCAGCCTCTTTGACTCTTTTGATTGCTGCCTTTTTTACATTTTTCCCTTCAATGACATCTTCGGCAAAGGCTGCTCCTTTTCTCAATAACTGTTTTCCCACAGTCCTGGCTGTAGTTTTCAATAAAGGTAATACCATATTCTTCACTCCTCCCAATATACTTCCCAAACCATATCCTCTCTGTATTTGAGCTCCAGAAAAAGCCGGTAGACCATTCCCAGCTTGTTTCGTGTAATATTCTTCGTATAATTTGGACTTACAACAGTAAGTCATGTTTATGTGAAATGAAGAGATCTACGATTTCTGAAATGAAGTGTCACTGTCACTTTCCCGAACTCGAATGGTACTATGGCTCCTGTGTCACCCCTTACATACACCTGGACGGTACTGAAATTTTTTCGTTCTACTGGTACATAATACAAATTCTCAAATGTTTTAGAGATGATATCCCCATATTTTCCACGCACGGGTTCGATACGAAGAAGTGGTATTCTTGTATCTCCTACGACTTGGTCACGAACCAAGTCACAATATACATAGAGTGAATAAAATCCTTGGTTGACATCGGCAACTCTGGAAGAATTGTAAGTTCCTGATTTAAAAACACACTCATTAAATCCCAAAATATTTTGAAGAGTAGGGCTCAATGTGACCACGACTCCATCACGTACCGTGATACGAACTTTACCAGTCACTCTATCCAGTTCAAAAGCTACCTTATCGTGACGAGGCAAGAGTAATTCTTTAACACCATTGATAGCTCGTATCACATCAATGGGATCTGAATAACGACCTTCCTTGAGAGTAAGTCGGTAATTTTTTTTCGAAGACCAGAACACTGTAACGAAAGCTTCTTCTCCACGAATATTGAACCAAGTATTTGGATACTGAATCTCTGCCAGACCTACTTCCCATTCTCCCGTGAAATTCACTGGTTGTGATAACTGAGTGGTGTACGTAGTCAACGTGTTTTCTGGAAACACGTTCATAGAACTGTTACTTGGTAGAGTCAAATAAAACATTACTTTTTCTTAATGGTTGGATTTGGTAACAAATATCCTATGCTACTACTCAAGAGAGCAGCCCACAACTTGCTGTCTGTGTTTTCGAGAGTGAGATTAACGACACTGGTAATGATGATGATATACAAAATGATTATTTGTGAAAAATAAGTGATCTCGCTCCTTGGAATTCTTTTACCAAACAGAGGCCAAGAACCGTTCGATCCTTCTTCCATTTTGAAGAAACTTCAGAGGTTCACTTCCTTTTATAGGTGAGCTGACTCTGTTTGATCCACGAATTGAACGAAGTTGGGTATCCCAACCACTTTACGAACAATTCCCTTTTCTTATCTCGACCACGTTTCTTGAGTATGTGTTCGATTTTGTAAATAGTTTTATGTGAAACTCGCTGAAGCTCTTCAGTGTAGAATGACCCTTTCAATATTTCTCCATTATCATCTTGTAACATGTATGTGACTGGATGTCCTTTCTTGATGGCTACTACTGTGAATAACTCTTCGGTCCAATTGGGCAAATAACCTTTCTCAAAAGTTTTCTTAACTTTATTGATTCGCACTCTGTCTCCTACTTTGTACTTTGGTGTCTTGTGTTTTATGGGTTGTCCATACACTCTTTGCCAAACCTCTTCTTGATTTTCAAAGTTCACGCCGATGGGGGCCACACCTATACTGCGATGATGAGAATGATTATATGATTTCACCAAGTTTTGAAGTGGAAAAGTTAGTGCATCATTCTTGGTAAAATATTTCCACATTTTGGTTTTCAAAGTTCTATTGAATCTTTCTACTATGGAACATTTTGTTTCCACATTTTGTGTTGTGAAAAAGTCGACTTTGCGATCTTTGAGAAAATTCTGAAATTTTCTGTTTAGAAATTCTTTGCCTTGATCAGTTTGTAATTTTTCTGGTTTACGACCTTGTTTGAAAATTTTACTAAAAGCTTTCACGATGGAATCACCAAGTTTGTTTTGTAATGGCATCACCCAAGCATATTTACTAAATACATCTATACATGTCAACAAAAATTTTATGTTTTTGTTGAATTTACTTATGTTTGAAACATCTACCAAGTCAGCTTGCCATTGTGCATCTATACCACTAACTATTACTTTTCTTCTACGAAATGTACGACGAACAGGTTTGTGAAGAGTGTATGTGTCTTGAGTCTCTAACCATTTTACAACTTGTTTGGTTTTTTTCTTGGACGCTCTACGAAGAGCATCTACACCACCAAAACTACCAGGCACTTCAGAATCATAGTACAATGCTTCCATGACTGCCTTGGTCAAGTGTCAACTCTATTTATACCTTTTTTTCGGTCCACTTTGGCGTTTCTGTTTTCTTTGATTGTTTTGGTTCCGACTTTATCGGTGCCTGTTTCATAAAATCCCAACGTTCTTTATGACCAATTAATTCTTGGGGTATGTTACTATCTCTCAAAGCTTCGGCCAACATTTCCCATCCCTTTGGTTGGAAAGATTTTCGTCTTCTAAGTAAATCGTTTAGAAGATCTGTTACATTCGACCCTACCACTGTTTGATCTTTGTAGACTAATTCACCCTTCTCATTCCAAGATATATTTGGGTCACTTCTAATACGATTCAACAACAACTTGCCCTTTCTCTTCATTGTCATAGGTACAGAATCGAGAATGTCTTTGTCTTTATTATCTTTCTCGAATTCGACTTTAATTGGTCGAGGAGCCATTACCTTTTGTTGAAATGTCAAGTATCTTTGTAAAATTTGATTATATTGAGTCATCTTTTCATCAGCCGAAAGAAAAGGGGCATCGAGAATATCTCTCATTTCTCTATCCAGTGATGAAACAGCCAGTTCATTCGGTTGTCTTGGAGTCTCTTGTAGACGTTCCAATAACCTTGGTTCTACCAAAGCCATCTTCTTTGCATATTCCATCATCCAAATATACCTTTAACAGCACCCAATAGTACAGGAGGTAGCAATGCCCCCAAGAATCCCCCTTTCTGCAAGATTTGTCTCCTCTTTTTGTCAGAGGTACCTTTATTTGCCACTGCCCTCACTAGTTGTTTCTGACGAACGAGTTTGGTTCTCTGAGCTTTGGTCTGAGGTACTGCTCCCTTCAGTATATTCGAGGCACAGTCACACAAACAAGTTATCGATTCTTTGTCTGCATGTTTTAGTATGGATTTGACGAGTGCGGGTTTCGATTTAGTAAGAACCTTGAGAAGAGCGATGTTGCGCTTGAGACGGTCAGACATGCTTCTGACTCGAGTCAGACTTGTTGCTCCCCTTTTATACTTTTCGGAGGTACACATATTGGGTTTCCCCAGGAAAAAATTGACTTCTTAGTCTCATGTGTTCAGGAGTATCTTGTTTGAGATCTATTAAAAGGTAACCATATGGTGTCGAAGTGGCATCTTCAAAAACTTCTCTCAGAAACTTGGAATGACCAGGATACATCTGTGCTGCCAAGTGTGAGATCTGAGAACGATCCCTAGGATTTTTAAACAAGATCATGTAATGACTATTGAGAGCTACAGTCCTATGGACTTTATTTTTATCGAATAAATTTTGAACAATGTAGATCACACTAATGTTACGGTGATGACTACCTTTAGTAAATAATCTAGACACTCGAACATCTGCATCGAGCATCAGATCATCCAATATGACTAAACTATCAGATTTTAATTCTTGAGGGAGACCCTCTACGAATTCTACTTGGGGTAAAGTATTGTATAATGGTTGCCATTCACTATAACACCAAATGATGTGACTTGGGACAGGTGATATAATATTTTGAATGTTTTGAATAACCCGATTTACAAAGGATGATTTACCACTACCCGTGGGACCACACAATAAACAAGTGAATGGATGCTTCCAACGTGGATCCATCTTTGTTGTTCTATGTGGGTACTACTTCCCTTTTATACCTTTTGGGGAGGTAGCCCCCACTGAACGTGGGGACTACTCCCCCTTTTATACCTTTTGGAGAGGTGGCCAATATGAACCGTCATCCAAAAAATATTTAAAATTGGTGGCCCTCTGACTTACTGGCTGGGGACAGTTTAAGTTTGTTTGATATTTGTCAAGAAGATAAACATCAAATAACTTAAGCGTCATTACCACCTTTTTTTTCTTGTTTCTTCATTTTATACTTTTTTTCTTCTTTTTTCTTCTTTTTATAAAAAATCATCTATTTACAACATCTATTTACATCTTCAATTAGAATCCAATTGTAACAGGTTTCTTGATGGTCATAAATTCAATCACCAAATCCATAATACAACGTCTCTCTTCGTTTGTGAGAGGTTTCTCGAACATATCTTCATATTCTTTCTGTACTGGTGGTGGATTCATTCCAGAAGTATTATGGTGCCACAGTAGATGAACATCATTCTTGTTAACTCTTTCAAGTGCATCACTAAATCATGTTATAATCTTCTCTTCTTCAGACATCATTAGGCATACATTATGCTGAATCTGACTTGGGTGATCGACTGTACATCCATAGCATTTTTCTTTCATTACAGCGTCAATGTTCTCTTCGACATAATGAGCATATGCCAAGCAAAGTTCATGCTGCAATCGAACTTGCCTGAGTTCACTATCAATTTCATCAACGATCAATGGTCGTGGTTGGGTTATTCTCACTGTGATCTTCTTCTTCTTCTTCAAAGGTGGTTCTTGATTTGGTTTTTTGAAGTCTTCGTGGTTAGTAGGTTTAGTGTCTTCAGTTAAAGTTGTTTGTTGGGTTTTGATGGCTGCATCTACTTCTTCTATTTGAGATTTCAAGGCATTCCATTCTTCTAAAGATAGAGCAATACCAGTCTTCGTAGGATAAGGTTTCTGGTCTTTTCCCTCAAAGTATCTTCTGAGATGAATCTTCAGTTCACCCTGGTACTGGGTGACGTTAGCATAAGTCTGCTTGGTGCCAATTCGGAACATCTTCTCTGGTCAATGATTCGATCGTGAATGATGCCAAGTCCATGCTTTGCCTAATCTTATATATCTTTGACGGACGTGATTGAAAACATCACCCCAGTTGAACAAATTGTGATTGAGTTTTTGATTCTTGGTTGGGGTTTGTGTTTGTTTCCTATAGGATTATAGGTTAAAGTTGGAAAATTTAGAAAATTAGTATAGAAAGTAATGGGAAAGAAACACAATGGGAATACAGAAATTTGATTGGTTCATTAACTTCGATCTGATTGGTCAGTTTGGCGATCAAACTGCAATCTTGATCCTTAAACTGTAGGATATGGCCCTCTGCATTTTATACTGGCTTGGGACAGGTCAAGCTACAAACCTCTGTCCAATGGAGATAAGTCAAATAGCTCGAGTGCATTCCCACCCCCTACAGTTCGTATCCTCTTTGAGGGAAATTTTTTTGTTCACCAAAAAAGAAAACGAAAACAACATGTCCAACTTAGCAATTTAGTTTTCCTATTATAAAAATTTCTCATTTCTTTTAAATATTCACAACAGAGAATTTCTTAGTAATGATGATGATGATGATTTATTCCTTTGGTTATACAATAGGGGTAGCCTAAAAGACACCAGGAATCAACCTTTTTTTTTAAAAATGAAATGAAACTAAAAAGTAAAGAAGTATCATCTGGTTCCAATAGGTGTAACCTAAAAGATACCATGAATCAACATGTCTTTTAAAATAAATGGAACTAAACAGTTTTGAATGAAACTAAAAAGGTTTGAATGAAACTAAAAAGTAAAGAAGTATCATCTGGTTCCAATAGGTGTAACCTAAAAGATACCATGAATCAACATGTTTTTAAAATAAATGGAACTAAAAAGTTTTGAATGAAACTAAATTTTGAATAAAGAAGTATCATCTGGTTCCAATAGGTGTAACCTAAAAGATACCATGAATCAACATTTTTTTAAAAATAAATTGAACTAAAAAGTTTTGAATGAAACTAAGTTTTGAATGAAACTAAAAAGTAAAGAGGTATCCTCCACTTCCAATAGGGTTAGCCTAAAGTATATCAGGAACATGATGATGATGATAATGATGAAAAAACTCTCTGTATTAGAATAAATAAAAAAAATTGAAAAATCTTTACACTCGAAAAAATGTATTGCCTTGTAAGACTTGCCATTTAGAATTTTTTTTGAAGACTGCCATATAGGACTTTTTACTTTGAGAAAAAATTGCCATATAGGACTTTATGAGGACTGCCATAAAGGACTTTAGAGAATGCCATAAAGGACTTTTTACTTTGAGAAAAATTTGCCATATAGGACTTTATGAGGACTGCCATAAAGGACTTTAGAGAATGCCATATAGGACTTTATGAGGACTGCCATAAAGGACTTTTTACTTTGCGAAAAAACTTGCCATGTAGAACTTTTTACTTTGAGAAAAAACTTGCCATGTAGGACTTTATGAGGAATGCCATAAAGGACTTTTTACTTTGTGAAAAACTTGCCATGCAGGACTTTTTACTTTGAGAAAAAACTTGCCATGTAGGACTTTATGTGGACTGCCATAAAGGACTTTAGAGAATGCCATAAAGGACTTTAGAGAATGTCATAAAGGACTTTAGAGAATGCCATGTAGGACTTTATGAGGACTGCCATGAAGGACTTTAGAGAATGCCATAAAAGACTTTAGAGAATGCCATAAAGGACTTTAGAGAATGCCATAAAGGACTTTAGAGAATGCCATAAAGGACTTTAAAAATTTGATAAGCCTAATATGATTGGGTAGACCACCTAAAAACCATTTCGGTTTTTTTTAGGAATTTTTCGGTCAACTAAATAGAACTTTTTTGTAGGCAAAAGCTAGACTTGGTTCAGGTTGTAGAAAAATATGACACTCACTCAATTGTTTCTTCTTTAAATCTCTAGTGGTATGGTACTAACTCCATCTTCTAAAACTCTTCGTTTTGGGTAGAAATATGATAGTCCATCTCTGCTCTGCTGGTAGGTATACATAGTGTTGTCATTCATCACAAATCCTCGGTTGATGCCAGATCCACTTTGTTGAGTCTTCAAAACTTGCAAATATCTGTCTTTCGTCAAATCATTGTGGCGTTTGCTAATTCCCTTACAACTGAATTTATTGGTAGCTCCGAAACAATAATATGTTTTACTACACAGTCCAACAATGCCGGTTCCTTGCCATTCTACCTTAAACAAGCCTGGAGTTCTCCTGTCAAAACGCTTTCTTTCTTAGCAGCATGAGGGTGACAGCCATTCTTTGCCTTCTAATTTGGTTTTCACATAATCATCTCTG